>OU696532.1:84532491-85742874 GCA_916048285.2 Bellardia pandia | reverse complement strand
GCAAAAGGTCTACAAGTCGTAATTAAGGGAATTGATTCTTTTGTTGATCCTGAGGAGATCAAGAGCAGTTTGGCTAACAAAGGCTTTAAAATCAAGGCCGTATCAAATATAAGAAACAGAGATAGGATCCCTCAACCATTATTTAGAGTGGAGTTAGAACCTGGTGATGTTAAGCTGAAGAAAAATGAAACACATCCTATATATGACTTGAAATTCATAATGCACCGAAGAGTTACAGTGGAAGAACCTCATAAGCGATCTGGCCCAGTACAGTGTTCGAACTGCCAAGAATATAGTCACACTAAATCTTATTGTAAGTTGCCTACTGTTTGTGTTGTTTGTGGGGATCTTCATGACACCTCAAAGTGCGATAAACCTAAGGATGGATGATTCCAGGGTAAAAAGATGCAGCAATTGCGGTGGAAACCACACTGCCAACTACAGGGGTTGCCCTGTTTTCGAGGTCGTTAAACGCTCCTTGATCAACAAACCCGCTTCTACCCCTACTCAGACGACAAAAGTACCTATTACAATTATTCCCCCCGTAGCACAAGCATCTACTAGCCAATTTTCATATGCCAACGTGCTAAGATCTAACCAACCAACACTCCAAAATTAATCACCAATAAATGATACAAACAGCCACAATTTTAGCCGTCTTGAAGGTATAATGGAGAATCTGGTGCAATCCATGAACCATTTCATGACAAGCATGACAAGTATGATGCAGGAGATGCAAAAAATGCAGTCCACGCTACTGCAGGCCATACTTAATAGACCATGAACTGTCTCAAAATATGTTTCTGGAACGCAAACGGCATACGCCAACACAAAAATGAACTTGAATATTTTCTTTTTAATAAGAAAATTGATGTAATGCTGATTTCCGAGACTCATATGACGTCGAGAAGCATTTTTAAAATAAGTGGTTATACATTCTACGACACCAAGGACCCCAGAGATAGATCATGTGGTGGCTCGGCAATATTGGTCCAATCGCGAATCAAACACCATTCATTGGGTGGTCTTTCAGAGTGTTATCTTCAAGCAACAAACATCTGTATTGAGAACTTTTGTCAAAACCTCGTGATTTTGTCAGTTTACTGTCCACCCAGATTTTCAATAACAAAAGATCAGTATAGAGATTTTTACAAATCACTAGGTAGCCGTTTCATAGCGGCTGGCGACTACAATGCTAAGCATACATTCTGGGGCTCACGACTCGTTAGCCCTAAAGGTCGTATCTTGTACGACTCCCTGTCTGAAATGGGACTGAATGTGATTTCAACTGGTCAACCACTGGGCACGAAATAACGAAGAAAAAGGCAACCTTTTCGTAAGTCATTTAAAAAATGTATTCACTCCCAATATGGATACTGACATTAGCCAACTACCGCCTGTTGTTGCCAGACCACCTGTACAAATAAGATTTCAATATCTGGAGGTTGTTGAGGCTATTGATAATTTAAATGTTAAAAAAGCACCTGGGTTTGATAAAATCAACAATAAAATGATTTTTGAGCTGCCTCGCATTGCAAAAAGATTAATCCTCTTTCTTTTTAATGCCATCTTATGGCTTGAGTACTACCCTCCGGTTTGGAAAATTGCACTAGTAAAGATGATTCCTAAGCCGGGAAAAGATCCTTGCAAAGTTGAGTCGTATAGGCCAATAAGTCTATTACCAACTATGTCCAAATTATTCGAGAAATTGCTTATAACCAAGCTGACTCCGATTTTGAATGAAAACAACTGCATTCCCAATCACCAGTTTGGCTTCAGACGTCAACACAGTACAATAGAACAAACACATAGATTGGTACAAGTCATAAGAAAAACCTTTGAGGAAAAGAGATACTGTTCGGCACTCTTTATTGACGTCTCTCAAGCTTTCGACAAAGTATGGCATGAAGGCCTGATATCTAAATTAAAGCAGAACTTGCCGGTGAATCTTCAACACCTACTATGGAAATACTTAATCGACCGTCAGTTTATGATTAAAGAAGGTGATTATTTAAGCCGTCCTCAACCTATAGGTGCTGGCGTCCCTCAAGGTAGTATCTTAGGACCAATTCTATACTTGCTGTACACAGCAGACATGCCAACAAACAATGAAATTCACACGTCAACATTTGCTGATGAAACGGCATTTTTCAGTACTCACAAAGATCCAAAATATGCCTCGATTCAATTACAGCACCACGTAACGTAAGTGGAGAAATGGGCAAGACAATGGGGAATAAAAATAAATGAACAGAAATGCACCCACGTAACATTTACTCTACGTAGGGAATCATGTCCCCCTATTCGTATTAATGACCATATAGTGCCTCAAAACTCACACGTGAAATATCTTGGTATTCATCTGGACCGTCGCCTCACATGGAAACCACATATAGATGTTAAGCTGACTCAAATGAAACTGAAAGCAGCCCAAATTCATTGGCTCATCGGCAGAAACTCCGTCCTTCGGCTCGATTGTAAGCTTCTACTCTACAACTCAATCTTAAAGCCAATTTGGTGCTATGGTATCCAGTTATGGGGCACTGCCTCCAACTCCAATATTGAGAAAATTCAACGCCGTCAAAACAAAATTCTACGAATGATAACTACCGCTCCTTGGTATATTAAAAACAACAACATACACAACGATCTTGATGTTCCACTTGTCAAATGGGAAATAACTAAACACGTGGCCCTTTATTTGGGTAAGCTGGAAACTCATCCAAATCCCCTCGCTCGAGACATCTTACAACATCCCGGTCATAGCCGTTTGAGAAGGAGGGACACCACCGCTCTCAGATGAATATATACAAATTGCTCATTATATCCTATCGAATTTGAAAACTAGATTTTGTCTAGCATTGGCTGGACTTATCTTAATTAACTTTAGTTTTAGGATTTGAATACCTATTGTTAGTTCATCTAAAATGAAGATACAATAAAAAAGAATATGCAAAAAAAAAAAATTCTTGTTTTGGATTCTTATCGTATAAGCCTTCATATATTCTACTAGTTCTTTCTCGTTGTTCTTGCTTTCAGAATCCTCATGTTTTCCCACTTTATAACCCGCAAATAGTAAAGGGATGGCTTTTAGTATGTTTTTCCACCAAGACATTATCATAAAATTTTAATTGTGCTGTCCACCTATATACTATTTTGTTGTTTCAATTCTTTTATGTTTTTCCACTTTTCAAAAATCTTGTTCACTTCGTCCTCCATAAATATTTTCGGTCCGTGTGGGCAGGATCGCCATGTCGTGGTTGTCGTATGAGTTAAGTAATGTGTTTTAGTGTTTTTACTTGTATTTCCCTATAACCCAATATAATTTTAAACAACTGTAGGGGATCAGCTTAATAGTCAGGCGTTCTAGTGAACTGCCAAATAGTCTGAGAAGTTAGTAAATGAAACAAGGCAGTGATGCCAGTTTTTGTAAGATCCAACTAAATCCAATTTTATTAATTCATGCTTCAAACTTATATACTAATTACAAAGTATTCCTTACTTTCTCTAACTTATGCTATTATATTATGTTCATATATTATACCCACTATAATTAAGTTTCCACCAATTACAATACGTATTGTAATTGATTTCCACTCAATAGTAATTTTGGTTGCGAGTGTGTCACTCAATATTTGTATGGTCAGCACATATCACCGCTGTGCAGCGAGTCTTTTGTATATTCGTCATGCATGTAATGTATATGTGCTGATAAGTACAACAGGGTGTACACATGTGTGAGGTACACTACAATAGTCTGGTAAAAATTTCCTACCAGCCTGTTGCTCCCATGAAACTCCGCACTTGCTTAGCCGTTTTACGACCTTAGCCGGATCAGGCTTTACTTTGCCACCGCCTACGATATACCCTAGATATCGTAATTCCTTAAAACAGAACTTGGATTTGTCCATTTGTCCCTGCTTCTCGTTCTACCTTTTATTTTGTATTTCCACAGAAAAAAACTAAAAATTTAAATTTCTTACAATTTTTCTCAAAAAAATGTTTGTTTAAAGGCCCAACTATAATATGCATATGCTAGCTTAAGCAAACGTGCGAACACATATAAAATGTATGTGGCAAACTATAATGTACTTAACGAAACTTTTCGTTAAGTTTTTCAACTGTCATTTGCTTAAGCAAAAAGCGAAACTGATCGCACATTCTGTACGGAATCAGCTGTTTGTTGTTGTTTGTTTGTGTTTTGAACAAAATGGAAGAAAATATATTTATTTTAAATGTAATAATAATTACAATAAAAGGCACCCTTTTTATTTTAACAAAAATGTCTTTCTGTCGCGGTTATTTCTCTGACAGAACAAGAGCGTCTTCTTCTTTTACAGTGTAGTTCACTTATTTCTTTTAATATGCACAACCCTTCAAGCGCTAACTTTAATATTTTTATATTATTAAAATTTTTAAGTTTTTTCTCCATTTTTGCAAACACAATACGAAAATTAACAAAACATATGTAAACGTTTATTATTATTTACAATGTAGTGCTGCCACAGCTGTACATTTTAGTACTTTTGCCGATAAATTAAAAAAAAGGAAAAATTATGCGTTTCGGGTACGAAGTTTTCTTTTAATTATAAAATAATATAATAATATTTATAAGATATAGTCATTTAATGGCTTTTTGTTAAAATAAAAACATTTTTTTTAAACATAAATGAGCAACTGTGGACAAAAAGTTTCAAAGTCATTGAAGCCACCTGAAAGTTAACTCTGAACAGGTTATGCATTTGACAGCCTTTTCGTTAACTTTTGCAATTTGCTTAAGCTTGCTTATGCATATTATAGTTGGGCCTTTAAAATGTCCAGTACAGTAGAGGTCTACCGCACACTCTTCCTCTTCAATACATCGCCAACAAACTTCGTCTGTCTGTCTTTCAATTTCTCAACTGTAAAAGGGGACTAAAGGCCCAACTATAATATGCATATGCTAGCTTAAGCAAACGTGCGAACACATATAAATTGTATGTGGCAAACTATAATATTCTTAACGAAACTTTTCGTTAAGTTTTTCAACTGTCATTTGCTTAAGCAAAAAGCGAAACTGATCGCACATTCTGTACGGAATCAGCTGTTTGTTGTTGTTTGTTTGTGTTTTGAACAAAATGGAAGAAAATATATTTATTTTAAATTTAATAGAAAATGCGGAAAAAATAAGTGCCTTTACAATAAAAGGGACCCTTTTTATTTTAACAAAAATGTCTTTCTGTCGCGGTTATTTCTCTGACAGAACAAGAGCGTCTTCTTCTTTTACAGTGTAGTTCACTTATTTCTTTTAATGTGCACAACCCTTCAAGCGCTAACTTTATTAATATTTTTATATTATTAAAATTTTTAAGTTTTTTCTCCATTTTTGCAAACACAATACGAAAATTAACAAAACATTTGTAAACGTTTATATTTACAATGTAGTGCTGCCACAGCTGTACATTTTAGTACTTTTGCCGATAATTTAAAAAAAAAGGAAAAATGCGTTTCGGGTACGAAGTTTTTTTTTTCTTTTAATTATAAAATAATATAATAATATTTATAAAATATAGTCATTTGGCTTTTTGTTAAAATAAAAACATTTTTTTCGTTAACTTTTGCAATTTGCTTAAGCTTGCTTATGCATATTATAGTTGGGCCTTTACTTTAATTTTTATTTTTCATCATATGGTAAAAGAGGTAATGTATAGCTGTTTTCTTCAACTCATTGCTATACGCATATAGCGTTTTTTTTTCTCTCTATCACATTATGTGGTTAAGCACAACTGATAATCCACTTTTGTAAAAGTCAGAGGCCTTTTAGATGATGCAATTAATTGCATGCAATTTTTTCCATTCTCTTTTGCTACGTAAAATGTTGTGCACTTATTCGATGCAATTTTACGTGCAACAAATCATGGAATTTTTTGACGTTTAATTACACATTCCTCTTTAGTTTTTCATTCGCAACAAAGAAAACAAAATTTTAAAATATATGTAAATATAATATACAAAAAATATATGTACATACATATGTATGTATATAAAATAATATACATACATACATATACATTAGCTATGACATAGTGATATATGAAAATTTTTGCAACAAGATTTCGAATCGCTACCGCCCTTTATTTTGTTAGGCTTGGGAAAAAAATAGACGGGACAAAAAATGGGGGACTTTGGTTGAGTATAAATGGCGCCTCCTCGAGGTCAAAGTTCAAGGTAAAAGTGAAAAAATTAATAAAATGTCCGATAACTGCCACGGAGTCGCCCCTAGAGTAGTAAAATGTCAGACTGACCCCCATTAATTTTTCCTCCCCAACATTTTTGTAGAACATACTTACACCCTATCTTCGCTCCTTAAGGGACTTGCCCTACAAAAATTAGAGTTTTATAAATTTTACCCCCATCGACCTAACAAGTTTTAGGGCGCCTCTGGAGAATTCAAATTTATAACCAACCCCCAATAATTTTGCCTCCCCAACATTTTTGTAGAACATACTTGTACCATATCTCTGCTCCTTAGGGTACTTTCCCTTCAAATACTGATTTATAATTTTGCCCTCTGACCTAACTATTTTAATTGCGCCTCTGGAGGATTCAAATGTATGACCAACCCCCATTGATTTTTCCTCCCCAACATTTTTGTAGAACATACTTTAATCCTATCTCTGCTCCTTAGGGTACTTTCCCTTCAAATACTGATTTATAATTTTGCCCTCTCGACCTAACTATTTTAATTGCACCTTTGGAGGAGTCAATTGATTTTTCTCACGCAACATTTTTGTGAAAGACACCCACCTTCTATATCTGGTTCTTAGAATACTTCCCTTCAAATAAGGTTTTATAAATTTGCCTCCTCGTCCTAACTACTTTCATGGTGCCTCTGAAGGAGTCAAATGTATATTCCAAACCTCTTTCTCTGCTCTTTAAGGTACCTCAAATATACAATTTTTTTTTATATAAATTTTGTCCCTATTGTTCTAAGTGGTTCCAATACAAAAAACCAGTTTTATGTATCTTTGATATTTGTATTAAATTGAGTTCAATTAAAAGTTTGAGTGCGATATGTATGTATGTAAGTATTTTATTTTAATTTATTAATTTATTTTTGTAATAAAGAGGATATGTTTTCCTATTTTCGGCAACGACTTGCAGTAGAAATATTTTTTCTTCCTCGTTGCGGCACAAAATATTGTTGTAGTCCTCTATTATTTTTACGCCTCTTTCGAGAAAATATTTTGACAATCCGATGCTGAATTAAACGAAAAACAACCCAGAGGCGACTACAATGAATTTTTAGAAATCGTTTTGCTGTTACTTGGTGTAAATATTCCCAACCCTAAGTTTAGCCCATCAAGACCTACCAGTCATGCTCGATGGATGGCCAAAGGCATATACTCTGTAAAAATGTTTTTATTCTCGACTTAAGCGAAAATTAATTAAACGGACTTCGCGATGTTACTATTTTCATAGTAACTATTTATATTAAAGCTTGGTTTAGTGCTACCAAAGCAGTAGAAGCCCCAAATAATTTTTTTTTTTTTTTTTTTTTTTTGCATTTAATTATTTATTGAATCTTCATATTTGAAATGACAATAAGTATTCAAATCTTAATACTAAAAAGAAAATAATAAGCCCAGCCAGTGCTAGACAAAAATTTTTATGATACTAAAAAAATTTCACATCAACTGATCCAGTCATCTATTTTGCGCTTGAGTTAAAGCAAGGGTATCCCTCCTTCTCAACCGATTGTGGCCACTAAAGTTAAGGATGTCTCGTGCAAGGGGGTTTGGATGGTGTTCAAGTTTGCTGACATACTTTGACGCATATTTTGTAAATTCGACTTTTACTAATGGCACGCCTAGATCTTTGTGGATTCGAGAATTTTTAACATACCATGGTGCTGCAGTAATTATACGTAGAATTTTATTTTGACCCCTTTGAATTTTTTCAATGTTGGATGCTGAGGCAGTACCCCATAATTGAATTCCACAGCTCCAGATTGGCTTTAGTATTGCATTGTACAACAAAAGTTTGCAATCCAATTTCAATGTAGAGTTTCTGCCGATTAGCCAATTAAGTTGCACTGCTTTTAATCTCATTTGTGTAAGTTTCGCTTCAATATGAGACTTCCAAGTTAAACGGCGGTCGAGGTGAATGCCGAGGTATTTGACTTCATTGTGTTGCGGGATAATTTGATTATTTATTCTGATGAACGAGCAGGTATCTTTTCGCAATGTGAAAGTTATATGAATACATTTCTGTTCGTTAACCCTGATTTTCCAAAGCTCTAGCCAATTCTCTAGTTTATAAACATAATTCTGCAAATTCTGTGATGCAACTTGGTGGTCCTGATGGACGCTGATAAAGGCTGTATCGTCTGCAAAAGTTGACGTATGGATTTTAGGGTCTGACGGCATGTCGGAGGCATATATCAAATATAAAGTAGGACCCAGTATGCTACCCTGTGGCACACCTGATTCAATTGGCTGAGCGGTACTTAAAAAATCACCTTCTTTGATTTTAAATTTGCGACTGTATAAATAACTTTCCATGAGTTTATGGGTGTTAGCAGGCAGAGTTGATTTTATTTTGTGCATTAAACCGTCATGCCAAACTTTGTCGAACGCTTGCGACACATCAATGAAAAGGGCGGAGCAGTATTTTTTGTCTTCAAACGACCCTCTTATCACATTTACCAATCTGTGTGTTTGCTCGATGGTGCTGTGTTTAGCCCTGAAGCCGAATTGATGATTAGGAATACATTCAGTGTCATTCAGAATTGGAGTCAATTTAGTCATTAACAATTTTTCAAACAGTTTTGAAATTGTCGGCAGTAGACTAATTGGCCTATATGATTCCACTTTGGTATGGTCCTTCCCTGGCTTAGGAATCATAGTGATCATAGACACCTTCCAATCTGCAGGATAGTATTCTAGGCGTAAAATAGCGTTGAAGATAAAGAGGATAATTCTTCATGCTACACGGGGTAACTCCACAAGCATTTTGTTGCTGATTTTATCCCTACCTGGAGCTTTTTTAAGATTCAGAGTACCAATAGCGTTTTGAACATCATTAAAGCTAAGTCTTAGAGGTCTTATAACAAGTGGTGGCAAATCAGATTCGTTATTATTTGAGTTGTTTATAGTAAACATATTTCTCAAATGGTTAACAAATAATATCCCTTTCTCGGAATCATTTCTAGCTCAGTCACCAGTCGGATTTCGCAAAGGAGGTTTTCCTCTCACTGGTATTTTTAAACCTCTTGCCGCCCTCCATAACGAGTAGTCAGATTGTGGGGTACTATCAAGACCTTCCAAGTAAGATCTAAGTGAGGCCGTTCTTTTGGTTTCTAAGAAATGTCTTAGTATATCTCTGCATTCCCGTAGCCTAGCTTTCAGTTCAGGAGACCTGTGAATTTGCCACTCTCTTCTCATTCTTCTTTTTTCTGATAGGAGATGTTCGAGTTCAGAGAAATAAGTTCTGTTTGTCCTATTTCTACATTCAACGTGATAAGTGGAAGCGTGATGCACAGCTCGTCGAAGGTCCTCGGTAAAGTTGCCAATCGACTCATCAATATCGTCGGTAGTTCTCAACACAACATTTTCCGTGCAATGAGAACTTAAATACTTTTTGTATTTTATCCAACTTACTCGGGTCTTAGTCATGTTCATAAATGGAGAACCACACACTTGAGGGAAATGCATTGAAATGATAGTAGGAGAGTGATCTGAGGACAAGTCCAGTGAAGGATCCACTTGCATCCATTCTACAGGGATATTTTTCATTACCCCAAAGTCAATAACATCGGGAATCTTCCGTCGGTCCGTCGGCCAATAGGTGGGATGTCCACTTGAGAGTACATCTAAGCCTATTTTAGCAATGGTGTTGAAGAGTACGCGACCCTTTGGGGTTACCAGACGTGAACCCCAAAATGTGTGTTTGGCGTTAAAGTCACCAGCAACTAAAAATCTAGCTCCAAGGGATTTAAAGAAGTTATGGTATTGGTGTTCTTTTATTGAAAATCGAGGCGGAGAATAAATCGATGATAAAACAAATTTGTATTGACAGAATTCAATGCAAATGTTTGTTGCTTGGAGGTAATCCTCACTTATGTTATTCATTAGATAATGCTTTATTCTGTTCTTTATAAGAATTGCCGAACCTCCACAAGCTCTTCCGCGGGGGTCTTTAGTATCGTAGAACTCGTAGCCATTAATTTTGAAGTACCCTGTCGACGTCAAGTGAGTTTCAGCAATCATCATAACATCAATCTGCTTATCCATCAGGAAGTATTCCAGTTCATTTTTATGTTGGCGGAGGCCGTTCGCGTTCCAGAAACAAATTTTTAAATAAATCATTTCTTTAAAATGGCTTGCAAGATAGTGGATTGCATTTTCAGCATTTCCTGCATCATGGATGTCATAGTGGTCGTGAAAGTGTTCATAGTTTGGACAAGTGTCTGCAATGTTGCCTCTAGATTGTTGATATGCGGCTCAGAATATTGGGGTTTAGGTTCCTGACCCAGACCTGGCATATTAGATTTAACGACGTTTGCGTAAGAAACTTGTCTAGAACTAGGCGCGTTTACATGACTAGTGGACCGTAATAATTGAGGGAAATTGTCACTCGATGCTAAATTTGGCTGTTGAGGGCGATTAGGCAATACTGACGTCTTGTTGGTTCTTATGCCTTTCAAATGAGTGTAAATTGGACAACCTCTATAATTTGCGGTATGATTACCTCCACAGTTACTGCATTTTTTGATTTTTGAGTCAGTTCTCGACTTATCGCATTGAGCAGTTGCATGTAGCTCCCCACACGCAACACAAACTGTCGGCAATTTACAATACGCCTTGGTGTGACCAAATTCTTGACAGTTGAGACACTGTACGGGTCCCTGACGCTTATGTGGTTCTTCCACGGTGATTCTACGATGCAGAAGGTACATCAGATTGTAGATGGGATGGGACTCATTTTTCTTTAAGACAACATCTCCTAACCTGAACATGGGCTGAGGGATCTTTTCACGGTTTCTAATATTCACTACGCTCTTGATTTTGAACCCTTTGTCCATTAAACCGGTTTTTATCTCCGCGGGATCAACACATGGGTCTATACCCTTTAGAACGACTTGGAGTCCTTTTGCGCTTTTGAGCTGGTAGGTATAGAAATCCCTAGTCTCCCTTTCCAGCTGGTTGGACAATTTTCGAAAATCATCTTCCCTATTCACTTGTATCTTTGTCTCGCAGATATTTCCATGTTTAATTGAGGTTACGCTAAACATGTTTTCACCTATTACAGCAAAAATTCCTTGTACCAATTTACTGGAAGTCGGCTCTCTCAGATAAATTGGTGGGGGCTTAAACGTCTTCTTCGGAAGTTCTGGCTCATCCGTCTGGAGGAGAGCAAACCTATTTTGATCATTACTCACGGTCTTAGGAGCTTTTGCATTTGATGACACTTGAGCAGACTTCGGGCTCCTCTGTCGCTTGAGAACGGTTATGTACTTATCCATACCTACTTGTTTTTTGGGTTTGACTGCACTATTTGATGAAGATGATGTTTTTTCATCTGTTGAAATCACAATATTGGGCGAACAGGAACGACGCCGTTCCACGGCTCTTGCAGTGAGAAAATTCTCCAAAGATTTTTTTATGGATTCTTCCTCAGAGATGCATCTAGTTTTTCTAGTCGAGCTAAGCTCTTTCTCAGAATTACATCTGAGAGGAACGCTCATACAGTTTTTATACGATTTTTAATGTTTTTTTTTTTTTTTTTTTTATATATTTTAACCTATTACGATTTTTTTTCACTTTTTTGTTTAATTTCAACTTTTTACACTTTTTCACCTATTACGATTTTTTCACCGAAAATTCAGCCGCACTAAAAGTAACACGTCCGAACAGTTCGATGAGACGAGACTGAATAATGACTTGAACTTTCTAAAAGCGATTATTCATTATGCTTCAATTGATGAGACAGTTTCATGTACCCTTTGATACAAAGCGAAAAATGGCAGATGCAATTCGTACATTTGAGAGGGATGAAGAGAAATTCGCTGAAGAACTGTCGGGCAATGACATGAAGGAATGTTCTGATGAAGATAGCGAGCCAGAAGAGGATAGAGTAAATGTTTCTTCAGTATATTTTTGTGACTTCAAAAGTGTTAAAAGAATTTCATTGACACCAAAAGAAGTATACGAAAAATTAATGGAGAAAAATTTGAGTCATTATGTTACATCAGACACAGGAAACATTTTTCCTCGCCTCGGATTGTCAAAAGATTTTCTTGATAGTGATCCACTTATAACAATAGGGACAAAATTTATATAAAAAAATTTGTATATTTGAGGTACCTTAAAGAGCAGAGAAAGAAGTTTGGAATATACATTTGACTCCTTCAGAGGCACCCTGAAAGTAGTTAGGACGAGGAGGCAAATTTATAAAGCCTTATTTGAAGGGAAGTATTCTAAGAACTAGATATAGAAGGAGGGTGTCTTTCACAAAAATGTTGTGTGAGAAAAATCAATTGACTCCTCCAAAGGTGCAATTAAAATAGTTAGGTCGAGAGGGCAAAATTATAAGTCAGTATTTGAAGGGAAAGTACCCTAAGGAGCAGAGATAGGGTATAAGTATGTTCTACAAAAATGTTGGGGAGAAAAAAATCAATGGGGGTTGGTCATACATTTGAATCCTCCAGAGGCGCAATTAAAATAGTTAGGTCAGAGGGCAAAATTATAAATCAGTATTTGAAGGGAAAGTACCCTAAGGAGCAGAGATATGGTACAAGTATGTTCTACAAAAATGTTGGGGAGGAAAAATTATTGGGGGTTGGTCATACATTTGAATTCTCCAGAGGCGCCCTGAAACTTGTTAGGTCGATGGGGGTAAAATTTATAAAACTCTAACTTTTGTAGGGCAAGTCCCTTAAGGAGCGAAGATAGGGTGTAAGTATGTTCTACAAAAATGTTGGGGAGGAAAAATTAATGGGGGTCAGTCTGACATTTTACTACTCTAGGGGCGACTCCGCGGCAGTTATTGGACATTTTATTAATTTTTTTACTCTTACCTTGAACTTTGACCTCGATGAGGCGCCATTTATCCTCAACCAAAGTCCCCCATTTTTTGTCCCGTCTATTTTTTTTCCAAGCCTAACAAAATAAAAGGCGGTAGCGATTCGAAATCGAAAAATCGTTCACTATGTCATACCTAATATACATATATAAATAGAATATACAAAAATTTTAAAAAATATAAACAATGGAAGATTTTAATACAGAAGAAGTAATTAAAAATGTTCTTGCGCATTAATTTTTATAACGCACACTTCAAACTCAGAATAAGAATAAAACAAAATAAGTAAAACACAAACGATGGTAAAAGGAAATGTCAAAAAATTGCATGACAAACGAGTCGTGCAACTTTTTCTACCCCTCTTGCTTCTCTCACCCGTTCGCCAACAAACATCAATTGCATGCAAAATTGCATCGTCTAAAGGGCCTCTCACATTTGACGATTCTGGTTAGTCTGTGCTTGTTACTTGAAGATCTAATTACATGACCCACATTTTTCACACTTTTAAATGGCACACTTAGTATATGTACTGGGCATAGAAAGAAGAAATGTGAATCCAAACTAAAAATTGTAAATAGACAATAATGTATATAAACTATAGATAATAAGAATATGTATGAGTTAGGTTATGAGTCAACTGTATAGTCACTCAAAATTATTTGTATAAAAAGAGGAATAATTTTTGTAATAAAAAGGAGAACCAATTTGTCAATCAAAATAGCTACATGGCAGCTAAATAATAATAAATTGTTTTCTTCATTTAAACTGCGGCTCTTTAGCCATCCTACACATTGGCGTGCTCGCCGCTTCAATTAAGCAACCCGGACCGACGCATACTTTATAACAGAACTATAAACACTCATCACATCACGTTTAATGTAAACAATTGTATTTAATACTTTGTTTGAAGTCCTTTTGCCTTTATCACATCTGACAATCTTCTAGATATAGAATCAAAGAGTTTGTTATTAAAATCAGGCGAAATTTTATTCAATTCATCCTGCATTACTGCTTTTAGGTTATCCTTGCAAGAAATATTTATTTGCCTATGTTTTGTCCCGAAATTCCTACAGGTGCTCAATAGGATTGAGGCCTGGGGTCTACGGAGGATGATCTATGATTGAACAACCACTCTTTCACAATTTTGAAGGAATGTTTAGGATCATTATCCTGTTGGAAAGTCCAGTTCTGCGCTAGTTACAATTCCTCTACACATTATTTTTTTTAAATGTCGAGATAATCTTAATTTTTCATTGTAAATTCTATAAATGCAAGTGTACGATCCTGACGACGCCATACAATCCCAGACAATTACTTACCCGTATCTAAAATTTTAAAGAAAAAACTAGTTGCATCCCAATATTAAAAAATAATACTAGTATATACTACACCCAACCTGAAAAAGTTGAAGTTTTGGCTCAAACTTTTAAACTGAACCATTGTGCCTCGTGATAGCACAACGGTCTAGGAGGTCCAACAGGCTTAAATTAAGATTAAGTAACAGTGTTACGAAATTTATGGTTCTTATTAAACATCATATTATTTATTTCTTTATTTTTATTTTAGTATTTAATGTTTTATAATTTTTTTACCATTAATGCTTTCTGCAACTGTTAATGCATTTTTAATGTCCGCTATTAAATCTTCAACATCTTCAAGGCCAACAGACAAACGAATCAAAGAATCTGTTATACCTAGTTTTTTTCTATCTTCTGCTGGAACAGAGGCATGAGTCATAATTGAACTAGAAAATAAAAAAATATATTTGTCTATAATATATCATTAAATTTTCCTTGTCACATTTAAACTTACGGTAACTCTGCTAAACTTTCGTAACCTCCAAGGCTTTCGGCTAATGTAAAAATTTTAAGAGCTTTTAGGAACTCATTTGAGTTTTCTAAATTTCCTTTCAAGTAAAAAGAAAAAACTCCACTATATCCATACGTCTGCTTTAAAGACATTTGATGTTGGGGGTGTGATGGAAGACCTGGATGCAAAACTTTTTCCACGAAATCATGACTTTCCAGGAACCTTGCAACAGCAATAGCATTTGCTTGATGTTGCTCCATACGTATTGCAAGTGTTTTAAGAGAACGATTCACTTGATAACAGTCAAATGGTGAAGGAACAATTCCTGCAGCTAAAATAAAAATTTGTTTTGTAAATTTCGTTTGTTTGAATTTTTGATATGTAAGGACTCAACAACAACTGACTTAGACTTAATCCTAGTATTTATCAACAATTTCGTTGTAATTACATTTATTGTATTGCATAAATTGTATTATAGCGTAGACAGACGACACAGTTAATTTGCATTAACAGTCTTATAGCATAGTTCTGTATAACGAGTGTATTCTCAGGCGAACGATTGGTACACGGGCGATTACGTAAACAAATGAGTTTCTATAATATACTCGTCTGACTTACGTTTGGTTACGTAATAATTTGAGTATTTTCAAGGTACATTGTTGTCATAGTATAAAATTTCATATTTTGTTTACTTTTTTCACAGTAAAATTCCATTTTGGTACTATAATACTTAAATGGCAATTCTAGTGTAAAACTAAACCAAAACAACAGCTGACTCACATAATAATAGTGAAATAAAATATATTTTGTGTAAAAATTATAAAATTGTAATAAAAAAGAGAAATGTTTCCATCAATAGATATTTATTTTGATACTGAGAGTAGTGAGAGTGATAGTGAAGACGTCCGTTTAAGCCGTCGAAATATCCGGGATGCTTTAAATGTATTTGATCTACCGGAGGAACGGTAAGTAAAAACAACATTAGTGATTCTTGTTTTTTAATTTTTAAATTCTTCATAGTTTTATTGCTACTTTCCGTATTAATAATGAGATTTTTGCAATGTTACTTGAAGAAATAGCTCCGAAACTTAAAGTAGCATATAGGAGTACGCATATTCCAGCTCCTACTAAGCTTGGAACGTTTTTAGTTTTTCTTGCTACTGGTGGCTATCAAATATCAATAGGAAATGCATATGTTTCATCTATGTCAAGGTCGCAAGTTTCTAAAATAATTTCGGAGCTACTACACATTTTTGAGGAACATCTAGGTCCAAAATGGATTAAGTTAGAAAGAACCATTGAAGAAGAAAATGTAACAAAAGAGTATTTTTATCAATATGGTGGTATTCCTGGAGTTGTTGGCTGTGTGGATGGAACACACGTTAGGATAAAGAGCCCTGGTAATGAAACCAATCATCTTTACTATAATAGAAAAGGCTACTATAGTAAAAACGTAATGCTGGTGAGTATTAAAAACATGTACATTAGATCTGTTCGATTACCAGGAAAATTATAAAAAACGTTTGGCTTGATAATCGAATCTTTTTCAACACAATTTTTTCTATAGAAAATCTTGGTTGCCACAAGTTTTTCTATATGATGTCCAAAACTCTTTCTATAAAAACTTTATTTCTACAACGTTTTCAATGCAAAAACTTGCGCAAAACTTTTTATAGAAATTGTGTGCCACAGTATTTGTAATTTTAAAATAAAATTTGATCAATTATATTTTACACATAAATCTTTAATTTCTTTAGATTTGCGACCAAAATATGGTTATTGCATACGTAGATGCAAGACATCCCGAGGCAAACCACGATGCTTTTGTGTGGAACGAGAGTGCTTCAAATCATTTTTATAAAACTAATTATTCAAATGGAAAACGAAATACGTGGATTCTTGGTAATACATACATTTCTTTTGTTGAGTTAATATTTATTTTATTTTTGTATTATCATTGTTTTTAAAAATAGGTGATTCTGGCTATAAATTGCAGCCATTCTTGATGACACCTATTAGAAACCCAACGAATGAACTTGAAAAAAAAAATATAATGAGAAGCATTGCAGAATTAGAAACGTCATTGAAAGATGTAATGGCGTACTAAAAAATCGTTTCAGGAGCATAATAGGGTCAAGAGGATTACATTATAGCCCAAAGAAAACAACAAATATTGTAAACGCTTGTTGTGTTTTGCACAACATCTGCATTTTCTACAAAAACAATTGGGAAAGTTGTATCAACGAAACCTGTGAGCCTACAGATATTGATGGTGACGTTCATGAATTCGCTGATAGACTCACCGAAGAATCAATTGCTAGAGCAACAAGAGCTGAAATTATAAGAAGTTTGGCATAAATAAATGGTATACCCTATTAATGTTTACTTACTGTATATATTCAATATTAAATACAGATTTTTAGTAATTTTAGATATTAATTTATATTTTAAAGAAAATAATTTATTATATACATAAATACTAATTTAATTTAAGAAAACATAAAAAGAAAATATAATTCACATATAATAAAACAATAAATAAATAATATAAATAATATTCAGAAAAGTTAAATAAAAAATTTATTTTAATAAAACTATAAATACATATATAAAGCAGTGTTTTTTCGACAGAAAAAATTTCATAAAAGGCAATATTTTGGTGTGTTTATCAATGTTGATAATATACGTACATACATATGTATGTATTTTGAAGAAGAAATCTGAAAAATAAAATACATAAATACAATTATGTTAAAACAATATAAACTAGATCTGAACTAAAACTAGTACAGAACTGTACTGAAGTGAGTGATTTGTATTCACCCTTATTGTGTTTGGCGTAGTTGAAAAACGACAGCTGTCGTAGTTGCTGTCGAATTTTAAATCTCATGCTACCGTGTAAAATTTTCGACAAGCAAAATTTTGTAAATGAATAATAATGTAATAGATTACGCTAAACTACATGATTATGAAACAGCCTGTTAAATAACTGTCAATCAAATGTTTATAAATAACAAAAATAAAATTCAAATATAGTTTTTTGGTGAATAATATATAAAAAAATATTAAAGAATATTTTAAAAATTAAAAAATATTAAATAAATAAAAAAATATATAAATCCAAATGCGTCTTTATGTTGGACAACCATACGCATGCCTAATAAATTAATTGCTGCTTCTTCCACAGCAGAAAAACTAAATTTTTTGAAAAGTCCGCCACCTGTGAACGAGTTTTTTTTTAATTTAAATTTAAAATCGCTCCACACCTTCAACCAACCTTCTCCGGAACGGGATGGTGGACCAAGACAATCTTCAGAAATCGCGTTCCACTCTTCTTTAATATTTATGGGCTTTAAACTTTTATTAAAGCCTTTTGCCAAATAAGACTTTTGCTCCATTTTTTCAACTAATTTGGCAAATTGTGCTGCAGTTGTAATTTTTACGCTAAAAGACAGACATACATAACATTAGAACAAAATCAAGTTTTTATTGAAGTTTACTTCTTATGTATTTTTGATTTTCTGTAAAATTAGCAGATTGTTGCTAAAGTTTCAAGTTTAATGTGAAATAAATATTCACTTACAGAAAATACAGAAAGCTACTGCAGGAAAACAAAAGTAAAAAAGTTAAACTTAATTTACTTTTATTTCACTGGAACATGCCTAGTTCAATATATTTTTGCATACTTACATTTTATTTCCTTCCATTTCAATTATTTTTTAATAAATTTTACTAACTTTGGCGCAAATTCACAAATCGTAATTAAAGTCGAGAACAAATATTTTAACAATTTTTTGCACTTTTGACAGATGAATACGCCAAACACAATAACGTTTTAATGGCGGTTTTTGTACAAGATTAGAAAATTGTTGTACTCATTGGCGTTTTTCGACAATTACGGTACCATTAAAAAAAAACGCCTAGTTTTCGCCGAAAAAACGCCAAACACAATAAGGGTGATTATTTTTAGAATTAAAAAACTTACTCGTACCTAAGCAACCTAGTCATTATCTTTAAGGTGGTTTAATAAATGCACTAATGTGTTGGACATGACCCTACACGATTCCGCAATTTCTTGGAGGGCTTTAATTTGGTGTAAAGATGATTGCGCTTGAATTTTTGCTGCTTCAGCTTGAACCTTTGCTGCCTCAGCTTGAATTTGGGCAGCTTCGGCGTGCTTGATCATAGCATCTAGCGTTTTGGTTTGTGCATCTGTTTGGTGGCGTAATAATTTCATCCTGTCTTTACCTATATCATTATCAATAGCCTTTCTCTTCCTATTCGGGTAAAATTGTTTTGTAGCTTCTTTTGGAGTCGATGTGTTTTTTTTGAATGGCGGTAGTGTTTCGCTTAAAATTTCAGATGAAAGTTGCAGGTCTTCATTTTCTATAATTATTATTTTTTCTGGTGTGTGTATGTGCTGTATTTGCTTGGAACTGGTGGGTGTCACAACTGCAACTTTCGACGAACCCCTGGGTGGCGTTATTGCAACCATTTTGTAGGCAGATGGTAAGCCCAAAAAATTACCACTTGGTGCTGCAGCTGACGACAGATGACATATTCTGTCAATATGCAATTCTAATTGCGTCAAATTACTTACTGTGCATGGGCCGCCACCAGTTCCGTGAATACTTTTGTTGCTCTTGTTGGAGGCCCCAAGGCATTTATTTGTTTGGCCACATTACACCACTTTTACTCTACCACCATCTTGCTGCTCCCAAACGTTGGGCTGCATGTTGCGAGTTGGGGATTTTCTTCCTTTAACTCCACCAGCTTTTGAAATTGAGTTACCGTAGTTTTCTTTATGCTGTGATTAGAAATTTTTAAATATATTCAATTCATACATACATACATACATAAGTACTTACAATTTTTTAACGTTTGATTCCATTTTTTCAATTTATTTTTTCGTTTAAAAATTTTTATTTTGTTTTGCCGATTACTTTTTTTCAATTGTTTGAATTTGACATTAACGACATTTGGATTTATAATACAGAACACACAAAAGAACACAAAAATACAACCATTACGTTTTTCACTCAATAAAATTTGACAACTGTTTTATAGAACCCAAAAACATAATAAAATACTCATTTGAACGATTTTTTTGAGTTACTCGTGTTGTGGAACGATGCCATTACATTAGTTACCTTGGTAATATTGAGTTGTTATATTGCATTATTGCCAAATTATTTAATTAGATATTTTGTATACTTTTTTCCATGTTATTAGTCAATATTTTAATATTTTAGGGGCAACCCTAGAAACCAAATTGAAACAGCTGTGTTTTATTTACAATACAAAAATAATTTATGTGAATTGAAATTGCTATGAATTTTTTAATTTTGTAATAAATTGAATGAAAAATGTTTCAATTTATCGCAATTAACATTGAAATTGAAAGTTAAGGTAGTGGACAACAGTTTATGCTGTAGAAATATACGAAATAATATATAAAATATTGTTTTGTGATGCACACAAGCACTTATTTCTACTCGTCTGTTTTTGACATTAGGACGATTGAAATTTCAATATAGAACCCATAAAAAAAATAGTCTTACGTTTTTACACTAGTGTTATAGAACCACAAAACTAATTTTTGTACTCATAAGCATTAAACACATTCGAGACAGCAGGCTACCGACTACAATATGTCAAAAATAAAATACACACGTTTAGATAAAAGTGACTATATTGACGACAGCAGGCAACACGACTGCAGGTTGTTGTCCATGCTGATATTTTCGTCGCTGTCAAATTAAACTAATTTCTATTTTTGTTGGCGACAAAACAAAAACAGTGTTGACCATATAGCAAAATGTGTAAAGCAAATTAAATAAAATAAAAAGCAAAATACAAAATTAAAATGTTATGATCATTTATGCATCAAGAGTTGTTAAATGTATCAATAATATTTTATTATATTAATAATAATAAAAATGAGTAAAGTTTATTAGCATGTCTGGAATCATGTACATATGTTTTTCATATTTCATATTACTTTTTTGTTGTATTTTAGTAATAGCTTCTATAAAATCAATAAAATTCTCTTCAGCCAATATGTTATTTAAAAAATTCAAAGAACAAATTTATTTTTTATTAAAACGTCAGATTTCGGGATCAGCTGATGAGTATGTAGCTGTCGTTTTCAAAATAATTAAGTAGCTGGCTACATGGCGGCATAAGTACCCAGCGGCATTTGCACTCGTGTAGTCGTGTAGCCTGCTGTCTCGAATGTGTTTAATGCTATATGGGCGAACATTTTGAGTCACTCGTTATACAGAAATATGCTATTAATTCAAATTAACTTGTGAATTATCCATTTTTAATGCGCATTAAGTTAGACGTAAATACACAAAATCAAACTAAATTTATACTGCATTTAGCTATTTCAATATGGCAACATCGTCGAATATGTTATCAAATTGTTTACTATTCTAAAATAAGAAGAAGACAATTGTAAAATTAAAATAATAAAAATAGATTTCCACAATTGCCTTTCTCTTATTTCAGAGTGTCCACTGCGGTCCCCACATGTAGCAACACGTTCAGGTTGATGGTTGCTAGTGCATGAACAAGTTTTGCATTATGAAACAGTTTCAGCAAAAGTAATTTCAGCTTTTTTCAAAGAAATACTGTTTTTTCAGCAAATGCCAAACAAATTTTTTCATAATTAAATAGTTGTTGACAAACAAACAGCTGTTACCTAAATGCAGTTTAAATTCCGAAACTGTCGTCTGTCACGGTAAAATCTTAATTCACATTAGTGTGTTTTTAATGCGCATTAACTCTGTCGTCTGTCTACGGTATTATGCTTTTTTATAATATACGAGATTTTCGTACCCGGAGTTGACCGCTGATCATTTTACATTTAGAATTTTCCCGTATTTAAAATTGAATGGTATTCTTAAAAAATGTTATATTAAACAATTACACGTGATCACTAATTTAAAAATTTATCGAACAGTATATTTATATATGTAAATCGTAGATTGCTTGAAAATTTGTAAACTTACGTTTCAAATTTGAATTGTCTGTAAAATCCTAATTGCCACTAAAAATGTTGTGCTAATAAATATTTCAAGATTAAATTTTTGTATATCTACTGTAAAACTGTTGTGAGATCCTGCAATGTTGTCAAATCTGAAAATATTCTGGTAATGTACTGACAATGAAAAATTGTAATCAAAAGGTAAATTGTCAGTTCAGAGTAACAAAAACCTTACAATTTCATTGGAAGAAAATTTTCACACAATAAATTTATCTGTCAACAGAAATTGTTCACACCGTTGTCAGATTGCTGTGTGTGTGTATAGGTATATTAAATTAAAAATTTTTAAATATTTTAATGGAGCAATTTTCGCTGCATATGTACAGTGTATTACAAAACGATATTGCCTATTAATTTTCAAGAAAAATGTGTTTTTCATTCATATTTTAAATTTGAAACTCTGGATAAAAATATTTTGTATTTTTGTAATTGATAATAGACAAAATCCAAAAAATTGTAACAATGCCCTTTTTTGTTTAGTTGTTGTTGCATTTAGTTATTTTTTTTTCTTTATTGTTCTTGGAATTCGTTAAGTCTTTTGTTAAAAGGACGTGTTATGTATTTTCCAAATGTTATTAGCATATGGAAACTTAACATTTTTTTTGAAAAATTAACAGTTTATTAGGTATTCGCTGAAAAAAATTTAGCGTGTCTGCGTGTTTTTGCTTATGTATTTTTAAGTTTACAACCCACATGTTTTTCTTTATGTCTGTCAAAATTTTGCGTGTCTGCGTGTTTTTGCTTATGTATTTTTAAGTTCACAACCCACATGTTTTTCTTTATGTCTGTCAAAATTGTTATTTTACATAAGGGTTTTAATTTTTGGTCACCAACTTGTATGTACAATTACACGTGACATCGCCATGATTATTTACATATAAATTTCCATGTCGTTTTATTGAAAAATGCGTTAAAGCCGCTGCAAAAATTTTTAGTGGCGTCACTAAAATGCCGACGTCAAAAATATTGATTTATACTACGTTTCCACGATACATGCTTCGCTCTCTCCCTGCAAATAACGCGACTAGTCCATACATGCATGTAAAGACTAGTCCTAAGAGGAGTAGGAGTACTCCAAAACTACTCCAAATATATGAAAAAAGGTGGTCCATTTAACATTGCGATGTCCTAGGACTGGACCATATAACCCATCGGAGTAGTCCCAAAACTACTCCATGGAGTACTCACGAAGGTTAGTTTTAAACAACAACAACAACTCAATATGCAATCGTGTTAACACGAAACCATGTCGTTTAACTACAAACTCTTGTTTAACTATGACATGGTCCTGCATAACATTGGACCATGTTGTGAGTAGTCCATATCATCTAAAATGGATCACGTAGTCCAATATTATTTGCAGGGCTATTCATGCTTCACACCCCAATCATGAGTAAAACAACTTGCTTAAGAGCGAATCAAGTAGATTCATATTGAATCAACTTGCGAAGCACGAAAAATTGTACTCTTCTCTAATTTTTATCGCAAGTTTATCTGCACTAGCTGTAAAAATTTAATATTATTGTAAACAAAGCAAATTATTTTCTTGTTGCTGGAAGTAAAGAAAGTAAATACGTACGAATTTATTTTTTTTTCAAATAAGCTAACTAATTTCCACTCAGTTTCTTTGTCCATTAAAAAAAATATTTTCCACAAATTGTAAATTTTGTTTTTTTTTATTCTGTTTGTTTATTAAAAACAACTGTCAAATCGAATCAAGTTTTTTGGTCATGTAAACAGCATGATTCATAAACATGATTCAGAGAGCGAAGCAGGTGATTCAAGTCGTCGTGGAAACATAGTATTACGGTTTTTCGTCTTTTAATATACAATATGTGGAGCTTGTATCAAAAATTTTTAAATAATTTATATCATTGTTATTAAATTAACAAAATAAGATAAAAAAATATTTAATTTATCACTAATGCAAATTCTTCATACGACCGGCTAATGATAGCGCAGATATTTAACCGTCGCACAGAGGAGTATTTGGCCTGAAAAGCTGGCCAAAAAGGCAAAACTGAATTTTAAGAACTAAGTACGCAGCTCGACAGACAACAATATTTTACATTATATTGTAAATTTTGAAGACTTTTAGTTGCGATTTGTAGCTCTGAGACCCTGCTAAAGTCAGGAAAGTGAAGAAATTTATATGAGATTTTAATGTTTCTTTCGGTTTCTGGATGTTTATATGATATTTTTTTGCGACTAAACGAATAAAGGTTTAACAAAGAATTTTTTTTCGCTGAAAGGTTTGATCAAAAGTAATTTAGAAAAGAAAAAAAAAAATAAAATATGTTGAATATTCATGTTGAAACAATTCGTTCAGAAGCTAAAAAAAAACAAATTATACACTTTTTTTTGCAAAAAAAGGAAAAGAAGAAGTTTTTAAAAGTGAGGTTAGCATGTCTACGAATTATGTTTGATACCACAAAAAAAATTTGGAATCTCTAATTTTAGAAACAAAAAAAAAAAAAAAGTGTGCGCAAGTTTGCGCCATTATTTTTGACGATTTTTTTAAATTTTCACATTTTTTTCTATTTTTTTCTAATTAAGTCATAAAAGCATGCGCTTGAAAATACTTATAAAGGGTTATTGCACACAATTTTTATCAAACCCGTTTTGTAACTTCGAGAGTCAATAGGAAGTTTACACAAGATTACAGCTATTCCAAATAGTGAAAAAATCTAATGCTGGAACCATTGACGAAAAATTGGATTTTTTGGTCAGAAAATTGAGCGAAATTTCAAAATGTGAAGGGGATGGGGACATATTAGCACTGAAGCAGTGTTTGAAAAATTTCAATATATATTTCAATATTATTAAATAATATAAAATAAATATAATAAAGCCTTTTTTTCATAAAAAAAATACTGTTTTATAAGAGCCTTACAATTTTGAAATTTTTTTTTTAATTAGACTGTAAATCATATGTATGTATGTACATACAGTCTGTCAAGAATGAGTTTAAAATCAACATTTGTTAATTGAGTTTTGCGATTTATACCAACTTTTATTCCTTAGGAATGTGGCTTTTAGAAAAATCTTAAAAACTTTAACGTTTTGGTTCTTAAATTTTTTTATTGCATTTTGAAAACAAAAAATTTTACGCATTTTGCATGTACATTTTTTTTTCGCCATTAAATTTTTAATCACTCCAAAATAGTAATAGATATAAAATAAATGTGTATGGTTAGTTTAAGCAAAATTTTCCGGTGCATCTTCTGATCTTCCTGCCATTAAAGTCGGAGAACACGTTTTCAAGTTATGGCAAAATATATAAGACAACCCAACGACTTAGGGGGTGAAGTATGCCACGCCTTTAAAAGAAAATCCTTACGTACTAGAGAAAAACGGAAAAAAGATTTGAATTAAGGGCATCAAAATCCATATAGTCCACATACTTTTATTTTTAGGGTAGAGAAATTTTTTTTTTGTTGCGCAGTGTACTTTTGTTGCGCAGTATAATTTTTTCAAAATCTGAAACTAGACTTTTTATATCATACTACACCTAAAACTATCAAAAAACTAAAACTTTTAATTCAAAAAACACGTTTAATAATTTTGGCCAGCTTTTCAGGCCAAATACTCCTCTGTGCGTCGACAAATCTTTTCGCATGTCATATACATTTGAAAACATGTGTTTGAACATAAGAAAATAGAGCGTGTTCTAATCGAAAAAAATACATATGTATTTCCACATGTATTTTACACAAGCAAAGTTTATGAGGTCACCAACTATGTTTTTATTCCTTATGTAAAATTTGACATATACAATGTAAAAAACACGTAGTGTATATCCACCTTAATAGATTACATTAATGACAATTAAGTAAACTTGTCAAAAAAAGGAAAAATAATAAATGAATTCCCTGTATCAAAATATGACGCGTGGTGTGTACAGATGAAGTGTGCTGTTTAAGCACTATGAGAAGTTTGTTTGTTGTGTACACACATTTGTATTCACATATTGTTCATGTCTGAAGGATGGTATTGGTGTTTCCGTCTCTGTCCTGTTGGGAGATGATGTTACCATCAGCAATATAACGACAAAACATAGAGCGCTGCTATTATATATACTTTAGCTTAAGTTAGTTTTCGTTAAATTTTATTTTAACATTATGTTAGATTTCGAGCCATTTTGTTATTATTATCTATTCGTTGTTTAGATTTCAAGGAATTCAGTAATGTAATAGTAATTTTTTTTTGAGTAATTTCTTTTGATTTGTATCGAGCCTTCATTTTGAATTCGTCAAATAAAATATCAATTTTGTACAACTATATTATTGAAAAAAAAGGAGAGTCTTTTATTTTCACTAAAAGCCGACTCTGTCTAATTTAACAATAATCCTTTTATTAATACCAACCAAGTTGTTTGGAAACTTGGTTATCAAATTTACAGGTCCCACAAAACCATCTACACACACACTTGGTGAGCTAACATTTGGTCCAGACGAACCGGATACTTTGGTGGGACAAATTTTGCAGATATATTAAAAAAAGGTGATTTTTAATTTATTAATTTTAATATTTTGGTTAGAATAAAAAATTCAACCAAAAAATATTTACTTTGTTAGCTACACATCATTAAGGTAATGTAGTGTTTTGATCTGCATTATCATTCAATGGTTTGTGTATTAGCTAAATTTACCCAGTATTTTACCAACCCTGTCGTACTGTTTTTAGCTCAACAACACTGTCTTCGTATGACAGCTGTCAGTGCTTGACAGTTTTACTTTTTGTATATACATACATATAAATAAACAAAACAAAAATAGTGTATTAAAAGAATTTTTGTTCGGTATTCGGAAAATTTGTCATTTTATTGTTTTTAAATAATATATTTAACACGAAATTAAATTCTAAAACTATTTATGTTAAAAAAGAAAAAAGGAACATATTTACCATCACATAAGAAAATAAATTACCAATCAAGGAGCATTAATAAACTAAAAGCAAATAAAGTGCGTGAATTTTGTCTAAACGCAAAGGGCCAAAATTCATTGTCAATAAATTTTACTTGATAAAAATTGCTAAATAAAGAAATAATATAAATAAGTTTCAAAGATAAATGAAGATATTTCGATAACGTGGAAAAAATAGTGTAATCTATTTATTTAACGAATGAAAAAAGAATATTTTTTAACAACAATAATTTAATGAAAATAATTAAGACTGCACTAAAAGCATAATTACAAAAATTGCGTCACACATACATACATATGAACATTTAGGCACAGAATTGCAATTGGTAGCAAAATTATATTTCTTAAAATAGAACAAAAATAAAAAGGATTGTTAACAAGAAAAACTTAAACAAGTGGTAAGCGGAAAAGTTAATTTTTTATAATTGCTTTGTTATTTTTTAAATTCAGAATCCCTTAACACAGCTTTATAAAATACACTGTATAAACGAGTGTTAAGTGAACAAATTTAAAAGTTGAATCGATTCTACTTTTAAATTCATTTTCTTTTTGCCTTTTTTCTTATCTTTAAAATGTTAATGTTTATGAAAATAGAAAATATTATTTAAATTTTAATATTTTTGAGTTTATCAATTAATTCGCCATTTTTAGGAATTATTCCGTAGATATTTTAAGATTTTGTAAAAGAGACATTTATTTGTTGATATTTTCTGAAAAATAATCCGCAAAAAAAAAAAAAAAAATTTTTCCATTGAAGTTTTTTTGAACAAAAGTTGTTCAAATTTAAGATTTTTGGTTTTTCTTAATTCATCTTGCAATTTTCAAGCTATTTCTGGTGTTTCAAAACTATAAGCTTGAGAATATTAGTTTTGCTTTGGTCGTTTTAAACATTTTCTGGCAGTTTCATTATTTGAGTTTTTTCTCAATTTCGGGAGTGCAGTATAATAAATAATATAAAATGAAATCGGACCTTTTAGTAAGATTTGAAAAGCTGGCCGCTTTATTTCTAGAGTTCGAAAATGACTATAATGAAATGCCACAAGAAAATCGAAGTTCTTTTAGCATTGATCTTCAAAAAGATGAATTTAAGGATTTGTGGGAAAAAGTAAAAGCAAGTTACGAGGCTTTTTCTATTAACAACACGGTTCAAGATTCAGATGAAAACTGTGATCAGGCAAAACATTTGTATAAAGAATGTAGATTAGCCTACATAACTATTGCGGCTTTAATGGGTGAACTGTCTCAATCTTTTATAAACAGACCAGTTTTGAGTTCAACTCATTGTGTATCTGGGAACAGTGGCAACTCAGCTACTATGGTGAATCGCACTTTTAGCCATCACATGAAGTTGCCACCTTGCACTATAGAAATTTTTAAGGGCGATTATGGTTCCTGGCCTTCTTTTAGAGACATGTTCACCGCGGTTTATATCAATTGTGAGGAACTATCGGGTGTGGAAAAATTATTTTACTTAAGGCAATTTACATCTGATGAGGCTCTTGAAATTGTTAAAGACTCGCCTTTAACAAATCAAGGTTTTCAAAATGCTTGGTCTAACTTAAGTGGGGCTTATGAGAACAAACGAATTTTGGTAAATAGCCAACTTAAGATTTTGTTCAATCTTTTGCCAGTAAAAACTGAGTCCGCCAAAGATATTAAAAGGCTCCAAAGGGACATTAATAATTGCATTTCGGTATTGAACTTACATGAGATAGATATTTCTACTTGGGACCCTATTTTTGTATATTTGTGTTCCATTAAATTACCAGTCCTGACTTTGTCGCTGTGGGAACAAAGTGTGAAAAATAAGAAAGAGATACCGAAATGGCGAGAATTAGACACTTTTATAACATCTCGATTTCAATCTTTGGAAACAGTGTTCGATATTCGTAATTCTGGGTTTATGAGTGGAACACAAAAGTCTGATTCGGAAGATGCTGTCAACCCTACGGGAAATAGGCAAAACGTGAACAGATTTCCGTTCAAGAATAAGTCTAGTTTTGCCAGTAATGCATCATCTGGAGGAAAATTTAAGACTTTTCAGGCCAAGGTGGCAGGAAAGTCCTGTAATTTATGTTCAAAAGACCATTTGTTGAGATTTTGTTCGAAATTCTTGGAAATGAATCCCGGAGAAAGATTTTTGATCGTAAAGAGAAACAATCTTTGCATTAATTGTTTAAGTACCGGACACAAGTTAGATACTTGTATGAGCAAATATAGTTGCTCAATATGTAAATTGAAACACCATTCTATGTTACATCGGGAGGTAACAGAAACATCTATAGATAATAATAATAGCTCAGATAGGCCAACTACCAGTCAGGCAGTTGTACAAACTCGGACCGTACAAAATTGTTTTGTAACGGCAAGACAACAAGTTTTGTTGGGCACTGCTTTAGTAAATATTATATCTCGAGGCGAAGTATTTACTGCAAGGGCTCTTATAGATTCAGGTTCACAGGCCACTTTCATTTCGGAAAGATTGCAGAGGAAACTTAATTTGCCTATTCAGAGTATTTGTGCTAAGGTTTCAGGTTTGAATGGTGCGTTAGCGGGGTCTGTTCAAAAGCAATGCTCGTTTGTTTTGACCTCTCCCCAAGATTCAGAATTTAAGCTTGAAGTTCAAAGTCTTGTTTTACCAAGATTGACTGGGAAGTTGCCTGTTGATTCAGTGGATATTTCTCAATGCTCCTTATCCAATCTCAAGTTAGCGGACCCAAATTTTTCGAGAAGTAGTCAAGTTGATATTTTGATTGGGGGCGATAACTATCCTAAGATCATGCTTGCTGGTGTTAGAAAAAATGTCTTAGGAAACTTGATGGCGCAGGAAACACATTTCGGATGGATTTTGACTGGTCCACTTCTTAACCCGAATAAAGAAGTTTTCACAACAAGTGTTTCATATTTTACTGATGTTAGTTTGGACAATCAACTCGAGAAATTTTGGACCTTGGAAGAACCGCCACAACATTCCCGACTCACACCAGAAGATGAATATTGTGAAGAACATTTTAAAAACACAGTTAAAAGAAATTCTGAAGGTCGTTATGTTGTCTCACTACCTTTCAAACCGCAGTATTCGACTGATAGGTGTTTAGGACATTCGCGTGAGAAAGCTAGGAAACAGTTTTTGCGAAACGAGTTTTCCCTGAGAAGAAATCCTGAAGTGAAATTGATTTATGAGAATGTTCTTTCCGAATATGAAGTTTTGAACCATATGGTTGAGGCTGAATTTAATGAGTCAGACTTTTCAGAAACCTATTATTTGCCACACCATGCAGCTTTTAAGCCTGAAAGCTCTACAACGAAAGTAAGAGTTGTTTTTAATGCGTCCAGCCGGACCACAACTGGGCTGAGCCTTAATGATATATTGTACCCTGGACCTATTTTGCAAAATGACTTGATGTTGCTAATAAATAGATGGCGTTTCTATCGATATGTTTTTAATGGTGACATTGAAAAAATGTACCGCCAAATTCTAATTGATCCCAAAGAAACGAAACTTCAAAAAATTATATTTCGTAAGAACTCTAGCGGTGATTTGGCAGATTTTGAATTAAAAACAGTCACTTTTGGTGTTAATTGTGCTCCCTTTTTGGCCATCAGAACGCTACTTCAGTTAGCTGAAGATGTCGAAGACAAATGGCCGTTAGCTTCAAATATTTTACGCCGCATGATGTATGTGGACGATGCTCTCGCAGGAGCACATGAAGTTTCGTCGGCTATAAAAGCTCGTGATCAATTGATCCTGGCATTATCGTCCGCTGGATTTTCTATGAGAAAATGGACCTCGAATTCTGAACAAATCCTTAACGGTTTGCCAGCAGAACATCTTTTGAATGAACATTTTTTGGAAATTAATGATGAAAGTGTGACAAAAACTCTAGGTATACGGTGGAATGCGAAACTTGATGAATTTTATTTTACCACTTCACCAATATCATTGAAAGAAAATTTTACAAAACGGGAAGTTCTCTCTACTATTGCCAAACTTTTCGACCCAGCTGGATGGTTAGGACCGATAGTAATTATCGCAAAAATATTGATGCAACAAATTTGGAGTGAGGGAACTAATTGGGATGAAATTATTTCAAAAGATGCTACGATAAAATGGAGACAATTTCTTAGTGATTATGAATCGATAAACGATATTCATATCTCTCGTTGGGTAGGATTCAAACCTACGACGACACTTGAAGTTCATGGGTTTTGTGACGCTTCTGAAAAGGCTTATGGAGCTTGTATTTACGTACGAGTCCATAACGGAGTTAATGCAATACATACGCATTTATTACTAGCCAAATCAAGAGTTGCCCCTCTCAAGACTGTTTCGTTACCACGTCTGGAACTTTGCGGAGCACTTTTACTAGCAGACTTATTGGAAGCTGTTAAAAAAGATTTAAATTTGGAACAAAATGAGGCACGATTTTTCACTTGGAGCGATTCAATGATTGTTTTAGCTTGGCTCCAGAAGCCACCAAATTCGTGGACTACTTTCGTGGCTAATCGAGTTTCGAAAATTGTAGCAAAAACTGGCAAAGAGTGCTGGAGACATGTGAGCTCAAAAGATAACCCGGCGGATTTAATTAGTCGCGGTGTTCGCCCACAAGACTTGATCGAAAGTCATCTTTGGTGGAATGGCCCTTCCTGGCTTCGTTCTCCTTCTAATTATTGGTTAACTCCAACATGTGGAGATTTTGGCACAAGAGAAGAAGAGAGAACACATAAAGTTTTTTTCTCGTATTTTAAATCATATTCTGATCTTTTGGACAATTTTTCGTCGTATAGTAGAGCTCTTAGAGTCATGGCATATGTCGTAAGAGGAATTAATGGAATTCTCAAAATTAACCAACATTTGTTTACATCATTGGATATTTCATCAGATGAATTAAAATCTGTGAAAGAAAAACTGATTATTGTTGCTCAGAAAGTTGACTTCGCTGATGAATATCATAAACTTTCAGAGAAAGAACTTGTAACAAACAGCAAAGTATTGAATTTAAATCCGTTTTTGGATGAAAAAGGTATAATACGTGTAGGAGGTCGCTTGGCGAACGCATCGAATTTGACCTATAATGAGAAGTTTCCCATTTTATTATCTTCCAGTTGTCAATTTGCGAGACTTTTTGTGAAATTTATTCATGACATTACACTGCATGGAGGTAATCAACTTATGTTGAGAGTGCTACGTACAGAGTTTTTCATTCCTCGGGCGAAGAACTTGATAAGAACTGTAATAGGCCGCTGCAAAACATGTACTATTCAGAAAAAGGCAACACATAGTCAAATTATGGCAGCACTTCCTACAGTTCGAACAATTATAACTCGACCTTTCACCACGACTGGTGTGGACTTTGCTGGCCCCTTTGATATTCGAAATTATACGGGCCGAGCTTGCTTGATAACGAAGGGTTATGTTTGTGTTTTCATATGTTTCGCTACGAAAGCAATACATCTAGAAGCAGTCAGTAGCTTGTCAACTCCCGCGTTTTTGTCGGCTTTTTCTCGATTTGTATCTCGTCGTGGTTGTCCAAAGAATATGTATTCGGACAATGGAACAAATTTCGTCGGTGCGTCGAGAGTTTTAAAGGCTGAATTTCGTAGTTTTCTTCGTGACATAGGTTCGGAAGTAAAATCTGGATATGCACATCAAGGAATAAACTGGCATTTTAATCCTGCTAGTGCCCCTCAATGGGGGGTTTATGGGAATCGGGGGTTAAAAGTTTTAAACACCATTTTCGTAGAATTGCCGGAGATTTGAAATACACATTTGAGGAATTTGCTACATTGTTAGCGCGGATAGAATCTTGTTTGAATTCAAGACCTTTATGTCCATTATCGGAAAATGTTGACTGTTTAGATTGTTTAACGCCAGGCCATTTTCTTATCGGTGGCCCACTATTAGCACCTCCTGAAGTTGAAGTTTTGGAAGCTCCGATATCTATTATAAATCGTTGGCAGAGAGTTAAAGCTTTGAATCAACGTTTGTGTGCTAGATGGAAGGATGAATACTTGAAGGATTTGCAAAAACGTAATAAATGGAAATATGTGCGAAAGGACATGCAGATCGGTGATATGGTAGTCATTCGGGAAGATAACGTACCTACAAACGAATGGCGTTTAGGTCGTGTAGAAAAACTGCATATTGGTAAGGATGGCCACGTTAGAGTTGTTGAGTTAAGGACAGCACGTGGCTCAATAGTAAGACCAGTTGTGAAGTTAGTGGTACTTCCAACTGACTAGTTTTTTAATTTTTTTCTACAGACATTTTCCAGAAACAAAATGGTAAATCCTCGCATTAATGCTAAAGGTCGTCAAACCTCAAAAAAGATAATTTGCCGGATTTGCCTCAAAAATCATCCCTTAAAATCTTGCCACAAATTTATGCAAGTTGACTATGAAGAGAGAATGCGACTGGTCTCCATTTATCGCTATTGCGCTGGCTGTTTGGCTCATGACCATACCTGGCGTACTTGTGAAAGTACGGGCCGATGTGGACGATGTGGTGACATGCACCACACATTGCTTCACAAGGAAAGAAGAAGTGCTACATCCTCGCACAGAAGAAACCAGCGTCATCGTCGAGAAAATCATTCGTCCGATCGCCGGGAGTCAACCGAACCCAGTTCGTCGAGAAGCTCTACCAGGGAACTTAGGTTAACCAGTGGTCATGAGAGCGAGAGACCTAGCACGTCTCAAGCCCTTGTTGTAAGGAAAAACAAGGACCGTAACGCCCGCCGCAGACGTAATCGTAGGACGAAAAATGCGTTTAAAAGGAGCACCGTCGTCGCAAGGACCGTGATGGGACCACCAATTAATGTAAGCGGATCAGTGTTGCTGAAGCCAACGGCGATGGTAAATATAGAAGCGAATGGCCGTTTCGTTAGTGAACGTGCCATTATAGACGCTAACTCGGAGGTTCCCATTATTTCGGACGAAGTGGCACGGAGAATTTCTGCTCGTAGAATTATCGTTGGTGACAAAGAGAAGTGCCTCATTAGAATTGGTGGTAACCACGGTTCCAGCACCATAATTGAGGTTTACACGGAAATCAAGCGGACTCTCAATATAATGGCACCACCGAGATCAGTCGATGGTCACATTCTTGACGAATTTCCAGGGCTGCAATTGGCAGATCCACATTTTAACACAGCGAGTCCAGTAAACCTCTTATTGGGTGGTGATGTCTATAGCCGAATTATAAGAAATTGTGTGTATGGAGGGTCCTTCGGCAAACCACTTGCACAGTACACAATTTTTGGCTACATCATTTCTGGATTGTGTTCATCTTAGAGTTTGTATGGAATTACATTAGTCGTTATTTTTTAAATTTTTAAATAATTAACAATAAGTAAAATTTTATATTTTATTCTTTTTTAGTTTTCTTATCTATTTTCTTTTTGGTCGGTGGATGGCTTCAGAAACTTGGATTAATATGGAATGGAGTCATCACAGTTCAATATTTACTACTTTGTTTTTTTTAATAAATAAATGGAATTTTTGAAGTTTTTTAATTTTTTGAAGTTTTTGTTGGCTCTTTTTTCTATTTTATTAGCTTTAGGTTTTCTACAACTGGTTTTTGAGTTGCTGTACAGCAAGGGCGCCGGAATGTTCATGTCTGAAGGATGGTATTGGTGTTTCCGTCTCTGTCCTGTTGGGAGATGATGTTACCATCAGCAATATAACGACAAAACATAGAGCGCTGCTATTATATATACTTTAGCTTAAGTTAGTTTTCGTTAAATTTTATTTTAACATTATGTTAGATTTCGAGCCATTTTGTTATTATTATCTATTCGTTGTTTAGATTTCAAGGAATTCAGTAATGTAATAGTAATTTTTTTCGAATAATTTCTTTTGATTTGTATCGAGCCTTCATTTTGAATTCGTCAAATAAAATATCAATTTTGTACAACTATATTATTGAAAAAAAAGGAAAGTCTTTTATTTTCACTAAAAGCCGACTCTGTCTAATTTAACAATAATCCTTTTATTAATACCAACCAAGTTGTTTGGAAACTTGGTTATCAAATTTACAGGTCCCACAAAACCATCTACACACACACTTGGTGAGTTAACACATATGTTATACGAATAAGAGAGTGAAACGAATTGTAAGTACTCAAGTACCTCACCCCGATGTCGAAAAGGTAATCAGCTAAGCTTAAAGAATTTCTTCGTGTAAATTGACACAAAAAAATGCGAAAAGAATAACAGAAAACACAATTTTATGTCCCAATTCACAACGAAGCAATTCTTTAAGCTTAGCTGATTACCTTTTCGACATCGGGGTGAGGTACTTGAGTACGAGTACACACTTGATTGTACTAGCAACTCGTGTTACTCTCTTATTCGTATTACAATGTTTATACAAATAAGAGAGCTACACATATGTGTATAATATAAAAATACGAGTGATTTAAGCAATTATATTGTGCTGTGTAACCACCAAAGAAATTTCAAGGAAAAAATTATATCAATATTTTCAACAAAAATTGCTTCGTGTAAATTGGGAGTTAGTGCTTTAAATGTGGTAAACGTGGTCAAAATGCAGCAGATTGTTACACAAACACAAATAAATGTGAGCAGCAGTATACCGTGCTTGCAGCGGCAAACGTAAACGTCATAACTGAGTCGTGGTGGTGTTTAGATAGTAAAATGAATAATGAAATGTGTTTTGTGTACATGAAAGGCGAAAATTAAAAGTTATTCTGAGAAATGTGCCGGGAATGAAGGGTAATTTTATGTATGTAAGCAGATTATGTGAAACGATTATAAAGTAACTTATAATAAAAATATTGCCGAAATAAAAGGAGAAGAAAAACGAACTTTGTAGCAACAGGACTCGAAGATGAGCGTGATGAGATTCGAAATACCAATTCATAGCTGAACCGCGACATCAGCAGGTTGGTAAATGTGGGTAAGCGGAAAAAATCGTTAGATCATTAAAAAAACTAAAACTTGAGTCCGGAGTTGGTAAGGTGTGGTCCACGGTTCTAGCTCTTTTTAACCCGATGTAAGATTAACTGAGGTTCGGTTGCCATCCGTAATCGACCCATTAGGTTCAAGTTTTCTCGACTCACCCGTTGCTTGAGGCTCGTGTCGCATAAGAATCAAGTCACCTTTATCATAAATCGTAGGTCGGCTATGTTTACTATCAAATCTTCTTTTCCATTTTTCACGTTCACGCTCAATATTCTGTACAGCTATTTTCCGTTTCTCGTCGGTCGAAGACATTGATTCATCAATTGCATTGTCCTGTATGGCAGCTAGGATTCGATTCTGCACTAAATCAATGGGTTTATAATCAAAGATTAGCTCATTAGGGCTGAATCCAGACGTTGTATTTTTCTGCGAATTAATCGACCACTGCAATATGTGTAACGACGTATCCCATACCTTCGGGTCTTCTGTAGTAGTGCGTAAGTATGATAAAACATTTTAGTTGACTCGCTCAACCTGGCCGTTGGCTCGTGGAGTGCGGACCGCTGTTCTAATGTGCTGTATACTATTATTTTCCCAATAGTTCTCAAAAACCTTCGATGTGAACGCGGTACCACGGTCGCGGTAAACCAAAATAACTGGTGAGCTCATTTAAAACAGATATGAAGGGTGCGGTTTTAGTACTCTTTATTGCCTTCACAATTACAAACTTCGTAAACGCATCAGAGATTACCAAAATGTGTGTGTTGCCCTTCTTACTCTTAACGAATGGACCCAAATCATCCAAATGTATTTGGCGGAACGGAAGTGGATCCAAAACATCATAATGCATATCACCCTCCGGCTTGCCTCCTTTCATTTTGTTGTGGCAACACTCGGTACATGCGGATATATATTCTTGTAGGTATTTTCTCATACGTGAAAACCAAAACGATTGTTTAACCCTCTCTAGAGTTTTGTCGAGACCATAATGACCGACGTCATCATGCTATAGCCAACGGACGGCTTTGGGTACAACGAATCGAAGTCCGTCATTCGTTTGTGCTGGTCAGATTTTACATTACCACGTAAAATGTCTATTATATAATGTAGCTTCATTCAGTCTCGTCTCATCGAACTGTTCGGACGTGTTACTTTTAGTGCGGCTGAATTTTCGGTGAAAAAATCGTAATAGGTGAAAAAGTGTAAAAAGTTGAAATTAAACAAAAAGTGAAAAAATAACTCGTAATAGGTTAAAATATAAAAAAAAAAAAACATTAAAAATCGTATAAAAACTGTATGAGTGTTCCTCTCAGATGTAATTCTGAGAAAGAGCTTAGCTCGTCTAGAAAAACTAAATGGGTCTCTGAGGAAGAAGCCATAAAAAAATCTCTGGAGAATTTTCTCACTACAAGAGCCGTAGAACGGCGTCGTTCCTGTTCGCCCAATATAGTGATTTCAACAGATGATAAAACATCATCTTCATCAAATAGTGCAGTGAAACCCAAAAAACAAGTAGGTATGGATAAGTACATCACCGTTCTCAAGCGACAGAGGAGCCCGAAGTCTGCTCAAGTGTCATCAAATGCAAAAGCTCCTAAGACCGTGAGTAATGATCAAAATAGGTTTGCTCTCCTCCAGACGGATGAGCCAGAACTTCCGAAGAAGACGTTTAAGCCCCCACCAATTTATCTGAGAGAGCCGACTTCCAGTAAATTGGTACAAGGAATTGTTGCTGTAATAGGTGAAAACATGTTTAGCGTAACCTCAATGAAACATGGAAATATCTGCGAGACTAAGATACAAGTGAATAGGGAAGATGATTTTCGAAAATTATCCAACCAGCTGGAAAGGGAGAGCAGGGATTTCTATACCTACCAGCTCAAAAGCGCAAAAGGACTCCAAGTCGTTCTAAAGGGTATAGACCCATGTGTTGATCCTGCGGAGATAAAGACCGGTTTAATGAACAAAGGGTTCAAAATCAAGAGCGTAGTGAATATTAGAAACCGTGAAAAGATCCCTCAGCCCATGTTCAGGGTAGAATTGGAGCCTGGAGATGTTGTCTTAAAGAAAAACGAGTCCCATCCCATCTATAATCTGATGTACCTCCTGCATCGTAGAATCACCGTGGAAGAACCACATAAGCGTCAGGGACCCGTCCAGTGTCTCAACTGTCAAGAATTTGGTCACACCAAGGCGTATTGTAAATTGCCGACAGTTTGTGTTGCGTGTGGGGAGCTACATGCAACTGCTCAATGCGATAAGTCGAGAACTGACTCAAAAATCAAAAAATGCAGTAACTGCGGAGGTAATCATACCGCAAATTATAGAGGTTGTCCAATTTACACTCATTTGAAAGGCATAAGAACCAACAAGACGTCAGTATTGCCTAATCATCCTCAACAGCCAAATTTAGCATCGAGTGACAATTTTCCTCAATTATTACGGTCCACTAGTCATGTAAACGCGCCTAGTTCTAGACAAGTTTCATACGCAAACGTCGTTAAATCTAATATGCCAGGTCTGGAGCAGGAACCTAAACTCCAATATTCTGAGCCGCATATCAACAATCTAGAGACAACATTGCAAACTCTTGTCCAAACTATGAACACTTTTACGACAACCATGACATCCATGATGCAGGAAATGCTGAAAATGCAATCCACTATCTTGCAAGCCATTTTAAAGAAATGATTTATTTAAAAATTTGTTTCTGGAACGCGAACGGCCTCCGCCAACATAAAAATGAACTGGAATACTTCCTGATGGATAAGCAGATTGATGTTATGATGATTGCTGAAACTCACTTGACGTCGACAGGGTACTTCAAAATTAATGGCTACGAGTTCTACGATACTAAAGATCCCCGCGGAAGAGCATGTGGAGGTTCGGCAATTCTTATAAAGAACAGAATAAAACATTATTTAATGAACAACATATGTGAGGATTACCTACAAGCAACAAACATTTGTATTGAATTCTGTCAGTACAATTTTGTTTTATCATCAATTTATTCGCCGCCTCGATTTTCAATAAAAGAACATCAATACTACAGCTTCTTCAATTCCCTTGGAGCTAGATTTTTAGTTGCTGGTGACTTTAACGCCAAACACACATTTTGGGTGACCCCGAAGGGTCGTGAACTCTTCAACACCATTACCAAAATGGGCTTAGATGTACTCTCAAGCGGGCATCCCACTTACTGGCCGACGGACCGGCGGAAGATTCCCGATGTTATTGACTTTGGAGTAGTGAAAAATATCCCTGTAGAATCGATACAAGTGGAGCCTTCATTAGACTTGTCTTCAGATCACTCCCCTTCTATTATTTCAATGCGTTTCCTTCAAGGGAATGGCTCTCCATTTCGGGACATATATAAAACCAGAGCAAGTTGGATAAAGTATAAAAAGTATTTAAGTTCCCACTGCACGGAAAATGTTGTGTTGAGAACTACCGCGGATATTGATGAGTCGATTGGCAAGTTTACTGAGGACATACGAAGAGCTGTACATCACGCCTCCACATATGACGTTGAATGCAGACGTGGGACAAACAGAACTTATTTCGCTGAACTCGACCATCTCCTGACAGAAAAAAGAAGAGTTAGAAGAGAGTGGCAAATTCACAGGTCTCCTCAACTGAAATCTAGGCTACGAGAATGCAGAGATATACTAAGAAATTTCTTAGAAATCCAAAGAACGGCCTCATTTAGATCTTACTTGGAGGGTCTTGATAGTACCCCACAATCTGACTATTCGCTATGGAAGGCGGCACGAGGTTTAAAAAGACCAGTTAGAGGAAAGCCTCCTCTGCGAAATCCGACTGGAGACTGGGCTAGAAATGATTCCGAGAAAGGGACTTTATTTGTTAACCATTTGAGAAATGTGTTTACTATAAACAACTCAATTAATACACCTGATTTGCCTCCACTCGTTATTAGACCTCCGGTACCTCTAAGACTTAGCTTTAATGATGTTCAAAGCGCTATTGGTACTCTGAATCTTAAAAAAGCTCCAGGTATGGATAAAATCAGCAACAAAATGCTTGTGGAGTTACCTCGTGTAGCTAGAAGAATCATCCTCTTTATTTTCAATGCTATTTTACGCCTAGAATACTATCCTGCAGATTGGAAGGTATCTATGATTACCATGATTCCTAAGCCAGGGAAGGACCCCACTAAAGTAGAGTCATATAGGCCAATTAGTCTACTGCCGACAATTTCAAAACTGTTTGAAAAATTATTAATGACTAAGTTGACTCCAATTCTGAATGACACTGAATGTATTCCTAATCATCAATTCGGCTTCAGAGCTAAACACAGCACCATCGAACAAACACACAGATTGGTAAATGTGATAAGAGGGTCGTTTGAAGACAAAAAATACTGCTCCGCCCTTTTCATTGATGTGTCGCAAGCGTTCGACAAAGTTTGGCATGACGGTTTAATGCACAAAATAAAATTAACTCTGCCTGCTAACACCCATAAACTCATGGAAAGTTATTTATACGGTCGCAAATTTAAAATCAAAGAAGGTGATTTTTTAAGTACCGCTCAGCCAATTGAATCAGGTGTGCCACAGGGTAGCATACTGGGTCCTACTTTATATTTGATATATGCCTCCGACATGCCGTCAGACCCCAAAATCCATACGTCAACTTTTGCAGACGATACAGCCTTTATCAGCGTCCATAAGGACCACCAAGTTGCATCACAGAATTTGCAGAATTATGTTTATAAGCTAGAGAATTGGCTAGAGCTTTGGAAAATCAGGGTTAACGAACAAAAATGTATTCATATAACTTTCACATTGCGAAAAGATACCTGCTCGTTCATCAGAATAAATAATCAAATTATCCCGCAACACAATGAAGTCAAATACCTCGGCATTCACCTCGACCGCCGTTTAACTTGGAAGTCTCATATCGACGCAAAACTTACTCAGATGAGATTAAAAGCAGTGCAACTTAATTGGCTAATCGGCAGAAACTCTACATTGAAATTGGATTGCAAACTTTTGTTGTACAATGCAATACTAAAGCCAATCTGGTGCTATGGAATTCAATTATGGGGTACTGCCTCAGCATCAAACATTGAAAAAATTCAAAGGGGTCAAAAAATAAAATTCTACGTATTATTACTGCAGCTCCATGGTATGTTAAAAATTCTCGAATCCACAAAGATCTAGGCGTGCCATTAGTAAACGTCGAATTTACAAAATATGCGTCAAAGTACGTCAGCAAACTTGAACACCATCCAAACCCACTTGCACGAGACATACTTAACTTTAGTGGCCACAGTCGGTTGAGAAGGAGGGATACCCTTGCTTTAACTCAAGCGCAAAACAGATGACTTGATCAGTTGATATAAAATTTTTGTAGTATCATAAAAATTTTTTGTCTAGCACTGGCTGGGCTTATTATTTTCTTTTTAGTATTAAGATTTGAAAACTTATTGTTAGTTCAAAATATGAAGATTCAATAAATAACTAAAAGCTAATAAAAAAAAAAAAAAAAAAAAAAAAAAAAAAAAAAAATATAATGTAGCTTTTCATCCTGGCAGGTAAAACTGGTGCTCTGCTTAAAGCATCTACATGCGTCATTTTGGAGCCTTCTCGGTGTATAAATTCACAATCGAACTCTAATAATTTCAATAACCATCGAGATACCTTCGGCTGAAGTTCCTTGTTCGATTTGACTTTTGTGATTGCTGCACAGTCAGTTACTACGCGAAACGGTTTGCCTAACAAGTAAATTCGAAAACGTTCTAGGGTTTAGACCACAGCGAATACCTCTAATTCATAATTGTGATACTTCGCCTCGGTTTCGGAACAATGTCGGCTGAAATAAAATACTGGATGCCATTTACTATTTTCACTTAATTGAAGAAGAACTCCTGCTAGCATCCGTATGGATCTCATGCTTTGCCGTTATATCGTAAATTCCTAATACGGGTTGTCCAGAAAGTACTTCCACCAGTTTATCAAACGCTTGTTGTTGAGGCTCACCCCATAAACAACTATTCGTTTCATTTTTCCTCAATAGGACTGTAAGTGGTTTCGAGATCTCCGAATAGTTCTCTACAAATTTTCTGAAGAATCCTGTTAACCCCAGAAATCGGCGTACCTCGGCAATGTTGATTGGTATTTTAAAGTTTTTAATGGCACTTACTTTTTCGCTTCCAGGCGTAATACCGGATATATTCACCTTGTGCCCCAAATAAGAGATCTACTCGGCCAAGAATTTGCACTTATCCCAACGTAAAGTTAGTCCACTGCCCTACAAGAACAATGACAGTCATTTGATGCATCATCTGATGGGTATTGCTGATGGGTTTATACATCAGTAGTTTCTATCATTTTATTAAGGGCAATGTGAAAAACCTGATGTAAACATTCGTGTACGTGTGATTCTTTTTCTCTTTCCAACTTGCCATTGCGTAACATTTTTTATTAACAAGGTCTTGTTTCAAAAATCCTTACAATTCCATAATATATAAAATCAAAATATTAGCATGAAATTTATTTAAAAAAAGTACAAAAAAACTAAAACTTTTAAAAAGAGTATCTCTATGATCAAATACAAAAATGATGCCGACGCAAAATTAGGTATAAGAGGAAATTTAACAAATATTTATTAAAATTTGGTAAGAAAACCCCCACTGTGGCAACGCCAACAGCAACAATTTAATATAAAATTGCTGCAAGTGTGTTAGTTTATAAGTTTTGTATGTGTTAGTTTCCATCAGCAATTTCTTATAGGGTGTTTTTCAGGATTTTCAAAAATCGATCGAGCCGTTCTAAGCCTTCATATATGGTTTTGCTAGGTATTATCACATCGTCGAGATATGCGAGTACTTCCCCTGGTTTCATTAAACTTATCTAGGCATGTGGCGTTCTTGGTATTTTTTGGCTGTAAACCAGTGCAATTAATGTCACCCAGGAGTTGGTTGCATGTTGTGTATTCGTTGGAAATTTTCCTTTTTAAACCGTGGTCGTTAATTCCATTGACAATATGTCGAATGATTGCCGTTTCGGGTAGAGGACCCTTTTTACCAAAAGCTAACATTTTATAGAAATATTCCTGTGACATTTTAATGTGTACGTCGGCTTTATTCTCCGTATCTGGAAAATCTGAAAGAAATTTATTTACAAAATGTGACCAAGACAAGAATACTTCCTACAATGAGTCGACCCAATATTTCGCAGGTCCTTTCATCTTCTGCTGTACGGCAAATATTACTGATTGATCATCCCAGCAATAAGCGGCCTTCAACATTTCAACACATTTTATGAATTGTGACAAACTTACAGATTATTCAGTGATTGGGTTGAAATCGGGCAATACGGAAAGAATTTCCCTTACGTGGCAATAGGGGTTGCCTGTACTAACACTGGGCTGAAAAAACGGTTGAGTTGGCAAAGGGGTTTGTGGCATTATGTTCGAGCCACTTGTCAAAGTATGCGGTTGACGAACATATGACATAGGTTGTGACGGTTGCGTGACGAATGCATTTTCCACAGTCACTTGTTAACCAAACGTGTTGGGGGGTGTATTTCGATAAGTCGTAGGTATCGATGGCTGTTGTACGAAATTCGAGGGTGGTAGATTACCTTGACCGTAGGGTAAAACGTTGTAATACGATGGCATATTATTCGTTGTCACTACTGAACGACGTTCTCCAGCAGTTGAATATTTATGGCTGTACACAGATCGAGGTGCCGCATTAATCGAGACTAATGGATACGATGTAGTAGACGGAATCAATTGTACCCGTGGAACATCAGACGAAGATGTCGTTGGTACATGAAACAAATTTGCAGGTGACGTTATCTGCGACGTGGTATACGGAATCATGTGTACTTGAGGACAATCAGACGAAGATGTCGTTTGTACACCATGAAACAAATTAGCAGCTGACGTTGTCTGCGACGAGGTATACGGAATCATGTGTACTTGAGGAGAATCAGATGAAGATGTCTTTTGTACACCATGAAACAAATTAGTTGTCGGTTGAGGTGACGATTCCTCAGGCGTCATAAATGTTTGTTGTGGCGAGGAAGCTTCTGTTGGATCAAAATATGATGTTCGGTAACGATCAGTTTGTGTTCGCATATTCCCTATAAATTCTTCAAGTTGTTGGACACGTTGGTTCAAATCCGTCGGAATGGATCGTGTCTTTTGAACACTGTGATCCTCGAGTCTATCAATCAATTGATTTTTGTTGCCTGAACACAAAACTCCAATTTCATGGCACTTTGCCTGAAGTTGCTTCACAGTAAATGTGCGTAAGTTTTCCATCGTGATTTCCCGGAATTCAGATCGCGTCTTCTTAGAAATCAAATCACTTTTGGAGTTCAGATCCCACTTCTGAATAATTGTCAACTGATAGATTGGCTAATTCAAATAATTCTCGATGCACGTTCTTTTAATTAAAACAAAAAACAAAACTTAAAATAGTTCTTTTTAATACTTTTAAAAATACTTTTTGTGCAACTCGTTCTTAATGCGTCGACGCACAGAGGGGTATTTGGCCAATCTTTTTTTTTTTTTTTTTTTTTTTTTTTTTTTTTTTTTTATACATTTAATTTATTTATTGAATCTGCAGAAATGAAATGACAATAAGTTTTCGAATCTTAATACTACAAGAAAATAATAAGTCCAGCCAGTGCTAGAAAAAATATTATGATACTACAAAAAATTTATATCCACTGATCCAGTCATCTGTTTTGCGCTTGAGTTAAAGCAAGGGTATCCCTCCTTCTCAACCGAACATGGCCAGTAAAGTTAAGGATGTCTCGTGCAAGTGGGTTTGGATGGTGTTCAAGTTTGCTGACATATTTTGAGACGTGTTTTGTAAATTCGACTTTCACCAAGGGAATGCCTAGATCTTTGTGGATTCGAGAATTTTTAACATACCATGGAGCTGCAGTAATTGTACGTAGAATCTTATTTTGACCCCTTTGAATTTTTTCAATGTTGGATGCTGAGGCAGTACCCCATAATTGAATTCCATAACACCAGATTGGCTTTAGAATTGCATTGTACAACAAAAGTTTGCAATCCAACTTTAATGTAGAATTTCTGCCGATTAGCCAATTAATTTGCACTGCTTTTAATCTCATCTGGGTAAGTTTTGCGTCGATATGAGACTTCCAAGTTAAACGACGATCGAGGTGGATTCCGAGGTATTTGACTTCATTGTGTTGAGGGATAATTTGATTATTTATTCTGATGAACGAGCATGTATCTTTTCGCAATGTGAAAGTTATATGAATACATTTCTGTTCGTTAACCCTGATTTTCCAAAGCTCAAGCCAATTCTCTAGTTTATAAACATATTTCTGCAAGTTCTGTGATGCTATTTGATGGTCCTTATGAACGCTAATAAAGGCTGTATCGTCTGCAAAAGTTGAAGTATGTATTATGGGGTCTAACGGCATATCGGATGCATAAATCAAATATAAAGTTGGACCCAGTATGCTACCGTGGGGTACTCCTGCTTCAATTGGCTGAGCGGGGCTTAAAAAATCGCCTTCTTTGATTGTAAATTTGCGACCATACAAATAGCTTTTCATAAGTTTGTGGGTATTAGCAGGCAGAGCTAATTTTATTTTATGCATTAAACCTTCATGCCAGACTTTGTCGAACGCTTGGGAAACATCAATGAAAAGCGCGGAACAGTATTCTTTCTCTTCAAACGACCGTCTTATCACATTTACTAATATGTGTGTTTGTTCGATGGTACTGTGTTTAGCTCTGAACCCGAATTGGTGATTTGGGATACATTGAGTGTCGTTCAGAATTGGAATCAACTTAGCCATTAACAATTTTTCAAACAGTTTTGAAATTGTCGGGAGTAGACTAATTGGCCTATATGACTCTACTTTGGTAGGGTCCTTCCCTGGCTTAGGAATCATGGTAATCATAGATACCTTCCAATCTGCAGGATAGTAGTCTAGGCGTAAAATAGCATTGAAGATAAAGAGGATAATTCTTCTAGCTACACGAGGTAACTCCACAAGCATTTTGTTGCTGATTTTATCCATACCTGGAGCTTTTTAAGATTCAGAGTACCAATAGCGTTTTGAACATCATTAAAGCTAAGTCTTAGAGGTACAGGAGGTCTTATAACGAGTGGAGGAAAATCAGATGCATTATTTGAGTTGTTTATAGTAAACACATTTCTCAAATGGTTCACAAATAAAGTCCCCTTCTCGGAATCATTTCTAGCCCAGTCACCAGTTGGATTTCGCAGAGGAGGCTTTCCTCTAACTGGTCTTCTTAAACCTCGTGCCGCCTTCCATAACGAATAGTCTGATTGTGGAGTACTATCAAGGCCCTCCAAGTAAGATCTAAATGAGGCCGTTCTTTGGATTTCTAAGAAATTTCTTAGTATATCTCTGCATTCCCGTAGCCTAGCTTTCAGTTGAGAAGACCTGTGAATTTGCCACTCTCTTCTAACTCTTCTTTTTTCTGACAGGAGATGATCGAGTTCAGCGAAATAAGTTCTGTTTGTCCCACTTCTGCACTCAACGTCATATGTGGAGGCGTGATGTACAGCTCTTCGTATGTCCTCAGTAAACTTGCCAATCGACCCATCAATATCCTCGGTAGTTCTCAACACTACATTTTCCGTGCAGTGGGAACTTAAATACTTTTTATACTTTATCCAACTTACTCTGGTTTTAGATATGTCCCGAAATGGAGAGCAATAATAGAAGGAGAGTGATCTGAAGACAAGTCTAATGAAGGCTCCACTTGTATCGATTCTACAGGGATATTTTTCACTACTCCGAAGTCAATAACAACGGGAATCTTCCGTTGGTCCGTCGGCCAGTAAGTGGGATGCCCGCTTGAGAGTACATCTAAGCCCATTTTGGCAATGGTGTTGAAGAGTTCACGACCTTTCGGGGTCACTAGACGTGAACCCCAAAATGTGTGTTTGGCGTTAAAGTCACCAGCAACTAAAAATCTAGCTCCAAGGGAATTGAAGAAGTTGTAGTATTGGTGTTCTTTTATTGAAAATCGAGGCGGCGAATAAATTGATGATAAAACAAAATTGTATTGACAGAATTTAATACAAATGTTTGTTGCTTGTAGGTATCCTCACATATGTTGTTCATTAAATAATGTTTTATTCTGTTCTTTATAAGAATTGCCGATCCTCCACATGCTCTTCCGCGGGGATCTTTAGTATCATACAACACGTAGCCATTAATTTTGGAGTACGCTGTCGCCGTCAAGTGAGTTTCAGAAATCATCATGACATCAATCTGCTTATCCATCAGGAAGTGTTCCAGTTCGTTTTTATGTTGGCGGAGGCCGTTCGCATTCCAAAAACAAATTTTTAAACAAATCATTTCTTTAAAATGGCTTGTAAGATAGTGGATTGCATTTTCAGCATTTCCTGCATCATGGATGTCATAGTGGTCGTAAAAGTGTTCATAGTTTGGACAAGTGTCTGCAATGTAGTCTCTAGAGTGTTAATATTACGCTCGTAATATTGTGATTTAGGTTCCTGCTCCAAACCTGGCATATTAGATTTAACCACGTTTGCGTAAGAAACTTGTCTAGAACTAGGCGCGTTTACATGACTAGTGGACCGTAACAATTGAGGGAAATTGTCACTCGATGCAAAATTTGGCTGTTGAGAATGATTAGGCAATACTGACGTCTTGTTGGTTCTTATGCCTTTCAAATGAGTGTAAATTGGACAACCTCTATAATTTGCGGTATGAGAACCTCCGCAGTTACTGCATTTTTTGATTTTTGAATCAGTTTTCGACTTATCACATTGAGCAGTTGCATGTAGCTCCCCACACGCAACACAAACTGTCGGCAATTTACAATACGCCTTGGTGTGACCAAATTCTTGACAGTTGAGACACTGGACGGGTCCCTGACGCTTATGTGGTTCTTCCACGGTGATTCTACGATGCAGAAGGTACATCAGATTGTAGATGGGATGGGACTCGTTTTTCTTTAATACGACATCTCCAGGTTCCAATTCCACCCTGAACATAGGCTGTGGAGTCTTTTCACGGTTTCTAATATTCGTTATGCTCTTAATTTTGAAGCCTTTTTCCATTAAGCTAGTCTTTATCTCGGCAGGATCAACATCTGGGTCTATACCCTTTAGAACGACTTGGAGTCCTTTTGCGCTTTTCAGCTGGTAGGTATAGAAATCCCTACTTTCCCTCTCCAACTGGTTGGACAATTTACGAAAATCATCCTCCTTTTTCACTTGTATTTTGGTTTCGCTGATATTTCCATGTTTAATTGATGTTACGCTAAACATATTTGCACCTATTACCGAAACAATTCCTTGTACTAATTTACTGGAAGTGGGCTCTCTCAGATAAATTGGTGGGGGCTTAAACGTCTTCTTAGGAAGTTCTGGCTCATCCGTCTGGAGGAGAGCAAACCTATTTTGATCATTACTCACAGTCTTAGAAGCTTTTGCATTTGATGACACTTGAGCAGACTTCGGGGGCCTCTGTCGCTTGAGAACGGTGATGTACTTATCCATACCTACTTGTTTTTTGGGTTTCACTGCACTATTTGATGAAGATGATGTTTTCTCATCTGTTGAAATCACTATATTGGGAGAACAGGAACGACGCCGTTCTACGGCTCTTGTAGTGAGAAAATTCTCCAGAGATTTTTTTATGGATTCTTCCTCAGAGAGCCATTTAGTTTTTCTCGACGAGCTAAGCTCTTTCTCAGAATTACATCTGAGAGGAACACTCATACAGTTTTTATACGATTTTTAATGTTTTTTTTTTTTTTTTTTTTTTTTTATATATTTTAACCTATTACGAGTTATTTTTTCACTTTTTTGTTTAATTTCAACCAATTAAAATTTTTCACCTATTACGATTTTTTCACCGAAAATTCAGCCGCACTAAAATTAACACGTCCGAACAGTTCGATGAGACGAGACTGATTGATGATGGCCAATCTAGGCGGCCAAAATTATTTTGATTGAATTGTGTATGCAAAATATTTAGAAAAGACATTAAATTAACTCCTGAAGAAGATTTCCAAAGGAAATCGAAATATTGAGTAAATTATATATAAGAAATAAAAATCTTTTATAAAAAACAAAAAAGTGACCTCAAGCTTAAAAATTATTTTTTTTTTTTTTTTTTTTTTTTTTTTTTTTTTTTTTTGTGTTCGTAATTCTAAATTTTTTATTTATTTATTTTATTTATTTATTTATTGAATTTTTTCATTTCCTGTACAACAAGACTAAGTCTTATATTTATAGTACAGGAACGCATTACGTTATAAACAATTTTATTATGAGCATAAACAAATTAGATACAGAAAAACCTATATTGATAACATCTTACGTGAAAAAGTTATATAAAAAATTTCTGAAACTATTAGCATTACTATTTATTTGTTGATTTCGTGGAAGATTGTTCCAAAGACGAGCGGCATGTACATAAAAGTGCCATTCAGACACTAGGTATTGATGTCGAGGTATTATAATATTTCGATTTCGAGACGATTGGAAGAAACGTATTTTTTCAAATATATATTTGGGGGTTTGAGTATTTATTATTTTGTGCAAGAATACAAGAATACGAATTTTTAATAGGCTATCAAATGAAACTCCGTAAAGTTTATTGGAAACAGCAGAAACATGATCAAACCTTCTCAATCCATACACATATCTTATTATGTTGTTAAACAATATATTAAGCTTACTTTTACTACTTGAATCACAGCTTCCAAACAACTCGCACCCATATATTAGAGAAGGAATCAGATACGTCTTGGCTAGTAAGGTTCTTATTCTTATTGGTGTAAAATATTGTGTAGACCAGAGAGCTCGTAACTTTATGTATGTTTGACCAACCAGTGAGTTTATATGATCAGTCCATGTCAGATTGCTATTGAAGATTATACCGAGATTTTTCGCTGAATTAACAATTTCGATTTTTTCACCATTTAAAACAATATCTTCAGAAATGTAACGATTTAAGCTCCTTTTACATATCACAATGCATTTAGATTTGTGTGGATTCAAACAGAGTCCATTTGCACAAGCCCAGAGGTAAATTTTGTTTAAGTCCTCATTTAGAGATGATATTCCTGAAGCTATATTTTGAACAGAGCTACTTAGAGTAAGTTGCACGTCATCTGCGTATAAATGGATGTTGCATTTAGAGAGTTGGTTTGGCAAATCATTTATATATAATGAAAATAAGAGTGGTCCTAAAATAGAGCCTTGAGGTACTCCTCTATTAAGGGATACGCTATCTGACCATGTATTGTTCACAAACACCGATTGTGTGCGGTTCGTAAGATACGAATATATAAGTTTAGTAGAAGTGTCGCTAAACCGAAAAAAGTGGTACAGTTTTTTAATGAGTATGTCATGGTCTACCGTATCGAACGCCTTAGAATGGTCTAGAAGTACTAAAAAATTCATACTACCTTCATCTAATCCTTGACGTATATTTTCGCTAACCTCCACAAGAGCCGTAACGCAGCTGTGATTCTGACGAAACCCCGATTGCGTGCTGGAAAGTAAACTATGAGTATCAATATATTCCATCATTTGTTTATACAAGAGCTTCTCTAAAACCTTCGATAGAAAACACAAGATAGCTATCGGTCTATATTCTCCATTCGATTTAGGTAATGGTATAATTTTTGCGTGTTTCCAGTTTAACGGATACGCACTTGACATTATAATAGTATTAAATAGATAAGTAACATACGGTAGAATCATAGGTAAAAGTAATCTTATAAACTTCGGGTGTATGTCGTCAATTCCTACTGCATTTGATTTAATCAAAGAGCTTGTTGAAATAACGTCATATTGAGTAACGCACGAAAATTGGAAATGTTCACTAATTATTCCAGTATTTGTATTTGGCGAGCATGAGGAAAAATTAAAAAAAGTGGGATTTGCCTGTACTACAGGTATGTCAGTGAAAGTTCTGTTAAGCATGTTTGCATCCACATTACAATCTGTACGATTATTAGTATTGCCAATTCCTATTTTGCGAATGATATTCCAAGTTTGTTGAGAATTGATTGCTGAGTCAAAGCGGTTGGAATAATATTCAGTTTTTGCCTGTTTAATATGTTTATTTACATTTTTCCTGGCATTGGAATATTGTAATTTTAGTTCAGGAGTTTTAAATCTTTTCCACCTGGCATATGCTAAGTCCCTCAATTGTATTGCATTCTTAACAGAATTTGAAAACCATGGTTTTTGAGTATGTACTGTTTTTTTATATTTTAGTGGTACTGTTTGATCGAAAAGATATTGAATATTGTGTTCCAGAAATGAAGATTGTTCATCAACGGTGTACATAAAATAGATATCATTCCAGGCAATATGGGAACAATATTCATATAAAATATTAAAATCTAGATTCTTAAAGTCACGATAACTGAAACACTGTTCAATTTGTTGGATTTGAAAGTTATAAGTTAGGAATATTAGATCATGTTTAGAAAAACACGGAGCAGATATTTGATCATACAGAACTATATTCGTAGTATTGGACACAAAGAAAAGATCAATCAGCGTGCTTGCTGTGGATGTATGGTGCGTTGGATTAATCATGTTGACTGGAAAAAGACCAAGCGATAACATATTATCATGGAGCGTCGTCTCCACTAATACGTTTGAGTTAAAATCACCAGTAATGACTATATCATTATACACTGTGGCGAGAGTTTCTAATGTTGAATACAAAACAGTTAATGGTATTCTCTTATTTGGCCTATAAACACAACCTACCAGCATCTTTTTGCCAAATGAAGAAATTTCGATAAATATAAACTCAACCGCTTGTTCAGTTGTACTGTATGTCAAAGATGATTTGTTGCATATTTTGCAAGAAATGCTATTCTTAGTAAAAATGGCCACACCGCCACCATGACTTCCTCTATCATCTCTAAATACCTTGTACCCATTGGGACATATATTATTATCTGGGGTTGATGTTAACAGCCATGTTTCCGAAACACAAATGACATCAATACCAGAGTTCTCAAAAACAATTTTAAATTCATCCAATTTATTATTTAAACTTTGTGCATTTATGTGTACAATTTTAAAACCTCTTTTATAGTTAGCCAAAATTCTAACCATATTCATTGTTAATAGAAAAGACATGTTAAAATTGTAAATTTATATAAACAAGCAAAAAGACGTAGGGTATTAAGAGGGTGTTTCCCCAAACCAATTAAGAGAGGATACGTTTTAAAGAAATACTAAGTCGTGCAGTATGAAAAATTAACAAACAATTCTGTTTTTATTGAAAAGATAAAAATGTGATATATCAGTTTGAAATTTAGGGCATTTCTTAAATATAAGTATAAAATCAATCAGCCATTTCTTCATTGCCTGAGCTGAAAATATCTTCTTCATTTAATTCATACATGTTGTCTTCGGTTGGGCGGTGTAGGATTTTTCCAGATGACTCTTTTCGTTGTTTTTGATATGAGCTGCAATGGGACCATAGAACTTTGAAATATGTTTGAGTCCGAATCAGCCTCGTTTTCAAACTTTTGTTTATATTGAGATTGATTGGATCCATCACAACCCCATTTATAAATAAGCTGCAAGCTTGAAATCTCATCCTCTTCTAAGGAATCAAATACTTCTTGAACGTACTCTAGAAGTCGAGTACATGTATGGTTCAAAAGATCTTGTAATTTGATTTCGGCACTGGTAGCACTGCTTATACATGCCGACATTGGAGGATAACAATCCCGTTTAGCCTTTTGGAGCAAAGTGTGACACGGATAGAACTTTTTGTTGCTCATTCTAACAACCTCATGCTGCCTGCGAGTCAAATTGGCTTCAATGAACATCGAGAGAGCTCCTAATATTGATAATTGTTCGTTACATTTTGAGTTGGATTGACTCTGTTAGTACGCAATTTTATATTTATGTGCGTTTTACGTCTTTTGGTTCTATCGCTGGACTCGTCGAAAAGTTTGGTAGGCCGCCCAGCATGATTAACCACGTTTGATATAGAAAAAAGACCCTTTTATCCACGGCTGATTAGCTTTAATGAAAACACTGGCTTTTCTATGGGCTTCAGCACACTTTTTTTTAAAATCGCTTTTGAATTTCGCAAAATTATTTTTTAACAAAGTTATATCTTCTTTAGAATAATTTCCGGATTGCATTTCATGTTTTTCGGCAGCAGCTATTATTGATGAAATATTACAGATTTCGGAAATTCGTAAAACGTCTTCACGAACTATGAATTTAACCTTTGAAGAACCTAGTTTTGTAAACCAAAAATATTGTAAATGCTAAATTTTAAAATGAAATATGTTAAAGAAGTGTGCATTAAAGCAGCATGTACAGTAAAGCATCAGAATTTTTGTTACATTTTTTAGCAGTAGCATACTTCAAAGGGCCATAGAATAGTCATCCGCACATATCCGCAGCCAATTTTTTTTTCCCAAACCATGAAATATCAATTAACAAACTCGAGCGAGAATCTCAGTTGCGTTAAGTGGTGCTATACAACTTTATGACTATAAAATAACAGGATCTAGTCCAGCATTCTACTCTCTTCACCCTATGGTGGGTAGTTAAAGAAAAAGTGAGTTTTGAAAATTCGAATTTTGGCCGCTTAAATTGGTATTTGGTATTGGTCGTCTGTGCGACGACAAGATGTTGCACCATCATACTTCAATCTAGCCGTTATATATTAAAACTCAGCGATGTAAAATTAACAGAGTTGTATATATCGTCTTTGTCAGGGTTGTGTCTTAGTGTAGTGGTTTCTGGGTTGACATGAGTGTAACTTTTCACCTATTGGTCCTAGCAAAAATTGTCCAAAGGACTTTAGATAGCTATTTCTTCAATAATTCCAAAAATGTTTTTTTTTAATTTAAAAAAAAAAAATTATTTTTTGTCAGATAGAAATTTACAGCATTCGTCGCCAAAGGCATTCAATTACCTTTCCAACGATATGCCATTTATCTCGATCGGATGGACTCCACAAGGGTTTGAGTATGGTCATACACCGAAAAACAAAAAAGTACCATGATCTAAAAAAAAAAAAAAACGGTACTTAGACGAAAAAATTACAGCGTTTTTCGTGTTCATGAGGTCCCAATTAAATTATCTAGGCATGTGGCGTTCTTGGTATTTTTCCAAATTAAAAATATATAAAGCTGTTTATTTACAAACAAAGCTGGAGAAAGCGCTCATTACGCTCTAGGCTTGAGAAACTTATAAAATCAACATCTTTATTATTTCAAACTCTTTTTATAACTCTGTTATTAGTTTCTTTTGTTGATATTTTCAAACTGTGTATTTTTATATATATATAAGTATATTTATTAAAATTTGGCCCATGAAATTAAATTCTGAGCCACCGTGTGGCGATTTATTTTTATATATAGAGATTTTAGGCTGAAATCATGAATAATATTTTTATATACATATGTTTTTTTCTTTATTGGTTAATGTAGTATCTATGTGAAATTAAAAATAATATTAGTGAAAATATTACCATTTTGAAGAAACTTCAACCGTTGGTATAGTTCTATAGAATTCATAGTAACAGCTCCCATAACGACATCAGTGTGACCATTCATATATTTTGTTAAAGAATAACATACCAGATCTGCCCCTAATTCCAATGGCCTTTGAAAGTAGGATGTTAAAAATGTGTTATCAACGGCAAATATTATATCTCCGGATTCATGTATTATTTTGCTTAGAGCTTGCATATCACAAACTTTGGTCAATGGATTTGTCGGTGTTTCAACCCAAACTAACTGAAAAAAAGAATATATTTATTTATTTTTAATAATTTATAATCATAATAAATTATGAATACAAACAATTTTTACATAGGTAACAACTAAGGATTTTGACCTAATATTTGTTAAATAAGATTGTATATATTACAGTATTTTAATAGTAACATTACAGTCTTTATGTTTTCTATATTTACAGTTTTTATGAGATCTACTAAGCAAATTTTACCGAAAAGATTTATTTGAGCTTGCTTTATAAAATTACATAAGAAAATTAAATGTTCTGTGTTTAGAGTTGTTGTTGTATTACAAAGTTGGAAATTTGGTTAGTGTTATTAAACAAATGTTGTACAGTTAAGCGGGTATGTCCTAATCTTAATCTAATATATTTTTGAAGATCACTTCTTTTTGCTTCATTAGGATATATTGGTGGAGTTTTATCTGGGTTGAATGTTTTGTATATGTGTTGGTAGTTGGCCCATTCTTCAATTTCAGCTTTTTTAATTGATGTTGAAATTGCTCTTTTGATATCGCACTTATATGATGAGACATATGAAAGAATTGGTGCAGAAGAAGCAAGTTTTGCTGCTTCGTCTGCTAAGGTGTTTCCTTTAATACCAGAGTGGCCCGGAATCCACATTATTTTAAATTTGGTGGGGCATTTTATTAAGATATCTCTTATTTTTTAGATAGTTGTATTTTTATTTTTTATATTTTGGGTGGCAGTTATTGTAGATTTTGAGTCTGAACAAATAATATATTTACCACGGAGATTTTTATATTTACTGAGGGTGTAATAGATAGCGGTTGATTCTGCAGTAAAAATTGAACATTCACTATTTAAGCTAGTAAGGAATTCTGTTTTATCTATTACTGCAAATGTTGTAGAATAATTTGTTTTTGAGCCATCTGTATATAAGTTCCAATTTTTGTATGTTAAAAGAATTTCTTTAAAGAGAGAAATGTATATATAGATTCTTTAGGTAGGTCAATAAGATCCGAAATAAAACTATCCTTTTTCAATTTCCATGGTGGTTCAGTAAGTGTATAAGCTTTTTGCTGTTTTAAGTTCAAATCCATATCGGAGGCGAATTTAAGTGAGTTGTAGATCGTTGAAGGAATGCACATTGGGGCTTGTGATAACAAGTTTGATAATCGATAAATAAGATGTTGGTCTGATGGGAACATAATTTTAATTATTAAATTTGTAGTAAGAGTTCTATACCTTTGTTCAATTGTGGATATTCCGGTTTCAGCAAATAATTTCTAATAGGAGTAGTTTTTAGAGCGCCAAGGGCAATTCTAATGGATTGGTGGTAAATTGGAGCAATTTTTGTTTAATTGTGTGTTTGGGGCTTTTCCATATATGGTTAGGCCATATTCTATAGTTGACAGGATGACACTGCGAACAATATTTTGATGTTTTGGGATGGGAGTTACCATTTTTTACTAGTTATGCATTTTAATATATTAATACGTTTTGATATTTTTTTTAATATGATCTAAATGCGAAGACCAGGGCTTATTCTGTATTGCGATGCGATAATAAATACTACTCGAAAATACATAAATGCGAACAGTTGATATTCTCTATTGCGAAAAGTACTTTTTTAATCGCATTTGAAATGCGAAAAGGCAGCAAATTGGAATTCTTAATTGCGAAAACAATGTCAAAAATAGCAAAATTTATTCGATGTCAAAACAGCATTCGCAAAGCACAAAAATGTAAGTATTTAATTGTTTATTGTTCATTCAACTATTTTTTGTTTGTTAAAATGGCGCAATAAATTTTTAAATTAAATTATTGTTGTGGTACCTAATAGGTTATTTGCTTTTAATAATTAAATTTCATCCAGGGAGACGAATAATAAGACCACAAAGACGCGCCAATTTGAAGTAATGATGGAATTTATGAAAAAACATAGCCATTTGGCATTTTTAAGGTCACTTAAAAACACCAAATGCTCGTCAGGATGCAATTGCATTGTGGAATAAATTAGCCGAAGAATTAAATGCGAGTGACCGTAAACGGATTAAGAGGTGCAATTTCCTTCGGAGCAACCACCTCCGCCTTTTTTCTTAGAATGTCGGATTTGCTTCTAAGCAATCCTCTATCTATCCTTTCATTTCATTCTTCCTCATCAAACCATAGTGCAACAGAATCCATTTTTGAGAATAACACAATTTTTTTTTTTTTTTTAAATTAAAGTAAGCAATTTTTTTAACTTGTAAATCTTGTCACAAACCAAATAAATTTGACGTTTATTTATTTACTTTGGCACAGTGTTGCCACATACTAAAATGAATTGCGAATGCGAAAGTCTTACAGAATACCAAATACTTTTCGCTTCGCAATTCATTTACGCATCACAATGACTTTCGCATCGCAATACAGAATAAGCCCCCAGGTGAAATTGCTGTTGAAAATTAAGCCAAGAATTTTTTAATGATTCTGTCTTACTAATTTGTTTTCCTTGGATATCAATATTAATAGTATTACATGATCTTTGCTTGCATATGTGTAAATATTTAGTTTTATCGAATGCGATTTTTGCACCAGTTGTGTTGCACCACTCACTTATAGTAATGAATGAGGTGTTTATTTCCTGTTGAATATTCGAGTTTGACTTATGTTTGTATATTATCTATAAATCATCCGCATATATTTATAATATGTTTGAAAAATTTGTTATTGGATATAATTTTGTTTAGTTAGTGGCAATTTGAAAAAATATTACAGATAATGAAACCCTTGTGGAATACCATTATAGAGATTTTCTGTAAATGAAAAGCAGTTATTTACTTTAACTTTTATCCTTCTATTAGATAGAAAAGTGTACACAAAATTGAAATTTTTTCCCCAAGTTTCCATTCTTTGAGCTGTGAAATAATCGAATGAATTTCAATGCGGTCAAAAGCTTTTTTAAAATCAACTGATATGGTGGATATGTGACTGATGTGTAAGCGCGGAAGCTGTTAAATGGTCAATATAAGTAAAGCATCGATAGTTCCTTTATTTGGCTTAAATGCGACTTGATGAGTGCTAAGAAGTTTATTTTTTTGAAGGAACCATGTAATTCTAATTGCAACTATTTTTTCGAGTAATTTCGATATGCAAGGTATAAGCGAGATTGGCCTGTATCCTTCAATTTTTGTAATATTTGTTGGGTTTCATAATGGGGATTATTGTTGCTGTTTTCCAACTTTGCGGAATTATACCGTTTCTAAAAATTAAATTGTATAGATCAAGTAATATAGATAGGGTTTTATTAGGCAGTTGTTTTAGCAATGGATATGAAATGTTGTCAAAGCCTGGTGTTTTACCCTTTAGTGTATTTAAAGTTGTTTTAATTTCAAAGATTGTTATGTCTTCTTCTAAGATCTTTTATGAATTATTTGGTTGATAGCCCTGTGCTAGTTGGAAAATGTGACAAACGGGGCACCTGGCGGATTAACCTAATTCGGGTAGGCTGAATCCAGTGGTGCTAACCGTTTTTTTAGGTTAGCTCGTTTTTTCGAAATATACCGTTATTTCGAAAATGGAAGAGGTTGCACAACATATATTCGCGTAACTCAAAAACGGTTTAGTTTATTGAATAAACTAAAAACACCGAAATTCCGCAATGAAATTTTCTTTAAGTAAGGTTAAACTTTTTTCCAATATGCGCAGTCGTTGTAGAAACATAATTTTTTTGACCAAAAAAAAATAGTTTTTTTTAGCAAAATTTAAAAAGTTTTGTTTTTTAAAGCGGCATAAAAAATTGGAAAACGCTGTGCTTCTAATTTTTTCTGCAGGTATAGCAAACAAAGTTCCAAGCAAAACAAGACATAAATAATTAAAATCTGTCTACAACTTTTGATTTTATTCACAAAAAATGAAATATATAATAACCAGACGAAACTTCAAAAATTAAAACATTTATTTTTGTTGTTAATTAAAGTTTTAAGTTTTTATTTACAAATTTATTCTTCTTCCTCCTGCAGTTTCCAACAAATATCCCCTAATAGCGAATCAAGTTGTTTGCCACTATACCAGTGTCCGAGTCTGGCTGTTACTTGGTGAAATCTCTCGCCATGTTCATCAGACTCGGCTGGTGATTGTTCATTAAATTTTTCTGCATGACAATGCAAAAAATGTATTTCAATGACATTTTGACGTTTAAGTTTTTAAATGCGGTTAGCATATCTCCAATTAAAATTCGCCAATTTTCAGACCGATGATTTCCTAATACATTTTCTATTACTGATTTCACAGAATTCCAGCCCAATAGCTCCATATCATTCAGTGCAAGGTCAAATTGTTGGTCCTTCATTAGACGTCGAATGTCCGGTTCATTAAGAATTCCTGTAAAATAAAAACATTATGATATGAAAAATAAATCTAATTTAATAAAGTAGCTAGATTTCATACCTTCTTTTACTTTCATGACGCTTAATCGTGGAAAAATTCGGCGCAATTCGGTAAAAGCAATTCCATCTGGGTTCAATGCTTTTATAAAAATTTTTACAATACCCAGTTTGATGTGGAGTGGAGGAAGCAAAATCTTTTCCATATGACATTGAAGGGGTTGAGGAACTCTTATTTATACTGTAATTTTTTTTATCAAAGTACCTGTCAACACCTTCATGAACATAATTTGTAAAAAAACCAAAGCCGGGACGATTTCTGTTTCTACCTGTTCCAGGTATACCAATTTTTTCTTGTGGGGTTATTGCAAACAGGAAGTTCACAAAGCAAAACCAACAAATTTGAATGAACTAAAGAAATCCATTCGAGCAACAATTGCGGCTATTCCTGTCTCAACTCTCCAAGCAGTAATGAACAACTTTTTGCTAAGATGTCGAACATGCACCAACGAGCAGGGGGAGCATTTAAATTCCATTATTTTTAAAACAAATTAAACTATATTTAATAAAATTGAATGAGCTTTAACATGAATAAAAGAAAAATGTATTCCATACACTGAAAAAAAAGTTATTTGAGTTTCTTAATGTAGCAATATTCATCAGCCACTCTGTATGTAATGTATGTTTATATATGTATGTACATAATTTTTATAGTTTAAGAAGAATTTGCGTATTAGTCGGGAAGGTGCCATTGGTCTTATTGAGAGATATTCATTGTCTTATTTCAAGCGATCTTATCAGGGAGCTATCTGCTTCTTTTTTAACAAAAAAAAAAAAACAAAAACAGCTGTACATGAAAAAAAAAATTTTATACTGTTGTAATTTTATGTTCTATTCTGACCATTAAAAATGCGACATCTTTAAAATGTGGGGCAAACATTATAAAAATGTACATCATAAAGGTGTAACATTTTATTTCAGAAAAGAAAACACCATAAGTTACTACGCTATATTATATATACATATATAAAATACAATGTTTGTATGTTTGTCCTCTATAGACTCTAAAACGTGTTGAAGTTTATTGTTCGAGTTTTATTTTAAGACTAAATTACAAGGTTGAAAGTAATACTAATGTTACTACATTATAAGAATGACCAAGTAAAAAGAAAATAGAGAACGTACATGTTGTTTCAAATTCAGAACAAAATTTATGTGTTTGTTGTTTAAAAGTCTACTTTTACTTAAGTATGCTTTTCCTATGACTATGATTGTGGGCCATTGCCTCCTTACAAGCGCTCGACATAGCCATGTATTCTGCCTCAGTGGAGCTAAGAGCCACTGTAGACTGCTTCCATGATTCCCATGAGATAACGCATTTCCCAAGGTAGAATATATATCCCGTATACGATTTACGGTCCGTAGCGCAGCTACCCTAATCAGCGTCAGCGTTACCTCTAACACAGGCATCACCAGCTTCATAAAACAAACCAAGATTCATAGTACCGTTTAGGTATCGTAGTATATGTTTCACTGCGGTCATATGTTCGAGATGTGGATCCTGATTGTGTTGTGCAAGCTTCGATACAGAATGTTGTATATCGGGTCTAGAAGTTATCGCGAGATAAGTTAAAGCACCAATTATCGACTGATATTCCTCCTTACTAGGCCTCTTACAATCGTTAGCACAATGGGTTTGTAAACCAGGGTCGAGAGGTACAGACACGGTTTTACAATTCTCCATCCCATACTGCATCAAAAGATCACTCACATATCGTCCTTGACATAACTCTATGACACCCACCTCACCGTCACGTTCTATCTGCATTCCAAGAAAATGGTGTAGAATTCCCTTATCGGTTACTTCAAATACCTTTGCCAAATTAGATTTAAACCTTAAAATCTCCTCCTTGTTCTTGCTCGCAATTATTAGATCATCAACGTATACAGCCACTAGCATCATGTCACCGTTAATTGTTGTTTTATATAGGCATGGCTCATTCTCACGCCTTAACACCCATTTTCTTTAAAACACCATCAAGTTTCTCATTCCAATTCTTTCCGGCTTGTTTTAATCCATATAGAGATCTATTCAATTTCAGTACCTTGGACGAATCGGTCCTATTAACAAAGCCTTCTGGTTGGGTCATATAAATTTCGTCATTCAAGTCACCATTCAAATATGCCGTGCTTATATCGACCTGATGCAAATGCATTTTTTCCTCCACCGCCAATGCCAACAGCATGCGTATTGTAGCGTATTGCACCACAGGAGAAAATGTCTCATTACAGTTGATGCCAAACTTCTGGCTACATCCCTTGGCAACTAGACGCGCCTTATATCGCTCCATCTCACCGTTTACATTTCGTTTAATAGCGAAAACCCACTTGCATCCAATGGTCCTATGACCGTCTGGTAAGTCGACTAGGCTCCATGTGCTGTTCCTTTCCAGTGCATTAAGGTCAGCCCTCATAGCCTCCTCCCACTTGGGACTATCATCGCATGATACTGCCTCGTCGAAGCTTTGTAGATTACAATCATTACATAACTGACTCACCTTTAGTGGTCTACCAGGTTCACCACTTCTCACAATTCGAGGTCTACCAGGACCCGCCTTAAACCCAAGAAAATCATTTTCCGAGTCTTCATCAGCTGTGTCAAATGTGTCTGCATTATCATCGTTACCTTCAGAATTCTCACCGTGCTCACTGCAGCTATCCTGTCGGGCCCCATGGACACCAATAACTTCGTGCTCATTTAAATGTTGAAAATCAAAAAATACAAAATCATTTCCATTCGTAACAGACCATTCTCAATATTCCGTGGAAATTTTGTCTCATCAAATTCGACATCACCTGATCATCCTCAACAGCCTAATTTTGCATCGAGTGACAATTTCCCTCAATTGTTACGGTCCACTAGTCATGTAAATGCGCCTAGTTCTAGACAAGTTTCTTATGCAAACGAGGTTAAATCTAATATGCCAGGTATGGAGCAGGAACCTAAATCACAATATTACGAGCCTAATATTAACACTCTAGAGACTACATTGCAGACACTTGTCCAAACTATGAACACTTTTACGACCCCTATGACATCCATGATGCAGGAAATGCTGAAAATGCAATCCACTATCTTACAAGCCATTTTAAAGAAATGATTTGTTTTTGGAACGCGAACGGTCTCCGTCAACATAAAAAAGAACTGGAACACTTCCTGATGGATAAGCAGATTGATGTCATGATGATTGCTGAAACTCACTTGACGGCGACAGGGTACTTCAACATTAATGGCTACGTGTTGTATGATACTAAAGATCCCCGCGGAAGAGCATGTGGAGGTTCGGCAATTCTTATAAAGAACAGAATAAAACATTATTTAATGAACAACATATGTGAGGGTTACCTACAAGCAACAAACATTTGTATTGAATTCTGCCAATACAATTTTGTTTTATCATCAATTTATTCGCCGCCTCGATTTTCAATAAAAGAACACCAATACTACAGCTTCTTTAATTCCCTTGGAGCTAGATTTTTAGTTGCTGGTGACTTTAACGCCAAACACACATTTTGGGGTTCACGTCTGGTGACCCCGAAGGGTCGTGAACTCTTCAACACTATTGCCAAAATGGGATTAGATGTACTCTCAAGCGGGCATCCCACCTACTGGCCGACGGAAGATTGCCAATGTTATTGACTTCGGAGTAGTGAAAAATATCCCTGTAAAATCGATACAAGTGGAGCCTTCATTAGACTTGTCTTCAGATCACTCTCCTTCTATTATTTCAATGCGTTTCCTTCAAGGAAATAGCTCTTCATTTCGGGACATATCTAAAACCAGAGTAAGTTGGATAAAGTATAAAATGTATTTAAGTTCCCACTGCACGGAAAATGTAGTGTTAAGAACTACCGAGGATATTGATGGGTCGATTGGCAAGTTTACTGAGGACATACAAAGAGCTGTACATCACGCCTCCACATATGACGTTGAGTGCAGAAGTGAGACAAACATAACTTATTTCGCTGAACTCGATCAACTCCTGTCAGAAAAAAGAAGAGTTAAAAGAGAGTGGCATATTCACAGGTCTCCTCAACTGAAAGCTAGAAGGGCGGCAAGAGGTTTAAAAAGACCAGTGAGAGGAAAACCTCCTTTGCGAAATCCGACTGGTAACTGGGCTAGAAATGATTCCGAGAAAGGGACATTATTTGTTAACCATTTGAGAACGTATCTGATTTGCCACCACTTGTTATAAGACCTCCTGTACCTCTAAGACTAAACTTTCGTGATGTCGAAAGCGCTATTGGTACTCTGAACCTTAGAAAGGCTCCAGGTATGGATAAAATCAGCAATAAAATGTTTGTGGAGTTACCTCGTGTAGCTAGAAAAATTATCCTCCTTATTTTCAACGCTATTTTACGCCTAGAATACTATCCTGCAGATTGGAAGGTGTCTATGATCACTATGATTCCTAAGTCAGGGAAGGACCACACAAAAGTGGAGTCATATAGGCCAATTATCCTACTGCCGACAATTTCTACACTGTTCGAAAAATTGTTAATGACTATGTTGACTCCAATTCTGAATGACACTGAATGTATTGATGATTAGATCAATTCGGCTTCAACACAGCACCATCGAACAAACACACAGATTGCTAAATGTGATAAGAGGGTCGTTTGAAGACAAAAAATACTGCTCCGCCCTTTTCATTGATGTGTCCCAAGCGTTCGACAAAGTTTGGCATGACGGTTTAATGCACAAAATTAACTCTGCCTGCTATCTATCTTATCTTACAAGCCATTTTAAAGAAATGATTTGTTTTTGGAACGCGAACGGTCTCCGTCAACATAAAAACGAACTGGAACACTTCCTGATGGATAAGCAGATTGATGTCATGATGATTGCTGAAACTCACTTGACGGCGACAGCGTACTTCAAAATTAATGGCTACGTGTTGTATGATACTAAAGATCCCCGCGGAAGAGCATGTGGAGGATGGGCAATTCTTATAAAGAACAGAATAAAACATTATTTAATGAACAACATATGTGAGGATTACCTACAAGCAACAAACATTTGTATTGAATTCTGTCAATACAATTTTGTTTTATCATCAATTTATTCGCCGCCTCGATTTTCAATAAAAGAACACCAATACTACAGCTTCTTCAATTCCCTTGAAGCTGGATTTTTAGTTGCTGGTGACTTTAACGCCAAACACACTTTTTGGGGTTCACGTCTGGTGACCCCGAAGGGTCGTGAACTCGGGAAGATTCCCGATGTTATTGACTTCGGAGTAGTGAAAAATATCCCTGTAGAATCGATACAAGTGGAGCCTTCATTAGACTTGTCTTCAGATCACTCTCCTACTATTATTTCAATGCGTTTCCTTCAAGGGAATGGCTCTTCATTTCGGGACATATCTAAAACCAGAGTAAGTTGGATAAAGTATAAAAAGTATTTAAGTTCCCACTGCACGGAAAATGTTGTGTTGAGAACTACCGCGGATATTGATGGGTCGATTGGCAAGTTTACTGAGGACATACGAAGAGCTGTACATCACGCCTCCACATATGACGTTGAATGCAGACGTGGGACAAACAGAACTTATTTCGCTGAACTCGATCATCTCCTGGCAGAAAAAAGAAGAGTTAGAAGAGAGTGGCAAATTCATAGGTCTCCTCAACTGAAAGCTAGGCTACGAGAATGCAGAGATATACTAAGAAATTTCTTAGAAATCCAAAGAACGGCCTCATTTAGATCTTACTTAGAGGGTCTTGATAGTACCCCACAATCTGACTATTCGCTATGGAAGGCGGCACGAGGTTTAAAAAGACCAGTTAGAGGAAAGCCTCCTCTGCGAAATCCGACTGGAGACTGGGCTAGAAATGATTCCAAGAAAGGGACTTTATTTGTTAACCATTTGAGAAATGTGTTTACTATAAACAACTCAATTAATGCATCTGATTTGGCTCCACTCGTTATTAGACCTCCTGTACCTCTAAGACTTAGCTTTAATGATGTTCAAAGCGCTATTGGTACTCTGAATCTTAAAAAAGCTCCAGGTATGGATAAAATCAGCAACAAAATGCTTGTGGAGTTACCTCGTGTAGCTAGAAGAATCATCGTCTTTATTTTCAATGCTATTTTACGCCTAGAATACTATCCTGCAGATTGGAAGGTATCTATGATTACCATGATTCCTAAGCCAGGGAAGGACCCCACTAAAGTAGAGTCATATAGGCCAATTAGCCTACTGCCGACAATTTCTAAACTGTTCGAAAAATTGTTAATGACTAAGTTGACTCCAATTCTGAATGACACCGAATGTATTCCAAATCATCAATTCGGATTCAGAGCTAAACACAGTACCATCGAACAAACACACAGATTGGTAAATGTGATAAGACAGTCGTTTGAAGAGAAAAAATACTGCTCCGCCCTTTTCATTGATGTGTCGCAAGCGTTCGACAAAGTCTGGCATGAAGGTTTAATGCATAAAATTAAATTAACTCTGCCTGCTAACACCCACAAACTTATGAAAAGTTATTTATATGGTCGCAAATTTACAATCAAAGAAGGCAATTTTTTAAGTACCGCTCAGCCAATTGAATCAGGAGTACCCCAGGGTAGCATACTGGGCCCTACTTTATATTTGATTTATGCCTCCGACATGCCGTCAGATCCCAAAATCCACACGTCAACTTTTGCAGACGATACAGCCTTTGTCAGCGTCCATAAGGACCACCAAGTTGCATCACAGAATTTGCAGAATTATGTTTATAAACTAGAGAATTGGCTAGAGCTTTGGAAAACCAGGGTAAATGAACAAAAATGTATTCATATCACTTTCACATTGCGAAAAGATACCTGCTCGTCCATCAGAATAAATAATCAAATTATTCCTCAACATAATGAAGTCAAATACCTCGGCATTCACCTCGACCGCCGTTTAACTTGGAAGTCTCATATTGAAGCGAAACTTACTCAGATGAGATTAAAAGCAGTGCAACTTAATTGGCTAATTGGCAGAAATTCTTCATTAAATTTGGATTGCAAACTATTGTTGTACAATGCAATACTAAAGCCAATCTGGTGTTATGGAATTCAATTATGGGGTACTGCCTCAGCATCAAACATTGAAAAAATTCAAAGGGGTCAAAATAAAATTCTACGTATTATTACTGTAGCTCCATGGTATGTTAAAAATTCTCGAATCCACAAAGATCTAGGCGTGCCATTAGTAAACGTCGAATTTACAAAATATGCGTCAAAGTACGTCAGCAAACTTGAACAACATCCAAACCCACTTGCACGAGACATCCTTAACTTTAGTGGCCACAGTCGGTTGAGAAGGAGGGATACCCTTGCTTTAACTCAAGCGCAAAACAGATGACTTGATCAGTTGATATGAAATTTTTGTAGTATCATAAAAATTTTTTGTCTAGCACTGGCTGGGCTTATTATTTTATTTTTAGTATTAAGATTTGAAAACTTATTGTTAGTTCATAATATGAAGATTCAATAAATAACTAAAAGCTAAAAAAAAAAAAAAAAAAAAAAAAAAAAAAATATTTGGTTTATGCCTCTGACATGCCGTCAGACCCCAAAATCCACACGTCAACTTTTGCAGCCTTTATCAGCGTCCATAAGGACCACCAAGTTGCATCACAGAATTTGCAGAATTATGTTTATAAACTAGAGAATTGGCTAGAGCTTTGGAAAATCAGGGTTAACGAACAGAAATGTATTCATATAACTTTCACATTGCGAAAAAATACCTTTTCGTTCATCAGAATAAATAATCAAATTATCCCGCAACACAATGAAGTCAAATGCCTCGAAATCCACCTCGATCGTCGTTTAACTTGGAAGTCTCATATCGACGCAAAACTTACTCAGATGAGATTAAAAGCAGTGCAAATTAATTGGCTAATCGGCAGAAATTCTACATTAAAGTTGGATTGCAAACTTTTGTTGTACAATGCAATTCTAAAGCCAATCTGGTGTTATGGAATTCAATTATGGGGTACTGCCTCAGCATCAAACATTGAAAAAATTCACACAAAGCAATTGGCATTCCCGCGTGGATCAGCATCGATCGCGCCATCTCAACTATTGTTCGGTTCATCCGTTCCGAAACGCCATTTTGCTGAGGCGTGTAGGGTACAGTTAACTGTCGAGTTATGCCACACTCTTTTTCAAATAATCGTCAAAATCCTTACTTGTGTACTCACTCCCATTGTCGCTGCGAATAGATTTTATTTTTCTGCCAGATTCAGGGGTGTTCTGAAAACTGCGTGAATTGAAATCACGCATCGTTTTTAAATCAAGCCGACGATTTGATGCTGTTCTGCAAATCACGTGATTTTACGGTTTTCGGCGTGGTTTTAATTTTTCGAAAACACGAGAAAACAGCTGACTTTTTAAATCTGTGCTTTGTTTGTTTATATTGGTATGTATATTAATGAAAATAAAAAGTGAAAATTTAGTAAATAAAAATGCCGGGAGCTACTTTATTGGCAGTAATTAATTTAAGAAAACAGCATTTAAAAAATGAACGTGTTAAAAAACGTCATTTACGGGACTTATCAAATCCTATGGATACAAGTGAAACCTTGTATAAACAAAAATAAATGTTAGCCAAACAAAAAATAATATAAAAATAACAAAGTTGCCACTCTTTTTATCGATGAAACTTGCTTACATTTTGCACTTACTTATTTCTAAAAATGCACAAAAACAACTAAATAATTAAATATTTTTAAATTTTTTTATAAACAGTAATTAAATTTTGTCCTAAGTAAGGAACAGGATGGTATAAATTCAATAAATCTTACATGAAATTTTACGACTGTGTTAATTTGGCAACCTTAAAAGTATCTTCGAAAAAACAAACCAGCTGACTCCTAATGAGAAAAAGTAAATCACGAACATTGGTAAACAAAGCAAAACAATTTCTTACAAAACAAGCAGTGTCTTTAAAAGTTTGTAAATATTTATGTTTTCGTGTGCATAAACCCTAATTTTATTACAAAAATCAATAAAAAACACATAGTACTTAATACAAAATAACATTTAAAGTGAATTCTCTACAAATAACATAGACAAAATAGGCAAGTGATTTCACATCTTCAGTCATTTAGCTGACCGGTTTTAAATCACGTGATTTCAATATTTTTTGTGCGCAGAACACGTTTTGCGTGATTTGAAATCACTTTGACAAAAAGTGATTTTCAGAACACCCCTGATTGTCGTTCGACTTGTGTCTTAAAAATTTTAAATTTCTCCAATACCTCTGATTTCCGCTTCAGAAAATAAACAAATAAACAGAAGTCATGAGAAGGCGAAGGATTTCCGTCCAATTAGTCTTTCATCTTTTCAACTTAAGACGTTGGAAAGACTCATTGATGCTCACATTAGGCAGCGCCTTGAGGGTTCGACATGGCTCTCAAGCAGTCAGCATGCCTACCTTAAGGGTCGCTCTACAGATACAGCTCTGCATGAGGTTGTAAGGGTTATAGAGAGATCTCTCGAATTTAAACAATATACAATGGCAGCCTTTCTGGATATAGAGGGTGCTTTCAATAATGTGACTACTCTTGCAATTCAGCAAGCTCTGACTAACCTAGATGTTGAAGAATATATCAATAACTGGATAGTTACCATGTTGAATTCAAGAATAGTCACAGCAAATCTTGGTAATACCGTTAAGTCTAAGCAAGTTGAGAGAGGCACTCCACAGGGAGGAGTAATCTCTCCACTACTGTGGCTTATCGTTATTAACTCGATTCTTATTGATCTAGACAGTAGGGGTATAAAAGTTGTTGCTTATGCGGACGATGTGGTGATACTCGTACCAGGTCTGTTTCCGGACGTGATCAGCGAGATTATGTCCACTGCTTTGAGGTTGCTCGACAACTGGGCCACAGTTAACGGCCTTGGGGTAAACCCGAGCAAAACGGAACTTGTACTTTTCACGACGAAGACCAAGATTCCAAACTTCAGACTTCCAATGTTGAGAAACTGCGAAATTCCCCTTTCAAACAATGCAAAATATCTAGGCATTATACTGGACTCTAAATTGTCATGGAAGGTAAATACTCAACACAGGGTAAAGAAGGCAACGGTGGCCTATTACACCTGTCGTAGGATGTTTGGTAGGAAATGGGGACTTAGTCCCAGCATAGTTAAATGGATGTATACGGCTATAGTACGTCCAATTCTTACTTACGGATCTCTTGTATGGTGGACTGCAACTAGAAGGAAGTATGTCTTAGACCAACTATACAAAGTTCAGAGATCAGCCTGCATAGGCATAACGGGTGCACTAAGGACTAGTCCTTCAGAGGCACTGAACACTATATTGCACCTTATGCCAATTGACCTTCACATAATGGCCACTTCTGCCTGCAGCGCAGCGAGGCTTCAAGCGTCCGGTTGTTGGAAATCGAGAATATATGGCCACGCGGGTATTCTTGACCAGTTGCCTTCAAACGTTCTCCAACCATCTGACTACATTACTCCATACACGGACTTTGATAAGATATTCAAGGTCTTAATTCCCTCTAGGAGTGAGTGGAATAGGGGCAATCTCGTGCACAAATACGACACTAGGATATACTCAGACGGTTCTAAGATGAGCTGCCGTGTGGGTTCCGGAGTCTTCTGTGACGAACCTGGGGTAGACATCTCGTATCGTCTTCCGAATGAGTGTAGTGTTTTCCAGGCGGAAATTTTTGCAATCATGGCAGCTTGTAATACATTACACGATCATAACATTAGAGGCAATATAGGTATTTTTGTCGACAGTCAGGCGGCACTCCTCTCACTTAATGCCTACACAATTTCATCTTCACTAGTCAGGCAATGCAGGAATTCTCTGTCAAGGCTAGGTCGTCTATCTGACATTACCTTGGTCTGGGTGCCTGCGCATAGGAACCACTACGGCAATGAACGGGCAGACGAATTAGCCAGAACGGGATCTGCCTTAGATATCTCCAATGCGGTCTCAGTAGCGATTCCACTGGGGACCATCAAAGGTATCATCCTCAGACATTTTCTTGCAAAGGCTGAGTATAGATGGCGAAATTTAGACACATGTAGGATAGCCAAGTTGATGTGGCCATCTTTCAACGAGAAACGTACTATGCAACTGATAACTCGAAATAGGAAGGATATATCAAGATTGCTGGCAGTATTAACGGGACACTGGACGTTAGGCAAGCATGCAAATCGCCTGGGACTCCCTTTTAACGACCATTGTCGTAGCTGTAAGGATAGAGAAAAAGAGGAAACGATTTTTCACCTTCTCTGCGAATGCCCAGCCCTGTGTGTCAGGAGACATAAATTCATGGGGAACTACACACTGAACGACCTTGGTGAGGTAGCCGGGTCAAAACTCAATGACCTGCTGAGATATCTCACAGCTACAGGTTGGGTCTAACAAGACACGACTTTTTTGCACACACATATTAGCTACAGTATGTTGTACAAGACATTAAATCTGACGAGTGGTGTGGTCTTTTAAAACGGGGTCCCTTCGACCCTACTTAAGTGTTCGCACGTAGTGAACTACCACGTAAACCAACCAACCAACCTGTCTGGATTTATAAAGATTAAGAATTATCTCGATCCGCCAATAGATTGAACCTTCATTGGTCCACAGACATCCGTGAAAAGCGCTAACATGAACTTTGCTCAACATACATGTTTTACACTTCTCTGTTGTAACATTCCCCTTAGATTTCATGCCAATGACCATCTCATTTTTCAATAATAAGTCCAAACTTTTGTCGTTCAAATGACCATATCGATCATGCCATTCAAAATTCGTAGCGCACAACTGCTTACCTACATCACACTCAACGACAAATAAATTGTTATGTTTTACAGCCTTAATCACCATGTTACCATTCCTGTCTTTTATACAAGCAGCATTCTTGTCAAACATAGCCACATAGTCACGTTCAACAGCCTTACTTATCGAAACAAAACATGCCTGCAATTCCGATGAATACAACACATCCCTCAAAAGAACATCAATGTTACACGATCTTATTTTGACATCACCCTTGCCTGTTGCCATAACATGTTTGTTGCCAGCTAACGATATCATCTCATCATGTTGCTCAAAGTTCGTAAACATGTTGCGATTATTACACATATGTGCGGCTGTCGACATACCACCGTTCTTTCTGCAACGTATCAACTACGGCCAAAATAGAAAACGATTGTTTTTGTTCCTTTTGTTGTTTCTTCATCTCACACTTATTCGCATAGTGACCGTCTTTACCACACACAAAACATTTCCCCTTTAATTTCGGTTTGTTGCTACTTCGTGATTCTCTTTCAAATCGTCGCACATAGAGGTATTTGCTCGATCTGGGCGGCCAAAACCCCAAAAGTCAAAGTAGGAATAATATTGAAAAAAAATAGTCACTGCGTTAAAAGACATTCCAAAGAACATGAGACAACAACCAAAATTTTTTTTCCGCGCATCACGCGCACGTACAAGCAGTCGAAAGTTGAGTGTTTCACAGAGTTCTCATAATAGAACTGGGTTCCCTTACAAAACAACCGGTTTTCATCGTAAATATTAGCAAAACAAGTTAATCGCACAAGGAAAAAATTATGGATCCTAGTACTTCAGATAATGGACTTATGAAAAATCATTTTACAACATATAATTAGTCATATCAATGCTGATTTTTTTATTGATTGAAAGTAAGGTTATTTTTGTAGTAAATTTTTGTTGAATTTCTTTTTCAAGATGCTTTTTGATATGTTATCAAGGTAGATCAAGCAATAATTTTTTTTGTTTAGCATTATTCAATCTTTCCTTTATTGAAGTAGCAAAAAATTTTTCCCGGATAGTCCCGGATAAGCACTTTTTTGACACCTTAAACATTTTGGATCTCAAAAGCTTTTTTTTTCTGTCAGTTGAGTTTTTGCAAATAATGAAAGTAACTTTGAAAATAAAAAGAAATCGTTGTTGTCTATGTCGAGTTCGTGTGCATATTGTTTTCATTAAAGAAAAAAAGAAATTATTTATCATTGTTTCGGAAGACAAGATGGTGAAGCGTAAAACTTTTTTCGACCAAATGAACAGTTCAGGTGTGCCTTCTATTGATGGTAAGCTAAAATGTTTAAAGAATCAACTGTTCGCATATAAAGGCTATAATAAAGAGCAATTAGCTAGCTTGAAGCGTAACTTTGCTCACTTTAAAAGCCAATTTAAACAAAGGTGGATAAAATCTCACAGCAAAGAGGAAACCTTTTTGAAGTACAATGACTCATGGCTTCAAGGGACCATTGAAATTCCTGTGGAATCGTCTCAAAATCAACCTGGCCGACCTCAGAAATCTTTCGGGCAGTCAAGCGACAGAAGCAAAAGGAGGAAAACTGAAAAAATGCGGTCCTGTTATGAAAAAGATTTGATCATCCATGCTGCAGGTGTTGAACTAGAAAAAAACGGAAAAAGAGATGCATCTTTTATTCTCAAAGATATTTTAAGCTCTCCTAAACGAGCATCTAAATTTAAAAACGCGTATAAGCGTAAAAAAACTACACATTCGCCCTTAACACCAATGAAAGCTTTGCAAATGTTTATTGATGCAGATTTGACGAAAGGTCAATATGAAATAATTATAAAAACTAATATGAAGTTTTTTCCCTGCTACAGTGTTTTGCAGAAGGCAAAGAAACAATGCTATCCACCTCCAGAAGCTTGTCGAGTAACAAGTAATGGTGCCGAAGCTGATTTACAGTCACTGATGGATATTACAACTAGACGTTTATCAGATTACTTAGAAGAAGTTTTAATAACCATTAAAGAACAAGAGCGAAAATCCCTGAAGCTAATCTGTAAATAGGGTTGCGATGGCTCCAAGCAAGATTTGTATAAACAGAAACAAGATAATGTTAATATTCAATTAAATGTTTTGTTAATCTTTTATGTTGTTTTTGTTATTTTGTTTTCAATAAAACATGTTCATTATATCGAGCCATAACCGCCGAAAAAATGTATCCCACAAACTCAAAATTTTACACGGGAAGGTTTTTTTTAAATAAAATCAGTTTGAATAAAGCCATTATTTTAAAATTTATAATGTAAATATTGTTTTGTGTAATACATTTAATTTTAATAATTTTAAATGATGTTGAACTATCGATTTCGATAAAAAAACAACAATCGATTATGGTGTGGGATACATTATTTTGGCGGTAATAGCTCGATATATTCTCATTATTTACATACCATTTCTTTTTTTTATTCATTACTTTTGAGTACGTATTTATTCCAACATTTTGGTTTTATTAAAAGTTCATTAACTCAGTCAATATTTAACGGATGTTTTAAATCAAAGTTGCATTTTACTCATAAATAAACATACTTTTATATTACAGTCTTAAATTATACGGTTCTTAAATGAAAAAATGTGTAAAAACATCTCCAAACTTGAAAAATACCCAATTTTTGTGCAAAACTTAGTCTGCTGGAGGAATACACACAGATGTCTCAATATTACTTAAGTATCATTTTCATATCTTCGAAATGGCTTAGTTTCTTCTTTCTAAATCCACTGAGAAATTATAAATCGGTTGATATTCAACAAAGTTACTAGCTTATATGTGCAAAAGGGTAGAAAACCCGGTTTTTTACCCGTAATTCAAGATTTTAGAGGGTTTTGCAAATTTGAACGACACAGTCTTGTTGTACTCGACAAGATATGTACATTTAAGCACAAAAATAATTTTGGCCGCCCAGATCGTTGAAATACCTCTATGTGCGTCGTTCATCTTTCGTACGAATACCAAACGCCTGTTGATTTGTAACGTCTATTTTTTCGTTCTTTCTCCTCTCACCTTCTTCTAGAAATTTGTGTTTCAGAAAAATCAAACTGGGCAAACTGTCTCTAGTCTCTATTGCTGACAAAGTTTTCATACTGCTGCGGTAAACTGGGCAATAAAGCTCATCCTGCAGAGAAATACCAATTTCCTTCAACTTCTCAGCAATTTCCGTAAACAAATTAATGTACTTCACCATGTCCCCGTCTGCAACCATAGATAAATTCAGCAATTTCTTGTAGAGTGTCACCTTTTGTATAGGTACCCGTGGTCTGTACACCTCCTGTAACTTCTGCCACGCTTCACACGACGTCGTACAAATCTTGACATAGTTCAACTGTGTCGGCTTCACGCTGAGACAAATAGTGGCCAACGCCTTTTCATCGTCACACTTAATTTTTTCAACAACGGCAGCATCCATACCAGCTTCCTCTCTTAGTTCACCACTAACTGTCTTCCAATAGCCGCTGTGCACCAGCACACTACGCATTTGGATAGACCAGGAGTCGAAGTTGTTGCCGTCCAGCTTCTCAAGTTGATATAACGACGAACTCATCTTATTTGTTCCTTCTCAACTAGTCTTAACTTATTTTCTGTTAAAAAAACGATTTTAATTTTTTATTTTCTTTCGCGAACACTGGGCTCATAACCTGTTGAAGTTTATTATTCGAGTTTTATTTTAAGACTCAATTACAAGGTTGAAAGTAATACTAATGTTACTATATTATAAGAATGAACAAGTAAAATGAAAATAGAGAACGTACATCAGAGACCTGCAACGAGTACTAAATTTTCGAGTATACTTAAATCATGCACATTGATATTTATGATTTAATCGTTTTTGTTCAAATGCACAAAACACTCGTTTACGCAACCGTTCGTTTCAATCATTCAGTTTTATTCACTTGTTGTTTTGTGCGAACATTAATGTTCTGACTGTGTCGTTAAAGGCTGGAACAGAATAGACGCTGTAGTAGTAGTAGATGCAGCTGACGACGTAATGAGTAGTGTAGCTTGAAAAAATGCGAACAGAATATTGAAGCTTTCTATATAGTTGCCAAATAACCTGTTTTAAAACACTTATTTTAAAAAACGAATTATGCATAAATAATATGTAAATTTTTTAACAAAATATGTATCAAGTTCTATAATAAATGCATATTCAACTACATATTGCTCTACATCAACATTAAATTCGACATTTCATATATTTGATGTAATCCTTTATTAAAAGCATGGTAACCCTAGTTGTCATAGTTAAGGCCCAACTATAATATGCATATGCTAGCTTAAGCAAACGTGCGAACACATATAAATTGTATGTGGCAAACTATAATGTACTTAACGAAACTTTTCGTTAAGTTTTTCAACTGTCATTTGCTTAAGCAAAAAGCGAAACTGATCGCACATTCTGTACGGAATCAGCTGTTTGTTGTTGTTTGTTTGTGTTTTGAACAAAATGGAAGAAAATATATTTATTTTAAATTTAATAGAAAATGCGGAAACAAATAAGTGCCTTTACAATAAAAGAGGTCCTTTTTATTTTAACAAAAATGTCTTTCTGTCGCGGTTATTTCTCTGATTGAACAAGAGCGTGTTCTTCTTTTACAGTGTAGTTCACATATTTCTTTTAATGTGCGCAGGCCTTCAAGCGCTAACTTTAATATTTTTATATTATTTAAATTTTTAAGTTTTTTCTCCATTTTTGCAACCACAATACGAAAATTAACAAAACATATGTAAACGTTTATTATTATTTACAATGTAGTGCTGCCACAGCTGTACATTTTAGTACTTTTGCCGATAAATTAAAAAAAAAAGGAAAATTTATGCGTTTCTGGTACGAAGTTTTCTTTTAATTATAAAATAATATAATAATATTTATAAAATATAGTCATTTAATGGGTTTTTGTTAAAATAAAAACATTTTTTTTAAACATAAATGAGCAACTGTGGACAAAAAGTTTCAAAGTCATTGTAGCCACCTGAAAGTTAACTCTGAACTGGTTATGCATTTGACAGCCTTTTCGTTAACTTTTGCAATTTGCTTAAGCTAGCATATGCATATTATAGTTGGGCCTTTATGTACATTTATTTTTGACAATCAGCTGTCAAAGCACTGTCGCGCAACAAAGTTTAAAAATTTAAAAGCTGCGCTTCAACCTCAACTACAACTACAGCTACAACTACACATTCTGTTGAGACTACTTTGAAACTTTTGACAGCTTGCAGCGCTACTCGTTACGTTGTACTGTTCCAGCCTTAAATGTATGAAGCTCATTTTACATTAAAGCCAACGTGTTGTTAGCGTGTTTTACCATGAATTTATTTTGAGTTGATTTTTGTTCACTAGTTCCTGTTTTGTGTCTTGTTGAATTATGCAAGTTTTTGTTAATGTTTTTCTTATTGTTTTTCGTTATTATATAATAGAAATAAGTTATTCGTGAATAATAAAGACTGAAATTGTAACTTTTTATATACCTTGGATTTCATTCTTAACATTTGAGGGGAGAAGAAATTATAACAATATTTTTCAAATATTAAAATTTGTAAGGTTTTCCAAAAAAATACATACATTTAATAAAACTACGTATGTATTTAAAATATAAAAATATATGACGTACTTACATACATATTACAAATTTTATCATTGCTTTGTCAAATAAGGGCACGTTTTCACTATGTCATTTTTGTTGTCAAATTGTCCAAATTGTTGGCAATTGTATGAAAACGGGTTGTCATCAATAAATTTAATTTTTTGCAATCATCATTGCAAACATAGATGAAGCCATATGGCAACCCGTTTTCATAAAATTCCCAACAATTTGGACAATTTGACAACAAAACTGATATAGTGAAAACGCGCCCTAAGTTTTCTTTTCGACGAAATAAAAAATGCTAACATGTTAAATAGGTAGTAAATGCACATTTTTATGTTTTCATATTTTTCTGCCAACCGCTTTTTACTTATAAGTGGCTCGTGTGTTTTTAGTTCAATTCCAATTAGATCATTCACAACAAAGCCGACATGCAAAAAACAAACTGTGTATAAACAAGAATTTTTGTTTTCAAACATTGCAGTGTTGGAAATTATTTATACTCGTTGCTGAATTTTCTGTGTGTGCATAAATAGCGAATAAGCATAAAATTGAATAATACTTGTTTGTATTGTTCTTAAAATTAACGTTAGTGAATAAGTCGGCTCGTTCATACTTGTTGCAGGTCTCTGCAGAAAAAGCGAATAAGCATAAAATTGAATAATACTTGATTGTATTGTTCTTAAAATTCAACGTTAGTGAATAAGTCGGCTCGTTCATACTTGTTGCAGGTCTCTGACGTACATGTTGCAATATAAAGGGTTGTCATATTTCAACAAAACTATCCAACCGATTTCATTTGATATATATATTTCAAGTGGGCGTGACCCCTCCCACATAAATTCAATAACATCATATCTTGACTATTGTAATAGCAAGAGTTTTGAAACATTGCAGTATCACATATGTTACTGATTTGAATAATCAGGGGGAAAATGGGCGGGATCGGACCAGTGGGAATGGCAGCTCCAATACAAGGTAAATATTTAATAGCATATAACTACAGTTAATATCCATAGTCTTAGAAATTTGTGCGCGTTGATTATTTGTTAATGTGAATAGTCATGGGAAAACTGGGCGTGATCGGATCAGTGGCAGCTCCCATACAAAGTGAATATTTAGCTCATATACAAAATTAATATTAAATATTTAGGGTTCTATATCTACAAAACAAATTTTGGCTTTTCCAACAGCAGAAAAAGCCGCCCAAACCATAACGCTACCTCCGCCAAAATTACGTTTCAAAATACGAACTTCGTTATGTCTCAGATCATGCCAAAAGCAGGAATATGAATCGGGACCATCCAGATAAAATTTCTTTTCATCTGAAAATACTACTTTTTTCCACTCATCTGACCAAATTATATATTTGCGAGCAATTTTAAACGGCTTTCTTTATGGTGCTGTTTTAGCATTGGTTTGCATTTTGGCTTCTTCCATTTTATGTTACCAATCATTTGACAGTTGGAAAACAATACAAAAAATACTCTAAATGGTTGTTGTGTTTCTATTTAAACAAACTTCTTGCTTCGGCAGAACATATACTAAAATTGGAACGATACAGAGAAGATTAGCATGGCCCCTGCGCAAGGATGACACGCAAAATCGTGAAGCGTTCCACATTTTTTTTTGATTGGTAACCCTGCCTTTGAGCTGTCAAGAAGTAGAAAAGAGAAATATTGTTCTGCAAAATAAATAGATAAAAAATTATATGTAAAATTATCGCCTCTGATTCTCAACATATTTGTTAAGAGTTCCACAAACACATTTCCGTCGCTGATCGCAGTTTTGCCCGAGTTTTACCTAGTGTTGTAGCCCAAACACAAAGACTTATTGACTTGCTGTAGTCGTTGCTGTTGTTTTTGTTTCTGGTTGGCGTCCGGCTGTTGGAGTCTCACTGTTGTTGCAGCATTTTTTTCTCAAGCGGAGGAACTATATTTGTCTGTGGTGGGTGTGAGTGATCATCTGTATCTTCTAGGCAAATATATTGCGATATAAACGAGGTGGGATCTTATAAATTATAATTTAAGTATTCTAAGCAGTTTCCCATTGTTGTTTTTGCTTCTGAATTTACATAAGTACATACATAAATATTGTACAGCTGTTTATTACAAACAGTAGTGCCAAGTTCTACCCCTCTATTGTATATTTTCTGATATGCCTGAAGGTATGCTGTGATTTTAATGAGTAATAAACGATTATTACATACAACATTCCCAGAGTACACTGAAAGAACAGAAAGTAAAAGATATCTAACTTCTTTCAACATGCAATCTTCAAATCACAACAACTCGAGTGATGTTTTCTCGTGGGATAAGTTATGTAAGCTATTAGATGAAAAACTTAGTGATGTTACTAGGAAGTCTGATCTAAATGAACTAAAAGCTGAAATAGATGAGCTGAAACAAGAAAATGCTAAACTAAAAAAGGATGTGAATAAACTAACATCCAGGTTGGAAGCTATTGATCGTCGTTCTCGTTCGTCTAATATTGTAGTCTCTGGACTTAATAGTAAAAACAATAATACAGCTAAACAAGAAGTTGAAAACTTATGTAACAACGTCCTCAAAGTAAATGCGAATATTATGTCTACACGTATGATTGCTGGTGGAAAATCATTTTGCTTTACACTGGCGTCTAGTTTTCAAGCTTATAATGTAACAGCAATGAAAAAGAAATTAAAAGGCAAAAATATCTTTATTAATAAAGATTATACCGTGGATGAACAAAATGTGCGTTATAATTCACGAAAGCTGAGCAAAATGCAATAAGACAGTCAAAGTAAGGCTTGGCGAATTTTGTATTTACGTTGATAATAAAAAATATACCTACAAGTCTGATAAAATTGAAACTACTTCAAATAGTGATGCAATATATCTTCGTAAATTGCTTGCAAATACTGATTATGCTACTGAAATTAATGTCATAAACGTGAACCAACCTATTGAGAATCTTCCTAATACTTCGATCTCGTAATACCAATATAGTACATTTAAATCACTATCATACAATGTTGCAAATTTGGCAAATTCAATAAATTTTGGCTATTTCTTAACCTATCTAAATCAATTTGATCTATTTTTTTTTTATTCGAAACCCACGTTCTTAGTGAGAATCAATATCGTCTTAATTCTTATTTTCAAAATTATTTTCTAAAATGGATTTCTGCAAAGAAAATACACAGAGCTGGTCGTGCAAGTGGTGGATGTCTTTTTGGATTTAAAAAAGAGCTACAAAAGAAGAAAACATGTTAAGAGCAAAGAATTCTCAAAATCATGATATGTACCCACAATTTAATCATAACTTTATGCCTGTACCATTATTAAATTACTCGACACGTGTCACCTGTCTTCTTATTAAAACTAGAGGTGGATTATTAGAACTGAATGGCAGATCTTTTATTAATACTGCATAAACTTGTTGTACAATATGTAATACTAATGAAGTAGAAAATACATTTCTCTTTTTGGGAGTCTGTCCAATTTATAATGAAATACGTAGATTCTGTTTTAATAAAATAAATCTTTCTGTAAATGATGTTATCAGTATTCTGAATGGTTATAATTTTTCTACTTTATATAAATATATTAAACTATGTTTAAAGTACCGTAAGCTAATATTAAATGAGTTTTCCTAGTCACATATTTTATATACATATAATAAAATATAAAAATCACATTTTATGCCAATCTGGCTCACAACAAATATGTTTGGCCATATATAGATTAAAAATAATATTTAAGACTGAATTTGTATAAAAAAGAATCTGAATTTGTATATTAAAATATTATATAATCTATTAATAAATAATAAATAAAAATAATAAACAAACTTACCTTCACATTGACTTTTCAATGATTTATTTTGTTTTCTTTTGTTGACATTTGCCATTTTATACAATTTTGTTCACTAAACACAGTTGTGAACAGTGTTGCATTCGAAATCTTACTCAATATTATAACAATTTCGTACTTATTGCGCAATAATTAATTGAGATTTTATATGGAATATTGAGCTCAATAATGGCGTTAATTGCGATTAACGCAATTAATGTGCATATGTGCACACGCTATTAGATGATGCAATTAATTGCATGCAATTTTTTCATTCTCTTTTAAAATTGCTACGTAAAATGTTGTGCACTTATACGATGCAATTTTACGTGCAACAAATCATGTAATTTTTTGACGTTTAATTACACATTCCTCTTTAGTTTTTCAATCGCAACAATGAAAACAAAATTTTAAAATACATATACAAAAAATATATGTACATATGTATGTATATAAAGTAATATGTGTACATAGGTACAATATACATAAATACAATATACAAAAATTTTAAAAAATATAAAAAATGGAAGATTTTAATACAGAAGAAGTAATTGAAAATTTTCTTGCGCATTCATTTTTATAACGCACACTTCAAAGTCAGAATAAGAATAAAACAAAATAAGTAAAACACAAACGATGGTAAAAGGAAATGTCAAAAAATTGCATGACAACCGAAGTCGTGCAACTTTTTCTACGCCTCTTGCGTCAAACAACCGCCTCGCCATCAAACAACAATTACATGCAATTAATTGCATGCAAAATTGCATCATCTAAAGGGCCTCTAAGCTGAAAATTGCGTATGCCTGAACACTTAAAATAATATTGTCAATTAACCGAATATTGACTCAATTAAGTTTCATATCTGAACACAGTATTACGCACCGGAAGGAAAAACAAAAAATATTATTCAACTCTAATATTAAATTTTTTTCTATTTCATTCCCACGACAGCCGGTTCTACGCACCGGAATGACCCGATATCACTCGGCCAAGGGCTGTCAACTCAGCAATTACTGCTGTTACAACAACAACAACAACAACAAAAAATATTGTGTATCCAACTGCACTTCAATAAAAGACCAATTAAAATGAAACACTGCAATTTCACAATTTATCAAAATGAGCAAAATCAATAAAATTATTTAAAATGAATTGAATATTTATGTAATGTCTTTCTTTCAACTTTATTTTAATTGGTAGCGTAGCAACGCGTGCAGGGTACAGCTAGTTGTTTAATAAGATTACATGTGAGCAAATAAATAAGCAAAAATTAGATGTTGAGCAGATAGTTGGTCAATGGATAAAGGGAATCCTACACTATGCACTCTGATATGGTTAGGGAATAGAAAACATCTAGAGATTTCATTATAAAAGTTCCAGACGTAGTTCATCAGAAATATCAAAATAATTAATTTGTAGTTGAAAAATTTTCTCAAGGATCCTCTGCCAACTATTGAATGTACGTCTAATATTGTGGCCTCTGATATTTTGATCCTAAAGTTCTGAACATATCTTAAGTAGATGGTTTGACATTCACACAAATAAACTGCCGATTTGATTGAATAAAATTTAATTCGTTTTATAATTCAGAAGTGTTAATAATTATTAAATACTTGATATATTTAAACTTACTTTTGTATTGGACTTTATTGCATCTTTGAATTCTTTTAAATTAGTTGAGTCAGCAAAGGTTGCTTCTATACCTAATCTAGAAGCAACTTGTCTAAAAATAAATGTGATGAGTAAAATTTAAAGTATTCTAAAGTATTATTTAAAATTACCTAACCAAACGGTTGGTGCCTCCATAGACATCATCACCAACAACTATATGATCTCCACAAGAAAGCATTGTTAGAACCGCAGTAGATGCTCCCAATCCGGAAGAAAACGTAAGACCATATTTAGCATTGTCTAATGAAGCCAAACATTGTTCAAGTACATTACGTGTTGGATTTCCACTCCGAGAATATTCAAACCCCTAAAACGATATAAATATTTCATAAAAATATATAAAAAATTAACTTAGGTATTCTAATATTCTTCATATTCATATTGAAAATTAATTAATTTCGGAAAACATTTAATTATGTTTTCACTATTTAAATTTTTTTGTATTTTTTTAATTCTTATTTAATTTATATTTAAAGGCCCTACATTATGTGCATAAACTAGCTTAACCCAACTTAAAGGTTCAATTAGTCGTGACTTTGCCATATTGCCTATGGTAACTTTTTTTCTGGCAACAGTTAGTGCTGCCATAACCGTAAACAGCTGTTTATGTTTTTAAATTTAAATTTCTCAAAAGTGCAGAATTAAATAAAAGCAAACCTATGAGCATATCACTCACACTTTTGCAAGTTTTGAAATAAAAACACAATTTCTAAAATTAATTTAAGGAATTTCTAGGTATTTAGCATATGGAACTGCTTTCAAAACACTCACATGGAGCTATAAAATTGGAAGAACTACTTTAAGAAACATTGTGTTGGAGACATGTGATGCTATTTGGAAGTCTGCGTGGGTTTCGTTATAAAGATAAGGACACTTCCGCATCAACTCAATAAGTTTTCCGTCATCCATTTTATTTACTACAAAAATTTAAATTATATTAAAGAAGTTATTAAACATTTAAAAAAAACTTACCAAACAATACCAATGTGAAAACTAAAATAAAAACATAAAGAAGCAACAAATATGTAAATATTACAATCAGCTGTTTAGGTTATGGCAGAAAACCAAAATTTAATTCGTATGTATGGTTATGGTTATGGCTATGGCATTATGTTAAGTCAGCAATAATCGTTTACAGTGTAGTGTGTTTGACGAGTCGCATACTAGTTACATACCTTCTGTATGTAACTAAACACTAATGCTTGGTTTTCACTATGTCAGTTTTGTTGTCAAATTGTCTAAATTGTTATGAAATTACCAACAATTTGGACAATTTGACAACAAAACTGACATAGTGAAAACCAAGCATAACTCTTTGTTGTGTGTATTTCTGTCCACGCTGCACATAGCTGACTAGCATGTATTATGCTTGCTCAGCATACTCCCATAGTGAGTAAGAACATTGTTTTATACTAGCATTAAGCTAAGTATAGACGATATGTTGAATCAGCATATTTATGCTGAAAAATTTTGACAAGTGCTTACATATCGTGTAAACGCAAAATTTTTTCAGCATACGTATGTTTAACAACATTTGCTAACACTTTGTTAACAATGCCAACAAACGTATGTTGGTAATTTTAGCATATCGTGTAAACAGCATATTATAAGTGTTTGACAAATTTCCTGCGTATGTTGACAGATATGTTATTTGTTGAAAAGCGTATGCAAGCTTTTTAGCATATGGCAAATTCATATGCGATCAGAGTTGTATTTTCTAATAAAGCTGATAAGAAAACAACAATGTCGGCTTCATTGATTTAAATCACAAATTATGATCTAAAGGACGTTTAACATTTTTTTATTGTTTGTATAGTTTATACAATTTATTATATTCACATATAACAACAAAATAATTGAACACAAATATTAATTTAAATGGCGGAAAACTGTGTTTGTTGACATTAGCAAAAACATATGTTTTTGCATCTTTTTTGTGTAATAGTGTGGCACCTTGACATACTTTGTTGCGATTTTTTTTGAGTGTGATTGAAATCGGTCAGATTTTCCACTGAATGAATCGTACGATTGTGTAGGATAGTGTATTACGGCCCAGCCACCGATAGTTTTTTTTATGTAAATACCATTCTTGTTGCATATGTACGTACACACATACACACACAAGAACACAAAACGCAATATAATGGCCGGCGGCATAGTTCAAATTAATCGACACAGGGGCCAAATTACCGCATTTGTGATCGAATGAGCGAACGTATGATTTCGATATCGAAATTATGATAAAATATACTAAATTTCTTGCTCGATATCGTATGCCATAATCTCAAATAAGAAAATTACGATCAATTTTACTCGATATCGAATGCGATAATTTGGCCCCAGGTCTCTAGAAATAAACAATAACCCCCTTATTCAAAAACCATTATTAAATTTAACAAACGTTTATTAAGACAGATTTGCATATAAAAATTTGCTTAAAAACGCAATAGCTCCCACGTGATCATTTATGTTTTTTTTTATTGATATTTTTATTATTTAATTTTATTTCAAAAATTTCACATAAAATACAGAAGTTGAATAATAATTGAAAAATGTTGTCAAACTGACTAATTTCACAAACAAATGTTTATACGACTCAGCATATGTAGACCACATAAAATTCAACATATCGTATAAACACAAAAATCGTATGCTAACTCTTATGTTGACATTTCATTTGCTGACATATGCTGACATCAAAAAACTTGCTACTTTCAACATATCGTATAAACGTCTAACATATGATATAGGAATTTGCTGCTAATTTTAATCATATGCCTGTCAGCATATATATGCTGATTCAACATATCGTCTAAACTTACCTTTAAGATAGACTTAAGAATAAACAATTAATTAATAAAAAACCACAAAAGGGGACAGTCAGATAAGCGGTTGTCCCCAAACAAATATAAAGTGTTTTTTTTTTTCAAATAAATATAACATTACATGGCGATCCTGCTAGCCTCACGCAAACTGGCAATTAAAATGTCTTAAGAAGTGAAAATGGAGATATACACCTGGGTTCTACATTTGTAAAATGAAGTGGAAGTGAAATTTTCATTAATTTTGTGTTCTAAATTTTGTGAAAATGATTTGAAAAGTAAAATATCACTTTTAGTTTCGTTCATCGTAGTTAAAAGTTTCACGCCGTGTAATTGTTCATGTGGAATTGAAAACGATTTAGTTTCACTTCGTAGTGGAATATAGAACATAGGCGATAAACAATTTTTGTAACAAAATGAACTCGTATTTGAAAGAGAAAAAGCAAATAAGATAAACTTTATAATATGTGTAAAAATAATAATTTTGTGATTTAAAAAAAAAATGAAATAAAGTAGTATGAAATTCAAATAAATTTAATAAAATATAATATAAAAAATATATACTATAATATAGTAAATGGATTATATAAAGTGAATTTAGTTGTGAATTATAGCGTAGACAGACGACACAGTTAATTTGCATTAACAGTCTTAATTCAAATTAACTCGTGAATTATCCCATCTTAATGCGCATTAAGTTAGACGTAAATACACAAAATCAAACTGAATTTATACTGCATTTAGCTATTTCAATATGGCAACATCGTTGAAAATCAATAATATGTTATCAAATTGTTTACTATTCTAAAAGAAGAAGACAATTGTAAAATTAAAATAATAAAAATAGATTTCTACAATTGCCTTTCTCTTATTTCAGAGTGTCCCACTGCGGTCCCCACATGTAGCAACACGTTCAGGTTGATGGTTGCTAGTGCATGAACAAGTTTTGCATTATGAAACAGTTTCAGCAAAAGTAATTTCAGCTTTTTTCAAAGAAATACTGTTTTTTCAGCAAATGCCAAACAAATTTTTTCATAATTAAACAGTTGTTTACAAACAAACAGCTGTTACCTAAATGCAGTTTAAATGCAGAAACTGTCGTCTGTCACGGTAAAATCTTAATTCAAATTAGTGAGATTTTAATGCGCATTAACTCTGTCGTCTGTCTACGGTATTATACAAAAAAATGTATATATTAAAAAGACTTGAAATCTAGAATAAAAAAAATAAAAAGCAATAAATAACAGACAATACGAACAAAAATAAACTTATAAAAAGTTAGGTAACACGCCGAGTTACCTGGAGGAAGATATCGAGGCGGCCAAGGCCCGATACTACAACAAACAAATCAACAAACATGAAATTAATAATTAAATGCAAAAAAAAAAAAAAAAAAAGCTTTAATATTACTTTTTATAAAGGGTTTTGCAATAGCTACTTGACAACTCTGAATTTAAATTGTGAACGCACTATTTCACTGATCATCTAATTGTTGCTTTCTTTTTTTTCAGTAAACTTAACATTTTCGTTATGGTAAAGTACACGAAGGAACAACGTTTGGAAATTATAAAAATGTACTACCGAAATTCGGAGTCGGTGACCGCAACTTTAAGAGCGTTAACTCCAATTTTCGGTCGTAATTCTCGCCCTAGTAGACAAGCAATAACAAGTTTAGTGCAAAAATTTGAGTCTACATATTCATTGTGTGATGCTGTCGTGCCAGTGAGACAACGGCCTGGTCGAAGTTCCGAAAATATCGCTGCCGTTCAGGCGTCCGTAGCAAACGATTCAAATCAGTCGATTCCGCGGCGTTCTCAAGAACTGGGCATCCCCAAGACCACTTTATGGCGAATTTTGCGTAAGGATCTGGGTTTACACCCATACAAGATTAAGCTGACTCAAGAATTGAAGCCGATGGACCATTTGAGTCGACGTACGTTCTCCGATTGGGCTCTGGAGAAGATGCACCAAGATGATGAATTTCATCGCAAAATCATCTTCAGTGACGAAGCTCATTTTTGGCTCAATGGGTTCGTCAATAAGCAAAATATGCGTTATTGGTCTGCTGAAAATCCACATGTGCTTCACGAATCACCACTTCATCCACAAAAAATTACTGTTTGGTGCGCTTTGCATGCCGGCGGCGTCATTGGGCCATATTTTTTCGTCGACAATAACGATCGTCACGTTACTGTGAATGGCGATCGTTATCGCGCAATGATTAGCGATTATTTTTGGCCCGAATTGGAACACATGGACTTGGATGACATGTGGTTTCAACAAGACGGTGCCACAAGCCACACAGCACACGTTACAATCGATTTAAAAAAAGTTGTCAAGTCCTTATTGGAAAACCCGTTATATAAACAAGATTTAAGATTTGATTCAAAAGCATGCTTTTGTTTTAAATTCAGAACAAAATTTATATGTTTTTGTTGTTTAAAAGTCTACTTTTACTTAAAGTATGCTTTTTCTATGACTATGATTATGGGCCATTATCATGAAATTAAAAAAATGTTTGTAAAAATTGATTGTGCGGGTTTTTTTTGAATTTTTTTTTGCGTGATCAATTTGTATTAAAGTTAAGTTTTAATTTCTCACCTGACTAATCTGTACTCGGAAATTTTCATAAAATATTAATTCCACAAGCTGGATTCAATGGCTATTTCTAAACTAATACTTTTATACTAAAACTGTAATACTACGATACTTACGAGTCCCTCTAGTATTGCATAGATTTAAGATTTAAATTATAAATGCTACGATACTTACGAGTCCCTCTAGCATTACATAAATAAATAAAGAATAATCAAAAGGGGCAGTCGCACAAGCGGCTGTCCCCAAAAACTAAATAAATTGTTGCATTACATGGCAAATAAATAAACGACAGAGAAAAAAAAATTTTTCCCCCTATTTTCTCAATATGTCTAGAAGGACAAAAAAGTACTACACAACTACAGATAAAGAAAAGGAAAAAGGGCAAAGAAGAATTTTTAATATGGCTAACATGGCTAATGAAAGAGATGGGAATTGATAGAGTTCCAACTATGGAAGATATAGAAAGTAGAGAAATGATAGAGCAGGAAACGATGTTCATGATAAAAAAATGGGGTCGTTAAAGATAGAAAAAGAAAGAAAAAAAAGGATAATTTTGTGATCCTTTAAATTGAACAGTAGAAAAGAATAAACAATAGAAACACTTTTTTTCCTCTCATAATGGGCAAGCCACAATCTAAAATCGAAAACCCAAATGCCAACGTGGTTAATAACGTAGAAATAATTGATCATACAAATGAAATTAATTCATTATGAACACTTACACCAATTCTAATAACAATAGCGGCAGTAAATCTTTTATTAAAAATTTATATTCTACATAAACATCATACAAGTGTCTTAACATAGACAGACCAATAAAGGACGACACTGTTCACAAACATGTGAAAATTCTTTTAAATTGTTTAGAGGAAGTTAGAGTATTTTTAAACGTTAACTACAATAGACTTACAGTAAACCATAAAACAGCCGCAAAATCCTTCTACCAGGACATAAGAAACAAATTACTTAACATAACAAACAAAAAGGAATTAGATATAAAAATTCCAAATAGTATCCATGAAAGAATAGAGATAGAAAAATATTTTCCACAGGTAAAAACAAAAGAAGAAACAATGTCCCAAACAATAGTAGAATTCCTCAACACGGCTTCCAAACTTATAACCGACTTTGACGGAAAAGCCGAAAATCTGTAATCATTTATTGACTCATTGCTACTCGTAGATTCAATAAAAGGTCCACATGAAGCCATAGCAGTAACTTTAATTAAAACCAAATTAAGAGGAAATGCTAGAAACTTAATAGACAATAAATCTACAATATTAGAAGTTGTTAATAAATTAAAGAAAACTATTAAGGGTGAATCTGTTGAAGTTTTATCAGCAAAAATTATGAATATCTCCGTGTGGAGTTTAGTCAGTCTCCCATCGAACGCGTCCACAGGTGGCGGATAGGGGTAGCTTTCATCGCGACTGTGATAAATTTTTTACACAAATGGTCACTAATGGCGCTGAAAGCTTAGTAATGTAAATATGTCTAAGATACATTTTCTAACAAATGGTCTGGACATTCTTTGCATTGCTAGGTTGTGATTAGGTAGAGGGGAGAGCCGGTTTGCTGCGCCTTTGTGTTACATTTGAAACGAATGGTAGCAAGGGGGGAACAAACTGGTGATATAGGAACAATGTTAAGGCTAGTGACACACTGGACCATACTGGTCACTAGTGGTAACATTATCCTTCCCTAAAATCTAAATTACAACCCGCAGACCAAAACTGACTCCACTTGTAAGGTTAGTGTGGTTGGTAGCAGTGCCAAGAACCTGAATGGCTAGTTAGTGGTTAAAGAAGACTAGTCGCTAACAGCTCCCCTCCGCCGCCAAGGCACGGGTCGGTTGTAAATTAGTATTTTGCCTAGTCTATGTACGCCGTCACTGCATGGATGGTCTATCCCCTTACGTGTCTACTCGTGGGACCAAAAATGAACACAACTAATTTAAAAACAAAACAAAAAACAACAATAACGAAAGGTCAGCCAGGGATATCCAAGTTGGCCGATCGTAAAAAATACACACAAACCATCAAATCTTCTGATGATTTGCATCCCCGCAGCGACGTCACTCTGGACATCAAACCAAGTACTTCCAAAGCTGCACAAGCCCTCGCTGATAAGTCAGCCCAACCCCCTATATTGAATGCTGCGGACCCTGCAGTTGTTCCTGCTATTTTGGACCCTTTTGGCCCAATCAGACTGCTCTAATCCCTCAACCAGCACAGGATCAGCGGACCAAGCTGACTTTGCTGCGCCCAAAAGGCAAAGGTCAGAGGAAAAGCCAAACTCACAACAGGGTCAGCAGCCAAGGACTAAACGTCCGAAGCAGGCCCACACAGTCAACATGCCCTATAGTGAAGTTGCCAGGAATCATCTAATGAGGGCGATTGTTGACAAAAGTAAAAGCGACGGAGCTATCTCTCAGGATAACTGGATGATAGTTTATCGTAAAATGTTGGAGGTGTACTGGAAAATCCTTAAGGATAATCCAGGACCATCTCCTCAAAATGTAGATGCTGGCTGGTACCAAGGCCACGTCAAATTGGTTGCGTGCTCAACAGAACGCTCAGCAAACTTGCTAAAATTAGCAATTGCGTCCCTAGGGGAAGTGTGGTCTGGCGCGAAATTGGAGGTGATACCGGTCAGTGAGATTCCTCGCCGACCGAGATCAGTTGCAATCATTCCGGCAGAACCACATAACCCTGAGGAGATACTGGCGTTCATTCAGAGTGGAAACCCAGATCTACCTTCCCATAACTGGAAGGTAATAAAGGTCTCCGCTCCTGAAGGAACGACTAGGAAGGCGGTCGTACTCCTGAATAAGGAGTCGTTGGAGCCACTACGTAAAAGGCAAAACATCCTTTACTACGGCTTCTGTAGTATAAAGTTGCGCATTTATCGTGGTGACGACAAGATCGACTCCGAAACTTCCGGCGCAAATCTGGAAGCTCCGCAGAAAATGGATTGCAAACAGATCCCAGATGACCCCACTAATTCAGAAAATGAAATGGATACCCAATCAAACTCCGGTATGGTGGGTGAACTATTTCGTTATCTGGATGAAGTGGTGGACGAGGACGCACTTCTGGACTCCGATTCAGAAGACGTAGACGTTACCGTTATCTATGATCCGGACAATGATGAAGGTGATACAGGTGAACCTTCACCACTCTAAGGCAGCATCTGCTGCACTGCTCCTCCACATGGCAGACCATGAGGAGGATATAGCGTTATTCCAGGAGCCATGGATCAACAATGGCGATATTCGTGGACTTAACGCAAAAGGGTACAAACTATTGTACAAAAAAGACGCAGGTACAATAAGATCATGCATTCTGGCCAAAAACCATATTAATATCTTCATTCTATCTAAGTATAGCGATGGAGACATAGTAACAGCTGCTTGGGAATCAAAGACATCAAAGATGTGGATGATCTCATGCTATATGGCACACGATCAAGTGGAGCCACCACCAGGAAACATGATAAGAACTGCGGTGCAAACAGCCAACGCAAAGATGACTCCCGTTATAATAGGAGCGGATGCCAATGCTCATCACACTATCTGGGGAAGTACAGATATAAATGAAAGAGGTGAGTACATTTTAGACTTTATTTTAGATGCGGAACCTACCTTTGTAGTTGAAAATAGACAGGAGGTTCTTGACATAACGCTCGCTAGTGCGAGTCATGAACAGTTGATAGGGGACTGGAAAGCTCTGATGACTGCTCTTTCTCAGATCATAGATATCTGACATTTACGATAAATACGAAACCAGGAAAGAAAATACCTTACCTAAACAGGAGGAAAACCAATTGGTCTGAACACAATAAGATCATAAAGAATATCGGAAAGGGATATACGTATATACACTGACAGTCAAGCTGCAATAAAGTATCTGACAGGTGTACATACTACATCAATCTTGGTCCATGAATGCCTAACATCCTTAAACAGGATGGCGAGACATTCGACAGTTACACTCATATGGGTGCGCGGACATGGAGACATAACAGGTAATTGTATCGCAGATGACTTGGAAAAGAAAGGTGCCATGTTACCTGACGACAACATTGACCATCTTTGCGGCATTCCGCTATCGAAATGTAAGCAAATAGTCAGCAATTTCCATTATGAGCTAGCTCAAACCAGGTGGGAAAATGAACAAACCAGTACAGTCACACGACTGATTTGGCCTATACTAAATAGGAAACGCACGCTGTATTTATTGAAATTACAGCGACCACAACTTAGCAATTTGGTGTCAGTAATCACAGGACACTGCAAATTTGGCAATCATGCAAGACGACTGGGTTTAACCTATAATGATTTTTGCAGGAGTTGCAATAATGAAGAGGAGGAAGAAACGGTCTCTCATCTTCTATGTCAATGCCCAGCAATGAGTGGATCTCGTACCATTCTTCTGGGGTAACCACCCTTTGACGACTTATCTGAATTCTCAGCTTTGAAGTTGGAGGATATTGACGCTTTTATCAGAAGCAGTAATTGGCTGCAGTAGCCTAATCTATCCATCTGGGTATCTGCGCTCTTTAGGTTTTGGTCTACACGTTTCTCCTTCACATCTTTTTTTTTTTTTTTTTTTTTTAAAAAAAGAGAAGTAACACTCAGGCAATTAATATGCCTATATATAATTGCGTTACTTTCATTGGAAAGGGGATAGTTGAAGAAGTAAAGGCGGTGAAAGAAGAAAGCTTTTTTATATCACAACTCTGTAATTGCGCATTATGTTTGTTTTTAGTGCAGAATTGCAGCGCCTCTGGTGGTGTGTAGGCGCATTAATGTTAAAGCTTGATTTTGTAGCCTTTATTTATTTATTTTACTTCGGTGGCGTTTGAATGCTATACCACCGAAGGAGGGCGCTGTGATAAATATTAGTTATAATAGAAAGAAAACTAATAATTCTCAGAAACTGCTTTTTGTTTGAGTGGCAGCGGCTGGGAATCGAACCCGGGCTACAAATACCAACTCATGCTTAATGATCAAATGCGCTAACCAATTAAGCTACAGCACCATCACATTTTTCACCCTTCTACACACCACTCATCCTACTACTACCCTGCTTACTCTTTTACTCTTCTCCATATAATCTCCTATTCAATCAGGTAACACAATGGGACCAGCGATATGGACCTAAGTGGGCCGTAATACACGGCCGCCTGCTAACCTAACCTATTTTTATATCCAATATTTCGCTGTCACAATGGATAGCATCTTCAGGGATAATAACAATTTTAGAATCTTCTATATATATAAAATTCAATGTATGTATGTATGTATGTATGTAACGTATAGACTCCAAAACGGCTGAGCCGATTTTGATGAAATTTTCACAGCATGTTACTGTGACTCTGGAAGGAATAATAGGGTACTTTTTTTTTACCACGCCCACTTTTACGCCCACTTTTTTAAAATATTGTAATTGGAAACCAAACCTCTGGACCGATATTTTTGAAATTTTCACAGCATTTAACTGGGACTCTGGTATGATTAATAGGGTACTTTTTTTGACCACGCCCATTATTACGCCCACTTTTTAAAAATTATGTAATTGCTCCCATATAGTTTTTAACAGATTTACTTCAAATTGTATACACATTATATACTCCAGGCGAGGTAAAAATAAAGATTTCTTAAGCCACGCCTCTTTCACGCCCCTTTTCACGCCAAATTTTTGAAAGTTTTATACTTTTTGTTCTCTATACAAATTTCTTCATTCCAACGTATTTTTTTTATTTGGTAGTATATTGCGCTTAATACTGTTAACGTCGCCATATAACTATGAACTACGCCTACTTCATCGCCCCCTTTTTTTAATTCAGATACTTATACCAATAACAATGTTTGCTATACAAAATACTTTTTTTGTAATATGTATTTACCTAAAGTTTTATATACTTTTTAACTACATACATTTTTTTATTACCAAATCCCCATTTTTCGCCCCATTTCACCTTAAATTATATTGATTTTAATATATATATATGTCGTAGTCACTCTCGATTGCTTTTTCTTTCTAATCTATTTTTTCAGCCGTGACAGTTGATTCCACCCAAGCTTGACATAAAAGTCCACGCTTGCCGTTTTATAACAAACACATAAACATGGCTGTGTGTGACGAGTGACGAGTTGGGACTGCCTCGTTTAATTTTTTGAAAATAATAAAATAATATATCAAATCAATTTAAATAATTTGAAGTTTGATTTAAAATAATAAAATCAATTAAAATGGATGAAAACCCGACATCAGAAGTGGGGTATACTCAAAACAGCCTACAAAATTCAAAGCAAGTTCCCGGCTCGGAAGAAGCAAAATGGCAAACAATGTTTGAGCAGCAAAATCGTAACTTTTCAGCTCTTGTGGAAGCGCTTAAACCATCCTCCAGCGTTGATACGTATTTACCGGAATTTAACCCAGATGATGGAAATGCTAACGCTCGTGCCTGGTTGTCAATGGCAAACATGTGTGTCTCGGATCAGTTACCAAAACCATCCTTGATGAATATTCTTGGTCGAGCTCTGAAAGGACAAGCATCTATCTGGCTGGCTCAAGTATCCTATCCGGGAATGACATGGGCAGAATTCAAGGATTTTTTTTGGATCGCTTCGATTGTCCTGAAACCTCAGCTGCATTCTTAATCGGGATGAACAGCAGCCGACCTAAAGACGGGGAATGTTTATCCGCATATGCTGCCACTCTGATGACGTCTTTGATGGCTAAATGGAAGAATTTGTCTATTGAAGAAATAGCTGTATCCACAGTATTAGCCCATCTTTCTCAGTTTGAGCCAAGAGTACATCGCATGTCTTTTACGGCTGATATTGGTACCAGGAACCTGCTACAAAGAGAACTAAAGGCTATGTCGTTCTTAAAGAGGAAAGTTACAACAGAAAATGATGTCAGCAGCCACGATGCAAAAAAAACAAGGTATCAGCGTCATTGCAAGGCATTAAATGTTTTAACTGTGGCCAACAAGGACATAAGGCGGCACAATGCAGGTTGAAACGAAGAGACTCGAATGCTTTAAATTGGATGGACAACAAGGTTTTAAAAAACTCAACGAAGCCAGTTACATGTTTCAACTGTCAAGAGACTGGTCACTATGCATCAAGTTGCCCCAAGATTGTCCGCAAAAGGTTTGGTGAAAGCGATGAGATTGCTGCAAGGAACCGACGAGTAGAGCTATGTACTGTTGGTGTACCTGCTAGAACCTTAAATCATTCTGGTGAGAAATTCGGTTTCGTTTTTGATTCAGGCTCTGAATGTTCACTCATTCAAGAGTCTATAAGTAATAAATTTCGGGGTAAACGTTGTTCTAAGGTAGTGACAATGACAGGGATTGGACAAACAAGTGTTAATAGTACTTTTCAAATTTTATCGGTGATTGAAATGGAGGGAATTGTTCTGGAAGTTTTGTTTCATGTTTTGCCAGATCCCTACTTGCATAACAAGATAATGATTGGGCGAGAAATTCTTCATCAAGGTATTACGGTACATATGGCGTCAGACAGGTTGTGTTTAAGTAGAGAAAACCTTGTTTTGACTTGTGAGACAACTACACCTCGGGCTATAAATTTTGAATCAATTGACACTGACATTCCTCAGAATCTAAAGCCAAAATTGATAGATACCTTAAATTCTTTTAGAGAAAATTTTGTTACGACATTTCCTAAATCTCATGCTAATGTAACACCGATGCAAATAGGCCTTAAAGATCCTTATAGAACGATTTATAGACGTCCCTATCGTTTAAGTATGGAGGAACGCTGTGCTGTTCGAAACAGAGTTAACGAACTTTTACATTGTGGCATTATCCGTCCTAGTTCATCACCTTTTGCCAGTCCCATACTACTTGTGAAGAAGAAAGATGGTGCTGACCGCATGTGTGTGGATTTTCGGGAATTAAATGATAATACCATTCCGGATAGGTTTCCGTTGCCTTTAATATCAGATCAAATTGATCGTTTACATGGTTCTAACTTTTTCACGAGTTTGGACATGGCTTCAGGATTCCATCAAATACCTATTCATTCTGACTCGGTTAAGTACACAGCTTTTGTAACACCTGATGGTCAATATGAGTTTTTGACAATGCCATTTGGACTTAGAAATGCACCATCGGTTTTTCAACGTGCGGTAATGAATGCTTTAGGTGATTTAGTTAATTCGTTTGTTGTTGTCTACATGGATGACATTTTAATTGTAGCTTCTAATGCTGAAGAAGCATTAGAAAGACTCCGCATTGTACTCCAGGTGCTTACCGACCAGGGATTTTCACTGAATTTGAAAAAATGTTCTTTTCTTAAGCAGAAAGTACAATACCTCGGTTTTGAAGTCAGTGCAGGAAAGATAAAGCCAAACCCTAAGAAAATTGAGGCCTTGACTGCGTTGCCTCCACCTGAAACTGTTACTCAATTGCGGCAATTTATAGGACTCGCATCCTACTTTAGAAAGTTTGTCCCTAAATTTTCTCAGATTATGGCCCCATTGTATTCTTTAACGTCTAGCAAGAGTAAAATTGATTGGAAACCCGTGCATGAAGTTTTACGACAGCAGATGATAACAGTTTTGACTTCTGAGCCTGTATTGGTTATATTTGATCCTTCATGTCCAATAGAACTTCATACGGATGCTAGTGCTATTGGATATGGTGCTGTTTTAATGCAGAAAAAAGATGTGAAGAGTTTTGTTATTGCCTACTTTAGCAAGAGAACTTCGGTCGCTGAATCTAAGTACCACTCTTACGAATTAGAAACCCTGGCTGTCGTCAACGCGATTAAGCATTTTCGTCACTATTTACATGGGCGTAAATTTGTTGTTGTTACTGACTGTAACTCCTTACAAGCTTCGCGTAAAAAGCTTGATCTTACTCCTAGAGTGCATAGATGGTGGGCTTTTTTACAGGCATTTGATTTTGAAGTTGTCTATAGAAAAGGGAACAGCATGTGTCATGCGGACTTCTTTTCAAGGAATCCACTGCCTTCATCTGATAGAGTGTATGAGAAAGTTGAGCCCAAAATTGTTAATATAGCCGAACTGTCTGGTAATTGGCTTTTGGCAGAGCAACAGCGTGATGACGAAATTGTAAAACTTATGTCCGATTTAAGTGAAGGTAAACTTCATGATGATATATCTAAGACTTATGACATCCGATCAGGAGTCCTTTATCGAAAAGTGCAACGTAACGGTAGGTCACTATGTTTGCCAATAGTTCCCAGATCTTTGAGATGGTCAATTATCAATAACACTCACGAGTCTCTGATACATTTGGGCTATGAGAAAACTCTGGAGAAGGTCTACCAGAATTATTGGTTCGAGAATATGTCCAAATTTGTGAGAAAATGTGTGGATAACTGCGTGACATGTAAGATTTCCAAGTCTCACTCAGGGAAAATTCAAGCCGAGTTGCATTCTATTCCTAAAATTGCTATTCCTTGGCACACTTTACACATCGACGCGACTGGGAAAAGTGATAGAAAAGAGTACGTCTTCGTATTGATTGATGCGTTCACGAAATACGTTCTGTTACATCATACAATTAACATAGACACACTTAGTAGTATTGCAGCATTAAGACATGCTATCTCTTTATTTGGTGCTCCAATAAGAATTATTGCCGATCAAGGTCGTTGTTTCACGAGTCGAGAGTTTAAAGAATTTTGTAGTACACACAATATTAATTTACATTTAATTGCAACCGGTAGTGCTCGTGCAAACGGTCAAGTTGAGCGTGTAATGAGTATGTTAAAGAATATGCTCACGGCAGTTGAGACAAGTAATCGTACCTGGCAGGATGCTCTTCCTGATGTTCAATTAGCCTTGAATTGTTCTCAAAGTCGTGTTACCAAACATAGTTCATTGGAATTGCTTATAGGTAAGGTAGCTAGACCTGTCGAAATGCTAGTGTCTGATGAAATTGAACCATTGGTGAACCTTGATGAAGTTCGAAATGAGGCCATTTGTAACATAGAAAAAAATGCTTGTTATGATAAGATCAGATTTGATAGAACTAAGTCTAGATTGGACAATTTTGTAGTAGGTGACTTGGTGTTACTACAAAACGAGGAGCGCAATCAGACAAAGCTTGATCCAAAATACAAGGGTCCATTTAGAGTGATGGAAGTTTTGGATGGCGACCGGTATGTAGTTAAGTCTTTAAGTTATAATCGAACGTATAAGTATGCTCGCGATCGTATAAGGCGAATGCCAGAAGGTTATGTCCCTGTTGATATTGACGATAATATAGATGAAGTTAGTTGAGTTTTCTGTTGATAATGTATGATTAATGTAAATAAAAATGTGAAAATGTAATACGCATTGTTGTGGTTGATGGTGATTGCATTGCTGGATAGAAGCAATGGTGTGAATTGGGAATTAGTATCACCGGATAGAGGTGGTATTAATTGGTTGTGCTGGATGGAGGCACTATCACTGGATGGAAGTGATTGTTGAGATTAGCGTACCGACCACAATTATTGGCACCCATAAGGAATTTTCGACTTGTTGCATGGGATATACCGTCTGGTTTTATAAGAGCCTATCTTGTGTTATTTTTGTTTAATTCTTTGATATGTTTTCTATTAGATACAGTTTTTGATATAATAATATAAACTCTGTGCGATTTTTAGTAATTAAAATAAAAATAACCTTTAAAAAAATATAGTTATTGGCACTCAAGTACAACTATTGGCACATTAAATTATATAGTCATTGGCACTTGACTATAATTATTGGCCCTTTAAAAACTATAATTATTGGCACATTACCATAATTATTAACACCCCTAAAAGTTGAATTATTGGCACCATGGTAACTCAAAAAACTTTTAAAACTTAACTAATTAGCTAGGTAGAGGATTGTGATAATTCTTTCTCTGTTGAAAAAGAGAAATAAGCTAAACTAATTTTATTTACGCATTAATTCATATTAGCTATATAAAAAATAGAATATATTTAACAGGTTTATATTTGGTTTAATTTTTGCTTGGCCATCCAACCGTTATCGCTTATTCCATTTTCGGGAATAGTTTTTCGAATTTCATCCCTCATTCTTTTGTAAGGATAAATGATCATCGGTGGTGTCATGAATACTGCTAAACCTCTGTCTACATCGTATATATTTTTAGCTCCCTTTGCTGCTAGTACACTTTTAGCCTTAGGACATAGCATGAACTTGGTTTCATCTCCATTAAAAATTCTGGTAGGGTCGGATAGTATAGCAAAGTAGTTGTTTTCAACCCAGTAGTTTTTTATTTTGTCAAACCAGCCAAAAATGTCAGAAGCAGCTACATTGTCGCTGGCGGATGAGATGGCATCGGTGGCTCTAAAGGCTAATGTTAGATGCACTTTAAAAATGAAGTAAACCATCCTTTACGCGGCAAATTTTCTTCTCCAAAAGGGTGTTGCCGCGCATTTACATCGAGAAAGTCTTTAACGGCATGGAGTACGTCTTCTTTCTTTTGGGAAAACCTTTCCGCTGAGAGACTTTCACCCAATCGACAATGGCTTCTTCTTCTGCTTCTGTTAAAATGGTTGGTGGACCTGGTCGAATTTTAGAAAATTTAGGGCCTAAACGAAATTGTAGCATTTACCGTGATATCCCATAAGTTTTTGATGCAGCTTTTTTTTTAAAAATTTTGCCATCCCTAATTTCGGACAAAGCTTTCAGAAGACTTTCTTCATATGAATTGTTTTTTAGGCATTTCAAAAATTCTGAAAATACACAAAATTCAGTTATTGGCACTAAAAAAAGGTACAATTAGTGGCAGTGCCAATTATTGTAGTAATTACAAATTCAATTATTGGCACCACCTGCCAATAATAGAACTTATAGTTTTTTGGAACCTGTTGTTGGCACTGATGTTTTATTACAATACTTTGAAAATATTGTGTTTATTAAGGTAAAACTAGATTATTTAATGTTTTAGTATGTCAATGAATCAAAAGGCTTAATTAAAAAATCTATAAATAAAAAAATAATGGTACTTACCAAACTTCTGCTCGCTATTGAAAACCACACTAAAAACAGCGCACAATCCCCCTTTCAAAACACCCTTCTTATTAGGAAGATTACAAGCAACTGAGCGTTTTAATGTTTTGCATCAGTTCAGAAAAAATGATGGAAAGAGATCATAGAGTGAGATAAAATGAAGTTAGAACCAACGGGACTTTAACGATGTCTCCTAAATGCTATGCAAGTAGGAGGTGCCAATAATTAGCGCAATATTTTGTAGTGCCAATAATTGTAGTCGGTACGCTAGTAACCGGATAGAGGTTGCTGTTTTTATAATGTCACTGGATAGAAGTGATATTGTTTATGAGTAATTGGAGTGAAATTACTAAACTGAAAAATGTGGATTATTTTTTTGAATCTATTGAATGGTTGTTTTACTGTTTTATAATTTAAAATCGTAATGGATATTTGATAAGAAAATGATGTTATGTTACTGAAAGCTTTATTTTGGTCAGAATTGGCCGAGTGGTAAAGTAAGATGCTGTATGGGATTTTGTTTTTTTTTTTTGTTTCAGATTAATTGCACGAGGACGTGCAAATTGACAGGATGGCCGTGTCGTAGTACTGGCTGTTTATGTGTTTGTTATAAAACGGCAAGCGTGGACTTTTATGTCAAGCTTGGGTGGAATCAACTGTCACGGCTGAAAAAATAGATTAGAAAGAAAAAGCAATCGAGAGTGACGAGTTGGGACTGCCTCGTTTAATTTTTTGAAAATAATAAAATAATATATCAAATCAATTTAAATAATTTGAAGTTTGATTTAAAATAATAAAATCAATTAAAATGGATGAAAACCCGACATATATATATATATAAATGAATGTGTGTCTGTATGTTTGTGCTTAATAGGAGGCCAAACCCTTGGACCAATTTGCCTGAAATTTTTACAGCATGTTACTGTGACTCTGGAAGGAATAATAGGCTATATGAAGTTTTGATTGTACAAACGGGGGTGGCACCGCCCATATAACCCACAAATTTAACCCGCCATATTTTGGGCATTTTTTGACGTACGTCGGTGATATTTGGTACATATGGTATTGGGGCATAATTAGGAATACGTACCAGGAGAAAAGTGAGTGGGACCACGCCCCTTTTTAGAAAAATTAAACATCGTAATATAGTCTTAACTACTGGACCGATCGTCATTAAATTTTCACAACAGAATATTCTTACGAAATAATAAATTCTTGGCTATGTAAGTGGACAAAGGGGCATGGTCTCGCCTAAAGCATTGCAATAAATACATTAAAATTAAATAAATTAATGTTTGTAAATATATAAATACGTTTTATTTTATTTTATTATGACGAGGGGGGGGGGTAGCAAAGCACACCGGGTTTAGCTAGTAATAAAATAATAATTGAAGTATAAAAATGAAAACAAACGGCAATACACATATATAACACAATGATAAAACCACATTTTGAATTCGGCTCCACAATTTTATACACCTGCTGCCCAACAACACAAATAGAAAGACTACAAAAATTACAAAATAAAGCTATGCGGTCAATTTAAAATACAATATATATGCTCCAATTCAACTAATGCTAGAAACACTGAAATGGTTAAATATTCAACAAAGACTGGAACTAAATACACTGCAATTCATTCGGAAAATGAAAATTGGAAACGCACCAGAATATCTTACCGAACAACTTGGCTATGTGAGAGAAACACAACCATACTACCCCAGAAACGAAGAGAATTTCAGACTATCAAGGGTAACAACAACTGCAATGCAACGATCTCTATTCTTTAAAGGTCTTAAACTATATAATACATTAACAGAAAATATAAAAAGAGAAAGAAATATTAATATATGCAAAAGAAATATAGTACAATTTTTAAGAAATAATATGATCAATAGTAATTTGTAAAAAATGTAAAATAATTATGTATATGCGAAAAATTATAAAGTATTATGAATACTACTAAATAAATAAAACTAAACTAAATTTAATACCGTAGTATTTTCTGGATAATGATCTAAATTGTAACAGTGTGATGTTAATGCAGTTTTTTGAGAAGGAGTATGTTTGTGTTTTTGGTCAGATTTATGTCCAGCTAATCTTGTTTTCAATTTGTTTTTAGTTGTACCTACATATATTTTATTACAATTTTCATTATTTTTACCCTTACACGGTAATTCATAAACAATATTGGATTTATCTAATTTTACTGTTTTATCCTTTATTTTACTACTAGCTGTACCCTGCGCGAGTCACATATACAAATACACACACATACACTAAGAACGTCCCAATTGATGACTTTTTAGCAAATATAATGAATAATAAATAAAGAAATGTAAAACGACACCTATTTCTTGTCTAATTAAATAAAGTAAACTTAATTTCATATTTTTCGGTCGCAATTCTAAAAATTGGTAACAATCCCAAATTAATTAATAAATATTGTAAAAATTTGCATTTCCGTTCCAATAACAAAAATGCAATGTTAAATAAATATTTTATTGTAATACATTTTTGATTAATCAACAAAATAATAATAAGTTAGTCGATAAGAGAATAACATTGTAAAAATCAGTCTTGTATCTTCCATCAAAATCGTCAGACAAACAATAAATAAATAAAAACTTCAACACCGTTGTTTTTTTTATTGAAATTAAATAAAGGAATTATTAAAGTGGCGCAGTCGGTAGGATCCAAAGTCAGTGTACAGGATCCAGTGTTCGAAACAACGAATAACCAATAAGTAAACAGAAGGATATTTTGCGAATCCTTAAAAGAAAAAAAAAATTTAATATTAATTCAGTGAACATTAAGAGTAGTGATCACAATTAATAAAAGAAAACTTCCTTAATGCAGTGAACAATTAGCGTATTGGACACCATTAAAAAGTGCAGTGAACAATTAAAAACAAAATTGGACACCACTAAATAAAGGAAAAGCAGAAGTACATACTAGTGCAGTGAACATTTGTAAAAGAAAAGTGAACACCACTATACAAAAGTGACTTCAAAAAAGAAAAAAAGTGTTTGATCAACGACGAAGAACGGAAGAACAGTCTCATATCGCATCCGTAAATGTAGCCGAAGAACTGGCGAGGAAAGACCAGCAGCTGGAATGCTTGCGCCAAGCTTATGTAGAATTACAGCAACAAGCGCAACAATTACAGCAACAATAACAATTACAGCAACAATAACAATTACAGCAACAACAACAACTACAGCAGAATCAGTCTTACCAGACGGACAGCAACAAAACCCACTTTTACGCAACAGCTCCAGAGAAAATGTACTCCAGACTATAAATCATTTACCAGTATTTACGGGAACTAGAGATGTAACTGTTAATAGTTTTTTCTGCAGTGCAGAATACTTGTTATCAACAATACACGAAGACAACTTACGAAAGGAAGCAGTGAAGCTGATTTTTTATAAAAGTATACAAGGACAAGCAAAAGATGCAGTTATAAATATACCAGAACCTGACAACTGGACATTGATTAAAGAAACCCTAAAGTTACGATACAGGCCTAATGTGGAACCTCACCAAATATATAGGATGTTATCAATCCTTAAAGTAAATACGGTAAGCGAACTTGTAACTGAAATTGAAAATATTAAATATAAAGCGGACGAATTGACGATATATTACCAAAATGACCATTACATCAACCTATCAAACATAGATAGTATTTTAATAAATACAGTAAAGGAAATGACGCAGGGCATTTTACTAGACAAAATATACGAAGAAAGAAACATAAACGACATACTCAAAATACTAACCAGAAGACGATTTGAAGACAGCTGTATCAGGGAAGAATATAAAAAAACTAAGATTAATAAATTTAATAACACAAATTTAAATAGAAACACAAATTATAAAGGACAAGCAAATTTCAATAATAATTATAACCATAATTACAACCCTAATTATAATAATAACTACAACGCTAATAATAACTATAGGGTGTTTTTTTAAGCTAGATAGAACTTTAAATTGTAAAAAGTAACACAAAAAATTAAATTTTGATGAAATATTTTTTTTTATCGTTTCAGTATACTCTGACAAATCATCATGAATAGACTCACGCTTGAACGCTACGAAATTATTCAAATTTACTTTGAAAATCAGTCGTCGATTCGCGCAACTTATAGACGACTTCGTCATTTTTATGGCGTACATAATCGTCCATCTTTTTTGGCTTAACGGGTTTGTTAATAAGCAAAATTGCCGCATATGGAGCGAGACCAATCCACAAGAGACCCTACAGACTCCATTACATCCAGAAAAATGCACCGTTTGGTGCGGTTTTCACGCTGGTGGCATCATCGGACCTTATTTCTTCAAAAATGAGGCCGGAGCTCGCGTTACGTCAAGAACAGCCGCGGTGCCCATATGCCCGAAATCATTTTCAAATGTTAATGTCACGTATTGATCTTTCGAATAAAAAAAAATTTTGATTACAATTAAATTTTTTGTGTTATTTTTTACAATTTAAAGTTCTATCTAGCTTAAAAAAACACCCTATATAACTCTAACTATAAGAACAATCAGATAAATAACTCAGGGCGATATAGATTACAAAACAATTCAGGACAATATAGGGTCCAAAACAATTCAGGTAATTTCCAACGGTTCCCACAGACAGGAAACCCTAGGAATTTCATAAATCAAAATCGTTTTATGCAACCTAGGCAAGGGCAAGGAGAACCTATGGAAATCGATAACCTACAAATAAATAATGTTTACAGATTTTCGCAACAGGTAGGAAACCCTATACAATATTGCAGTCTAAATCACTGTAATCAACTTAGGCAAGACCAGCGAAGGTCAGTGGATAATGAAAACATAACAAATAATAATAATCAGACATTCGAAAATGAAGAACAGGATATAATATCAACTCCAGATAATAGACATACGTTTTTTTCAGGAACCTTCTCCGACCATTTACCCATCATAAATATAAAAATAAAACAAAAAATATATAAAGCATTAATAGATACGGGAGCGAGTATTAGCCTAATAGATTATAATAATAATGATTTTCAGAAGAATTTACTACTAGAACCAATTCATTATAGTTCTATAAATAAAAAAGATATAATTAAATACGAAGTTTTAACAGAATCACCCAACGAATTTAACATTCCACACTATTCAAAAATTAGATGGAAAGCAACCAATTTAAAAGGAAGACAATACACATTAATAATAGGAATTGATTTGCTTAATTGTTTCAAGACCATGATTAATTTAGACGAGGGCTATATTTCAATCAACGATAAAGTTACAAACTTTTTTGTAAAACATATAAAAACTTAGAGGTATGTACGTTGGAAGCAAAAACAGTTGATTGGGATAGAATATCATTAGATCATCTTAATGATGAAGAGTATAGAGAAAAAATCTATTTTAAAAAGATTTAAAAAGTTATTTTTTAAAGAAGGTGATCAACTCACCAACACGACAACTATTCAACATGAAATAAAAACTATAACTGATCAACAAATAAATGCTAAACTATATAGATATCCCCCACAACATGAGGAAAAAAACAGAAGAAGCAGAAGATGATTTTCACGAAAATTCAAATAAAGAACAAAATTTTAAAATAAATAATGTGGAAGAAGACGATGTATAAATGCTGACAGTCTACTCAGCCGAAGTAAATTTGTTGGATCATTTATATTATATTGTTATATTAAAGAGGAAATAGTTAACAAGTATAAAACTCAAATTATATTAACTAACAATAAAGTAGAAGAAATGAAAATTATAAATGGAAAAAAAATTATTTTTGTAGCAGAGTCAGATATTAATGAACTAGGAGATATTTTCAGAAGATATATTACTAAAAGAAAAATAGGCATATTTTCCGAATTATCCGAACATAACTACAATATAATCCAAGAAAAATTAATAGAAATGTATTCGAATGATAAACAAATACAATTCATCAAATGCACTATGAGAGCCCAAGATATAGAAACAGAGATAGAGGCAATTAAACAAATTTCTTTTTATCATGTTAGGGAAAGCCTACATTCTGGCATACTGGAAACATATGTATAATCAAATCAAATACAAAATTAATTATCCAAAATTATTAGAATTAATATAGATTGTATTAACCAATGCGACATCTGCAAAGAAGTTAAATATGATAGAAATCCTATAAAACAAAAATTTAATATCACGGAAACACCAACAAATAAAAATCAAGTTATACATGTAGATACATATGTTATGAAGGGTTTTAGGTTTCTAACCGTGGTTGATAAATTTTCAAAATTCTTAACTGATAGAAATCCAATTACCATTATAGAACAATTGGAAGAACATTTTTCAAAAGTAGGTAAACCAGAGAAAATTGTTGCGGACGGGGAATTTAATGCAATCCAAATTAAAGAATTTCTCAACCAAGAGGGAATTCTACTACACATTACAAAACCAAACAGTCATACGGGAAATGCAGATGTTGAAAGAATGCATAATACATTATCAGAAAAATTTAGAATCCTATATAAAACTAATAAGGAAATTCCTGTAAAACGACTTATCTAAAAAGCTGTGCGAAATTATAATGAACGTTACCATTCTAACACTAAATATACACCCAATGATGTTCAACTAGGAAAGGTAGATCAAAATGTTGAATTAAAGAAAGTATAATGGCCGAAGGAACGTGTTACATATTCTATTAAATTCACTTTATTATATAAAAATTATAATTAGTTACAAAATGTACAAATAATGTTTTAGAAAAGAAACTACAGGGTGTGTTTGTTAATAATAATAATAATCATAATATATAGACTAAAACAGAAGTGAATGTTACAATTTCAATACTCCTCCTCATTCACTTCAAATTGCATTTATTACAAAAATAATTATGTTTATTTGGCGCTAACAGCTTTGTTAAAATGTCAGCTAACATCTCTTCTGTGGGACAGTAGGTTGACGTTATGATACCTTTCTTCACCAGATCTTCTGTCATCTTGTATTTGGTATCCATATGTTTTGTTTTAAAAGAGAATTTATCATCACTTAAAAGGCGTAGGCAGCTTTGGTTGTCATTGAAGATTTGGGTTGGTTCATTAACTGTTTGTTGGAGATCTTCTAAAAGTTGCCTTAACCATTTTGCTTCTTTTGCAGCTTCTGATAATGATATGTATTCTGCTTCACATGTTGAAGTTGCCACGAGTGTTTGCTTTTGACAGGACCACGAAATTGTATCACCATTATAGAAAAATATTCGACCACTATTGGATTTTCTGTCGATTCTTTCTTCAGCCCAATTTGCGTCAGCATAACCAGTCAGTTGTTGGTTTTCGTTTTTGTTGCTTAAAGTTAATTTTAAATTTGATGTTGATTTTAAATATTTTAAAATACGTTTACATTGCATCCAGTCTTCATTTGTAGGTTGTGAAACCTTTTGTGCCAAAATGCTTACAGGTGCTGAAATATCAGGTCTAGTATTAATTGAAATATACAAAAGATGACCAATTAATTTACGATATTTATTATTATTTTCAAGAAGAGTTGTATCTCCTCCTTTTCCATAACATAAATCCATAGGAGTTCTGGTTGATTTTGCCTCTTGCATTCCAAATTCCAGAACAGTTTTATTGATATAATTGGATTGACAAAGTTTAAAATTACCATATTCATCTTTTGATATTTCGATTCCTAAATAATGCTTTAATTCGCCTAGGTTTTCTATTGCGAAGTTGTTTGATAATGTGCTTTCAATGTACCTTATTTGTTTTTCTGTACAACAGGCTATTATAAGATCATCAACATAAACGATGATGTAACATATTTTACTATAAATGTTACCATAATACAAACAAGGGTCATTAAGACTTTGTGTAAATTTTGATTTTATAAGAATTCCATTTAATGTATGCGGCCTGTTTCAAACCGTATATGCTTTTCTTTAATAAACATACCAGTTCACCGTTTCCCTCTTGAAAACCTTGGGGTTGTTTCATAAAAATTGTTTCGGATAATTTACCATTTAAAAACGCTGTTTTAGCATCAATGTGATTTACAATCATATTTTTCTTTCCTGCAATCGATAATAAAATTCTAAATGTTGTGTGAGACACCACTGGGGCAAAAACCTCATCATAGTCGATTCCATACTTTTGTGAGAAGCCTTGAGCCACGAGACGAGCTTTGAAACGACTTACAACACCATCAGAGTTACGTTTTATTTTGTAAACCCATTTACTTCCAATTGCTGATTTATCTTCAGGCAGCTCTATGAGTTCCCAAGTCAGATTCTTTTTCAAAGACTCCATTTCATCCTGCATCGCAGCTAACCACTGCACCTTTTCCTCACTTTCAAGAGCTTGCTGATATGTTTTGGGTTCTTTAAGTTCTTGTATTGACCACATTTCATCAATTAATCGTTTAGGCTCTTTACCTTTATTTTCACGATTGGAAACCCTTATAGTGGGTGTCTGTATTTCTAAATGTTCTTCAGAATCATTTTGTTCATCATTATTTGTGTGCTCATTACTCTCATCCGAATCATTATTGATTGCTTTATTCTCAATTAAAGGTAATTCAATTTTCTCCTCCTCAATCAATAATGGCATATTTTTACGTTCATCGTTTCTATGAGACTCAATAGAAACTTCTTTATCAACATTATTTGTTGTAAAATCTGTAAAACGAACATCACGACTAATGACTATTCTTTTGGTAACCGGATTGTAAAATCGAAAAGCCTTTGAATTATTATCATAATCCAGAAAAATCATTTCAATTGCTTTATTGTCTAATTTACGTCTCTTTTCAGATGGAACATGTACAAAACATTTTGATCCAAAAATATGAAATTGGCTTAAACTTGGCTTTGAACCATACCATAGTTCATATGAGGTTGTATTAGTAGATCTCGTAAAAACTCTGTTCTGAATATAATTTGCAGTTGATACAGCTTCCCCTCAAAATGTGTATGGTAAACTTGCATCTATAAGTAAACATCTGGATATTTCAATTAGAGTTCTATTTTTTCTTTCTGCTTTACCATTTTGTTGAGGACTAAAAGGGGCTGTCAATTGAATTTGAATACCTTCAGACTGTAAATAAGAAATAAAATTCTTTCCAGTGTATTCCCCACCTCTATCGGAACGAATTACTTTAGGAACACGACCAAAACTTGTACGACAAAATATAACAAAATCTTTAAACGCTTGTTCCACCTCTGATTTTCGTGATAATAATCGAATAATTGTAAAACTTGAATAATGATCAATAAAAGTAACAACATACTTTTTACCTGAAGGAGTAGTAGTTTGCATCGGGCCACAAACATCTGTGTGAATTAACTGCAACGTTTCCGTCGATTTTTGTAATGATTGTTTTGGAAATGGCATTCTTGTCAATTTCCCTTTAGTGCATGTTTCACATATTTCCTTTATGCCGCATTCAACAATTTTAAAATCTTCAGCTAAATTTTCTGAAAACATCTTCTTTATAGCTTCTGGATCACGATGCCCTAGCTTACGATGCCACTGATGAATACAATTTTCATTATGTTGATACAAGGCGTTAACATTATCATATTGACGTAAAATATACATTTCCCCATCAATATCAGCTACACCAACGTTGTTGTTATTAAAATATATATGACAAAGATTTTTCTTGAATATGTCAAAGCCAACTTTTGTTAATTGTCGAACTGAAATAATATTTCCCACTAATCTAGAAGCATATAAAACCTCTTTTGCCAAAAATTTATGTTGATTACCATTTAGATCACATAACATCAACTCACCTGAACCAATACCTTCAATAGAAACTGTTTCTCCATTAGCTAATTCAATTGAACTTTTATACGATTCATCCAATTTCTGAAAAAATTCACGATCATTAACAGCATGTCGAGTTGCACCTGAATCAACCAGCCAACAAGACTTATTATTTTCTCCAAATTTAAAAAGAAAATCTGACTTGTGTTTTTCCTCCACAGAATTGATTTTGTTAAAATTATTTCCTGGAACTTGTTTTTGTTTCCAATTTTTATATTTTAAACAATTTTTCTTTTGATGTCCAGGCTTTTTGCAAAAATAGCAAACACTACCAGGCTTAGCAACCGCTTTCAACACAGCATCATTACCACCATTACCACCAGTGTGCAAACGTCTTTCGTATTCAGCGATAATTCTCTGTTGAACCAAAGCAAAATTTATATCTTCTTCTTTACGAGACTCCAAAGCTGTAATTAACGTATCGTAACATTCCGGTAAACTACTCAAAAGCATGGCTGCACTCCATTTGTCGGACAAGGCTTCCTCACCAACATCTCGTAGTTTCGTAAATAGATCGTTCATCGTATTTATGTGAGCCACTGCATCACCACCATCTTATAATTTTAAGCTGCAAATGCTCCTCATCAAAAAAACTTTATTTGCCAACGTGTTTTTTTCGTGGTAACTTTTAAGTTGATCCCATGTCTCCTTAGCAGTCTTCGAATTGCGAATGTGACACAGTTGATCGTCCATTACAAGCAACCCTATCGTACCCCTGGCTTCATCATCTTTATTGTCCCATTCATCCAGTTGTGGTTTATTCTTCAGTACATCATTATCAAATATTGGTGTAGGTCGTGTGCCCTCAATGACCAGCTTCCACAAATTCTGTTTGCGCAGCAGTAGTTCCATCTTGAATTTCCAATTTGCGTAATTATCATTGGTTAACTTTGAGAATTTTGGTTTTGTGTCCGCCATTTTGTTCAATACAGAATTTTTCTTTATTTACTTTATAACCAAAATAATTTCCTTATCTTTAGTTGGCTTTATCTTTCCTTAAATGTCTTTAGTTTTATTTAATTGACTTTATATCCTTATTCAATTAAATTTTATTTATCTTTAGTTAAGGACCATAACCTGTTGAATTAAAGAAAGTATAATGGCCGAAGGAACGTGTTACATATTCTATTAAATTCACTTTATTATATAAAACTTATAATTAGTTACAAAATGTACAAATAATGTTTTAGAAAAGAAACTACAGGGTGTGTTTGTTAATAATAATAATCATAATATATAGACTAAAACAGAAGTGAATGTTACAATTTCAATACAAAAAAGAGTTGAAGAGAATTTAAAAGAAAATAAAAGGAAGATAATAGAAAAATTAAACAAATCTAGAGAAGATTATAAAGAGGTTAGAAATGAAGAAGGATATATAAAGACATAAAGAACAACCTAGATATAGGAAAACAAAACTAAAAAAATATACACCCTTGTAATATCAAAAAACCTCGAAAATTTTCGGATGATGACAATATTGACGATACTGATAGGAATTACACAGATCACAGGACTAATGAAAATTGAACAAATGACAGAAAAACAAAGATACATAGATATTTACACAAGAGAACAGGAAATTGTTAAAGAAACACATAATTTTACATATTATTAACCTACGAGATTTTGAAGACATTTTAGTAAACATAACGGACAATATTAACTCTATGAATATTCAAAATAAGGAAATATTAATTTCTGAAATAAACGACACTAAAGATAAATTAATGACACTATTACCAAAACAATCAAGACAAAGACGAGGATTAATTAACGGTATAGGTAGTATATCGAAGTGGTTATTTGGAACTATGGACGACGAGGACAGAAAGACGATACAAAACCAACTTTTTAAAGTTAATGAAATAACGGAAAACAATAATCAACAAATTGTTATCAATGATTATTTTAATACCACTATAAATCATTTAAAGACTGTTGTAAAAAATGACAGAAAGAAAATAGAAGATGAATTGAACTATATAAATAAATTTGTAGAAATAGAAAATAATAAAAATTTGTATTTAGAACAGTTAACTAACAACTTATAAAAAATAAAATAGAACAATTACAAGATAATGTAATTTCAGCAAAATATGGTATCATACATTCAAACATATTAACCAGTAAAGAAATTCAAGTATATGAAATAGATTACACTAAACTAAAGTATATCCAACTTGGAACAGCATATCTTAATAATTCATTTTTGATTTTTGGAATAAAAATTCCCAAGAAATTCATAACAGTCAAATTAAAAACAATTGTACCATTACCAAAACGATTCTGTAATAGAAACATATTTTGAATTAGAAAGTCAAAATTATAGATTTGAAGAAAATAAACATTTAAAAGAATTAAAACTAAGTAAACATTGTATTTTAAAAAATAATTGCCAACTTATAAGTAATACAAATTTGGAAGTTATACCCTTAGATATAAGCACTATTTTAGTTAAAAATTTAAAAAACATTACTATAAACCAAACTTGTAATAATGATGATAACGTTTTAACAGGGAACTATATAATAAATTTTAATAATTGTACAATTAGAATCAAAGATTATTACTTTTCAAACTTATTGGAAACTGCTGAAAAAAAGCAAATATATAAAAAGACCAATATCATACAAAATTTCACTCATAAAATAACATTTGAACAAATTGAAGAAGAACATAAAATTAATGTAAGAAATATCAAAGAACTAAATTTCCACAAAAGAATCACATATAGCTGTAATATTTTAATAATAATTGTAATACTTACTCTATTTCTAATAATCATAACCAAACATAAACATATTAAAATTAAATTAAACAATAGAATTCAATAAAATCTTCAACACCGTTGTTTTTTTATTGAAATTAAATAAAGGCATTATTAAAGTCGCGCGTTGCTACGCTACCAATTAAAATAAATTTGAAAGAAAGACAGTACACAAATATTCAATTCATTTTAAATATGCCTTTACACATGCAAGTGCTTGCATGAATGGATTGACTTTTTTGAACTTGCACTTGCATGTGTAAAGGCAGGGTAACCCTTGCACGCAAGTTCCGTGTACGTATTATATACGAAAACTTATTCATAAAACTCGACTAGCTCTGCAAGTGAAAAAATATGAGTGTATTAGTAAAAAAAGTGTGAATGTAGTGACTTTTTCGAACTTGCACTTGCATGTGTAAATGCCGGGTTATTGAAGTGCTGTTGGACACACAATATTTTTTGTTTTTCCTTCCAGTGCGTAAACGAATAAATCAGAAGGTTTTCCGACGCGTGAACAGGCCACATAAAGCTGCCCATGTAAGGAGCATGGATTCTCCAAATTTAAGAAGCGGTTAAAAATTCCCAGCTCTGGCCTGTTCTTGCAGCTTATTGGTATTACTATGCTTCCACGACGACTTGAATCACCTGCTTCTCCTTCTGAATCATGTTTATGAATCATGCTGTTTACATAACCAAAAAACTTGATTCGATTTTATAGAAAAAACGCAGTGATGTTGATTTAATTCAACTACAAAATTATTTATTAATAAAGTTCAATTAAAAGTAAGAAGGTTTTAAAAACCGGAAATGATAGAATAGACAAGTAAGAATATAAAAACAAGTTACAAAAGCAAAATGTCAAAGATGACAGAGTTGCCATATTAGTAATTTGAAATGCTGCTGTAGGGATAGGCCAATATATCCAACACCCCTTCTCATTCCAAATTGTCAACCAGTTTAATTCTGGATCTTAAGTCCCTTATTCTGTGTGGTGGGAGTGGTTTCGTAAGTAAATCTGCTTCCATGTCGTTGGATGGACAATATTCACATCTTATTATGCCTCTCTTCACGTAATCTTTAACGAAGTGGTATTTTATATCAATATGTTTGGTTCTGTTGTTCAATTTGAAACCTTCAATGATCTTTATACAACTTTGGTTGTCTTCTTTTATGATGATGGGATTGCTTATAAGTTCTCCAAAATCTGCGAGTAACTGCTTCAACCATTCTTTTGCTGCCTCAGCGAGTGCAACGAATTCTGCCTCTGTCGAAGACAATGTCACACATGTCTGCTTACGACAAGCCCACGAAGTAAGAGCACCATAAACCTTAAAAAGGTATCCGCTATTAGATTTTCGATCCAATCGATTTTCGCCCCAATTAGCGTCTGAATAACCGGACAAAATTTCGTCATTATCTGGTGCTATAAACAGTTTCATATTAATGGTTCCTTTGAGGTACCTAGCCACCCTTTTCAGTTCCGTCCAATCCTCTTCGTTTGGCTTACAAATTTTTTGACTTAATATACTAACAGCAGCTGTGATGTCTGGTCTTGAGTTTAACGATATATATAGCAGACTTCCAATAAGTTTCTGATAGTTTTTGTTGTTGCTAAGTTCTGTTTGCTGCATGCCGGATTTTCCGTATGAGACTTCTAATGGACTTGAGGATGGTTTTGAATTGTCAAGTCCAGCTCTTGCTAACATCCTTTCAATATACTTCGATTGTGAAATAGAATAATAACCACGTTCTGAACGTTCCACATGTAAACCGAGATAGTGCTTTATTGGCCCCAAGTCATGGATCTTGAATGTTTTTTCGAAAATATTCTTTATAGCTTTAATTGTGGTTTCGTCTTTTGATGCAATCAATATATCATCCACGTAAATCAAAACAAAAGTCAGCCTGACCCCTTCTGAATGTACATACAAACATGGGTCCACGTTACTTTGATGAAAATCAGACTTTAATAAAACCTCATGAAGTGTTTGGTTCCATGCCCTTGCCGATTGCTTTAGTCCATAAACTGATTTCTGTAGAAGGCATACCATGTCTTCATGAACCCTTTCTTTAAAACCTATGGGCTGTTCCATAAAAATTTCTTCGCTCAATTTTCGCTTAGGAAAGCTGTTTCGCAATCAATATGGTGAATTTTAAAATTCTGTTTTCCACTAATAGAAAAAAGTGTTCTAAGAGTAATATGTGACACCACTGGAGCAAAAACCTCATCAAAGTCCACGCCGTACTGTTGTGAAAATCCTCGAGCTACGAGTCTGGCTTTATATTGTTCACCATCATCAGTGGACTTTTTCTTGAAAACCCATTGATAATATTTCGGTCTTTGGGCCTTTTCACCAATACCCAAGTTTCATTAGTTTTTAAAGCTCCAAATTCCTTTTCCATAGCCTTGAACCAGTTACCTTTTTCACCACTTTGCATTGCTTCGGCATACGTTGTAGGGACATAATCCTGAATAGTACTTACATACCTTGCCGGGAGTTTTCCTTTAGTTTTACGTTCAGATTTCCTTATACATTTTAAATTATCTGCGCAATTCTCATCACTACCAAAACCATTAAACGACTCAAACGAATCATCAGTCTCCTCCCCAGAATTATTTTCTTCCACTTCAACAGCTCCTTTAAAGAAAATTTCAAATTCGTTGGAACAGGTTTTATCTTTATCATAGAATCCCTCAATTTTGCCTGTAAGTTTTACATCTCGTGAAATATGGATTTTGCGATTTTCATCAACCATTCGATAAGCCTTTGATTGTGGATCATATCCAACGAAAATCATTTTAACAGATTTTTCACTCAACTTCTTTCTCTTTATTTTGGGAATGTGAACAAAACCTGTTTCACCAAAGATTCTTAAATGGCTTAAATTGGGAACTTTATTGAACATTCTTTCATATGGAGTGATCCCTGTTGTTCGAGTAAGAATTCTATTTTGCAAATAGTTTGATGTAGATACCGTCTCACCCCATAATTCGCCCGGTAGTTTTGCCTCCGCTAGCATGCACCTTACCATTTCAATAAGCGACCGGTTCTTGCGTTCCGCGACACCGTTCTGCTCCGGACTATAGCCGGCTGTATATTGAATCTGTATCCCTTCATTTTCCAAAAAATTAACTATCTCTTTATTTATGTATTCCTTACCACGATCAGATCTGAATGTTTTTGGTTAACCACCAAAGTTTGTCTTGATCAAGGAAACAAAATTTTTTAATTTTTCGGGAACTTCAGATTTGTGCTTTAGCAAATTAATATGGCAATATCTACTATAATCATCTATAAATGTTAGTATGTATAGATTACCGCTTGGGGTAGCAATTTCCATCGGGCCGCATAAATCATTATGGATCAAATCAAATCTGTTTTCTGAACTTACCCCTTCCTTTTTAGGAAATGGTGTACGAGTTGATTTACCAACAGGACAAATTTGACAGGAATCGTTTACTTCGCACTTGCTAATTTCTAAACCATCTGCCAGATTCTTTAGCTTAATAGTCTCAATAGCTTTCATGTCTCGGTGGCCTAAAACTTTATGCCAATAATGGATACAGTTTCCTGAGCATACATTAGTAAGGTTTAAATGGTGTTCAATTTGACATAAATACAGCCCCGAATCAGAGGTTGCATAAATAACTACCTTACCATCTTTTCGTACAATACACTTTTCATCTTGAAAATCGACATTACAACCCTTTCTTGTTAATTGTTTAACTGATAATATATTCATGTTTACTGTAGGGGCGTACAGCACATTTTCAAAGGTTATGTTGTTGTAGTCGTTGTTATTTCTTTTCAGCTTTATTTTTATTGTACCTTCACCGCTTGATATGACTTTCTCACCATTTGCCAAAACTATTTCTTTTCGCAGATCACCATCTATGTTCACAAATAACCTTTTGTCATTGCATATATGACAGGACGCACCGGAATCTATTATCCACTTGCCAGAACTTTCAGTTGTCACCAAACAAAAATCATTATCTGTAGCCGTATTTGCCTTTTGTTGTGGCTGTTTCCTTTTCCACTCTTTATATTTAACACAATTTTTCTTTAAGTGACCCCTTTTATGACAGAAATAGCACTCTATATTTGAACTTTGTTTTCTGTTGGATACCAGCATAGCCTTTTGTGAATCATTGGAATCGCCACCTTTGCGTCTAGAATATTCTTCAATTAATTTTGATTCAACATATCCAATCGTTAAATCCTCTTCAGACCGTGATTCTAGTGCAGTAATCAAGCTATTGTAACTGGCAGGCAAACTACTTAACAGCATTGCAATGTTCCATTTTTCGCTAAAAGTATCTTCACCCAAATTCTGCAACTTAAGAAACAAATCACTCATCATACCAATATGAACCTTTATATCACCATTATCTTCCAAACGCATACTGCAGATTTTCCGCATTATACCAACTTTATTACTTAAAGATTTCCTTTCATGGTAATTCTGTAAATTCTGCCACATCTCTGCCGCCGTTTTGCATTGCCTTATTAGATGCAACTGGTCATCCTTTACCGCCAAAGATATTGTTGCTCTTGCGTTGTTGTCCTTCTTTATCCATGCATCATTATCTGTTGCTGGCTTTAGCGTTGTTAAAACCTCCCAGACACCCTCCTTTATCAATAGCATCTCCAACTTAAACTTCCACGTGAAGTAATTTTCAGCATTAAGCTTTGCCACTGATGTTTTTATATCTGTCGCCATAATTCTTTAAAAAATTTAAACGAAAATATAATTATGCGTAAATTTACTGGGTTCTGGGCCCATAACCTATAGAAAAAACGCAGTGATGTTGATTTAATTCAACTACAAAATTATTTATTAATAAAGTTCAATTAAAGTTAAGAAGTTAAGAAGTTTTTATTGAGACTTAAAAATTAGATTACAAATCAGCTGGGTATAGATAACATAAATTATGATAAACTTAAAACTATACAGTATTATTTTAATAACCATTTAAGACATTATTTGTTACGAATAACGCTCTATGCTTAGTTAATTCTGATTGCGATTTGAGATTTTGCATCAATAGATAAACATTAAAATTATATTGCTCAAAAAAATATAATAAAGTTTACAGTGACTGATTGATAGTCAAGTGAGATCATATGGTGAAACTTAAAACTAATATTAAAACTAAAACAACATATTTACAAGAAACTATATTAAAAAGACTTCTATCCCCTATTCGAACCCGGGATGGAATGAGAATAAAACCCTGGTAGACAGTAATTACTTGAGTTAATTAAGGAATTGATATCCTCCTGTAAAATCCCAACCGGAGAGATATACATACTGTTACTCCAATCAAAACCGGTTTGTGATTGAAGAACACTTGTCATTAATCCATTCTCATGGTTCTCAAGGCGGTTTATGAAATTGTTAAGTGAAACTAAACAATACGACGCAAGAGGTTGTACCTGTGCTCTTCTGTAAATCACAGTATTTGAAAATCTCTTGACGAAATTTTCAAAATTTGCGTTAACACAGTCTCAAACAGCTCCTTTCCAAAATCTCCAACTCCATCATGACAGTTGGAGAGATTGAGAACCATACTGGAAAACCGTATATCATCGCCGAACGGATGCATACCTTGTAAAGTAACAACTTAGCCTTTTGACTCAAGTGTCTGTTAACCAACAGTCTCAAAAACATACCCTTGATCCGCAGTCCCTTAGCCTTTGCAACTCTGCCATGTTCGTTGAACTTAAATAGTTTATTCAATGTTACCCCTAGGTATTTTATACTATCCCTAAAGGGAATGTTTGTACCGTGTAAAGAGAGATTCAATATTTTACTTTTCCTAATAACATTTCGCGGACCTTTACCAGAGGCGTTACAAAAACAAATGGCTTCTGATTTTTGGGTATTAATCCTAATGCCCCACTCCCTATAGAAATTGTCGATTTTCAAAAGGTGAGTTTGCACCTTTCTTGTGGCATTCACAGGATCAATATCGTGCGAAAAAATAAATGAGTCATCTGCAAAAAGTATACTTTTGGATTCATTGTAAATATGAGGGAAGTCGTATACTAGTATGTTATATAACATTGGAGCCAAAATTGCTCCTTGCGGGACACCACAAAAAATATTTCCATAACCGGATTTCGAATCATTCATTTCCACGAAAAATTGCCTATCCTCAAAATAGCTTTTAAAAATCTTAACGATAAAAGAATTACATCTTAGTCTTATTAGTTTATAAATTATACCAAATTGATAAGCTCGGTCGAACGCCTTTTCAATGTCCAACGAAACTGCGACCGTACATTTCTGTCTCCTTAAATTGTTTATAACTTCGTTATGTACATATAGCAATGCGTCGACAGACGAGTGACCACGTTTGAAACCGAATTGATTGTCGGGTAACATGTTTTGATCTGTAGAACTTTCCAATTTAACTTTGATAACTCTTTCAAATAATTTCCCAACGTTGGAAAGCATAGAAATCGGACGTGAGTTGTTAATTTGAAAATCATTTGGCTTTTTAATTAGAGGATATATCTTGGCGAGTTTCCAACTCCTAGGAAAATATCCAATGTTTAAGCAATTATTAAATATAATTACTAGAAACTCGATTGCTGAAGCCGGTAATTTCTTAATTAAAAAATTTGATAATTTGTCGTCCCCTTCAGATTTCTTAGCATTTAGGGATTTTACTATACCATTAACTTCTTCAAAATTTGTGTAATGAATACGATTCATAGGACATAGCGCGCTAGCATTGGTGGAGAATATACTTATATTTTCAGAACAACTATCAATAAATGAATTAACGGTGTTCGGAACTTCAGCGGTATCAGCCCTTTCAGGGGTAGAAAACCTATAAATATCAGAGAAATGTCGTCTGAACTGCTCCACTTTATCGACGTCATTGTGATAAACGTTGTCATCAACAATTAGTCTGTCAAATCCCTTTGATCTCTTGTTACCGATAATTTTAAAAACCTCCTTGAATGCCTTTGCGCCTGGTTTTATCTTTTCAATTATTTTACTAAACTCCTTCGCTTGATGCAATTCAACCTGTTCCTTTATAATTGTTTTCAGAAGTTGAATCTGACAACTTAACATCCTGTATTCGACCGAAATTCTATTCCCATTTCTGTGAAATAACTTTTTTAAATCTTTCTGCCACCCATATTTAATCCTGAATAACCTCTTAATATTTTCCGGGACTGTAAATCGTTTGCCCTTTATCTCAACTTTAGACGTATGTCTATCAATTACACCATTAGCAAAATCGTTAAACTGTGAAATACTCTCATCAATTTCGTCCGTACGTAAATTTCTGTCCGCTGGTGGACATATACTCAACATACCTTGGTGTACTTCCCCACGAAAATCTTCCCAATTCGTATTTTCAAACGATCTAAAGCACTTCGGAGGAGCCATAATCAAATCAAATTCAGAAAATTTAAAGGTTAATTTCAATGGATAATGATCCGAGAAAGTGGGTAGACTCATCAACTGAAAATTCTGATCCAGCGAGTTAATCATTCTGGTACTAATCAGAAAGTGATCTAAAAATGATGACGCTCCTGGAAATGTCGGGTGCACATCACATATTCTAGTAAAAATAGTATTCGAAAAGTTTAACCAGTTAAAGAAGCTTTGTCCATTCAAATTTGCAAATGAATCGCCCCATTGCGGATTTCTCGCATTGAAATCACCCCCGATAAACACCCCGTCATATGACAACGAAAAATTTTGTATATTATCCAGACCGGAATTGAAATCATCGCGTGGAAAATTTGTCTGAATGTAAACACTACCTAATAAAATTCGCTTAATTTGTCCTGCTATAGATACATTTATTTCAATGAAACTGTTTGGAAAATTAATATTATTCAAATGAACCGTACTAAATTTTATACTCTTTTTATGAGTATTGCTGTGCCTTGATTAGAGTAATCTCTTATTACATTATAATTATCTAAATTTATTTTTGAGTTAACCCGAAAATGGGTTTCTTGCACAAAACAGATATCGACTTTGTTAAAGTTAAGAATCTTAATTAATTCTATGCGCCTACTTTGTTCGACTAGCGATCTTACATTAAAAGTAACAAATATTAAATTATTTCGGACCATAATTGGACAACACTTCTTTTAATAAAATACCGTACTCTCTCTCTGCCACCTCCAATGGCTGCGATTTATACGATTTAAGAAAATTTAAAATTCTTAATTCTAAAGTTTGAGTTTTAGATTCTCTAAAATATTCTCCGAGCTTCATAAATTCCTCCACAATTGAGGGTAATCTAATCTCGTTATTTAAACGATTTATACTACCATTGTGAAAATGACTAGCGAAAGAAATTTTCTCATTAACAGGTTGACTCTTTAATAAAGCAGAGTTAACATTATTCTTTATTTCCTCTCTTTTATTTCTAGACTTGGCTATTAACTCTTTTTTCCTTTCCAAATATTTTTTGTACGCGGGACAGCCCCGGTAATTCGCTGCATGTCCGCTATTGTTACAATTTACACATATTGGAGTATCTTCTCCCTTTCTAATGTTGCAGCTGCCAGGCTCATGGTCACTGTTACATTTTACACACTTAAATTTAGCGTTACAATTTCGGGCTGAGTGTCCCCATGACTGACATCTAAAACATTGAATCTCTCTTTTCTTTGCTTTGGGAGATTCCCAAGTTATCGATTGGTTTAATATAAATTGTATTTTATTAATATCGTTTAATTTTTTACCTTGTAGCAGGGTGACAAATAATAAACCAGTGTCATAGTCATTATTCGCAGAAAATTGCGTTACTAATTTACTAACCTTTTCAACTGTATTAGGTAACTGCTGATCAAGGGCGTCTTTAATTTCAGACACTTCAGTCATGTAGTACAATCCCCTCAAAATAACCGAAACCCTTCTTAATTCAGGGGGGGTAAATGAGTATGATTTTATATTTTGGGATCTCAAAAGTTCCATCATTTCTAAATGAGTGGACAGATCCTGAAAATAAAGTTTGCTCTTACTTTTAGAAGAATTAATAATTTTATAAACCACCTTAGGTTTTCTTTCATTTAATTGACTAACTAACTTATTAATGTTAACATTATGTAAAATAATTGGTGGACAAAATTTAGTCCCTACCGGTCTACCAGGGTTTTCCCCAACACTCCTCACCTTTTCAGCTTTTTTTCCTGCCTCCGCCGCTGCCTTTTTCGTCGAAGACGCACTTTCATTGACTTCTATATTCAGCTGTCCCAATAGTTCGTAACGATTGTGTGAAATAGTCGTAGACCCAAAGTCGGAAATGTCTACATTAGTTTTCCCAGTGTTTCTGAACTGACCTTGAGTGACCTTTACCCCGCTGACGTTTCTCTTTGATCTTTTCGCTCTGACCTCTTGGAAATTGTCATCCGTGTCATAATCACAGTTCATTTGATTATCATCTGCTGTCTCCATTTGAGTGGAAATGCCACTTTTCCGCATCAGCTCACCAATAACATTACTACTTCTAGTGTCTGTTTTGTCCGGTGGCACCTTGCTAGAGTTTGGTGATTTATAATCTAAACCGGCGGACGCAATATCCATATTGCAAAAAAAAAAATGTTATTTACCTTGTATTTATGCCAAATACCAAGGATTTATATAATATAATTTACTTTATTCAATACTTTTTAATTTTCTTTTTATTTAATTAAAAGATAATATTTTAGCGCTAAAAAATGTCTTTCAAACTCGAACTGACACAATGATGTCAAGTTCAATTAAAAATAAGAAGGTTTTAAAAACCGGAAATGATAGAATAGACAAGTAAGAATAAAAGAACAAGTTACAAAAGCAAAATGTCAAAGATGACAGAGTTGCCATATTAGTAATTTGAAATGCTGCTGTAGGGATAGGCCAATATATCCAACAGATTTGACAGTTGTTTTTAATAAACAAACAGAATAAAAAAACAGAATTTACAATTTGTGGAAAATATTTTTTTTAATGGACAAAAAAACTGAGTGAAGATTAGTTAGCTTATTTGAAAAAAAAAAACATACATTCGTACGTATTTACTTTCTTTACTTCCAGCAACAAGAAAATAATTTGCTTTGTTTACAGTAATATTAAATTTTTACAGCCAGTGCAGATAAACTTGCGATAAAAATTAGAGAAGAGTGCAATTTTTCGTGCTTCGAAAGTTGATTCAATATGAATCTACTTGATTCGCTCTTAAAATTTTGTATGGTGAAGCAAGTTGTTTCACTAATGATTGGGGTGTGAAGCCTGAATAGAGAGCGAAGCATGTACCGTGGAAACGTAGTATATAGGTATAAAACTATGTTATCTTTACGTCTGAGGTGTAGGGTATGTTCAGCATTTTTGTAGATAATGGTATGGCAAATATTTTTTTAGAACATATTAACCCTCTTCTAACTCCCCCCTCATACCGGCATTTTTGGCTTTATTCTAATAGCCTTTTCACACTTGTCAACATCTAACATCTACCATCAATTTGCAAAGATGTTGAAATTTCCCCATAAGAAATGTAAAGAGCTGAAAATCAACATCTTTCAACATCTTTGCAAGATGTTCGTAAATCATTTTATTCCCATTTACATCTTCCGATATTTTTAGTATCATCACTAGCAATACTGATATTGAAATTGAAATTTAGATTATACTATGTTTCCACGACGACTTGAATCACCTGCTTCGCTGTCTGAATCATGTTTACGAATCATGCTGTTTACATGACCAAAAAACTTGTTTCGATTTGACAGTTGTTTTTAATAAACAAACAGAATACAGAAAAACAGAATTTACAATTTGTGAAAAATATTTTTTTTAATGGACAAAAAAAGTGAGTGGAAATTAGTTAGCTTATTTGAAAAAAACATACATTCGTACGTCTTTACTTCCAGCAAAAAGAAAATAATTTGCTTTGTTTACAATAATATTAAATTTGTACAGCTAGTGCAGATAAACTTGTGATAAAAATTAGAGAAGAGAGCAAGTATTATATCACTAACTTTTATAGCTAACAAAAAAAATTAACAAACAAAATGAAATTTGAATTTTACAAAATTATCATCATCTTCCTCCAGTATACATTATATTAATAACCCTATATGTACAATGTAATAATATCTGGGTTTGCTCTTTCAAACGAATAATCAATCCTACTATTAAATCCTTTTCAAAATACATTTTACTTTTTAAAAGCGGCGTGGTTTTTGTTTATTTTGTCTACTTAACTGATGGTAGATGTTAGATGTTGCAAGTGTGAATGCATTTTTTACATTTTCAACATCTTCCATGCGTTCCTCCTAAATGTACGCAAGTGTGAAAAGGCTATAAGAAATTGTAAAAAACACCCCGAAAAAGGGGAAGGGCGCGGATGAAATGTTCTACAAAAATGTTGGCCATAAAATTTTACTATATATGTCAAAACCAATCAAATTCAAGATTGTCCATTAAAGATTAATTTAGTTATTGTTCACATATGTGGGTCATCCCATCTCTGGCGGGAAGGTTTTTTTCCAAAAACAACATATTGAGACCTATCTGTCAAGTAAGAGTAAATAAGACGACAAGCAGTACTAGTGAAATTAAATTCATCCCTCAGCTTTCTAACCATAGTAGCAAAAGAAATTGAATTAAAAGATCTAAAGATATAAGTACACTCAATTCACTGGCGTTAACATTTTTCCTAATGTGATCCGTAATATCCAGAAGCATTTTAGTGGTGTTGAACCCTTTACGATAGGCATATTGGCCATCATAAATGCACACCGACGTGGATGAAAGTATTTGTTCCTTAATAATATGTTCAAAAACTTTAGATAACACTGGTAGGATAGGTCTTAGGTCTTCTGGGCCATGAATTACTTTAGCCTTAGGAATTGGAATAATACGAGCAGTCTTCCAAAGGCTAGGGAATAAAGATGTCGGCAAAATGTTGTTAAATAAATCAATTATATAATTAGAGACAAGTGGAAAATCATTTTAATAAAGCATATAGGAATGTTATCAACTCCAACAGAATTTGATCTGACTTTCTCTAAGGCTTCACATAACTCAAGCTCATTAATGCAGCGAAAAGAAAAAGTGTTAATATTGTCTGAGAAATTATCAAGTTAATAATGTCAGGATCACTGGAGCCACTGCCAGAAACAAAACTCATTTAAATTATAGACATCCTCACAAATACCAAATGTATCTCTCCCAATACATCCAGCACCTCTCAAAACTTTCCACTCCCCAGCAGTATTTAAGCCTGAAAAAAGTTTAGAAAAGTGTTTCCCCTTAGCCCTACGTAAAATATTTTTTGCCTTATTCCGATACTTACAATATTTTTTCCAATTATCTTCAGAACGATGAAGTCTAAAATAACGGTACGCAAGGTCTCTAAGAGAGGTCTCGAAAATAGGCGTGACCGCCAACAATTTTTTTTTTTTGCTGGTATCTCCTCTAAAAGCCCTATTTGATTTTGTTTTTTTTTTTGTGCAAAATCACTAAAACCGAATTGTACCCCTTTTTATACTCTATTTGTTAAGTTAGACTCAAGATTATTATGAACATCAGGCAAATTCTAAAAATTATGGTAAGAATTGGTAATTAAATCGATTAAAAATAGTGAAAATTAGACAAAATTTCAAAATATTTAACATATACATATTTATGGTCGTAAAATTGTCTTTCAAACAATATAACAAATACTAATACAATTTGCACTAAGACTGAATTAGGATATGCTAGTCCTATAACCAGTGTAGTTTTTATATTTCTTATTACGTTTAAGTGGAGGGTATTTAAGATTCGGCACAGCCGAATATAGCACTCTTACTTGTTTTTAATGGCTAACTTATTATGATATACAGGGCATTTCTTATTATTAGTCAAATGATTCTCATCCAAACCCAGATTCAATTTCCCATTTACACGTACACAATTTATACTCCTCATTATTTGTTCGTTATTACAGTCACTTGTTTTGTGGTTACCATGACATTTTAGGCAGGTTTCCTGATTTTTACATTCACTCGCCATATGGTTATATACTTTGCATTTAAAACACTGTTTTACGGATGTACCATCAAATACTCTACACCTCAGTCGACATCAAATCCTCATTGAATACGGTTATATTTTATACCCTCGCACACTAACATTTCGTCTGCCTTGTTAAAAAATTTAACTGTTTTCAAATATACTTATACATAAGTAGTTTTTTTTTTCTCTATCTCGTGTTTTAATAACTGTCGGGTGCTAATCAAACATCCTTAATATGTCGTCCTCCTCGGGAGGCAATCCTTTTTCCATATTGGATCCAGATAAAGAAAAAAATACACCATCGCCCAAACGCAAAAAAAAACAATTATATAAATTTAAACAACCCTTTAGACTTCCCTCAACTTAGTGAAAAACGTACGACAATTTCAAAGCAACAGTGCCCTAAATTCATTGTCTTAAAAAGTACAATACCGGACAAACCAATTCAAAACTTCAATATATTTCTTGTTTCAAAAGCCCTTGAATCCATCTCCAGCGAACCACCACAAAAAACATCTTTTACTAGAGACGGGAATTTATTGATACTCACGAAAAATGAAGCCCAAACAAACAAGTATTTAAAAGCCAAAAATTTATCCAACATTTGCCAAATTGAAAGTTTCCTACACCCAACACTTAATATAATAAAAGGAGTTATATTTGCTCCCACTCTTAAAAACCTAAAAGAAGAAGAAATCGTAGAAGGCCTGAAAGATCAAGGTGTTGTTGAATGCAAAAAAATCAAGAAATTTATAGACAACCAACTAACTAATACCTCACTCCATATTCTCAATTTTAATCTTTTCAAATTACCAAAAGAAATAAGAATTGGATTCTTGAATTGCAAAGTTGAGCCATATATACCAAACCCAATACAGTGTAAAAAATGTTTCAAATTGGGTCATACTAGGAAACATTGTAATGGCATTGAGAACTGTGATATTTGCTCCTCGGCTTTACATGATCCTACACCATGCACGAAAATTCAATGCATAAACTGTAACCATCCACATGGCTCGACTAACAAAAACTGTCCAACATTTAGACAACGTCAGGAGACCCTTAAAATCAAAACTCTCAACAATTGTTCCTATAAAGAGGCATCACTACAGACTCCAAACATACAAACTTATGAAATTCCAAATGAAGATCTCAAAACCGCAATTGAAACAAGAAAACAAAAATTAACAACTTTAGCAACCAGAAATCCCGTTAACACAAATAATTCAACAAATTCCTGCCCTATAAAAACAAATCAAAATTGACAAGACAATGCACAAATAGATTTAACAAATTCCTCTCACGAGACAATGAAAAAATCTGCACTTACTGATAACAACATAAACAATAACAACAAACCCAACATATCAAACCAACCATACCTCAAACACATCGATACAAACACAAAGCAAAAAAACAACAACCAATATGACAACAAAACCAATTGCATCAATTAAACAAACAATTAAAGAAAAAACTCTTCAAGATAATTCATGTGAAAGAGTAACCAGATCTAAAACCTTAAATTCATCTCTTAACTACAATCCATGCAAAATCTTAGAGAGGAGATCTGAATTAGATTCCTCTCCTTCTGATATGGAGCTATAAGCTCTCTCTTATTTCTCCAATATGGATTTAAAGATACTACAGAGGAATATTAATGGCTTCTACAATAATCTACATGAACTACAAATTTTAATACAAAACAATTCACCAGATATCATAGCCCTACAAGAAACACATCATGGGAATGATCCCATACGATTAAATGGATATGAAGCTGCACTATCATGCACCAATTCGAACAGAAAAGGAGGAACTGCTATATTTATTAAAAATAATATTAAATATTCCTTTTGCTCATGTAATAATATCTACACCGAAACTGATATATATATCGGTTTTAAGTTAAAAATTTTTTCTATTTACCTAAATCCATTAGAACAATTTCCAACTGCGGAAATACAAACTTTACTATCTAATTCAAATTTACACACAATTTTACTAGGTGATTTTAACTGTCACTCCTTACTATGGGGTTCTCCCAAAGCCAACCAAAGAGGATTAATATTTGAGGATATTTTTAATAATTCCAACTTTATATTATTAAATGATGGTAGTCCTACACATCTCTCAACGAGGTCAACTTTTACGCACATCGACTTATCCTTCGCCTCACCAGAATTATACCCACACTTACAGTGGATTGTTGACAAAGATCTAAATGGTAGTGACCATTTTCCGATTCATATTACATATCATAGACCAAACTTTACCTACCCAATTTGTAAAAACCCCGAAACGCGTTTTAATATTGAAAATGCAAATTGGTCAAAATTCCAGAACATTTTAGAAAATACCCCTACTGGAATAACTTCCTCTAACATTAATAAAGAGGCCGCTTTACTTCAGAAAATTATAAAATTTGCTGCCAATAACTCCATTCCTCACTTCAAAAACAAAAAACATAGATATGCATACTGGTGGACTGAAGAACTTAGTCATCTAAGAAAAAACAAACAAAAACTTGAAAATATTTTCAAACAGCATCCGTCTACAGAAAACAGATTAGCATATAAAAGGGCAAATGCACTCTTTAAATTTAAAAGTAAACTAGCAAAAAGGGAATCCTTTTCTAATTTTACCAAACAAATTAACCCTTCTTTTCCTATTAGCAAAATCTGGTTCAACATACGAAAGCTGAGCGGTGCAAATACCAATCCACAAATTCGTCACATTGTACATAACAACAATAACATTTCTAACCCCATTGAAATTGCCAACGTATTGGCCAAAAACTGGTCATTACAGTCAAATGACGATAACTTTCAAAATGAATTTATTCGCAACAAGCAATCTACAACCACAGCTATAGACTATCAAATACCCCAATCGTCTAAAATATTAGAAGAACCTATAATGGCTTTGGAAATAAAATACACTTTAAGCTCTTTGAAAGGAAAAACTCCTGGATTTGACAAAATTTCATATCCGATTTTAAAACATCTACCAAATAATGTGTTATTAACAATACACCAACTATACAACCTAATTTACTCTACCGGCATAATCCCCCAAAGCTGGAAAACCTCAACTATAATCCCCATAATAAAACCTAATAAAGATATTACACAAATCGACGGATATAGACCTATATCCCTTATACCATGTCTTTCCAAATTATTAGAAAAAATCGTTGCCTCTAGATTAACGTGGTTTTCACTCAAACATAAACTTCTTAGTACCCATCAAGTTGCTTTTAAACCTAACAAAGGAACCATTGATGCCCTCAACTACATTGACCACCTAACTGCATCTGCTCTTTCACATCACAACCACATCGACTTCGAAAAGGCTTTTGATCGTATTGGTGTACATACAGTAATATCCCAATTAAAAAAATGGAAACTCGGCCCTAAAATCATAAATTTTGTTTACTCCTTTTTAACCAACAGAAAAATTAGAGTGAAGGTTAATAAATTTTATTCATCGACAGAAAATTTATATAATGGTATTCCCCAAGGTTCCCCACTTTCGGTCATACTCTTTCAAATAGCAACAAACCATATCAACAATATAATATCAAACAATAGATATTTCAAACATATGTTATTTATGCAGATGATCTATATATTTTATGCAAGCATAACAACCATGTGAATATTCAGGAGGAAATCAACTCACTCTTTCTACCTATAACAGATTGGTGCAATAATTCAGGGGCGAAAGTTTCCTTCAGGAAAACCCAATATATACATATATGTAAAAAAACTTCTTGTAACTTTCCTTTTTGCAACCTCACAATACAAAACACACAAATCAAAAAAGTCGAATCACTTAAAATTCTTGGAATAACTTTCAATAGCAGATTTACATGGTCCTCTCATATTGTCGCGCTAAAAAAATCACTAACAAAACGTATAAATATTATAAAATACATAAGCGGAATAAGGGGTAATTCTCATCCAAATACCGGTATCAATATCGTACGCAGTTTAATCCTATCAAAAATAACTTATGGTCTTGCTATATATGGGAAAGCATCGAACACACTACTCAACAAAATCTCACCCCCATATCATCAGGCAATAAGATTAGCTCTTGGTGCTTTTAAATCAACTCCAATAAAAAACCTAATGGCCGAATCAGGATTACCACCCATTGAACAAAGGGTCATATCAGATACCACAAACCTAATTCTAAAAATTATCTTTCCTTCAGAACAACATCTCATAAGCCGTGTAGGCACTCTCACAGATCAACGTCCACTACGCTTTCCTTCAACTATCTTAAACTCAATAAATTACGCCACCGAAATGGGAATCAATACCAAACCTCAAAAATCGTATACCCCTACAGAACCACCCTGGAAACTCAAAAAATATTGCTTCATTCTTGACTTAATAAACCTACCCAAAGAATCAACACCCACTCACGTCTATACTTCACTTTTCAATGAGATTTTGCTGACATACAATAATAAGAACTGGAACTTTTTGTATACTGATGGTTCAAAAACCAATTCTTCTACCTCCTTCGCTATTATTGATAAATCACTAAATACTGATTTCTTGGCTTTATTGGATCCAGCATGCTCAATTTTTACGGCAGAAGCTACAGCAATCTACCATGCAATATACAAATACAAAAATATGCGGGGGAAATACATAATCTGTTCAGACTCCAAATCGACGATAACTGCCATTAAAAATATAAAAAATAAAAGCATACCAATATCAAAAATCCGAGACTTATTAATAAAATACCACACAAAATTTAAACTTATGTGGATCCCGAGTCACATAGGTATTGAAGGGAATACATTGGCTGATGAAGCAGCTAAATTTGCTAATCATGCTCCGATTCACTCATATCTGTCATCTAACAAACACGATATTAAAAAACTCATTTTTACATTTAATAAAAGTTTTGAAAACGAAGATTGGTCAAACTACCAACATATTTATAAAACATTTAACCAACTAAAAACCCCAGCAGTATACCCCAGAGAAGTAGCCAAAAAAGATCTTCGAAATTATATCAGATTAAGATTAGGACACACTAATATTACTCAGAAATACATATTTAACCCCAACCAAAACAATAACTGTCACCTACATATGTAATAGTAACTCTTTATTAAAAATTGACCACCTACTTATAAATTGTAGTTTTATAAAACAAGCCGAAATGTATTTATTTAAAAAAATATGCCTATTGGATCTTTTAAAAACCATAAATATAAACAACATTAAAGCCGTAAACATGCTATTAAAACATTGCAATATTTACAACTCGATCTAGTTAAAACTGAATATTGGGTCAAAGACCTTTGTTGTTAGTACCTAAGCTTTTTTTTGTATTCATAATTAATTATGTCTATAAACTTTGTAAATAAATAAATAAATAAATACTCTACACCTTTCCCACCCGATGTTGACTCTTTGGTCTCTCATTATAGTCTCGTACGTTTCATTTTCTATTTTCAATTTAACATTGTGTATTGTTCTATTGTTTCGTTTTGTTTCAAAAGTATCTAATATTTTTATGCCTTTTTCTCCGAGCACTGGGTTCTGATTTCTTAATTTTGTTATAATTTCTTCTTTTGTATATTTAAATGAAATGTCTGTTATTATCACAACTACATCAATAGATGGTGTATAAGAAAATCATTCGGATCAATTTTATGATGATCGGTCCACAATTAGTCATAACTCTCATATTAGACCCACTTCCGAAAATGTTGGTACCCAAATAAAATACAACATAAACAAGTATATATTGTGTGGAAAAAAACTTTTGGTCAAAATTTATTGTTTGTTGTTCGATTGAATTTTTTTGAAATGAACTATATTGCTAAATTGTTCATAGATAACCCAAAACCCCGTTTTTCAAGGGGGTATGTATACTTTACTGTGCGGCTGTATATATACACAGAAGTCATGCCACTAAATTTTTAAACGATGGGTCCATAATAAGCCATAACACCCATAAACCGCCAATTTCTGAAAAACTGTTTTACTGATTGGCCGACCTAATACCTAATTTTTTGACTTGTTTTTTTTATGAATTTAATTGCTTTTTGGGCTGATCGTTATACATATTTTAATATGTATATGCTAATTTCAGTTTTAATATTATTAATATTTTGTGTGTAATGGATTTTTTGATTAAAAATAAATAAATAAATAATGTAAATCTAAAAGATGTACTCGCAAGAGCACATCCCACCTATTGGCCGACGGACCGACGGAAGATTCCCGATGTTATTGACTTTGGAGTAGTGAAAAATATCCCTGTAGAATGGATGCAAGTGGATCCTTTTATTTATTATAAATTTAATTTTTTATTATGCACATACAGAAATCAGCTGTTTTAAGATTTTTTTTTATAGGTTATGTCAAATGTACTTAACATACCAACATTTGAACATGTAAATTATAAACCGTATGTGAAACTCAAATTTGAACATACACATGAAAACACATGTGGATAGAAAAGTGACATTCCATATGACAAATACACACAATGTGAACACACCTTAAATTGGATAAAATACAAAAAGTATTTAAGTTCTTATTGCACGGAAAATGTTGTGTTGAGAACTACCGACGATATTGATGATTCGATTGGCAACTTTACCGAGGACCTTCGACGAGCTGTGCATCACGCTTCCACTTATCACGTTGAATGTAGAAATAGGACAAACAGAACTTATTTATCTGAACTCGCACATCTCCTATCAGCAAAAAGAAGAATGAGAAGAGAGTGGCAAATTCACAGGTCTCCTGAACTGAAAGCTAGGCTACGCGTATGCAGAGATATACTAAGACATTTCTAAGAAACCCAAAGAACGGCCTCACTTAGATCTTACTTGGAGGGTCTTGATAGTACCCCACAATCTGACTACTCGTTATGGAGGGCGGCAAGAGGTTTAAAAAGACCAGTGAGAGGAAAACCTCCTTTGTGAAATCCGACCAGGTATGAATAAAATCAGCAATAAAATGCTTGTGGAGTTACCTCATGTAGCTAGAAGAATTATACTCTTTATCTTCAACGCTATTTTACGCCTAGAATACTATCCTGCAGATTGGAAGGTGTCTATGATCACTATGATTCCTAAGTCAGGGAAGAACCTGATTAGGAATACTGAATGTATTCCTAATCATCAATTCGGCTTCAGAGCTAAACACAGCACCATCGAACAAACGCACAGATTGGTAAATGTGATAAGAGGGTCGTTTGAAGACAAAAAATACGGCTCCGCCCTTTTCATTGATGTGTCCCAAGCGTTAGACAAAGTTTGGCATGACGGTTTAATGCACAAAATTAAATTAACTGTGCCTGCTAACACCCATAAACTCATGGAAAGTTATTTATACGGTCGCAAATTTAAAATCAAAGAAGGCAATTTTTTAAGTACCGCTCAGCCAATTGAATCAGGTGTGCCACAGGGTAGCATACTGGGTCCTACTTTATAATTAATTTATGCCTCCGACACGTCCACCTTTGCAGACGATACAGCCTTCATCAGCGTCCATAAGGACCATTAAGTTGCATCACAGAATTCGTAGAATTATGTTTATAAACTAGAGAATTGGCTAGAGCTTTGGAAAATCAGGGTAAATGAACAGAAATGTATTCATATCACTTTCACAAAAAGAAACTTGCTCGTTCATCAAAATAAATAATCAAATTATTCCTCAACATAATGAAGTCAAATACCTCGGCATTCACCTCGACCGCCGTTTGACTTGGAAGTCTCATATTAAAGCGAAACTTACACAGATGAGATTAAAAGCAAACTATTGTTGTACAATGCAATACTAAAGCCAATCTGGTGCTATGGAATTCAATTATGGGGTACGGCCGCAGCATCAAACATTGAAAAAATTCAAAGGGGTCAAAATAAAATTCTACGGATAATTACTGCAGCTCCATGGCATGTTAAAAATTCTCGAATCCACAAAGATCTAGGCGTGCTATTAGTAAAAGTCGAATTTACAAAATATGCGTCAAAGTACGTCAGCAAACTTGAACACCATCCAAACAAACTTGCACGAGACATTCTTAACTTTAGTGGCAACAATCGGTTGAGAAGGAGGGATACCGTTGCTTTAATTCAAGCGCAAAACAGATGACTGGATCAGTTGATGTAAAATTTTTTAGTATCATAAAAATTTTTGTCTAGCACTGGCTGGGCTTATTATTTTCTTTTTAGTATTAAGATTTGAATACTTATTGTCATTTCAATATAAATAAATTAAGGCTAATAAAAAAAATCTAAAAGTAAATCTTTTTCAATTCTATTCCTTGTCGTCAAGCACTTGTCATATTTATGCTGCTGCCACTGATGTACATACATATGTACATACATATGTATCATTTAAATTGATAAGAAATTAAAACATCATATGGCAAAAATAAAATACATACGACTAAAATACAAAACTAATTTTTTAATTAAATACTTATCATCAAAATAAAGGAATAACTAACAAAAAAAAAATACAATTTCAAAAAGGGCGAAAATAATCTCAAAACATGTGCTTAGTTTAAATTTCGTTTAGACTTTTTGAATGAAAATGCAAACTCATTAGCGTTCAAGTACATAATAACAAAAAAGTGCTTGTAGAATAGAAATACCCAGCACCTTTCATTAAGGGATAAGGAATTTATTTTTACCAACTCATAATTCATGATCTTAAAAGCAAAACAACTTACATACATACATAAATTAAATTTTAACAGTTTACAAGCAATAACGGCTGTTTTCATAAACGCAGTATGCAGTGCAACATTTCATTGCATATAGTTCATAATAGCATTTAGAAATACATATAATTTAAAAATTTTTGTTTTAAGATTCTCTTTAATAGTCCAATATCTTTATATTTTATGTGATAAAAGTTTTTTAATTATATTTTAAATGCTATTATGAACTCTATGCAATGAAATGTTGCATTGCATACTGCGTTCATGAAAACAGCCAACATTTCACACATTAATGTCCTTATTGATAAAAATTACAACGGGTTTATAAGATGTTTATAAAGCAAATTTTGTATGGAAGTTTGCTTTATAAACCTGTTGTAAGTTATTATTAATAAGGGGGTAAGAGTATGAAGTGACTGTGTTTGTCACTTTCGGTATTTTTTTTTTATTTTCAGTCAAAGCAATCTGAAAATATGTATGTCCAGATGAGGCTTTTGATAAAATACTTCACGTGTTAAAATGCAATTCCAATTTTTGGTTAATATGTATGTTGTTTGTTGATTTTAAATTTATATTAATTTAATTTTCATAAATAATACATTCAACGTCATACGAGATATGTATTTAAGCTATAGTATATATGGATAAGCTCCCTTGTATTTTGGTTAGTATTAATTTTTAGCAAGCAAATTTAATACATAATTGTTTAAAAATAAAATTTCTAAAATCTTCTGATAAGCATTGCAGAGTGCTTACGTTGTCAAAAAGTATTGAATTCAAATACTTTTCATAAGACAAATAAATTCTTACCCTATGTTCTCCAGGTCCATCTTGTTTATATGTTGTGCTCATACAAATTGGTGGAATAACACACAAGCTTTGCCACTGATTGGGATTTTGACCTACATGAATAGCCTTCGTAGCAAAACCTTTTGGTTGTTTTTTAAATTCTGCAATCATTTTGAATAAAAAAAATAAGAACACAAGACAATAAGCGGTAAATGACAATTGTCACAACAAGATCAGAGTACACTGAACAATACACGGGCTTGAACAATTCAAACTTAACAAATTTACGTGTGAAAGATAGAATCAGTTAATAACATCGAAAACGCCAAAATAAATTAGCGATTTTGGGAATTCAGAAATATTGATATTTTCCCCGTTTACACAGGGAAACATTTGGAAGGGAAACATCTGGAATTCTCTTTTGTATTTTCTTTCGCGGTCATACAGGGAAACATTGTTGTCGGAAACATTCCAGTTTATATTAGTTTTTTGACATTTGTCTAATTGCAGTGTTGTTTTTTTAATTTCTACTGTTTTTGATTTGCTAATGTAAGTATGTATATTGTGACAAACCTTTCTAATCTTGTGTGAAAATGGCACGCTGGTCGAGGCACGGCATTAGCTCGTCGGAAATGTGGGTTTTTCTTTCACAAGGTTTGCAACATTTGTTTGATTCGTGCCGGTTGTTAGTTGTAGATTAGACAATAAGAACAAATATCAAATTATGGTAATGAATGGTAATAAAAAAAAATGAACACGGACAGACTCGCTGCGGATAAAAACTGTTACCTTTTTTATGCATCTGCATTTCATGGGTTATCAGAGACTTTGATGGCAATGTCTCTCCAGGTTTAGCCCTCTCCTTATTAGCTTTGTTTCAGCTATCCATGGCTACGGATCACCTGTGCAAATTTCCTGTAGCTCCTTTTTCACACTCACCTCTTATCTTACGATTCACATCGCGGCCATTTCAATTTATCTTTGTGCCATTATACTACTCATTTATTTTTGCATTATTAACATTATTTTTATTTTCTGTTAGGTATTTGACAAAAAGATTTTTTTTTATGTTTATAAAATTTTTTGATACAAATAACCTTATATAATTATTGATATGCTTATTTTTATGTACATGGATTTGGCTCTAACTGAAATAGTCTAATTACATATAAAAACAAATTAGGATAATTAAGTTTTGTTTTTGAAAAAAAGTGTGAATTTTTTTATTTTTTTCCTTGAATTCAGTAAATTAATTTAAGTACCCTAATTCTTATGGATTAATTTATTCCCTAATCTAATAGTTTCCTCATTTACTTCTTTATTGATCTATTTAGTTATTTACTTCATTATTTATTTATTTAGTAGTTTATTCATTTATTTAATTATTTCTTTATTGATTTATTTATCATTTATTTATTCGTATCTTTAATTTATTTATTTCATTATTTATTTATTAATTTATTTGTTTATTCATTTATTTAATTATTTCTTTGTTGATTTATTTATAATTTATTTATTCATATCTTTAATTTATTTTTTTCATTATTTATTTATTAATTTATTTGTTTATTCATTTATTTAATTATTTCTTTATTGATTTATTTATAATTTATTTATTCATATCTTTAATTTATTTATTTCATCATTTATTTATTAACTAGCTAAACCCGGTGTGCTTTGCTACCCCCCCCCCCCTCGTCATAAAATAAAATAAAACGTATTTATATATTTACAAACATTTATTTATTTAATTTTAATGTATTTATTGCAATGCTTTAGGCGAGACCATGCCCCTTTGTCCACTTACATAGTCAAGAATTTATTATTTCGTAAGAAAATCCTGTTGTGAAAATTTAATGACGATCGGTCCAGTAGTTAAGACTATATTACGATGTTTAATTCTCCTAAAATGGGGCGTGGTCCCACCCACTTTTCTCTTGGTATGTATTCCTAATTATGCCAATACCATATGTACCAAATATCACCGACGTACGTCAAAAAATGCCCAAAATATGGCGGGTTAAATTTGTGGGTTATATGGGCGGTGCCACCCCCGTTTGTACAATCAAAACTTCATATAGCCTATTATTCCTTCCAGAGTCACAGTAACATGCTGTAAAAATTTCAGGCAGATTGGTCCAAGGGTTTGGCCTCCTATTAAGCACAAACATACAGACACACATTCATTTATATATATATAGATTAAAAGCAATATAATTTAAGGTGAAATGGGGCCAAAAATGGGGATTTGGTAATAAAAAATTGTATGTAGTTAAAAAGTATATAAAACTTTAGGTAAATACATATTACAAAAAAGTATTTTGTATAGCAAACATTGTTAGTGGTATAAGTAAGTATCTGAATTAAAAAAAGGGGGCGATGAAGTAGGCGTGGTTCATAGTTATATGGCAACGTTAACAGTATTAAGAGCAATATACTACCAAATAAAAAAAATACGTTGGAATGAACAAATTTGTATAGAGAACAAAAAGTATAAAACTTTCAAAAATTTGGCGCGAAAAGGGGCGTGAAAGAGGCGTGGCTTAAGAAATCTTTATTTTTACCTCGCCTGGAGTATATAATGTTTATACAAATTGAAGTAAATCTGTTAAAAACTATATGGGAGCAATTACATAATTTTTAAAAAGTGGGCGTAAAAATGGGCGTGGTCAAAAAAAGTACCCTATTAAACATACCAGAGTCCCAGTTAAATGCTGTGAAAGTTTCAAGAATATCGGTCCACAGGTTTGGTCTCCAATTACAATATTTTAAAAAAGTAGGCGTAAAAGTGGGCGTGGTAAAAAAGTACCCTATTATTCCTTTCAGAGTCACAGTAACATGCTGTGAAAATTTCATCAAAATCGGCTCATTCAGTCTCGTCTCATCGAACTATTCGGACGTGTTTTTTTAGTGCGGCTGAATTATCGGTGAAAAAATCGTAATAGGTGAAAAAGTGTAAAAAGTTGAAATTAAACAAAAAAGTGAAAAAATCGTAATAGGTAAAAATATAAAAAAAAAAAAAAAAAAACATTAAACATCACATAAAAACTATATGAGTGTTCCTCTCAGATGTAATTCTGAGAAAGAGCTAAGCTCAACTAGAAAAACTAAATGGGTCTCTGAGGAAGAATCCATAAAAAAATCTGTGGAGAATCTTCTCACTGCAAGAGCCGTGGAATGGCGTCGTTCCTGTTCGACCAATATAGTAATTTCAATAGATGAAGGAACATCAACATCTTCTACATCAAATAGTGCAATCAAACCTAGAAAACAAGTAGGTATGGATAAATACGTCACAGTTCTTAAGCGACAGAGGAGCCCAACATCTGCTCAAGTATCATCAAATTCAAAAGCTCCTAAGACCGTGAGTAATGATCAAAATAGGTTTGCTCTCCTCCAGACGGATGAGCCAGAACTTCCTAAGAAGACGTTTAAGCCCCCACCAATTTATCTGAGAGAGCCCACTTCCAGTAAATTAGTACAAAGAATTGTTTCGGTAATAGGTGAAAATATGTTTAGCGTAACATCAATTAAACATGGAAATATCAGCGAAACCAAAATTCAAGTGAAAAAGGAAGATGATTTTCGAAAATTGTCCAACCAGTTGGAGAGGGAGGCTAGGGATTTCTACACCTATCAGCTCAAAAGCGCAAAAGGTCTCCAAGTCGTTCTAAAGGGTATAGACCCATGTGTTGACCCTGCGGAGATAAAGACCGGCTTAATGGACAAAGGGTTCAAAATTAAGAGTGTTGTGAATATTAGAAACCGTGAAAAGATTCCACAGCCTATGTTTAGGGTGGAATTGGAACCTGGAGATGTCGTATTAAAGAAAAACGAGTCCCATCCCATCTACAATCTGATTTACCTTCTGCATCGTAGAATCACCGTGGAAGAACCGCATAAGCGTCAGGGCCCCGTCCAGTGTGTTAACTGTCAAGAATTTGGTCACACCAAGGCGTATTGTAAATTGCCGTCAGTTTGTGTTGCGTGTGGGGAGCTACATGCAACTGCTCAATGCGATAAGTCGAAAACTGACTCAAAAATCAAAAAATGCAGTAACTGCGGAGGTAATCATACCGCAAATTATAGAGGTTGTCCAATTTGCACTCATTTGAAAGGCATAAGAACCAACAAGACGTCAGTATTACCTGATCGTCCTCAACAGCCTAATTTTGCTTCGAGTAACAATTTCCCTCAATTGTTACGGTCCACTAGTCATGTAAACGTGCCTAGTTCTAGACAAGTTTCTTACGCAAACGTGGTTAAATCTAATATGCCAGGTTTGGAGCAGGAACCTAAATCACAATATTTCGAGCCTAATATTAACTCTCTAGAGACTACATTGCAGACTCTTGTCCAAACTATGAACACTTTTACGACTACTATGACATCCATGATGCAGGAAATGCTGAAAATGCAATCCACTATCTTACAAGCCATTTTAAAGAAATGATTTGTTTAAAAATTTGTTTTTGGAACGCGAACGGCCTCCGCCAACATAAAAACGAACTGGAACACTTCCTGATGGATAAGCAGATTGATGTCATGATGATTTCTGAAACTCACTTGACGGCGACAGCGTACTTCAAAATTAATGGCTACGTGTTATATGATACTAAAGATCCACGCGGAAGAGCATGTGGAGGTTCGGCAATTCTTATAAAGAACAGAATAAAACATTATTTAATGAACAACATATGTGAGGATTACCTACAAGCAACAAACATTTGTATTGAATTCTGTCAATACAATTTTGTTTTATCATCAATTTATTCGCCACCTCGATTTTCAATAAAAGAACACCAATACTACAGCTTCTTCAATTCCCTTGGAGCTAGATTTTTAGTTGCTGGTGACTTTAACGCCAAACACACTTTTTGGGGTTCACGTCTGGTGACCCCGAAGGGTCGTGAACTCTTCAACACCATTGCAAAAATGGGATTAGATGTACTCTCAAGCGGTCATCCCACCTACTGGCCGACGGACCGACGGAAGATTCCCGATGTTATTGACTTCGGAGTAGTGAAAAATATCGCTGTAGAATCGATACAAGTGGAGCCTTCATTAGACTTGTCTTCAGATCACTCTCCTTCTATTATTTCAATGCGTTTCCTTCAAGGGAATGGCTCTCCATTTCGGGACATATCTAAAACCAGAGTAAGTTGGATAAAGTATAAAAAGTATTTAAGTTCCCACTGCACGGAAAATGTAGTGTTGAGAACTACCGAGGATATTGATGGGTCGATTGGCAAGTTTACTGAGGACATACGAAGAGCTGTACATCACGCCTCCACATACGACGTTGAGTGCAGAAGTGGGACAAATAGAACTTATTTCGCTGAACTCGATCATCTCCTGTCAGAAAAAAGAAGAGTTAGAAGAGAGTGGCAAATTCACAGGTCTCCTGAACTGAAAGCTAGGCTACGGGTATGCAGAGATATACTAAGAAATTTCTTAGAAACCCAAAGAATGGCTTCACTTAAATCTTACTTGGAGGGTCTTGATAGTACCCCACAATCTGACTATTCGTTATGGAAGGCGGCACGAGGTTTAAAAAGACCAGTTAGAGGAAAGCCTCCTCTGCGAAATCCGACTGGTGACTGGGCTAGAAATGATTCCGAGAAGGGGATTTTATTTGTTAACCATTTGAGAAATGTGTTTACTATAAACAACTCAAATAATGCATCTGATTTGCCTCCACTCGTTATTAGACCTCCTGTACCTCTAAGACTTAGCTTTAATGATGTTCAAAGCGCTATTGGTACTCTGAATCTTAAAAAAGCTCCAGGTATGGATAAAATCAGCAACAAAATGCTTGTGGAGTTACCTCGTGTAGCTAAAAGAATTATCCTATTTATTTTCAATGCTATTTTACGCCTAGAATACTATCCTGCAGATTGGAAGGTATCTATGATTACCATGATTCCTAAGCCAGGGAAGGACCCCACTAAAGTAGAGTCATATAGGCCAATTAGTCTACTGCCGACAATTTCAAAACTGTTTGAAAAATTGTTATTGGCTAAGTTGATTCCAATTCTGAACGACACTCAATGTATCCCAAATCACCAATTCGGGTTCAGAGCTAAACACAGTACCATCGAACAAACACACAGATTGGTAAATGTGATAAGACAGTCGTTTGAAGAGAAAAAATACTGCTCCGCCCTTTTCATTGATGTGTCGCAAGCGTTCGACAAAGTCTGGCATGAAGGTTTAATGCATAAAATTAAATTAACTCTGCCTGCTAACACCCACAAACTTATGAAAAGTTATTTATATGGTCGCAAATTTACAATCAAAGAAGGCGATTTTTTAAGCCCCGCTCAGCCAATTGAAGCAGGAGTACCCCAGGGTAGCATACTGGGTCCAACTTTATATTTGATTTATGCATCCGATATGCCGTTAGACCCCATAATACATATTTCAACTTTTGCAGACGATACAGCCTTTATTAGCGTTCATAAGGACCATCAAATAGCATCACAGAACTTGCAGAAATATGTTTATAAACTAGAGAATTGGCTTGAGCTTTGGAAAATCAGGGTTAACGAACAGAAATGTATTCATATAACTTTCACATTGCGAAAAGATACATGCTCGTTCATCAGAATAAATAATCAAATTATCCCGCAACACAATGAAGTCAAATACCTCGGAATCCACCTCGATCGTCGTTTAACTTGGAAGTCTCATATCGACGCAAAACTTACCCAGATGAGATTAAAAGCAGTGCAAATTAATTGGCTAATCGGCAGAAATTCTACATTAAACGCCTCAAAATATGTCAGCAAACTTGAACACCATCCAAACCCACTTGCACGAGACATCCTTAACTTTACTGGCCATGTTCGGTTGAGAAGGAGGGATACCCTTGCTTTAACTCAATCGCAAAACAGATGACTGGATCAGTGGATATAAATTTTTTGTAGTATCATAATATTTTGTCTAGCACTGGCTGGACTTATTATTTTCTTTTAGTATTAAGATTCGAAAACTTATTGTCATTTCATTTCTGAAGATCCGATAAATAAATTAAATGTATTAAAAAAAAAAAAAAAAAAAAAATCGGCTCAGCCGTTTTGGAGTCTATACGTTACATACATACATACATACATACATACATACATACATTGAATTTTATATATATAGATTTCTTTTTCTTCTATACAGGTATAACAAAACGAATTATATAAAATTAATTTAATTTCATTTCGCATTTATTGTTTAATAATTCGTTAGATTCGTTAATTTTTTGTGGGCATATGTGGTTATCTTTTTTTCTGGTTAGATTTGTTTTTTTTCTAAGTTTTTTTTTTTTGGTTTTCTTTGGTAACACTATAACTTATTCCTATATATAATACTACCAACAAAAAGGTCATGTGTTTCTGTTAAGGGGTTTTCTTTGAGGTAACCTCGGTAGACATCTTGTTTTTTTTTTTTGTATTAAGTAGGTTTATATATTAAATTACATAAAAATGGCGTGTTTTACTCACGTGCCTCACGGTGATAGGCAATTTGCAGCAACGCTCTTACCCAATGGTGGCTATACCGATTTGCTGGTGTTAATCCGCTGGTATGGACTGCTACCGTAAAACAATGGGGGTGTTGCTGATGACGATGGAGTCGTGGTCTTCTGCAGCCTTTGATGTTTTCGTTGCCTTCTCCCTTTGTTGTCCCAAAATTCTCGTTGGCACTGATGATTTCTTGGGCGTATTTATATTCCTCAGTGTTCCAAATACTCCTCACGTTCTGTTGTTTTTTTTTCCAAGCACCTTAATGTGCAATCAAATTAGAAATTTGGAGTTCCTCTCAACCTCCAGATTTGCCTCGTGGTTCTATTTTCTTGGCTTTTTTAGATTTTTCTTTCGGCTAAATAAATGGCGTCCTTTTTTTCCTTTTCTCGTTTACCCCAAACTCTTCGCGGTTCTTTTACACCCAGCTTTCGTAAGCTTTGTGTAGGCACGGCCTTATTGTCAATATCAGCTCTGTTCTGACGCCCTCTATGTTTCGAGTCAGACTTAGAAATTGTGTCGGTTCTTTAAAGGTGAGCGTCACAATATTTCATTTGTGAAATAAATTATAAAAGATAAAATTAATAAAAAACATTTATTTTATTTAACATTATTTATTTTTTATTTTTATTCAAACAAAGTCAAATATAAAACATAGACAACAAAGCACGCCAAAAAGAAATAAAGCAAATGTCAAAAAGCAAAGCAAATGTATACAATAAGAATAAAAGCAAAAAGCGTGCATCCGAGAACGGGAAACAAACGGGGACATTTGAAAATACTCAAAGTATTTCATTGGAAAATCATAGAAACACAAACAATGGGAGTGGGAATTTAGAACAGAATTTAAATTTAATTTATAAAAATAAAAAATATTTTATGAGAAATATTGGTTCAAAATAGTTACACAAATTTTGTTAAATCTAATATGCCAGGTCTGGAGCAGGAACCTAAACCCCAATATTCTGAGCCGCATATCAACAATCTAGAGACAACATTGCAGACACTTGTCCAAACTATGAACACTTTCACGACCACCATGACATCCATGATGCAGGAAATGCTGAAAATGCAATCCACTATCTTGCAAGCCATTTTAAAAAAATGATTTATTTAAAAATTTGTTTCTGGAACGCGAACGGCCTCCGCCAACATAAAAATGAACTGGAATACTTCCTGATGGATAAGCAAATTGATGTTATGATGATTGCTGAAACTCACTTGACGTCGACAGGGTACTTCAAAATTAATGGCTACGAGTTCTACGATACTAAAGACCCCCGCGGTAGAGCTTGTGGAGGTTCGGCAATTCTTATAAAGAACAGAATAAAGCATTATCTAATGAATAACATAAGTGAGGATTACCTCCAAGCAACAAACATTTGCATTGAATTCTGTCAATACAAATTTGTTTTATCATCGATTTATTCTCCGCCTCGATTTTCAATAAAAGAACACCAATACCATAACTTCTTTAAATCCCTTGGAGCTAGATTTTTAGTTGCTGGTGACTTTAACGCCAAACACACATTTTGGGGTTCACGTCTGGTAACCCCAAAGGGTCGCGTACTCTTCAACACCATTGCTAAAATGGGCTTAGATGTACTCTCAAGTGGACATCCCACCTATTGGCCGACGGACCGACGGAAGATTCCCGATGTTATTGACTTTGGGGTAATGAAAAATATCCCTGTAGAATGGATGCAAGTGGATCCTTCACTGGACTTGTCCTCAGATCACTCTCCTACTATCATTTCAATGCATTTCCCTCAAGTGTGTGGTTCTCCATTTATGAACATGACTAAGACCCGAGTAAGTTGAATAAAATACAAAAAGTATTTAAGTTCTCATTGCACGGAAAATGTTGTGTTGAGAACTACCGACGATATTGATGAGTCGATTGGCAACTTTACCGAGGACCTTCGACGAGCTGTGCATCACGCTTCCACTTATCACGTTGAATGTAGAAATAGGACAAACAGAACTTATTTCTCTGAACTCGAACATCTCCTATCAGAAAAAAGAAGAATGAGAAGAGAGTGGCAAATTCACAGGTCTCCTGAACTGAAAGCTAGGCTACGGGAATGCAGAGATATACTAAGACATTTCTTAGAAACCCAAAGAACGGCCTCACTTAGATCTTACTTGGAAGGTCTTGATAGTACCCCACAATCTGACTACTCGTTATGGAGGGCGGCAAGAGGTTTAAAAAGACCAGTAAGAGGAAAACCTCCTTTGCGAAATCCGAATGGTGACTGGGCTAGAAATGATTCCGAGAAGGGGACTTTATTTGTTAACCATTTGAGAAATGTGTTTACTATAAACAACTCAAATAATAACGAATCTGATTTGCCACCACTTGTTATAAGGCCTCCTGTACCTCTAAGACTAAACTTTCGTGATGTCCAAAACGCTATTGGTACTCTGAACCTTAGAAAGGCTCCAGGTATGGATAAAATCAGCAATAAAATGCTTGTGGAGTTACCTCGTGTAGCAAGAAGAATTATCCTCTTTATCTTCAACGCTATTTTACGCCTAGAATACTATCCTGCAGATTGGAAGGTGTCTATGATCACTATGATTCCTAAGCCAGGGAAGGACCATACCAAAGTGGAGTCATATAGGCCAATTAGTCTACTGCCGACAATTTCAAAACTGTTTGAAAAATTGTTAATGACTAAATTGACTCCAATTCTGAATGACACTGAATGTATTCCTAATCATCAATTCGGCTTCAGAGCTAAACACAGCACCATCGAGCAAACACACAGATTGGTAAATGTGATAAGAGGGTCGTTTGAAGACAAAAAATACTGCTCCGCCCTTTTCATTGATGTGTCGCAAGCGTTCGACAAAGTTTGGCATGACGGTTTAATGCACAAAATAAAATTAACTCTGCCTGCTAACACCCATAAACTCATGGAAAGTTATTTATACGGTCGCAAATTTAAAATCAAAGAAGGTGATTTTTTAAGTACCGCTCAGCCAATTGAATCAGGTGTGCCACAGGGTAGCATACTGGGTCCTACTTTATATTTGATATATGCCTCCGACATGCCGTCAGACCCTAAAATCCATACGTCAACTTTTGCAGACGATACAGCCTTTATCAGCGTCCATCAGGACCACCAAGTTGCATCACAGAATTTGCAGAATTATGTTTATAAACTAGAGAATTGGCTAGAGCTTTGGAAAATCAGGGTTAACGAACAGAAATGTATTCATATAACTTTCACATTGCGAAAAGATACCTGCTCGTTCATCAGAATAAATAATCAAATTATCCCGCAACACAATGAAGTCAAATACCTCGGCATTCACCTCGACCGCCGTTTAACTTGGAAGTCTCATATTGAAGCGAAACTTACACAAATGAGATTAAAAGCAGTGCAACTTAATTGGCTAATCGGCAGAAACTCTACATTGAAATTGGATTGCAAACTTTTGTTGTACAATGCAATACTAAAGCCAATCTGGTGCTATGGAATTCAATTATGGGGTACTGCCTCAGCATCCAACATTGAAAAAATTCAAAGGGGTCAAAATAAAATTCTACGTATAATTACTGCAGCACCATGGTATGTTAAAAATTCTCGAATCCACAAAGATCTAGGCGTGCCATTAGTAAAAGTCGAATTTACAAAATATGCGTCAAAGTATGTCAGCAAACTTGAACACCATCCAAACCCCCTTGCACGAGACATCCTTAACTTTAGTGGCCACAATCGGTTGAGAAGGAGGGATACCCTTGCTTTAACTCAAGCGCAAAATAGATGACTGGATCAGTTGATGTGAAATTTTTTTAGTATCATAAAAATTTTTGTCTAGCACTGGCTGGGCTTATTATTTTCTTTTTAGTATGAAGATTTGAATACTTATTGTCATTTCATTTTGAAGATTCAATAAATAATTAAATGCAAAAAAAAAAAAAAAAAAAAAAAAAAAAAAAAAAAAAATTTTGGATTACGTATTTCATAGAATGTAGGCGTAAATTCACCTTGGAACTACCTATATACAATGTTGATGCTCAGCCGGTTCGTATCGATTCGCTCGAACCGGTTGTTAAAATTTTAAAAATTTTCCGTACCGGTTGTTGCTATTATATTTTTTGCTTTAACGGTTTTTATACAATGTGATATAGTCTGGGCAACAAACATAATATTTACACCCTACATCACCATAGTGGGAAGGGTATATTGGATTTGTGCATATGTTTTTAACGCCCAGCAATATTGGTCCAAAGTATACCGATCGACTCACAATCATTTTCTGAGTCGATTAAATGATGTTCGTCTGTCCGTCCGTCTGGCTGGCTGGCTGTCCATGTAAAGTTTGTGCGCAGAGTACAAGGCGCAATTTTGAAGATATTTCGATAAAATTTGGTACATTATATTTTTCGGCCCAATGATGGATGGGATTGAAACTGGTGGAAATTGGTTCATTATTTCACCTGACCCCCATACAAAAGTCCTCCCGAAATTGTGGTTTACCAATCATAAATGTTTGACTTTTGCAAGGAACCAAACAAATTTCATTACAAATGAGTGGTAAATGAAGCCAAATTACATCTACAAATTTTGTGCAGATCGGTCCATAATTAGTCGTAGCTGCCATATAAGGCCCACTTCCGAAATTCACTTTAAAGAGCAAAACTCACTCAAAAATGTTGGTATTCAAATAATATTTAACACAAATATATCTCATATGTATACAAAAAATACGGTACAATTTTATTGTAATCGGTACATAATTAGTCGTAGCTCCCATATAAGGCCCACTTCCGAAAATCACTTGTAATATTAAATTATGAAGCGTAGTTCTTTTAGTTTTGAGTCCTGATGTTAAACTCTTGCTTTATTCAAAAATGTTCTTTCTTATAAAGCTAACATGAAAAGAATTTGCTTAATCTAGAATTGAGTTACTTTCTGAAGTCACTCATAACTTAAAATACTTAATAATCAAATATTTACATAATATTTACATTACATATTTAATTCTATGCATCTTGTATCAATGTCCCATAAATTTTAGTAAGTTAATATTATTCATATTACATTGAGTTTTACTATTGAGTGTACTTTTCATTGAGCACAATTTTATGTTTAAAGTCCGTTTAGAAATCGAACTATTGTTTTGGAAATAAAGTGAAATTCTAAGCCTTTGCTCCATTTCTTACACGAGTGTAATAAAATACATACTTGAACTGTTTTCCCCTTCAAACAAAAAAAAACACTTGTTAATTCATTGACATTGAAACAAAAATGCATTTGGTTTGCTTATTATATTTCATGAATACTTAATACTATGTCCTAACCAATTACACACATGCATGCTATGCTATGGGTGCAAGATATATATGTGATGACGAATTTCGAGTTGTTTATGTTTAAATTTAATTTGTTTATATTTGACACTTAGCTCTACGTCATGCATATATACTACACCCCCATTCTTTCAGTAAAATCATATACATATATACATACATATGTATATGATTTAGGCTTTCATGTGCTGTGTGTTTTAACAATTTTTATTTATTTTAGTTTTACTTTTGTTTATTCTTGATTATTCTTAGTTTGATTATTCTTAGTTCTACTTTTGATTACAATGGTTATATTTCTTTAATAAATTTTTATGTATGGTTTTGGTTTTTTCTTTTACTTTTAAGGTTACATTTACATCATCCATGCCAATGATCTCGTATGGACCATGGTATGGTGGTTCATTCTTCTTTCTAGTTTCAAATTTTACAAGAACAAAATCTCCTATATTTAGATCTATCATATTCGTTTTGTTATAAGATTCTAAACTTCTTTTCTTCTTTGTAATCTCTATAATTTTTCTAGCATTTTCTAATGAAATCTTCAATCTTGCTTTTAATTCATTTGCGTAGTTATCTAAATTGTACACTCTGTTACTATTTATAATTTGTTCACCCGGTAAGATCGGTAATTTTCCAAAAATTAATTCAAATGGAGAATAATTGGTATCTACATGAGGTGTTATGTTATAAGCAAAAGAATAATAAGGTATCCAATCATTCCAGTTATCATTGTTTACGAATGTTAGAAAGTATTCATTTAAAACTCTATTATTTCTTTCTATGGTACCCAGAGTCTCATGATGGTAAGGTGTAGACAATTTCTGTTCTATTTTTAGCAGATTGCAAATTTCATTCGTTAGTTCATTAACAAATTCTGTACCTCTATCGGACTTTAGAGTTTTGAAAATGCCATATTTTAGTATCAGGTTTTCTGTTAAGCACTTTGCTATCGATTTAGCTTCCTTTGTTTCCATTGGTGCTGCTATTACATATTTTGTTAGTTCACACTGCATTGTTAGAATATATCGAAAATTACCTGAAGGACGTAAAGGTCCGACAGTGTCAATAACTATAGTGTTGAAACTATTTTGTGGCGTGTCTGTCACACATAATGGTTCTTTAGTGTGTCTTATTTGTTTGTTCTTCTGACAAAGGTCACACGTTGATACATATCTCTTGACCATTCTATTCATATTTTTCCATATATATTTTTGTTTTAATTTCAGTAATGTTTTTCTGATGCCAAAATGTCCTCTGCATGGTGTATTGTGATACAAGTTAATTAGTTCCTGTTTTTTTTTTCATCTGTTATTCTCTGAGGTTTGCTATATAATAGAATTCTGACGTCATTTTCTTTACTTTTATTTATAATTTCTTTCATTTTTTCTATGTTTATTCTCTTAAATATTTCGTCACTCTTTTCTAGTGCGAACTTTACATAATTCAATTTGCTTAAAACAGAAGGTAGTTTCTCCAACATATTACATAAATAATCGGGATTATCGCTACATCTGACGGCCGTTTAAAGAGCATAACTCTCTCAAAAATGTTGGTATCCAAATAATATTGAACGCAAATATATTTCATATGTATACAAGCAATACGATATAATTTTATTTTGATAATTAGTCATAGCTGCCATATATGCCCACTTCAGAAATTCACTTTAAAGAGCATAACTCACTCAAAAATGTTGGCTCCAAATAATATTTAACACAAATATCTCATATGTATACAAACAGTACGGTATAATTTTATTGTGTTCGGTATATAATTAGTCGTAGCTCCCATATAAGGCGCACTTCCGAAAATCAACTTTAACCTCCATAAATCGTTTAAAAGTATTTATATCGAGATAAAGTTTAACATACACAATGATCCGTCAATAATAGGTCATATCTCCCAAATAGCCCACATTTCTGAAAAACTGTTTTATACATATAGTGGGTGTAGGGTATTATATGGTCGGACTTAACCGACTATACTTTCTTACTTGTTTTCAGTTGTCAAATGATTGCATTGTCCAAACGTACAAACAAATGCTTTTATTTTGGTCATACATTGGATTCTTGGATGATTTTATCTTACAGCTACGCACATGATTTTATTTAACACACTAGTTTATGTATTAAATTGGGTTTATTTTCAAAAGTCATTATTTAAAAATAAATTTTCCAAATTTTCAGTTTTTATTATTAATTTAAAATAAACAAACGTCAGTAGCCGATTTATTTTTACGTGCACAATTTATATGAGGAATTGCTGACAACCACAGAGTATAACAGAGGTGACAGAAGAGCAAAGATAGTGTGGTTTTTTTCTTGTCTCTTTCTTTGAGAACTGCCTTGTCGGTTTCTTTATGTTACTATTTTTCTTTATTTCTGACGCAAATAAAATTCAATTTTGGTGGAAAAGCTAAGTGCATGTATTACTATTAAAATTTTAATTTAGTTTAATTTCTTTTTTTATATTTATTTATTATTTTAATTTATTACATTTATAGTGATAAAATATTTAATCAACATGCCACCCAACAAATTACCCAGTTGGAACAACAGAAGCAACAATTGGAACAGCAAATGTTGGCGGCTGTCTTGCCAAATACCTCGATAATGCCACCGACATTAATTGGCCAACAGCAGCAGCTTGTCAAGAACATACCCTCTTTATTGGCTCAAAAAGTGTCCATGCCCGTCATGGATGACAATGATCAGCATTATGGCAATCAACAGGGACGTGGTCAACAGCAAAACAACTTTTTTATACCCGATTTGTCGAAACCTCCACCAGGTTTTATGAGTGGTAATGCCAACATTGCACCTGTTACTCAAATTTCTGCTTTAATGCAACAAACACCATTTGCTCAAATAAATAGTAGCATTCCAGTTAATCAAAATCTTAATAATCCACCCCCGAATTTACTAGCATCTGGAGATTTGTTAAGCAATGTAAATAATTTAAATGTTGATTTGTTAAATGTCAATGCGGCTTTACAATTAGTTCATCAACAGCAGCAGCAACAACTTATGGCATATGATCAACATTCGAAACTGTTATCTGCTGGCGTTGTGGACAATGAAGATGAGTGTTGTCCACCACCACCCAGTCTGCACTGGTACCGGTTTGGGTAATAAAAAGGAATTCAAGGAATTCAACAACCCATTTCAGCTGGCGATGTAAGGGATCGCAAAGATATGTATAAAGTAAGTGTTATATCATAAAAACATAAATTCCTTTTTAATTTATTAATTATTATTTATCTGACAGGGAGTTGGCGTTAATATGAATGATCCCTTTGAGAATTTTCGTAAAAATAAAGGTGCTGCTTTTGTACATCGAATGCGTGCGCGTGATGATAAAAGTTAAATAAAGACATTTTTTATTTTTATTACGTATAAATTTTCTTTTTTCTTAAGCATTTATTTTTTCATTAGAGGTGTATGGAAAGCACCATTTACAGCCAAACGTTTCATGCGTTGTATTTTCAATATTTTGGAGTTTTTTTCACCAAAAATTCAATAGCTTCTACATTGCGGATACATATAATTGCCCACACCACAGTATGGTTTTTCTATACCCTTATCAACACACCATTGTTGAGCTTTAGCGCAAGCATCACCAATTTCCGTGTCTGGTGCATATAATACCATGGCCATAGCGCCAGATGCTTTATTACAAGTCATTTGCATGGCATTGGCTCAAACTTGCACCAGTTTAAGGCCCTTATCAAATGGAATAACACCAGCAAACACCAAAGCCGTAAGCTCACTCAAACTAAAACCGGCAGCGCCTACACAACTGTCTAGCTTTTGGGCGTTCTTATTTTAACTGCTCCAAAGCCGCCAATGAAGACACCATTACAGTTGGTTGAGCATGTTCCGTACGTTTTGCTCCTTCCAAGCACACTTTCAACAGATCATATCCCAAAACTTCTTTAGCCATTTTAAATATTCGTCTAGCTTCAGGAAAACGCATAAGTCCGGGAAATAATACAACTATATGTAATTATTTTTGCAGATTATACAAAACACAACGTGCTTAACCGTAAAATATACAAAGCACAGAGTATAATTAATTATATTTAAAGGAATCACTTAAAATAATTTAACACAACACAAATTGTTTGGTTTATTTTGCCACAAATTATGCTTTGACACAAAATTGTTTTGTTTATTTTGCTTTGTTCACAAATTTCGTGTTTTTTATAGTTATTTGCTTTTTCACATTACAAATTTACTAACAGAAAATATTTTCTTTCTCTTTTTAATAGACCTACTGTGTCAGCTGATTGTAGCGATTTTGAAACACCAAAATTGTCCCCTCTGTTATACTCTGTGCTGACAACAATGCTACTACTACAGTCGGAGTCGACAAAATTTAGTGAACTGGTATCGAACGCCCGTGAACAAATCAAACTCAACGAAAGTTTATAACAAACCGTGACAGCTAAATTATCAAAACAAACATTTTTTTCTTGAGTGGTGAAAATTGTTTGTTGTTGTTTATGTATCATTGTGTAGATTTGTTACACAAATTTCTAATTTGTAAACTAACAAACCCAAACATAACCTAAAATACATTGAATAAACTTATGTGTTTTATAAACAATAATTGCTAATGTCGATGCAAATAAGTAAAAATTTTTTTAGAAATCAATAATAACTAAAACACATTTAATCAAAATAAAATTAATTTGTAAATTTTGTGGATTACACAGTACAACAGCCAATCTGGGGGGTGAGAAATTCCAATTCAGGGTGATGGTACTAGGTCAGTATAGTAAAACCCTCAAAGGGTTTGGCGTTCGTATGTGTCAGTTTTTTTTATGACCTTTTAAATTTTTTCCTTATCTTGATGTTTTTTCGCTTAAGCATGGTACTGTGTTCAAATTTGCGAAATTTGTTGAGCAACATCAATTATTTCGTTTGAAAATTTTGACAATTATCAAGTGGTGACAATGCCGCTCTTTAGAAGAAAATTATCGTGCTTATTGCCCTAAGGTATGCAACATTGTTTCTTTTATATAAACAAAAACCATATGTTTTTTATTTTATATGTTAATGAAAAGGATACAAAAATTATATTACATATTATCCATGATGCTTTTATGGCGTTGTGGTTACAATGTAATTTATTGGTTTTATTCCTTATATTTTTTCTTTTTCGTACTGCCGATATGATTAGACGCTTCTCAGTTTCACTAAATTTATTTTTGTCTTTAATATTTTTTGTTTTATTAGTATTATTTTCAATTTGAATAATTTTTGTGCGAAATTATTAAATTCAAAACACAATAACAAATAAAATCTAAACAGCTGTTGTTTTCAATTTCGTGCGAAATAAGTGCCGCTTACATTATTTCGCAGTTGAAAAAAAAAGTTGCCATATACATTTTTGGTTGAAAAAACATGATGCCAGAAACATTTCGTAATTTTTCACAACAAGAACAGAGTACAACTTCAGCAGCATTAGTTCGCATTTATTTCGCATCAATTTTTTTATATGGACTTTTGATAGTATTTCGCACGAAATGACGAACAGAATACCATGCTTTAAGCATGGTACTCTGTTCAAATTTGCGAAATTTGTTGAGCAACATCAATTATTTCGTTTGAAAATGTTGACAAATAGCAAGTGGTAACAATGCCGCGATTTAGAAGAAAATTGTCGTTTTTATTGCCCTTAGGTATGCAACATTGTTTTTTTTATGTAAACAAAAATCATATGTTTTTTATTTTATATGTTAAATACATATTATCCATGATGCTTTTATGGCGTTGTGGTTACAATGCAATTTATTGGTTTTATGATTAGATGCTTCTCAGTTTCACTAAATTTATTTTTGTCTTTACTATTTTTTGTTTTATTAGTATTATTTTCAATTTGAATAATTTTTGTGCGAAATTATTAAATTAAAAACACAATACAAATAAAATCTAAACAGCTGTTGTTTTCAATTTCGTGCGAAATAAGTGCCGCTTACATTATTTCGCAGTTGAAAAAAAATGTTGCCATATACATTTTTTGGTTGAAAAAACATGATGCCAGAAACATTTCGTATTTTTTCACAACAAGAACAGAGTACAACTTCAGCAGCATTAGTTCGCATTTATTTCGCATCAATTTTTTTATATGGACTTTTGATAGTATTTCGCACGAAATGACGAACAGAATACCATGCTTTAAGCATGGTACTCTGTTCAAATTTGCGAAATTTGTTGAGCAACATCAATTATTTCGTTTGAAAATGTTGACAAATAGCAAGTGGTAACAATGCCGCGATTTAGAAGAAAATTGTCGTTTTTATTGCCCTTAGGTATGCAACATTGTTTTTTTTATGTAAACAAAAATCATATGTTTTTTATTTTATATGTTAAATACATATTATCCATGATGCTTTTATGGCGTTGTGGTTACAATGCAATTTATTGGTTTTATGATTAGATGCTTCTCAGTTTCACTAAATTTATTTTTGTCTTTACTATTTTTTGTTTTATTAGTATTATTTTCAATTTGAATAATTTTTGTGCGAAATTATTAAATTAAAAACACAATACAAATAAAATCTAAACAGCTGTTGTTTTCAATTTCGTGCGAAATAAGTGCCGCTTACATTATTTCGCAGTTGAAAAAAAATGTTGCCATATACATTTTTTGGTTGAAAAAACATGATGCCAGAAACATTTCGTATTTTTTCACAACAAGAACAGAGTACAACTTCAGCAGCATTAGTTCGCATTTATTTCGCATCAATTTTTTTAATATGGGCTGTTGATAGTATTTCGCACGAAATGACGAACAGAATACCATGCTTTAGTTGTAACATTTTGGCAAAAACGTAGTTTAACATAACTCGAGAACCACTTGTCCGATTTTGATGAAACAAATTTAGAAAAATTAAGAATTTATTTATTTACAATTAAGTGAAGGTATCCCATTTTTGTTTTTATTCATAAAAGTGTCATTTATCGCCTTTTTTATAAATTTTCCCCAATAACTCCAGACTTCTGGCCATAAACTACTAAAAAAAATTAAGTAAACATTTTTATAATTTTCTATTTTTATTTTATTTATTTATTTTTATTTATTTTAATAAATATTGCCTAGACTTTTTCGATGGTGGTTGTTCGGGACTAGTGGCATCGCATAAATAAATAAATTCTTAATTTTTCTAAATTTGTTTCATCAAAATCGGACAAGTGGTTCTCGAGTTATGTTATTAGAATTTTGTGGATTATTTATTAGAATTTTGTGGATTAATAGAATTTTTGTGCATTATAAGCAATAATTGTATTATAAATTTCCCTACAAATTCTTAACGGGAGCTTGTGCATCATATCGGCAAATAGGAGTTAGTGGCTAATAAGTGTAGAAATCAATTTACGTATAGATTTTTCCACAAAAAATGGAACATAGGGGGTATGCCTTAAAAAACTTTCATGCTTTAGGTAAAATGTAAAAAAACAGCAAATTAGAAATTTCCCTATAAATTCTAAACGGGAGCTTGTGCATCATATCGGAAAACAGGAGTTAGTAGCTAATAAGTTAAGAAATCAAATTACGTATAGATTTTTCCACAAAAAAAATGGAACATAGGGGGTATGCCCTAACAAACTTAGTTGTTTTAAGTAAAATGTAAAAAACAGCACATTAGAAATTTCCCTATAAATTCTAAACGGGAGCTTGTGCATCATATCGGAAAACAGGACTAAGTAGCTAGTAAGTATAGAAATCAAACTACGTATAGATTTTTCCACAAAAAAAAATGGAACATAGGGGGTATGACCTATCAAACTTTCATGCTTTATGTAAAATGTTTAAAAACAGCACTTTAGTAATTTCTCTACTTAAAATATTTAAGTTTGTTAGGTACGTCACCAGATTGCTACATTTACAAGCTAATAATAGTTTTCGCATTCCAATATGATGTACAAGATCCTGTTCAGGATTTATAGATTATTGCACTGGAATTTTTCATATACTTATCTATATATATAAAAGAGAGTGACGTTAGTTACTAACTTTATAACTAAAGAACGCCTGGACCGATTGCAACGATTCGCACGAAGTCAGGCTGGTCTCAGGCCAGAGAAGAAGAATCCCCAGAAATAATTCAGAAATTGACCACGCCTACTTTTTTTTTAATTAATGTTTTTATGTGTGAGTGTGTGTATGTAATTTATAGAATCGTAAACTATGCATTTGATCATGTGATGATCTTTGGCAAAGTTGTTGTGCATGAGCCCGGGAAGGTTTTTAAGTTGGTATGACCACGCCCACTCTAACGCCTACTTTTTTTAATTAATTCTACATGGGTTTTTACAGATGTACTTCAAATTGTATATACATCTTACTGTAGGTGAGGTAGAAATAAAAATTTTATGTGCCACGCCCACTCACGCCCCATCTCATGCAAGACCCTTGCCAGGTAAGCCATACCGCTGGAGCAATCTGCCTGAAATTTTCACATCACACCACTAAAGCTCCGGTATGTTTTATAGAATACTTCTTTTTGCGACCACGCCTACTTTAACGCCTTCTTTTTTAAATTGATTCTACTCTGATTTTAACATATTCACTTTAAATTGAATATCTTACTCTAGGCGAGATCAAAAATTAAGATTCATACTCCACGCCTCCTTTCACGTCCCATCTCTAGCGTTCATTTTTGACCACCTACTTTTTTTTAAATTGATGCCATAGCAACGCCCGCAGTGTACAGCCGAAGTCGACCACGCCTGCTTTAAAATTGTGTAATCGATTCTACAAGGGTTTTAAAAGACTTACTTCAAATTGTATACACCCATTACTTTTAATTATTATCTTCTAAAATCCAAAAATCAAATGTCGTTCCTTTGTATATCATAATTTTTACGACAATTATTTTCCACCTAATTTGCTTGAAAACTTTTTTTGTTAAGTTTTATTTTACAAAAACAAATTCTGGTTCTGCCATTGCCAGTAGATGGCGTTGTGTGAATAAACTTTTGACACCTGATTTATTTTTGTAGTATTTAAAATTTTTCAGCATTTTTTAAAAGTGATTTCAAAAGGTAAGTTCTCTAATTGATTTTGTGACATTGTTTTTGTGACATTAACTGCTTTTGTGACATTAATTTCTCAGTGTTATTCATAATGTCGCGACCCAGAAGATCTGATCTTTCGCATCGAACCCGTAATGCAATTACAAATCGGAATATTACCAATCGATTGAATACGGATGAACAAGAAATCGCACGAGATCAGCGCCGTGTTAGTATGGCCCGACTTCGCGTAACGCAAACACAAGAAGAAAGACAGGCGACAAATGAAACGGCTCGATTAGCAATGAGAAATCGATTAAATCAAGCAATTCAACAACGTGAAAATCTAAATCAACGCGTAAGAAGAAGAGCTTCAAGTGTTAATTTGAATCGAGTAGCGTTTTATTACGATTGCACTTTTGACTACAGCTCGCATCCTTCCGTTCAAATTGGCCCAATGGAGATTGTGTGCAATCATTGCGGTGCATTACAGTTCACCGGAGAATCCCCTGGGTTGTGCTGTCTCAGTGATAAGGTCAAATTACCACCATTGCCTTCACCATTGGTACGACCACGCCTACTCTAACGCCCACTTTTTTTAATTGATTAATTGCTTCTACATGGGTTTTTTTTACAGATTTACTTCATACAGATTGTATCCATATCTTACTGCAGGCGATGTAAAAATAAAAAAAATTATGTGCCACGCCCACTTTCACGCCCCATCACAAACAATTTATGTTTACATGGATTTTCAGTCTGCGGGCGGAGGGGCGTGGCAAAATCCAATTTTCATATTGCACCACCAATGGCATACGAGCATACATACATATATTTTGCTTTTTTAATTTTATTTAATTTTTTTGAAAGCCGTTGTCATGTTTTTCAATACGAGATATCAAACTCTTAAATCGGTTATTCGGTAGTTCCGAAGATATTTGCAAAAAACTTATGTTATTAACAATCCAATATCAAAATTTTAAAACTTTCGAAATGTTGCATTCAAAAATCCGAGTTTTCGGTTTATTTACAAAATATTTACATCATTCGATAACAGAAGATATTCCTCGCTTACTAAGGTGCAACATTATACAATAAGTTAAAAATAATATTATATCATCAATCGATGATAAAAAAAACTTTATGTACTCTTGCATTTAAGATACCTACATTTTGTGCACATTTGTGAGTTTTTTTCAAACGCTGATAAAAAATAACGGTACATTCAAAGAAATTGCTCGAAGCGCTCTATGTGATTTTTGAGGAAACTACAAACCGATGGGAGGCGCTCTTATTCTTTTTGTTGGTGATTTTCGTCAAACTTTGCCCGTTATTCCAAGATCAATGCCCGCAGATGAGCTGAACGCATGCTTGAAAGCTTCATATCTTTGGAACCGAGTCGAGAAAATCACGCTATCGACGAACATACGTGTGCATTTGTTGCAAGACCCGTCTGCCCAAACATTCTCAGAACAACTTTTTGACATCGGAAATTGAAAAATTCCAATTAATCGCGCCACGAACGAGATTTCGTTCCCGCCTAACTTCTGTAGAATGCAAATGAATATTCAAGCCGTTTGGCGTGAAAAGGGGCGTGAAAGAGGCGTGGCTTAAGAAATCTTTATTTTTACCTCGCCTGGAGTATATAATGTGTATACAAATTGAAGTAAATCTGTTAAAAACTATATGGGAGCAATTACATAATTTTTAAAAAGTGGGCGTAAAAATGGGCGTGGTCAAAAAAAGTACCCTATTAAACATACCAGAGTCACAGTTAAATGCTGTGAAAGTTTTAAAAATATCGGTCCAGAGGTTTGGTCTCCAATTACAATAATTTAAAAAAGTTGGCGTAAAAGTGGGCGTGGTAAAAAAAGTACCCAATTATTCCTTCCAGAGTCACAGTAACATGCTGTGAAAATTTCATCAAAATCGGTTCAGCCGTTTTGGAGTCCATACGTTACATACATACATACATACATTGAATTTTATATATATAGATTTATTTGTTTATTCATTTATTTAATTATTTCTTTATTGATTTATTTATAATTTATTTATTCATATCTTTAATTTATTTCAATTTTTTGTTATTAATTTATTTGTTTATTCATTTATTTAATTATTTCTTTATTGATTTATTTATTCTATTATTTATTTATTTATTTAGTGACTTATTTCATCGTTTATTTTATTATCTATTAATTTATTTATTTATCTATTGATATAATCTATTATTTATTTATTTGATATATACATATGTATATGTATAATATTCTTATTTATGTACATATCTAGTTATTGATGTAGTTATAAGTATTTAATTAACTTGTTTATCTAGTAATGATTTTATTCATGTGATTTAGGAAATCTTGTTCCTATGACATCAGTTAAGTAACTAAGTATGTAAATGTATTAATCCTATGACTACATTACCTGACTATATACCTATATTATACATATACATATATGTATATGTGTGTATATTTTATTACACATGTACATATTCTTATGTATAATATTTTTTTTTTGAATTCAATTTCTTTTTTCCTTTCTTTTTTTTTGTTGTTTTTTTTTTAACGAACTTAAATGCTACAAAACTAAACTAGTGCAATAAAGTTAAGGTTATTATTAATTACATACTACTTGACTATACTTATATATGCATATATTTTTCTTCTTCTATCTATGCAATCTTATTTCTCTTAATTTCTAGATTTTGTTTTCTTTTTTATATAATACTAGCTAAACCCGGTGTGCTTTGTTACCCCCCTTCTCGTCATAAAATAAAATAAAACGTATTTATATATTTACAAACATTTGTTTATTTAATTTTAATGTATTTATTGCAATGCTTTAGGCGAGACCATGCCCCTTGTCCACTTACATAGTCAAGAATTTATTATTTCGTAAGAATATCCTGTTGTGAAAATTTAATGACGATCGGTCCAGTAGTTACGACTATATTACGATGTTTAATTTTCCTAAAAAGGGGCGTGGTCCCACTCACTTTTCTCCTGGTACATATTCCTAATTATGCCAATACCATATGTACCAACTATCACCGACGTACGTCAAAAAATGCCCAAAATATGGCGGGTTATATTTGTGGGTTATATGGGCGGTGCCACCCCCGTTTGTACAATCAAAACTTCATATAGCCTATTATTCCTTCCAGAGTCACAGTAACATGCTGTACAAATTTCAGGCAGATTGGTCCAAGGGTTTGGCCTCCTATTAAGCACAAACATACAGACACACATTCATTTATATATATATATAGATTAAAAGCAATATAATTTAATGTGAAATGGGGCGAAAAATGGGGATTTGGTAATAAAAAAATGTATGTAGTTAAAAAGTATATAAAACTTTAGGTAAATACATATTACAAAAAAAGTATTTTGTATAGCAAACATTGTTAGTGGTATAAGTAAGTATCTGAATTAAAAAAAGGGGGCGATGAAGTAGGCGTAGTTCATAGTTATATGGCGACGTTAACAGTATTAAGCGCAATATACTACCAAATAAAAAAAATACGTTGGAATGAACAAATTTGTATAGAGAATAAAACTTTCAAAAATTTGGCGTTAAAAGGGGCGTGGCTTAAGAAATCTTTATTTTTACCTCGCCTGGAGTATATAATGTGTATACAATTTGAAGTAAATCTGTTCAAAACTATATGGGAGCAATTACATAATTTTTAAAAAGTGGGCGTAAAAATGGGCGTGGTCAAAAAAAAAGTACCCTATTAATCATACCAGAGTCCCAGTTAAATGCTGTGAAAATTTCAAAAATAGCGGTCCAGAGGTTTGGTCTCCAATTACAATATTTAAAAAAAGTGGGCGTGGTAAAAAAAAGTACCCTTTTATTCCTTCCAGAGTCACAGTAACATGCTGTGAAAATTTCATCAAAATCGGCTCAGCCGTTTTGGAGTCTATACGTTACATACATACATACATACATTGAATTTTATATATATAGATTTCTTTTTCTTCTATACAGGTATAACAAAACGAATTATATAAAATTAATTTAATTTATATAAAATTAATTTCATTTCGCATTTATTGTTTAATAATTCGTTAGATTCGTTAATTTTTTTGTGGGCATATGTGGTTATCTTTTTTTCTGGTTAGATTTGTTTTTTTTTCTAAGTTTTTTTTTTTTTGGTTTTCTTTGGTAACACTATAACTTATTCCTATATATAATACTACCAACAAAAAGGTCATGTGTTTCTGTTAAGGGGTTTTCTTTGAGGTAACCTCGGTAGACATCTTGTTTTTTTTTTTGTATTAAGTAGGTTTATATATTAAATTAAATAAAAATGGCGTGTTTTACTCACGTGCCTCACGGTGATAGGCAATTTGCAGCAACGCTCTTACCCAATGGTGGCTATACCGATTTGCTGGTGTTAATCCGCTAGTATTGACTGCTACCGTAAAACAATGGGGGTGTTGCTGATGACGATGGAGTCGTGGTCTTCTGCAGCCTTTGATGTTTTCGTTGCCTTCTCCCTTTGTTGTCCCAAAATTCTCGTTGGCACTGATGATTTCTTGGGCGTATTTATATTCCTCAGTGTTCCAAATACTCCTCACGTTCTGTTGTTTTTTTTCCAAGCACCTAATGTGCAATCAAATTAGAAATTTGGAGTTCCTCTCAACCTCCAGATTTGCCTCGCGGTTCTATTTTCTTGGCTTTTTTTTAGATTTTTCTTTCGGCTAAATAAATGGCGTCCTTTTTTGCTTTTTCTCGTTTACCCCAACCTCTTCGCGGTTCTTTTACACCCAGCTTTCGTAAGCTTTGTGTAGGCACGGCCTTATTGTCAATATCAGCTCTGTTCTGACGCCCTCTATGTTTCGAGTCAGACTTAGAAATTGTGTCGGTTCTTTAAAGGTGAGCGTCACAATATTTCATTTGTGAAATAAATTATAAAAGATAAAATTAATAAAAAACATTTATTTTATTTAACATTATTTATTTTTTTATTTTTATTCAAACAAAGTCAAATATAAAACATAGACAACAAAGCACGCCGAAAAGAAATAAAGCAAATGTCAAAAAGCAAAGCAAATGTATACAATAAGAATAAAAGCAAAAAGCGTGCATCCGAGAACGGGAAACAAACGGGGACATTTGAAAATACTCAAAGTATTTCATTGGAAAATCATAGAAACACAAACAATGGGAGTGGGAATTTAGAACAGAATTTAAATTTAATTTATAAAAATAAAAAATATTTTATGAGAAATATTGGTTCAAAATAGTTACACAAATTTTGGATTACGTATTTCATAGAATGTAGGCGTAAATTCACCTTGGAACTACCTATATACAATGTTGATGCTCAGCCGGTTCGTATCGATTCGCTCGAACCGGTTGTTAAAATTTTAAAAATTTTCCGTACCGGTTGTTGCTATTATATTTTTTGCTTTAACGGTTTTTATACAATGTGATATAGTCTGGGCAACAAACATAATATTTACACCCTACATCACCATAGTGGGAAGGGTATATTGGATTTGTGCATATGTTTTTAACGCCCAGCAATATTGGTCCAAAGTATACCGATCGACTCACAATCATTTTCTGAGTCGATTAAATGATGTCCGTCTGTCCGTCCGTCTGGCTGGCTGGCTGTCCATGTAAAGTTTGTGCGCAGAGTACAAGGCGCAATTTTGAAGATATTTCGATAAAATTTGGTACATTATATTTTTCGGCCCAATGATGGATGGAATTGAAACTGGTGGAAATTGGTTCATTATTTCACCTGACCCCCATACAAAAGTCCTCCCGAAATTGTGGTTTACCAATCATAAATGTTTGACTTTTGCAAGGAACCAAACAAATTTCATTACAAATGAGTGGCAAATGAAGCCAAATTACATCTACAAATTTTGTGCAGATCGGTCCATAACACAGTGCAACAACCAAAATCCGAATGGGATGAGACCAAATACAAATGATAGCTGACATTGTCCATAACAAAACCTCCAAGGGATTTTTTTGGTTCAGTGCTAGAATTTTTTTTACAAGCATTTGAAATTTGTGATTTTGGAACCCTGGCTAACGAGAAAAACTCATTACAATTTTGATAAAATAATGGCTATATATTTTTACTATCCGGGAGAAATGTGATATATTTATGTTTATGGGGTCGGGGAATCCATTTTTGATATTATGTTTTACCTAAAACTAACGCTAGGTGGCGCTGTCATACAATTTGCGTTATTATTTGTAGACTTTCATAGAAAAAACGGTGCATATGCTTTCTTGAGGCTGAATAATCAATTTTTGTTGTTGGATTTATTTTAAAATATAATTATAATGATTTTACAAAGTACATTTTATTACTGCCAGTACGTTTCTTTAAAAAAAATGCTGTTTTCATGGAAAAAATTAGTTTTTATTGGAATTACCTATTTTCTATTACAAAAAAAAAACGTTTTATTTCAAACTATTATATTTTTATAAAAATGTACATATATTACTTTATTTATCTTTGAAAAATTGCAAAGAAAAAAAAATATAAAATCGGTTCATTAATTTATTTCGTTTGAAAATACAAGTTTCTATATTCATCTGAGATCAGACAGCATTAACATTTTGTCCGTAAAGTTTGCTATTTCACCTTCTGAGATCATATCAGTTGTCAAACTCAAATGAGAAATCAGATAGTGTACAGATAGCTTAAGATGACATTGAGGAACTAGGAGTAAACACGTCCTTAAAAATTCATTTTCTCCATGAACATATGGATTGGTTTGAAAACCAACTTTCAACCGAATCAGATGAGCAAGGTGAACGTTTTCATCAAGTGACTTTAACAATTGAAAACAAGGAATAGAGGAAAAAAACTAGACGCTATGTTAGGTGATTTATGCTGGTGGTTAAAGAGAACCACAGATGAAGACAATAGTGACGAAGAGCAAGAACTAGATATATACACAGATCCACAACCTTCTACTTCTTCAAACAATACAAACTGACAGTGATAGTAATGCAGATCCAAAATGATATAATAGATATAATAAGTTATAATTCATTTTAATAAAACATTTTTTTTTTTTTTTTTAGAGAGAAGTAACACTCAGGCAATTAATATGCCTATATATAATTGTGTTAATTTCTTTGGAAAGGGGATAGTTGAAGAAGTAAATGTGGTGAAAGAAGAAAGCTTTTTTATATCACAACTCTGCCATTGCGCATTATGTAATACAAAATAGGTAATTCCAATAAAAACTAATTTTTTCCATGAAAACAGCATTTTTTTTAAAGAAACTTACTGGCAATAATAAAATGTACTTTGTAAAATCATTATAATTATATTCTAAAATAAATCCAACAACAAAAACTGATTATTCAGCCTCAAGAAAGCATATGCACCGTTTTTTCTATGAAAGTCTACAAATAATAACGCAAATTGTATGACAGCGCCACCTAGCGTTAGTTTTAGGTAAAACATAATATCAAAAATGGATTCCCCGACCCCATAAACATAAATATATCACATTTCTCCCGGATAGTAAAAATATATAGCCATTATTTTATCAAAATTGTAATGAGTTTTTCTCGTTAGCCAGGGTTCCAAAATCACAAATTTCAAATGCTTGTAAAAAAAATTCTAGCACTGAACCAAAAAAATCCCTTGGAGGTTTTGTTATGGACAATGTCAGCTATCATTTGTATTTGGTCTCATCCCATTCGGATTCCAAAAGTTTCATTTTGTGTCACAGTGTAATTAGTCGTAGCTGCCATATAAGGCCCACTTCCGAAATTCACTTTAAAGAGCAAAACTCACTCAAAAATGTTGGTATTCAAATAATATTTAACACAAATATATCTCATATGTATACAAAAAATACGGTACAATTTTATTGTGATCGGTACATAATTAGTCGTAGCTCCCATATAAGGCCCACTTCCGAAAATCACTTTAAAGAGCATAACTCTCTCAAAAATGTTGGTATCCAAATAATATTGAACGCAAATATATTTCATATGTATACAAGCAATACGATATAGTTTTATTTTGATCGGTCCATAATTAGTCATAGCTGCCATATAGGCCCACTTCAGAAATTCACTTTAAAGAGCATAACTCACTCAAAAATGTTGGCTCCAAATAATATTTAACACAAATATCTCATATGTATACAAACAGTACGGTATAATTTTATTGTGTTCGGTATATAATTAGTCGTAGCTCCCATATAAGGCGCACTTCCGAAAATCAACTTTAACCTCCATAAATCGTTTAAAAGTATTTATATCGAGATAAAGTTTAACATACACAATGATCCGTCAATAATAGGTCATATCTCCCAAATAGCCCACATTTCTGAAAAACTGTTTTATACATATAGTGGGTGTAGGGTATTATATGGTCGGGCTTAACCGACTACACTTTCTTACTTGTTTTCAGTTGTCAAATGATTGCATTGTCCAAACGTACAAACAAATGCTTTTATTTTAATCATACATTGGATTCTTGGATGATTTTATCTTACAGCTACTCACATGATTTTATTTAACACACTAGTTTATGTATTAAATTGGGTTTATTTTCAAAAGTCATTATTTAAAAATAAATTTTCCAAATTTTCAGTTTTTATTATTAATTTAAAATAAACAAACGTCAGTAGCCGATTTATTTTTACGTGCACAATTTATAAGAGGAAATGCTGACAACCACAGAGTATAACAGAGGTGACAGAAGAGCAAAGATAGTGTAGTTTTTTTCTTGTCTCTTTCTTTGAGAACTGCCTTGTCGGTTTCTTTATGTTACTATTTTTCTTTATTTCTGACGCAAATAAAATTCAATTTTGGTGGAAAAGCTAAGTGCATGTGTTACTATTAAAATTTTAATTTAGTTTAATTTCTTTTTTTATATTTATTTATTATTTTAATTTATTACATTTATAGTGATAAAATATTTAATCAACATGCCACCCAACAAATTACCCAGTTGGAACAACAGAAGCAACAATTGGAACAGCAAATGTTGGCGGCTGTCTTGCCAAATACCTCGATAATGCCACCGACATTAATTGGCCAACAGCAGCAGCTTGTCAAGAACATACCCTCTTTATTGGCTCAAAAAGTGTCCATGCCCGTCATGGATGACAATGATCAGCATTATGGCAATCAACAGGGACGTGGTCAACAGCAAAACCACTTTTTTATACCCGATTTGTCGAAACCTCCACCAGGTTTTATGAGTGGTAATGCCAACATTGCACCTGTTACTCAAATTTCTGCTTTAATGCAACAAACACCATTTGCTCAAATAAATAGTAGCATTCCAGTTAATCAAAATCTTAATAATCCACCCCCGAATTTACTAGCATCTGGAGATTTGTTAAGCAATGTAAATAATTTAAATGTTGATTTGTTAAATGTCAATGCGGCTTTACAATTAGTTCATCAACAGCAGCAGCAACAACTTATGGCATATGATCAACATTCGAAACTGTTATCTGCTGGCGTTGTGGACAATGAAGATGAGTGTTGTCCACCACCACCCAGTCTGCACTGGTACCGGTTTGGGTAATAAAAAGGAATTCAAGGAATTGAACAACCCATTTCAGCTGGCGATGTAAGGGATCGCAAAGATATATATAAAGTAAGTGTTATATCATAAAAACATAAATTCCTTTTTAATTTATTAATTATTATTTATCTGACAGGGAGTTGGCGTTAATATGAATGATCCCTTTGAGAATTTTCGTAAAAATAAAGGTGCTGCTTTTGTACATCGAATGCGTGCGCGTGATGAGAAAAGTTAAATAAAGACATTTTTTATTTTTATTACATATAAATTTTCTTTTTTCTTAAGCATTTATTTTTTCATTAGAGGTGTATGGAAAGCACCATTTACAGCCAAACGTTTCATGCGTTGTATTTTCAATATTTTGGAGTTTTTTCACCAAAAATTCAATAGCTTCTACATTGCGGATACATATAATTGCCCACATCACAGTATGGTTTTTCTATACCCTTATCAACATACCATTGTTGAGCTTTAGCGCAAGCATCACCAATTTCCGTGTCTGGTGCATATAATACCATGGCCATAGCGCCAGATGCTTTATTACAAGTCATTTGCATGGCATTGGCTCAAACTTGCACCAGTTTAAGGCCCTTATCAAATGGAATAACACCAGCAAACACCAAAGCCGTAAGCTCACCCAAACTAAAACCGGCAGCGCCTACACAACTGTCTAGCTTTTGGGCGTTCTTATTTTAACTGCTCCAAAGCCGCCAATGAAGACACCATTACAGTTGGTTGAGCATGTTCCGTACGTTTTGCTCCTTCCAAGCACACTTTCAACAGAAAACTTCTTTAGCCATTTTAAATATTCGTCTAGCTTCAGGAAAACGCATAAATCCGGGAAATAATACAACTATATGTAATTATTTTTGCAGATTATACAAAACACAACGTACTTAACCGTAAAATATACAAAGCACAGAGTATAATTAATTATATTTAAAGGAATCACTTAAAATAATTTAACACAACACAAATTGTTTGGTTTATTTTGCCACAAATTATGCTTTGACACAAAATTGTTTTGTTTATTTTGCTTTGTTCACAAATTTCGTGTTTTATATAGTTATTTGCTTTTTCACATTACAAATTTACTAACAGAAAATATTTTCTTTCTCTTTTTAATAGACCTACTGTGTCAGCTGATTGTAGCGATTTTGAAACACCAAAATTGTCCCCTCTGTTATACTCTGTGCTGACAACAATGCTACTACTACAGTCGGAGTCGACAAAATTTAGTGAACTGGTATCGAACGCCCGTGAACAAATCAAACTCAACGAAAGTTTATAACAAACCGTGACAGCTAAATTATCAAAACAAACATTTTTTTCTTGATTGGTGAAAATTGTTTGTTGTTGTTTATGTATCATTGTGTAGATTTGTTACACAAATTTCTAATTTGTAAACTAAAAAACCCAAACATAACCTAAAATACATTGAATAAACTTATGTGTTTTATAAACAATAATTGCTAATGTCGATGCAAATAAGTAAAAATTTTTTTAGAAATCAATAATAACTAAAACACATTTAATCAAAATAAAATTAATTTGTAAATTTTGTGGATTACACAGTACAACAGCCAATCTGGGGGGTGAGAAATTCCAATTCAGGGTGATGGTACTAGGTCAGTATAGTAAAACCCTCAAAGGGTTTGGCGTTCGTATGTGTCAGTTTTTTTTATGACCATTTAAATTTTTTCCTTATCTTGATGTTTTTTCGCTTAAGCATGGTACTGTGTTCAAATTTGCGAAATTTGTTGAGCAACATCAATTATTTCGTTTGAAAATTTTGACAATTATCAAGTGGTGACAATGCCGCTCTTTAGAAGAAAATTATCGTGCTTATTGCCCTAAGGTATGCAACATTGTTTCTTTTATATAAACAAAAACCATATGTTTTTTATTTTATATGTTAATGAAAAGGATACAAAAATTATATTACATATTATCCATGATGCTTTTATGGCGTTGTGGTTACAATGTAATTTATTGGTTTTATTCCTTATATTTTTTCTTTTTCGTACTGCCGATATGATTAGACGCTTCTCAGTTTCACTAAATTTATTTTTGTCTTTAATATTTTTTGTTTTATTAGTATTATTTTCAATTTGAATAATTTTTGTGCGAAATTATTAAATTCAAAACACAATAACAAATAAAATCTAAACAGCTGTTGTTTTCAATTTCGTGCGAAATAAGTGCCGCTTACATTATTTCGCAGTTGAAAAAAAATGTTGCCATATACATTTTTTGGTTGAAAAAACATGATGCCAGAAACATTTCGTATTTTTTCACAACAAGAACAGAGTACAACTTCAGCAGCATTAGTTCGCATTTATTTCGCATCAATTTTTTTATATGGACTTTTGATAGTATTTCGCACGAAATGACGAACAGAATACCATGCTTTAAGCATGGTACTCTGTTCAAATTTGCGAAATTTGTTGAGCAACATCAATTATTTCGTTTGAAAATGTTGACAAATAGCAAGTGGTAACAATGCCGCGATTTAGAAGAAAATTGTCGTTTTTATTGCCCTTAGGTATGCAACATTGTTTTTTTTATGTAAACAAAAATCATATGTTTTTTATTTTATATGTTAAATACATATTATCCATGATGCTTTTATGGCGTTGTGGTTACAATGCAATTTATTGGTTTTATGATTAGATGCTTCTCAGTTTCACTAAATTTATTTTTGTCTTTACTATTTTTTGTTTTATTAGTATTATTTTCAATTTGAATAATTTTTGTGCGAAATTATTAAATTAAAAACACAATACAAATAAAATCTAAACAGCTGTTGTTTTCAATTTCGTGCGAAATAAGTGCCGCTTACATTATTTCGCAGTTGAAAAAAAATGTTGCCATATACATTTTTTGGTTGAAAAAACATGATGCCAGAAACATTTCGTATTTTTTCACAACAAGAACAGAGTACAACTTCAGCAGCATTAGTTCGCATTTATTTCGCATCAATTTTTTTAATATGGGCTGTTGATAGTATTTCGCACGAAATGACGAACAGAATACCATGCTTTAGTTGTAACATTTTGGCAAAAACGTAGTTTAACATAACTCGAGAACCACTTGTCCGATTTTGATGAAACAAATTTAGAAAAATTAAGAATTTATTTATTTACAATTAAGTGAAGGTATCCCATTTTTGTTTTTATTCATAAAAGTGTCATTTATCGCCTTTTTTATAAATTTTCCCCAATAACTCCAGACTTCTGGCCATAAACTACTAAAAAAAATTAAGTAAACATTTTTATAATTTTCTATTTTTATTTTATTTATTTATTTTTATTTATTTTAATAAATATTGCCTAGACTTTTTCGATGGTGGTTGTTCGGGACTAGTGGCATCGCATAAATAAATAAATTCTTAATTTTTCTAAATTTGTTTCATCAAAATCGGACAAGTGGTTCTCGAGTTATGTTATTAGAATTTTGTGGATTATTTATTAGAATTTTGTGGATTAATAGAATTTTTGTGCATTATAAGCAATAATTGTATTATAAATTTCCCTACAAATTCTTAACGGGAGCTTGTGCATCATATCGGCAAATAGGAGTTAGTGGCTAATAAGTGTAGAAATCAATTTACGTATAGATTTTTCCACAAAAAATGGAACATAGGGGGTATGCCTTAAAAAACTTTCATGCTTTAGGTAAAATGTAAAAAAACAGCAAATTAGAAATTTCCCTATAAATTCTAAACGGGAGCTTGTGCATCATATCGGAAAACAGGAGTTAGTAGCTAATAAGTTAAGAAACCAAATTACGTATAGATTTTTCCACAAAAAAAATGGAACATAGGGGGTATGCCCTAACAAACTTAGTTGTTTTAAGTAAAATGTAAAAAACAGCACATTAGAAATTTCCCTATAAATTCTAAACGGGAGCTTGTGCATCATATCGGAAAACAGGACTAAGTAGCTAGTAAGTATAGAAATCAAACTACGTATAGATTTTTCCACAAAAAAAAATGGAACATAGGGGGTATGACCTATCAAACTTTCATGCTTTATGTAAAATGTTTAAAAACAGCACTTTAGTAATTTCTCTACTTAAAATATTTAAGTTTGTTAGGTACGTCACCAGATTGCTACATTTACAAGCTAATAATAGTTTTCGCATTCCAATATGATGTACAAGATCCTGTTCAGGATTTATAGATTATTGCACTGGAATTTTTCATATACTTATCTATATATATAAAAGAGAGTGACGTTAGTTACTAACTTTATAACTAAAGAACGCCTGGACCGATTGCAACGATTCGCACGAAGTCAGGCTGGTCTCAGGCCAGAGAAGAAGAATCCCCAGAAATAATTCAGAAATTGACCACGCCTACTTTTTTTTTTAATTAATGTTTTTATGTGTGAGTGTGTGTATGTAATTTATAGAATCGTAAACTATGCATTTGATCATGTGATGATCTTTGGCAAAGTTGTTGTGCATGAGCCCGGGAAGGTTTTTAAGTTGGTATGACCACGCCCACTCTAACGCCTACTTTTTTTAATTAATTCTACATGGGTTTTTACAGATGTACTTCAAATTGTATATACATCTTACTGTAGGTGAGGTAGAAATAAAAATTTTATGTGCCACGCCCACTCACGCCCCATCTCATGCAAGACCCTTGCCAGGTAAGCCATACCGCTGGAGCAATCTGCCTGAAATTTTCACATCACACCACTAAAGCTCCGGTATGTTTTATAGAATACTTCTTTTTGCGACCACGCCTACTTTAACGCCTTCTTTTTTAAATTGATTCTACTCTGATTTTAACATATTCACTTTAAATTGAATATCTTACTCTAGGCGAGATCAAAAATTAAGATTCATACTCCACGCCTCCTTTCACGTCCCATCTCTAGCGATCATTTTTGAGCACCTACTTTTTTTTAAATTGATGCCATAGCAACGCCCGCAGTGTACAGCCGAAGTCGACCACGCCTGCTTTAAAATTGTGTAATCGATTCTACAAGGGTTTTAAAAGACTTACTTCAAATTGTATACACCCATTACTTTTAATTATTATCTTCTAAAATCCAAAAATTAAATGTCGTTCCTTTGTATATCATAATTTTTACGACAATTATTTTCCACCTAATTTGCTTGAAAACTTTTTTTGTTAAGTTTTATTTTACAAAAACAAATTCTGGTTCTGCCATTGCCAGTAGATGGCGTTGTGTGAATAAACTTTTGACACCTGATTTATTTTTGTAGTATTTAAAATTTTTCAGCATTTTTTAAAAGTGATTTCAAAAGGTAAGTTCTCTAATTGATTTTGTGACATTGTTTTTGTGACATTAACTGCTTTTGTGACATTAATTTCTCAGTGTTATTCATAATGTCGCGACCCAGAAGATCTGATCTTTCGCATCGAACCCGTAATGCAATTACAAATCGGAATATTACCAATCGATTGAATACGGATGAACAAGAAATCGCACGAGATCAGCGCCGTGTTAGTATGGCCCGACTTCGCGTAACGCAAACACAAGAAGAAAGACAGGCGACAAATGAAACGGCTCGATTAGGAATGAGAAATCGATTAAATCAAGCAATTCAACAACGTGAAAATCTAAATCAACGCGTAAGAAGAAGAGCTTCAAGTGTTAATTTGAATCGAGTAGCGTTTTATTACGATTGCACTTTTGACTACAGCTCGCATCCTTCCGTTCAAATTGGCCCAATGGAGATTGTGTGCAATCATTGCGGTGCATTACAGTTCACCGGAGAATCCCCTGGGTTGTGCTGTCTCAGTGGTAAGGTCAAATTACCACCATTGCCTTCACCATTGGTACGACCACGCCTACTCTAACGCCCACTTTTTTTAATTGATTAATTGCTTCTACATGGGTTTTTTTTACAGATTTACTTCATACAGATTGTATCCATATCTTACTGCAGGCGATGTAAAAATAAAAAAAATTATGTGCCACGCCCACTTTCACGCCCCATCACAAACAATTTATGTTTACATGGATTTTCAGTCTGCGGGCGGAGGGGCGTGGCAAAATCCAATTTTCATATTGCACCACCAATGGCATACGAGCATACATACATATATTTTGCTTTTTTAATTTTATTTAATTTTTTTGAAAGCCGTTGTCATGTTTTTCAATACGAGATATCAAACTCTTAAATCGGTTATTCGGTAGTTCCGAAGATATTTGCAAAAAACTTATGTTATTAACAATCCAATATCAAAATTTTAAAACTTTCGAAATGTTGCATTCAAAAATCCGAGTTTTCGGTTTATTTACAAAATATTTACATCATTCGATAACAGAAGATATTCCGCGCTTACTAAGGTGCAACATTATACAATAAGTTAAAAATAATATTATATCATCAATCGATGATAAAAAAAACTTTATGTACTCTTGCATTTAAGATACCTACATTTTGTGCACATTTGTGAGTTTTTTTCAAACGCTGATAAAAAATAACGGTACATTCAAACAAATTGCTCGAAGCGCTCTACGTGATTTTTGAGGAAACTACAAACCGATGGGAGGCGCTCTTATTCTTTTTGTTGGTGATTTTCGTCAAACTTTGCCCGTTATTCCAAGATCAATGCCCGCAGATGAGCTGAACGCATGCTTGAAAGCTTCATATCTTTGGAACCGAGTCGAGAAAATCACGCTATCGACGAACATACGTGTGCATTTGTTGCAAGACCCGTCTGCCCAAACATTCTCAGAACAACTTTTTGACATCGGAAATTGAAAAATTCCAATTAATCGCGCCACGAACGAGATTTCGTTCCCGCCTAACTTCTGTCGAATGCAAATGAATATTCAAGCCGTTTGGCGTTAAAAGGGGCGTGAAAGGGGCGTGGCTTAAGAAATCTTTATTTTTACCTCGCCTGGAGTATATAATGTGTATACAATTTGAAGTAAATCTGTTCAAAACTATATGGGAGCAATTACATAATTTTAAAAAAGTGGGCGTAAAAATGGGCGTGGTCAAAAAAAAAGTACCCTATTAATCATACCAGAGTCCCAGTTAAATGCTGTGAAAATTTCAAAAATAGCGGTCCAGAGGTTTGGTCTCCAATTACAATATTTAAAAAAAGTGGGCGTGGTAAAAAAAAGTACCCTTTTATTCCTTCCAGAGTCACAGTAACATGCTGTGAAAATTTCATCAAAATCGGCTCAGCCGTTTTGGAGTCTATACGTTACATACATACATACATACATTGAATTTTATATATATAGATTTCTTTTTCTTCTATACAGGTATAACAAAACGAATTATATAAAATTAATTTAATTTATATAAAATTAATTTCATTTCGCATTTATTGTTTAATAATTCGTTAGATTCGTTAATTTTTTTGTGGGCATATGTGGTTATCTTTTTTTCTGGTTAGATTTGTTTTTTTTTCTAAGTTTTTTTTTTTTTGGTTTTCTTTGGTAACACTATAACTTATTCCTATATATAATACTACCAACAAAAAGGTCATGTGTTTCTGTTAAGGGGTTTTCTTTGAGGTAACCTCGGTAGACATCTTGTTTTTTTTTTGTATTAAGTAGGTTTATATATTAAATTAAATAAAAATGGCGTGTTTTACTCACGTGCCTCACGGTGATAGGCAATTTGCAGCAACGCTCTTACCCAATGGTGGCTATACCGATTTGCTGGTGTTAATCCGCTAGTATTGACTGCTACCGTAAAACAATGGGGGTGTTGCTGATGACGATGGAGTCGTGGTCTTCTGCAGCCTTTGATGTTTTCGTTGCCTTCTCCCTTTGTTGTCCCAAAATTCTCGTTGGCACTGATGATTTCTTGGGCGTATTTATATTCCTCAGTGTTCCAAATACTCCTCACGTTCTGTTGTTTTTTTTCCAAGCACCTAATGTGCAATCAAATTAGAAATTTGGAGTTCCTCTCAACCTCCAGATTTGCCTCGCGGTTCTATTTTCTTGGCTTTTTTTTAGATTTTTCTTTCGGCTAAATAAATGGCGTCCTTTTTTGCTTTTTCTCGTTTACCCCAACCTCTTCGCGGTTCTTTTACACCCAGCTTTCGTAAGCTTTGTGTAGGCACGGCCTTATTGTCAATATCAGCTCTGTTCTGACGCCCTCTATGTTTCGAGTCAGACTTAGAAATTGTGTCGGTTCTTTAAAGGTGAGCGTCACAATATTTCATTTGTGAAATAAATTATAAAAGATAAAATTAATAAAAAACATTTATTTTATTTAACATTATTTATTTTTTTATTTTTATTCAAACAAAGTCAAATATAAAACATAGACAACAAAGCACGCCGAAAAGAAATAAAGCAAATGTCAAAAAGCAAAGCAAATGTATACAATAAGAATAAAAGCAAAAAGCGTGCATCCGAGAACGGGAAACAAACGGGGACATTTGAAAATACTCAAAGTATTTCATTGGAAAATCATAGAAACACAAACAATGGGAGTGGGAATTTAGAACAGAATTTAAATTTAATTTATAAAAATAAAAAATATTTTATGAGAAATATTGGTTCAAAATAGTTACACAAATTTTGGATTACGTATTTCATAGAATGTAGGCGTAAATTCACCTTGGAACTACCTATATACAATGTTGATGCTCAGCCGGTTCGTATCGATTCGCTCGAACCGGTTGTTAAAATTTTAAAAATTTTCCGTACCGGTTGTTGCTATTATATTTTTTGCTTTAACGGTTTTTATACAATGTGATATAGTCTGGGCAACAAACATAATATTTACACCCTACATCACCATAGTGGGAAGGGTATATTGGATTTGTGCATATGTTTTTAACGCCCAGCAATATTGGTCCAAAGTATACCGATCGACTCACAATCATTTTCTGAGTCGATTAAATGATGTCCGTCTGTCCGTCCGTCTGGCTGGCTGGCTGTCCATGTAAAGTTTGTGCGCAGAGTACAAGGCGCAATTTTGAAGATATTTCGATAAAATTTGGTACATTATATTTTTCGGCCCAATGATGGATGGAATTGAAACTGGTGGAAATTGGTTCATTATTTCACCTGACCCCCATACAAAAGTCCTCCCGAAATTGTGGTTTACCAATCATAAATGTTTGACTTTTGCAAGGAACCAAACAAATTTCATTACAAATGAGTGGCAAATGAAGCCAAATTACATCTACAAATTTTGTGCAGATCGGTCCATAACACAGTGCAACAACCAAAATCCGAATGGGATGAGACCAAATACAAATGATAGCTGACATTGTCCATAACAAAACCTCCAAGGGATTTTTTTGGTTCAGTGCTAGAATTTTTTTTACAAGCATTTGAAATTTGTGATTTTGGAACCCTGGCTAACGAGAAAAACTCATTACAATTTTGATAAAATAATGGCTATATATTTTTACTATCCGGGAGAAATGTGATATATTTATGTTTATGGGGTCGGGGAATCCATTTTTGATATTATGTTTTACCTAAAACTAACGCTAGGTGGCGCTGTCATACAATTTGCGTTATTATTTGTAGACTTTCATAGAAAAAACGGTGCATATGCTTTCTTGAGGCTGAATAATCAATTTTTGTTGTTGGATTTATTTTAAAATATAATTATAATGATTTTACAAAGTACATTTTATTACTGCCAGTACGTTTCTTTAAAAAAAATGCTGTTTTCATGGAAAAAATTAGTTTTTATTGGAATTACCTATTTTCTATTACAAAAAAAAAAACGTTTTATTTCAAACTATTATATTTTTATAAAAATGTACATATATTACTTTATTTATCTTTGAAAAATTGCAAAGAAAAAAAAATATAAAATCGGTTCATTAATTTATTTCGTTTGAAAATACAAGTTTCTATATTCATCTGAGATCAGACAGCATTAACATTTTGTCCGTAAAGTTTGCTATTTCACCTTCTGAGATCATATCAGTTGTCAAACTCAAATGAGAAATCAGATAGTGTACAGATAGCTTAAGATGACATTGAGGAACTAGGAGTAAACACGTCCTTAAAAATTCATTTTCTCCATGAACATATGGATTGGTTTGAAAACCAACTTTCAACCGAATCAGATGAGCAAGGTGAACGTTTTCATCAAGTGACTTTAACAATTGAAAACAAGGAATAGAGGAAAAAAACTAGACGCTATGTTAGGTGATTTATGCTGGTGGTTAAAGAGAACCACAGATGAAGACAATAGTGACGAAGAGCAAGAACTAGATATATACACAGATCCACAACCCTCTACTTCTTCAAACAATACAAACTGACAGTGATAGTAATGCAGATCCAAAATGATATAATAGATATAATAAGTTATAATTCATTTTAATAAAACATTTTTTTTTTTTTTTTTTAGAGAGAAGTAACACTCAGGCAATTAATATGCCTATATATAATTGTGTTAATTTCTTTGGAAAGGGGATAGTTGAAGAAGTAAATGTGGTGAAAGAAGAAAGCTTTTTTATATCACAACTCTGCAATTGCGCATTATGTAATACAAAATAGGTAATTCCAATAAAAACTAATTTTTTCCATGAAAACAGCATTTTTTTTAAAGAAACTTACTGGCAATAATAAAATGTACTTTGTAAAATCATTATAATTATATTCTAAAATAAATCCAACAACAAAAACTGATTATTCAGCCTCAAGAAAGCATATGCACCGTTTTTTCTATGAAAGTCTACAAATAATAACGCAAATTGTATGACAGCGCCACCTAGCGTTAGTTTTAGGTAAAACATAATATCAAAAATGGATTCCCCGACCCCATAAACATAAATATATCACATTTCTCCCGGATAGTAAAAATATATAGCCATTATTTTATCAAAATTGTAATGAGTTTTTCTCGTTAGCCAGGGTTCCAAAATCACAAATTTCAAATGCTTGTAAAAAAAATTCTAGCACTGAACCAAAAAAATCCCTTGGAGGTTTTGTTATGGACAATGTCAGCTATCATTTGTATTTGGTCTCATCCCATTCGGATTCCAAAAGTTTCATTTTGTGTCACAGTGTAATTAGTCGTAGCTGCCATATAAGGCCCACTTCCGAAATTCACTTTAAAGAGCAAAACTCACTCAAAAATGTTGGTATTCAAATAATATTTAACACAAATATATCTCATATGTATACAAAAAATACGGTACAATTTTATTGTGATCGGTACATAATTAGTCGTAGCTCCCATATAAGGCCCACTTCCGAAAATCACTTTAAAGAGCATAACTCTCTCAAAAATGTTGGTATCCAAATAATATTGAACGCAAATATATTTCATATGTATACAAGCAATACGATATAGTTTTATTTTGATCGGTCCATAATTAGTCATAGCTGCCATATAGGCCCACTTCAGAAATTCACTTTAAAGAGCATAACTCACTCAAAAATGTTGGCTCCAAATAATATTTAACACAAATATCTCATATGTATACAAACAGTACGGTATAATTTTATTGTGTTCGGTATATAATTAGTCGTAGCTCCCATATAAGGCGCACTTCCGAAAATCAACTTTAACCTCCATAAATCGTTTAAAAGTATTTATATCGAGATAAAGTTTAACATACACAATGATCCGTCAATAATAGGTCATATCTCCCAAATAGCCCACATTTCTGAAAAACTGTTTTATACATATAGTGGGTGTAGGGTATTATATGGTCGGGCTTAACCGACTACACTTTCTTACTTGTTTTCAGTTGTCAAATGATTGCATTGTCCAAACGTACAAACAAATGCTTTTATTTTAATCATACATTGGATTCTTGGATGATTTTATCTTACAGCTACTCACATGATTTTATTTAACACACTAGTTTATGTATTAAATTGGGTTTATTTTCAAAAGTCATTATTTAAAAATAAATTTTCCAAATTTTCAGTTTTTATTATTAATTTAAAATAAACAAACGTCAGTAGCCGATTTATTTTTACGTGCACAATTTATAAGAGGAAATGCTGACAACCACAGAGTATAACAGAGGTGACAGAAGAGCAAAGATAGTGTAGTTTTTTTCTTGTCTCTTTCTTTGAGAACTGCCTTGTCGGTTTCTTTATGTTACTATTTTTCTTTATTTCTGACGCAAATAAAATTCAATTTTGGTGGAAAAGCTAAGTGCATGTGTTACTATTAAAATTTTAATTTAGTTTAATTTCTTTTTTTATATTTATTTATTATTTTAATTTATTACATTTATAGTGATAAAATATTTAATCAACATGCCACCCAACAAATTACCCAGTTGGAACAACAGAAGCAACAATTGGAACAGCAAATGTTGGCGGCTGTCTTGCCAAATACCTCGATAATGCCACCGACATTAATTGGCCAACAGCAGCAGCTTGTCAAGAACATACCCTCTTTATTGGCTCAAAAAGTGTCCATGCCCGTCATGGATGACAATGATCAGCATTATGGCAATCAACAGGGACGTGGTCAACAGCAAAACCACTTTTTTATACCCGATTTGTCGAAACCTCCACCAGGTTTTATGAGTGGTAATGCCAACATTGCACCTGTTACTCAAATTTCTGCTTTAATGCAACAAACACCATTTGCTCAAATAAATAGTAGCATTCCAGTTAATCAAAATCTTAATAATCCACCCCCGAATTTACTAGCATCTGGAGATTTGTTAAGCAATGTAAATAATTTAAATGTTGATTTGTTAAATGTCAATGCGGCTTTACAATTAGTTCATCAACAGCAGCAGCAACAACTTATGGCATATGATCAACATTCGAAACTGTTATCTGCTGGCGTTGTGGACAATGAAGATGAGTGTTGTCCACCACCACCCAGTCTGCACTGGTACCGGTTTGGGTAATAAAAAGGAATTCAAGGAATTGAACAACCCATTTCAGCTGGCGATGTAAGGGATCGCAAAGATATATATAAAGTAAGTGTTATATCATAAAAACATAAATTCCTTTTTAATTTATTAATTATTATTTATCTGACAGGGAGTTGGCGTTAATATGAATGATCCCTTTGAGAATTTTCGTAAAAATAAAGGTGCTGCTTTTGTACATCGAATGCGTGCGCGTGATGAGAAAAGTTAAATAAAGACATTTTTTATTTTTATTACGTATAAATTTTCTTTTTTCTTAAGCATTTATTTTTTCATTAGAGGTGTATGGAAAGCACCATTTACAGCCAAACGTTTCATGCGTTGTATTTTCAATATTTTGGAGTTTTTTCACCAAAAATTCAATAGCTTCTACATTGCGGATACATATAATTGCCCACATCACAGTATGGTTTTTCTATACCCTTATCAACATACCATTGTTGAGCTTTAGCGCAAGCATCACCAATTTCCGTGTCTGGTGCATATAATACCATGGCCATAGCGCCAGATGCTTTATTACAAGTCATTTGCATGGCATTGGCTCAAACTTGCACCAGTTTAAGGCCCTTATCAAATGGAATAACACCAGCAAACACCAAAGCCGTAAGCTCACTCAAACTAAAACCGGCAGCGCCTACACAACTGTCTAGCTTTTGGGCGTTCTTATTTTAACTGCTCCAAAGCCGCCAATGAAGACACCATTACAGTTGGTTGAGCATGTTCCGTACGTTTTGCTCCTTCCAAGCACACTTTCAACAGATCATATCCCAAAACTTCTTTAGCCATTTTAAATATTCGTCTAGCTTCAGGAAAACGCATAAGTCCGGGAAATAATACAACTATATGTAATTATTTTTGCAGATTATACAAAACACAACGTGCTTAACCGTAAAATATACAAAGCACAGAGTATAATTAATTATATTTAAAGGAATCACTTAAAATAATTTAACACAACACAAATTGTTTGGTTTATTTTGCCACAAATTATGCTTTGACACAAAATTGTTTTGTTTATTTTGCTTTGTTCACAAATTTCGTGTTTTTTATAGTTATTTTCTTTTTCACATTACAAATTTACTAACAGAAAATATTTTCTTTCTCTTTTTAATAGACCTACTGTGTCAGCTGATTGTAGCGATTTTGAAACGCCAAAATTGTCCCCTCTGTTATACTCTGTGCTGACAACAATGCTACTACTACAGTCGGAGTCGACAAAATTTAGTGAACTGGTATCGAACGCCCGTGAACAAATCAAACTCAACGAAAGTTTATAACAAACCCTGACAGCTAAATTATCAAAACAAACATTTTTTTCTTGAGTGGTGAAAATTGTTTGTTGTTGTTTATGTATCATTGTGTAGATTTGTTACACAAATTTCTAATTTGTAAACTGACAAACCCAAACATAACCTAAAATACATTGAATAAACTTATGTGTTTTATAAACAATAATTGCTAATGTCGATGCAAATAAGTAAAAATTTTTTTAGAAATCAATAATAACTAAAACACATTTAATCAAAATAAAATTAATTTGTAAATTTTGTGGATTACACAGTACAACAGCCAATCTGGGGGGTGAGAAATTCCAATTCAGGGTGATGGTACTGGGTCAGTATAGTAAAACCCTCAAAGGGTTTGGCGTTCGTATGTGTCAGTTTTTTTTATGACCTTTTAAATTTTTTCCTTATCTTGATGTTTTTTCGCTTAAGTATGGTACTGTGTTGAAATTTGCGAAATTTGTTGAGCAACATCAATTATTTCGTTTGAAAATTTTGACAATTATCAAGTGGTGACAATGCCGCTCTTTAGAAGAAAATTATCGTGCTTATTGCCCTAAGGTATGCAACATTGTTTCTTTTATATAAACAAAAACCATATGTTTTTTATTTTATATGTTAATGAAAAGGATACAAAAATTATATTACATATTATCCATGATGCTTTTATGGCGTTGTGGTTACAATGTAATTTATTGGTTTTATTCCTTATATTTTTTCTTTTTCGTACTGCCGATATGATTAGACGCTTCTCAGTTTCACTAAATTTATTTTTGTCTTTAATATTTTTTGTTTTATTAGTATTATTTTCAATTTGAACAATTTTTGTGCGAAATTATTAAATTCAAAACACAATAACAAATAAAATCTAAACAGCTGTTGTTTTCAATTTCGTGCGAAATAAGTGCCGCTTACATTATTTCGCAGTTGAAAAAAAAAGTTGCCATATACATTTTTGGTTGAAAAAAACATGATGCCAGAAACATTTCGTAATTTTTCACAACAAGAACAGAGTACAACTTCAGCAGCATTAGTTCGCATTTATTTCGCATCAATTTTTTTATATGGACTTTTGATAGTATTTCGCACGAAATGACGAACAGAATACCATGCTTTAGTTGTAACATTTTGGCAAAAACGTAGTTTAACATAACTCGAGAACCACTTGTCCGATTTTGATGAAACAAATTTAGAAAAATTAAGAATTTATTTATTTACAATTAAGTGAAGGTATCCCATTTTTGTTTTTATTCATAAAAGTGTCATTTATCGCCTTTTTTATAAATTTTCCCCAATAACTCCAGACTTCTGGCCATAAACTACTAAAAAAAATTAAGTAAACATTTTTATAATTTTCTATTTTTATTTTATTTATTTATTTTTATTTATTTTAATAAATATTGCCTAGACTTTTTCGATGGTGGTTGTTCGGGACTAGTGGCATCGCATAAATAAATAAATTCTTAATTTTTCTAAATTTGTTTCATCAAAATCGGACAAGTGGTTCTCGAGTTATGTTATTAGAATTTTGTGGATTATTTATTAGAATTTTGTGGATTAATAGAATTTTTGTGCATTATAAGCAATAATTGTATTATAAATTTCCCTACAAATTCTTAACGGGAGCTTGTGCATCATATCGGCAAATAGGAGTTAGTAGCTAATAAGTGTAGAAATCAATTTACGTATAGATTTTTCCACAAAAAATGGAACATAGAGGGTATGCCTTAAAAAACTTTCATGCTTTAGGTAAAATGTAAAAAAACAGCAAATTAGAAATTTCCCTATAAATTCTAAACGGGAGCTTGTGCATCATATCGGAAAACAGGACTAAGTAGCTAGTAAGTATAGAAATCAAACTACGTATAGATTTTTCCACAAAAAAAAAATGGAACATAGGGGGTATGACCTATCAAACTTTCATGCTTTATGTAAAATGTTTAAAAACAGCACTTTAGTAATTTCTCTACTTAAAATATTTAAGTTTGTTAGGTACGTCACCAGATTGCTACATTTACAAGCTAATAATAGTTTTCGCATTCCAATATGATGTACAAGATCCTGTTCAGGATTTATAGATTATTGCACTGGAATTTTTCATATACTTATCTATATATATAAAAGAGAGTGACGTTAGTTACTAACTTTATAACTAAAGAACGCCTGGACCGATTGCAACGATTCGCACGAAGTCAGGCTGGTCTCAGGCCAGAGAAGAAGAATCCCCAGAAATAATTCAGAAATTGACCACGCCTACTTTTTTTTTAATTAATGTTTTTATGTGTGAGTGTGTGTATGTAATTTATAGAATCGTAAACTATGCATTTGATCATGTGATGATCTTTGGCAAAGTTGTTGTGCATGAGCCCGGGAAGGTTTTTAAGTTGGTATGACCACGCCCACTCTAACGCCTACTTTTTTTAATTAATTCTACATGGGTTTTTACAGATGTACTTCAAATTGTATATACATCTTACTGTAGGTGAGGTAGAAATAAAAATTTTATGTGCCACGCCCACTCACGCCCCATCTCATGCAAGACCCTTGCCAGGTAAGCCATACCGCTGGAGCAATCTGCCTGAAATTTTCACATCACACCACTAAAGCTCCGGTATGTTTTATAGAATACTTCTTTTTGCGACCACGCCTACTTTAACGCCTTCTTTTTTAAATTGATTCTACTCTGATATTAACATATTCACTTTAAATTGAATATCTTACTCTAGGCGAGATCAAAAATTAAGATTCATACTCCACGCCTCCTTTCACGTCCCATCTCTAGCGTTCATTTTTGACCACCTACTTTTTTTTAAATTGATGCCATAGCAACGCCCGCAGTGTACAGCCGAAGTCGACCACGCCTGCTTTAAAATTGTGTAATCGATTCTACAAGGGTTTTAAAAGACTTACTTCAAATTGTATACACCCATTACTTTTAATTATTATCTTCTAAAATCCAAAAATTAAATGTCGTTCCTTTGTATATCATAATTTTTACGACAATTATTTTCCACCTAATTTGCTTGAAAACTTTTTTTGTTAAGTTTTATTTTACAAAAACAAATTCTGGTTCTGCCATTGCCAGTAGATGGCGTTGTGTGAATAAACTTTTGACACCTGATTTATTTTTGTAGTATTTAAAATTTTTCAGCATTTTTTAAAAGTGATTTCAAAAGGTAAGTTCTCTAATTGATTTTATGACATTGTTTTTGTGACATTAACGGCTTTTGTGACATTAATTTCTCAGTGTTATTCATAATGTCGCGACCCAGAAGATCTGATCTTTCGCATCGAACCCGTAATGCAATTACAAATCGGAATATTACCAATCGATTGAATACGGATGAACAAGAAATCGCACGAGATCAGCGCCGTGTTAGTATGGCCCGACTTCGCGTAACGCAAACACAAGAAGAAAGACAGGCGACAAATGAAACGGCTCGATTAGCAATGAGAAATCGATTAAATCAAGCAATTCAACAACGTGAAAATCTAAATCAACGCGTAAGAAGAAGAGCTTCAAGTGTTAATTTGAATCGAGTAGCGTTTTATTACGATTGCACTTTTGACTACAGCTCGCATCCTTCCGTTCAAATTGGCCCAATGGAGATTGTGTGCAATCATTGCGGTGCATTACAGTTCACCGGAGAATCCCCTGGGTTGTGCTGTCTCAGTGGTAAGGTCAAATTACCACCATTGCCTTCACCATTGGTACGACCACGCCTACTCTAACGCCCACTTTTTTTAATTGATTAATTGCTTCTACATGGGTTTTTTTTACAGATTTACTTCATACAGATTGTATCCATATCTTACTGCAGGCGATGTAAAAATAAAAAAAATTATGTGCCACGCCCACTTTCACGCCCCATCACAAACAATTTATGTTTACATGGATTTTCAGTCTGCGGGCGGAGGGGCGTGGCAAAATCCAATTTTCATATTGCACCACCAATGGCATACGAGCATACATACATATATTTTGCTTTTTTAATTTTATTTAATTTTTTTGAAAGCCGTTGTCATGTTTTTCAATACGAGATATCAAACTCTTAAATCGGTTATTCGGTAGTTCCGAAGATATTTGCAAAAAACTTATGTTATTAACAATCCAATATCAAAATTTTAAAACTTTCGAAATGTTGCATTCAAAAATCCGAGTTTTCGGTTTATTTACAAAATATTTACATCATTCGATAACAGAAGATATTCCGCGCTTACTAAGGTGCAACATTATACAAAAAGGTAAAAATAATATTATATCATCAATCGATGATAAAAAACTTTATGTACCCTTGCATTTATGATACCTACATTTTGTGCACATTTGTGAGTTTTTTTCAAACGCTGATAAAAAAAATAACGGTACATTCAAACAAATTGCTCGAAGCGCTCTACGTGATTTTTGAGGAAACTACAAACTGATGGGAGGCGCTCTTGGTGATTTTCGTCAAACTTTGCCCGTTATTCCAAGATCAATGCCCGCAGATGAGCTGAACGCATGCTTGAAAGCTTCATATCTTTGGAACCGAGTCGAGAAAATCACGCTATCGACGAACATACGTGTGCATTTGTTGCAAGACCCGTCTGCCCAAACATTCTCAGAACAACTTTTTGACATCGGAAATTGAAAAATTCCACTTAATCGCGCCACGAACGAGATTTCGTTCCCGCCTAACTTCTGTCGAATGCTGTTTACGCGCATAGTGTAAATGTCCCCCAATCATTGTTCATAGGATTGCTAATTGTTTCGTTAAGTTAAATTGTTGTTATTTTGTGTTGATGCTGTATGTATACTGATATTATTTGTTATTGTTTGTAAAACCCCCAACAAGTACGGTACGTGTACAAAGAAGAAAAGAAAAAATCTGAAAATAAACCCCTTGAATTTATATTTGAATTAAATTAACCCCGTCTTTTTATTTTCGAGGAAATATTTCAAGAAAAACATTTTGGTCCTTTCGAACCGGATTTAAACCCCCGAGTCCCCTTGAAATATTTTCAAGAAAATATTTTTTATTTTCAGAATCCCCAGTGTTTCATTTTCTTCATCAATCCCCAAACATCGTTTTGCGATCATCCTCATCATTATAATAACAACCCCCATTTTCCATTAACACTTTAATCAAAAGGTAAGTTGTGTGTTTTTTAATTTTGTTAAAAGTGAAAAAGTTAAAAGTAAAAAAAAAAAAAAAAAAACAAGAGAACCAACAAGTGCGCGAATCAATTTGCCGTCGGCAAAACACCATAGTGAATTTGTGTTTGTGTTAAAATTTTTTGCTCCACATTTTTTTACCCCTTCATTCGCGTGTGTTTTTACTTATAATTAATTATTAATTTTTTAAATAATAAATAATTAATTGTTTAAATAATAAAAAATTAATTTTTTAAATAAAAAATAAATAATTGATTTTTTAAAAAGTGAGTATTGAACCACAGACCCCCTGTTTATAAGTATTAACACTTAATCGCTGGTCTATAGATAATAAATAAAATAACCCTGCAAATAAGTAAGTGCATTCTATTGTACTTTTTATTAAAAACACAACCGTGAATATTTACTGTGTCTTTGTTGGTTTTCTTTTGTTTTTCATTATATGGTCACACACACACAACGTACACTAGTGCTGCACATTTTTATTCGTGCGAAAACCCGGTTACTATTTAATTAATTGTGAAAAGTGAATTTTTTTACTTTTTAATTATTTTTTTTGCCCTAAAAATTTAAGTAATTAATTAAATAAATTTTTTAATCGCTATAAACGAATAATTTATTAGTGAATATATAATATTCGATTTACCCATAGTGGGTACCAGTTAATATTTTGCAGCAGCACAAGTGTTTTTAAAAGATTTTTTCTGTTTTTTTAATTTAACGAAGTTGTTTTTACACTTACGGAATTCCTTATTAAGTGAAACTTAACCCGATTTTATTTCCTAATATCACAAATTTAACCCGATTTTATATATATATACACATATATATTGTACGTGATATTTACCCATTGTATTGAACAAGGAATTCGTGTGTCAAAAATTTACTTTGTTGAATATATATTTATTATACCCAGTATATATATAATTTTATTCTATAAATTTATTTTATACATTTTATTTCGCCTGAAAGAATTTGTTACTCTTTTTTTAAATTGGATAGATTTATCTATTTTTACCCGCAGTTTCGTTATCGTTTCTTCTCTATTAGAAAAAGCAAATTTTTTATCTGATTTTTTCCTCACGTTGGACTTTAATTTTTACTCGTGTTTTGTAAATAATTTTTATGAAAATTTCTCCATATCGATTGAGATCAAGAATGGATGTGACTACTTTAATCCGCAATGCCGACCGTATGGCAGACTTTGAGGCATATATTGCCAGTATACCCGTGGTGGAACACCAACTCGGTGCTTTAAGTAGTCATGAGGAAGAGCTCAAACGGTTATGGGAAGCTGTTCGGTTATCTTATGACTCTTTATTAATAGAGGCCGAAAAGTTGAAACATCCCCAGATTATCGAACTGAAAGCCAAGTACTTTCAGTCTTACGGCACATACACCCGGGGGATATCTCTTATAACAGGTCACCTAGAACGACTTAAATTATCGACACAGGGCGAAAGGTCCATTGCGCAGTCTGCGCCAATGATTAATTTACCTCCGTGCGACACCCCAATATTCTATGGTGACTATAAGAGTTGGCCCTCATTTCGAGATATGTTCTCAGCTTTGTATGGTAATAACCCCCATTTAACCCCAGTACAAAAATTGTACTACCTATTGCAGAAAACTGCAAAGGATGCACATGATACCATACAAACTGTGCCACTTACCAACGATGGCTATGAAATCGCATGGAAAAGGTTGGTTGACACATATGAGAACAAAGATGCCCTCATAAACGAACAGCTGCGAACCCTACTAAATATTAAACCGCTTTCACAAGAATCAGGTTCGACTATTAAAAATTTGCAAAGAACGATAAACGATTGCATTACAAATTTGTCATTACTTGAAGTAACCCCTGAAATATTTTACCACGTAGTGCTGGTGTATATTTGTGCTACAAAGTTACCTGAAAACACACTGAGTCTCTGGGAACAGTCCAAAAGACTTTCTAAAAATTCCCCTAAATGGGATGATATGGACGCTTTTCTAACAGCGCATTTTAAAACTCTCGAGTCAATTTCTGACATAAGGCAGTCTCATTCAAACCCCGTTCAAAACTCGAACAAAAACTCCACAACTGCCAGTTCCCGAAATACCCCTAATTTTAATGCTGCCAAAAAATCGTCACATGAAAATAGACAGATTCAAAGTTTTGCGACCCAAACTGGGCAAACACCAAATGTTTGTCGTTGCTTCCTTTGTCAAGGTTCTCACCCCATTAGACTATGCCCCAGTTTTTTGAGTACAAATGTTGATGAAAGAATGTCAATAGTGAAACGACTAAAGTGTTGTTCGAACTGTTTGGCAACCTCCCACGAGTACAAGAATTGTAAAAGTATTCATGTGTGTTCACTTTGTAAACAAAAGCACCACTCCCTGCTTCATAGAGATGTAAAGTCACATATGTCTGCCAGTAATTCACCCCAGCTCCCTATAGCCAATGGTACGACTATGTCTTCATCTCAACCCCCCGTTCATTTGAACCCCAATCCAGCTAGCAGTCCTTCTCAACCCCCGATTAATTTTGCCCCATCAACTTCTACCGCGGCTCATAATCTGCAAACTTATTCCGCACAGCTCAAGTCGAACCCCAATACAGCAGTCCTTTTGGGCTCAGCAGTGTGTATAGTGCACATAAACGACATTAGATGTGCCGCTCGAGCCTTAGTTGACCCTGGTTCGCAAGGTACCTTTATTTCAAGGAGGTTACAAAGAAAGCTTGCTATTCCCACATTTTCCGTGCCTTCGACAAGTGTCACTGGAATGATGGATTGCTTAGCTGGCAAAACCTCTACAATGTGCACTATCACGGTTGATTCGCCGATCGACCCCGGTTTCAAAATTAAAATTAGTGCATACGTTGTTGAGAAAATTACCGGTCGGTTGCCCTCGTCTAATATCTCTGATATTGTAACCTCTACTTTCCCCGACATTACCCTGACCGACGTCATGTGTACCCGTATGGATATACATTTTGGAGGAAATGTTTATCCTAAAATTTTAACTACGGATGTCAGAATACATCCAAATGGCAACCTGATTGCCCAGAGAACCGTGTTCGGGTGGATAGTTACTGGTGAAGTTATTCAGCCCCGACCCTTACACTCTATATCATCGTTTTGTACCCATCTCGAGTTGAACACTCAACTATGCGTTTTTGGGAACTTGAAGAAGTTCCACAAGCGACACAGTTATCTGAAGACGATAAATATTGTGAGGAACTTTACCGTACCACCACTTTTAGAAACCCCGATGGCCGTTACGTTGTCTCTCTCCCATTTCGCCGAGAATTTTCAAATGAATTGGTATTAGGAGATTCTCGTAAAAACGCCTTTTCCCAGTTTGTGCGAAATGAAACGCGTTTATTGAAAAACCCCGAATTGAAATCCCAATACGACAATGTAGTTCGTGAATATATTGAAATGGGACATGCAAAAGCCGTCAAAACCCCAGTTTCCACTGCGAATAATTATTATTTACCCCATCACGCAGTGTTTAAACCCGATAGCATTACCACGAAACTCAGAGTCGTATTTAATGCTTCAAACCCTTCCTCCAATGGCGTGAGCCTTAATAATGCTCTATACCCTGGTCCTGTTTTACAGACGGATCTTACTATTTTATTGCTGCGTTGGCGATTTTTCCGTTACGTTTTTAATGCGGACATTGAGAAAATGTATCGCCAGATACTTGTTCATCCCAATCAAACCCAATATCAAAAAATATTGTTTCGTGATGATCCTGTAGCTGAAGTTAAGGACTATGAGCTTAGTACGGTCACGTTTGGAGTAAACTGTGCACCGTACTTAGCGTTTCGTACTCTATTACAATTGGCTGACGATTGTAAACCCCGGAGTCCTGCGGCATCCGAAATTTTGAAAACCCAAATGTACGTTGACGATGTGCTTGCTGGCTCTCATGAGCTAGAAGACGCTTTCAAGAGACGTAATGAACTAACCCATGTTCTTGGCTCAGCTGGTTTCGTTTTGCAAAAATGGACGGCCAATCATTTACGACTCTTGGAAGATTTACCCCGTGAGAATCTGCTTGATGCAGACTTCTTAAAATTTTCGGATGCCAGTACTACTAAACCCCTAGGCTTGCGATGGGATGCGACTAAAGATTGCTTCTTTTTCAAATTTGCATCGCAGCCACGCCAGGATATTGTCACGAAACGTGGTGTCCTGTCATAAATAGCGAAGTTGTTTGATCCAGCCGGGTGGTTTTCACCGAAAATCATTGTGGCTAAGATCATAATGCAACAAATTTGGAAAGACAAGACAGAATGGGATGAAGTTTTGAACCCTCTAACCCTATCTCAATGGAGCGCATTTTTAAACGACTACCCTAATGTCGAGAAAATTAACATTCCAAGATGGGTTGATTTTCTCCCCGAAAATGAAATGGAACTTCATGCGTTTTGCGATGCCTCTGAAGAGGCGTACGGCGCTGCTCTATACATTCGAAATGTATCGTCCTCATCGATCACGACGCATTTGCTAGCGTCAAAAACAAAGGTAGCTCCCGTGAAAACTGAAACATTACCCCGATTAGAATTGTGTGGAGCGGCTTTGATGGCAAAAATGGTAGAATCATTATGTTCCGAATTAAATCTAGACAGGAGAAAGGTTTATCTATGGACTGATTCTACTATAGTGTTATCCTGGCTTAAAAAACCCCTATGCCATTGGCCAACCTTTGTTAAAAACAGAGTAGCGTTGATTGTGAATAAAGTTGGTAATGAAAATTGGTCACATGTGGATTCCAAGAACAACCCCGCCGATTTGGCAAGTCGTGGAATTCTTGCTAGAGATTTAATAAATAATTCTCTTTGGTGGCATGGCCCTGTATGGTTAAGACAACCTCGTGAGTACTGGCCGCGTCACCCCCCCATCGACCACCAACACCTTGAAGTTCAGTCATTTTCAGTTCAGCTCGAACGCCCGTATGACATATTAGAGCGATTTTCAGATTTATCGCGTGCAATGCGAATTACTTCGTATTTATTCAGGTGTTTACAGTATTTGAGAACCCAAAAATGCTCGTATGATACCTTGATTTTAACCCAGTCAGAAATGAAATTCACCCGAGATCGCTTGGTTCTTATGTGTCAGCGGAACTTTATACCGGAATACACTCAGCTTTCAAAAGGTATGCCCGTGCCTTCAAAGAGCAGCCTGCTCACTTTGAACCCTTTTATAGATTCAAATGGCTTTATCAGAATAAATGGCCGACTGGCTAGATCGCACGGTTTGACGTATGACGAGCGATTTCCTAAGATTTTACCCTATTCTGCACGTTTTACTCGTTTATTTGTTGAACATGTGCACAGGTGCTCTGCTCATGGCGGTCATTCGTTGATGCTTCGTCTCATTAGAATTGAATTTTGGGTTCCCAAACTAAAAAATCTGATCCGTACAGTAATCCATAATTGTAAGGAATGTACTATTTATCGAAAGAAGTCCGGCGAGCAAATTATGGCTCCATTACCCCCCGAGCGATGCTCTATATCAAGACCGTTAACGGCTATGACCGATGACCCATCTGATTTAGTTCCTCTAACACCAGGTCATTTTCTGATTGGTGCGCCTCTTCTGTCACCCCCTGAACCCGATCACGCCGATCTATCTTTGAGTGTTGCCAATAGGTGGCAAAAGTTGAAGATACTTCACCACCACTTTGCGCAGCGGTGGAAAGAAGAGTATCTCAAAGAGCTTCATCGTCGTGTAAATACTCCCAGAAAGATTTCGAAGTAGGTGATTTAGTGGTTATTCGTCAAGATAATTTACCCCCTAGTGAATGGCGACTAGGACGAATAGAGAGGACTCATGTTGGGCATGACTCTAAGGTCCGCACAGCGGACGTGAGAACAGCTTCAGGAATTTTTACCCGACCCATCGTGAAGCTTGTTCTCTTACCCAATTCAGAAACCCACTAATTCTTTTTTTTTTTCTCTCCTTTATTTTGTATTTACCCTGTAGAGAATATGTCGAGTGTATCACGCCTTGAGGTCCATCGTAAACCCATTGAAGGTCCCTCTGCTTCCGAGACCAAACCCCTACGCTCGGAAACTCTACGAGATTGCCGCTTGTGCAAGAGTGAACACGCCCTGCGGAAATGTATCAAGTTCCGAAAAATGTCGGTTAAAGACCGTTGGGAAACCGTGAAGAAATTTAAGTACTGCTTCAACTGTCTCGCCCACTCCCATATGCGCGACAAGTGCACGAGCCGTGAGCGCTGTCTTGAATGTTTGGCTGAACACCATAACTTACTTCATCGGCATAAGAGCGTGCGTTCGACAGGAGTCAACAATGCCAACCCTAAGGCTGTACCAAAATCGGAGAAAAAACACAAGAGGAAGAGCAGAAATCGCAGCTTAACCAAATCAACCAACACATGCCAACACTGCTGCCAGCAACATGTACCACAACATACACAACAACTACAACAACATACACAACAACCACAGCACGCCGTTCAACCCAGGCCATCAACGTTCCCGGATACGACGCAAAATCCGGCGACCATTGTCATAAACGTTATGAACGGCCGTGTTGCCTGAATCTTCAGTTGCAATTAATAAAAAGTGTTTTTTTTTTGCATGCAGCTCGACCCGCGTGATCCTAACCCTCTTTGTTGCAGTATAGCAAGGGGGGCGGGATGTTTACGCGCATAGTGTAAATGTCCCCCAATCATTGTTCATAGGATTGCTAATTGTTTCGTTAAGTTAAATTGTTGTTATTTTGTGTTGATGCTGTATGTATACTGATATTATTTGTTATTGTTTGTAAAACCCCCAACAAGTACGGTACGTGTACAAAGAAGAAAAGAAAAAATCTGAAAATAAACCCCTTGAATTTATATTTGAATTAAATTAACCCCGTCTTTTTATTTTCGAGGAAATATTTCAAGAAAAACAAATGCAAATGAATATTCAAGCCGTTGTCGACAAGGTTTTCCCAAGTCTAACAATCTTCTACAAAATTTCGGATTGGCTGTGGGAACGTGCAATTTTGGCACCAACAAATTACGATGCCAACAAGCTCAATGAGCAAATTCAATTGAAAATCGATCGATACAGTAATGGATGAAAAACAAGCCGTCAGTAATCCCACTGAATTTTTAAATTCATTGGAACCACCCGGAATGCCACCGCATGTGCTAACATTAAACATTGGATCACCGGTAATTCTTATTCGCAACTTAAACGCACCAAAGTTATGCAACGGAACCACATTGACCATCAAAAACTACTCACCAAATTTAATCGAGGCAACAATCATCGGTGGCAGATTCAAAGGCGAAGACGTACTTATTCCACGAATTCTGATGATTTCCAACGATTTACCATTCCAATTCAAGCGGCTCCAATTCCTTTTGCGTCTTACCTTTACTATTGCCATCAATAAAGCACAAGTCAAATCATTGACTATTGCTAGCTTAATTTTGGAAAATTTATGTTTTCCACACGGCCAGTTGTATGTGGCTTGCTCCCGAGTAGGCACGCCAAAAAACAAAAAACATTGTATATCCGCTGGCCCCAAGATGAAGTAATAAATAAATATAATTTCCAATTTGCCTTAAATAAATGTGTTTCTTTTTTGATTGAGCCCATACCTACACCATATGTAAGTTATTCTGTAACAAAACTTTATGATAGATATTCCATAAATTTATTTAAAGCCAGTACATTTCTTTAAAAGCTTAATTTAAATCGTGTGGTAATACAACAATAATGTTTGCTTAGGGCCAGCAACGCGGACCGGGTCAGCTAGTTGCTTATAAGCAAATTTATTATTAAATTTTATTATTTTATTAGATGTATTTTAATTTTTTATTTGCATCATTATTTATTAATTTATTTGCATTAAAATTATTATTGTTTTAAAAAAAGCACATGATTTATTCTATGTGATTTATCAAACCGCATTTGCAATAACAAATCTACAAGATGATGCATGAACAATGAGGGGGCGAAAGTGTGGTTATTTCAACAAATGTTAAATAGAAAAAAACGGGGGGTTAGCGGGGGAAAAATTCAATACTTTCTTTGAAGGTACGAACCTTCTGAATTGGTGGTTGTTTATAGACTATATATTTAGTTTAATGCTAGTTCACAAGAGATGCCAAAAAGAGAGCACAAATGGTAAAGAGCAACAGGAATATTCCAATTCGCCTTTTGTACACTTATCAATAACTACATATGGGCATTTGCGCATAAACATCCCGATCCCCTTGATATAGTAAAGATCAAAGATACCGAAATTATTTGCCCATAATCAGACACAAAAAGAACTTAATAATTTAAATAAATTTCAAAAAAATTGATCTTAAAATTAAAGTAATGAGAAGGATAAGAATAGTAAAGGTTTTTCAAAAAATAATATATATAAAAAATAATTCAATTTACATATTTTTAAAAAGTGGGGGGCTAATATAACTTTACAATGTATATTCAAAATAAAAGAGTATTAAGAAGATAAAAAAATTACGTACAATAAAATTTTTAAAAGATGATGTATAAAAAAAGTTTAAGTCCAGCAAAACACTTAGACGCCAGTTTTTCCAATTATTACCCATCCCAAGAATGTGTCTTGTGCCATTGGAGACCCAACTGATTCGGGCTTAATACTGGATCGAATTAGACGAGGGTAGATGTCTGCTCCGAGAACGAAATTAATGTCTGATTTTTTGTAGAAGTTGGGATCGGCGAGACGTAGATTAGTATACAGCTCCGCAACTCTCTCGTCAATTGTTTCGTTCGGCTGTTTCCGGGGAAGATCTGTAGTTACCTTAGCCGTTAAGTTAAAAGCAGTGTTCTCATCAAAGCGCGGACGAAATTTGACATGACACCATTTGTCGGAACCTACTTGTTCATAGTCCAATTTGTATCGGTCCACAATGAATTTAGCTATGGAACTAAAATTCACACAAGGGTTTAGAATGCCTCTCACACTAGCCCAATTATTATTCAACTACATCTTGACAATGATAGTCGGGAGGAGAGTAGTAACTCGGGGGTTGTGACTTGACTGTGCAGTCGAACGCCCAGATGATAGTGGCTCAAGAAGTCTTTGGTGGCGGTGTAACAAAGTATGGTGTCTGCCACCGCACTGTCAACAACGATCGGAGTTATGGCACCGACCGACTAAATGGGAGTGAGCAAGACAATTCTCACAGTACTTGTGCCTTCTAACTATTTTCATCTTCTCCGAGACGTTCATCGCCTTCAACTTGAGGCACTTCCTAAGAGGATGGTTTTTGCGGCATAACCGACAGTCTGGTGATTGTATATTTCCACGAGAACTGCGGCTGTGGGGTTGTCGGTTTTGTAGTGGTTGTCGTATGAGTTAAATGATGTGTTTTAATGTTTTTACTTGTATTTCCTTATAACCCAATATAATTTTAAACAGCTGTAGGGGATCAGCTTAATAGTCAGGCGTTCTAGTGAACTGCCAAATACTCTGAGAAGTTAGTTAAATGAAACAAGGCAGTGATGCCAGTTTTTGTAAGATCCAACTAAATCTGATTTTATTAATTCATGCGTCAACCTTATATACTAATTACAAAGTATTCCTTACTTTCTCTAACTTATGATATTATATTATATTCATATATTATATCCACTATAATTAAGTTTCCACCAATTACAATACGTATTGTAATTGATTTCCACTCAATAGTAATTTTGGTTGCGAGTGTGTCACTCAATATTTGTATGGTCAGTACATATCACCGCAGTGCAGCGAGTCTTTTGTATATTCGTCATGCATGCAATGTATATGTGCTGATAAGTACAACAGGGTGTACACATATGTGAGGTACACTACACCCTCACCCTTAAGAGAAAAATTACGAAAGTGATTTGAAGTTATGAAAATTACGAAAGTGATTTTTCTTTGTTTTCATATTACAATTTAAATTAATCAAAAAAAAAAAAAATAAAATAAGTACAATAGTTATTATAGTGAAGCAAAATAATTACAAGAGTGTTTATATAGTTATTATAAATGTTTGTAAGGCTTAAGGTTATTAATATGGTATGTTTTTTCTAATCCATTATAGTCTATAGTTGTATTTACGTCATTTCTACCTATTATTTTAAATGGTCCTTTATATGGACTTTAGTTCTTTTTCTTATTGTCTACTTTTACGAGTACGTAATCTCCTATGTCTAAATTAATACCGTAGACAGACGACAGAGTTAATGCGCATTAAAATCTGACTAATTTGAATTAAGATTTTACCGTGACAGACGACAGTTTCGGAATTTAAACTGCATTTAGGTAACAGCTGTTTTTTTGTAAACAACTATTTAATTATGAAAAAATTTGTTTGGCATTTGCTGAAAAAACAGTATTTCTTTGAAAAAAGCTGAAATTACTTTTGCTGAAACTGTTTCATAATGCAAAACTTGTTCATGCACTAGCAACCATCAACCTGAACGTGTTGCTACATATGGGGAAAGCAGTGGGACACTCTGAAATAAGAGAAAGGCAATTGTGGAAATCTATTTTTAATATTTTAATTTTACAATTGTCTTCTTCTTCTTTTAGAATAGTAAACAATTTGATAACATATTATTGATTTTCGACGATGTTGCCATATTGAAATAGCTAAATGCAGTATAAATTCAGTTTGATTTTGTGTATTTACGTCAAACTTAATGCGCATTAAGACAGGATAATTCACGAGTTAATTTGAATTAAGACTGTTAATGCAAATTAACTGTGTCGTCTGTCTACGCTATAAGACTATTTGTAAATTTATTGTTTTTAAGTCTATTTTCTTTAGCTTTAATTGTTAAACCTTTTGCTCTATCTAGAGTATATTTTAATCTTGTTCTCAATTCTTGGATGTAGTCGTCATGGTTATAAAATGTTTGTCTAGTGTTTATGTTATCGGATGGTAAGTATGGTAATTTTCCATAAACCAACTCAAAAGGTGAGTATCCTGTATCTACATGTGGAGCGGTGTTATAAGCAAAAGTAAAATATGGAATCCAAGTGTCCCATTCGTAGTTGTTCGCTGTTGTCAACAAAAACTCATTTAAAACCCTATGGTTTCTTTCAATTGAACCTACTGTTTCGTGGTGGTATGGTGTTGAAAATACTTGTTTTATATTTAATAGTGAACATATGTTTCGCATAGTTTCATTCAAAAATTCAGTTCCTCTGTCAGCCTTGAGTACCTTAAATTGACCATATTTTAAAATAAACTGTTCAACAAGTGTTTTTGCAGTTGTAAGTGCATCTTTTGTCGGCATTGGGTATGCAACAGTGTGTCAGTGTGAGTGGTTCTTTTGTATGTTTTGGTTGTTTATTTTTGTTGCATTTGTCACAGTGTGATACGAATTTCTTTACCATTTTGCTCATATTTTTCCAAATATAGCGTTGTTTGAGTTTTATGATTGTTTTTCTTATTCCTAAGTGTCCTGCGTGTGTGGTATTGTGGAATTCATCGATGAGTTTATATTTCAATATATCATCAGTTATTATTTTTGGTTCATTATATAATAAAATTTTAAGTTGAGGACTTTTGTTTATTCTTATCTTTGCATATGCTTCTTTTAAATTTGCAATTGTATATACCTTAAATATTTCATAATTTTTTGATAGCGCTAATTCTTTTATTCTTTCTTTCTTCATTTTAGATATCAGTTTCCTCAGAATCGAATCTAATTTCGCTGAGTTATCGCTGAATCTTGCATGCGTGTTATCATTTTGTGTGTTTTTGGCATGTAACTTCTTCATAATCGAATCTTGTTTCGATGAATTATCGTTACATCCTTCTTTCATATAATTTTTATTTTGGGTACGTGATTTCTTCATGATCGAATCTAGTTTCGCTGAATTATCATCCCGTCCTATGTGCACAATATTATCTTCAATTCTTATATCGACGTCTTTTGTATTTTCAAATTCATTAAATTGCAATTTCTTTATGTTCTTAATATCATTTATAGATGTGCATTCCCATATTAGAAGTTGATCAGACTCCTGAGAGATGCTTTTTTCCATATTATTTCTTTTCGCGCGTGTTTCATTTATTTCTTTATTTGCCTCATGGTTATTATCTATTTTATGGTTTGTCTCATTGTTGTTATTATTTATATTATTCCTGTCAATTGTTCTTTGCATGGCCCTTGTAGTTATTAGTATTTTATGTTCTTTTTCATTTAGTTCTTTTGGTATCATTTCTTTTAGTACGTCTGAGTTAATTTCTATTCTAGATAGTGCGATCGCATTGGTGTTCATTTTTCCTTTTTTATATTCAATGGAAAAATCATAATCGCTTAAATCTAATCTAATTCTAGTCATTTTTGATGAGGGGTTCTTATGTGAAAATAATGAAATTAGGGGTCTGTGGTCTGTCACCACTATAAATTTCCTACCGTATAGATATGGTCTAAAATAATTTATGCTCCAATGAATTGCAAGGAGTTCTTTTTCTATAATCAGTTTATTGAGATCGTGTTTTTGCAATGATTTACTGGCATATGAAATAGGTAGATCTTGGCCTATTTCGCTTTGTGACAAAACTGCACCTAACGCATAGTTAGAAGCGTCAGTTGTTAAAATGAAGGTTTTGTCAAAATTTGGATATTGTAACACTGGTGGATTCATTAATTTTTCTTTAAGTGTATCGAAAGCAATTTGGCTTTTTTCTGTCCATATAAATTTTGTTGATTTTTTTAGTAGTCTGTTAAGTTCTTTGGCGATGTCAGCAAAATTTGGTATGAATTTTCTGTAGTAGTTGCAGAATGCAACGAATCGTCTTACTTCATCTACGTTTTTTGGTGTTGGATAATTCTTTATGATTTCGTATTTGGATGGGTCTGTTTTTACGCCGTCTTTAGTAATCAAGTGACCCAAATAAACAACTTCTGGTTGTAGGAAGCAACATTTCTTTGGATTTAACTTTAAATTATACTTTTGTAGTCTGTCCAGTACTTTGATTAAGTTTTGATTGTGGTGATTTAGGCTACATCCGTATACAATTATATCGTCAACGTATAGAAATGCTTCTGAATCTAGTCCTGCGAGTGCTATAGTTAGTATTCTTTGAAAGCTATTTGAAGAAATTTTTAAACCGAATGGTAGTCGTTTGAATTGAAAATGTCCATTAGGTGTTGAAAATGCTGTTAATGATCTAGAGTTTTTGTCTAATTCAATTTGATGAAAAGAACTCGTCATGTCAAGTGTTGAGAACCATTTGGCTCTGCCTAGTTTGTCCAAAATGTCTTCTAATCTTGTCAAGGGAAATTTGTCACTTATTATTATGTCATTCAATTTGCGAAAATCTACTACAAGTCTTCATTTCTACTTATCTTCAGTGCCTTTTTTTGGTACCAAAAGGAGTGGAGCATTGTATGGACTGACTGATGATTCTATTATGTCGTCATTAAACATTTTCTGTACTTGTTCATTAATTATTTCTGTACGTGTATGTGGTAGTCTGTAGTTTTTTATGTAAACTATATATTCTGATTGTAAAAATTGTTGAGTGTTAATTTTTCGCCTTCCAAATGAAAAATGTTTTGATAATTTTTAAATATTTTTATCAATGTTGCTTTTGCATGTTCATCATTGGTATTTAGTTTTAGCTCATTAAGTATTTGTTTAAAACGTTCGTCATTGTTTATACTATTTTTATTGTCATTGTAATTTAATATTTCGTAGCTTGAAAGTGGCTCAGTATGCAGGTTAATGCCTTCTAGTGTTATTGATTCGTTTGTTGTGTTTAATAATTTAATGTGGGTTATGCCGTTTTTTGGTGCTATTGAATTGCTCAAGAAAATGCCTTCTTTTATTTCATTATTGAATATTACACAATCTTCAGTAAGGTTTAGTTTTATGGGGTGAATGATCTCTGTTCTGTGAGGTATAGTTATATTTAGTGTTTTGAATGACTTTGTTTGCATTGGCAATATTATTGTGTTAGTATTAATGAAAAGTGAAATTGTAAATGTTTCATAGTCAATTCTACAAAGATACTTTTTGAAGAAATCTCTTCCTAATATTCCGTCTGTTTCTTTGGGAAAACTCTCTTGTACTAATTGAAATTTGTGAATGCATGTTTCTTCTGATATGTTTAGTTTTAATTCTAGTGTTCCTATTGATTCTATTTCTTCTGAAGTGATACCCGTTAATTTGCAATTTTCTTCAGGTTTATATTGTTCTCCTGAGAATTCTTTACGCATACGACAGAGTGATATGTCGGCGCCAGTGTCTATTAGAAAAGTTAAATTGTTATTTTTGTATTTTATATTAACATAATTTGAATTATTATCGGATATTTTGTGAATTTTTAGTTTTGGCTCTCCGGGATATCTTGGTATTCTTGGTATCCCTGGCCTGTTTCTTTTCCCTCATATTGTATCATGTGTATATTTCTATTGTTCCTGTGTGTTTTGATAGCTTCTTCTAATGTTTGTATTGGGTGGATTATTTCTATTGGTGTAGTCATTGTTAAATCTGTTCGACATATTGTTGTTGTTTCTATTGTTATTGTGGTTATTATTTCTATTGAAATTGTTATTAAAATTATTTCCATTGTTTCTATAGTTATTATTTCTGTTAGAGTTAATATTATCATTGTTGTTTCTGTAATTGTTATTATGTTGTCTGTTATTATTGTAGTTAGGAAATCTGTTGCCATTTCTGTTGTAATTTCGTTGTTGATACTGTGGTTCTTCTTTTCTCATGTATAAAATTGAGTTATGAGTCAGTTTGTTTTCATTTTCAAGTTCTAAAGCAAGGTCAGATGCTTCATTCAAATCTGTTGGTCGGGCTGCGTAAATGGTCGATTTAAAGTTCTCATTTAGACCTTTCTTGAATGAATCTACTGCTAATTTATTATTCAATCTAATTATTACATTTTTTTCAGCCTGTGTGGAATTATTTCCTAATTCCTCTATGCCTAATTTATTCAGTTCGTCTGTTATTGCTAAAATCCTTTCTTTATAAGAATTTGTAGACATTTTTCCTTGAAACAGGTTGTTCAGTTTATTATGTAGTTCTGGAATTGTCTTTGTAATTCTGTATCTGTTTTCTAATAGTGTTATTAAGTTTTCAAAACTCTCTGGTTTATTGTAACTGCCTATAGCTGTTCTTACATTTGATCTTAATTTAGCGTGATAAATGTATTGTAGAAAGTCTACTTTAGCTGTGTCTGATAGTGTTTTGTTTATAAGTTCTGGGGGCTAATTCTGGCAGTCGTGATCGAAATTGTTTTCCAATCGAAATTTATTTCGACAGTGCAAAATTTTCTAATGATGGTACTCGATACGAATCGAATCGATTCATTGCTTCAGTGTTGTAAAAAACTTAAATAAGTACGTTTTACAACACTGAATAAAATGGAAGAAAATTTAAACAAAAAACATATGGTTGTGCAAAAAATAACACAAGTGAAAATGAAATTTTTTAAAAATATAATTTTAATGGATCCCATTGTATTTTTTTACTCGTCGCCTTCTGATTCTGACGAGATTGAAAACATTAATGTCATAAGGAAACAAATAAGAAACTCCTCCGACCCCTTAAGATTGACAAACAATGAGTAAGTATAAATAAGTACATACACACATACATATGTATTAATGTATATGTTTTTCTAGATTCAAAAGACGGTTTAGGCTCACAAAGGAAGCATTTAATTATGTTCTTGGCAGTTAAAGTTTGAGGGGATACTTTCCAACATGGTTCCACCAAAAATTCAGTTGGCGGCAACATTATCATTGTTGGCATCCGGAGGTTTTCAACACACTGTTGGAAATGATTTTTTAATTGGCATAAGCCAAAGTGCTATATGCAAAATCACTAATCGTGTATTGGATGAAATGGAACGTAAGCTATGTGGTCAATTTATTCAATTTAACCCTAGAAATAGTGACGCTTGCAAGGAGTATTTCATGGCAAAATATAATATTCCAGGAGGTATGTATGTATATGCAACACTTCATTTCTTCACATACATATGTATGTATTATCTATTTCTAACAGTCGTTGGCTGTGTGGATGGGACACATTTTGGTTTGCAGAAACCTGAAAACGAGCATATGTTCTTCAATAGAAAGGGATTTCATAGTCTAAATTCAATGATTGTAAGTAAACGCTTTTGAAATATGTTATTGTTATTTAATGTGTTTTATTTAAAGATATGCGATCACAAATACACAATTATGGCCATTAATTCTAAGTATGGAGGGGCCGCCCATGATTCTTTTGTTTGGAAAGAGTCGGAAGAAAGAATTATTCTTGAGCAAGAGTATAACAATAATTTAAGGAATTTTTGGCTCTTAGGTAAGGCAATATGAAAACTGTTTTTTAAAAAAACATCTTAAGCTTTACGAAAATGTTTAATAAAACATGCATATTTATGTATTTACTAATTTTACTTATAGGTGATTCAGGATATCCCTGTGAACCGTGGTTATTAACTCCATACCGAAATCCACAAGAAAATTCCATGGAATCGCGTTTTAATGATATTCATTCGAAGGCAAGGTGCATAGTAGAAAGAACAATTGGTATATTAAAGGCCCGGTGGAAAATTTTATGCCACGACAAAAGAAGTCGGCATAGTGAGAAGGTCGCAAAATTTTCGAATGTATGTGCTGCACTACACAATATGTGTATCCATTTTAAAGTTCCGAATTATGAAGAAGTACAATATACACCTGATACTTATCCCACGCCTGAAATTGATAATGGTACAGAAACAAATATATCTAAAATTGGAAAAAAAAAATCGCGACAATATAAAAACATGTTTATGTAGTGATTGATTTCCTTTTATAAAACTTTTCATTTCATTTATTCATTCAGTCTTAAATATCTTAATATTAAAACAAACAATTAAATATAAATAAAATAAAAAAATTCATATGTAGTATTCAAAAATATACTTAAAAGTGAGATCTTGTTATTTCGTTAGTATCCCATATTTAGTTTTTCCAATTCCTTTTTTCTTATTTGGAGTTCCATTTCTTTTATTTGTATGTTAAGCTCTTGTTCTCTTTCCTTAAGTTTGTATGTTTTATTTTTTATTTCTAAAATTTGGTTTATTAGTTCGACCTCCTGTTCCTTTATTTCAATTAATTTGTCACATCTCTTTAACATTTCGCTTTGGTACAGCTCGGTGGACATAAGTTTTTTTTTTAATGTTGTTTTTGTCTCTCTTGCCTCTTTGCTTACTTTTGGCAGTTGTGTATTTCTTGAGATCGGCACTGATTTTTGCTTCTTAGTTTCGACTGAGGTGTGAAAACTACACTGAATAGAGGTGTCATCATTGTTTTCGAATTCTTCATTATCCCACATCAATATCGGGGATATGCACGAAATACTGCAATTTCTTTCTTGAGATGTTGTTGGAAAATTGTCACTCAAATTTTGATCCAAATCTTTTTGCAGCACTGACCCAAAGCTTTTTACAGTCTTCAGACCCTCAACTGCTACTTCAATGCCTGCTGCAGCTAATATTTTTTCCTCTACATGGGAAAGAGTTTTTTCCTCATAAGGGCCACCACCGGTTCGCTTTTTTGAAGATTTATTAAATGTTACCTTCCTTTTTACGTTTTGCTTCTGATCAGCGTAGACATTCTCAGAACAACTTTTTGACATCGGAAATTGAAAAATTCCACTTAATTGCGCCACGAACGAGATTTCGTTCCCGCCTAACTTCTGTCGAATGCAAATGAATATTCAAGCCGTTGTCGACAAGGTTTTCCCAAGTCTAACAATCTTCTACAAAATTTCGGATTGGCTGTGGAAACGTGCAATTTTGGCACCAACAAATTACGATGCCAACAAACTCAATGAGCAAATTCAATTGAAAATCGATCGATACAGTAATGGATGAAAAACAAGCCGTCACTAATCCCACTGAATTTTTAAATTCATTGGAACCACCCGGAATGCCACCGCATGTGCTAACATTAAACGTTGGATCACCGGTAATTCTTATTCGCAACTTAAACGCACCAAAGTTATGCAACGGAACCACATTGACCATCAAAAACTACTCACCAAATTTAATCGAGGCAACAATCATCGGTGGCAGACGTACTTATTCCACGAATTCTGATGATTTCCAACGATTTACCATTCCAATTCAAGCGGCTCCAATTCCTTTTGCGTCTTACCTTTACTATTGCCATCAATAAAGCACAAGTCAAATCATTGACTATTGCTAGCTTAATTTTGGAAAATTTATGTTTTCCACACGGCCAGTTGTATGTGGCTTGCTCCCGAGTAGGCACGCCAAAAAACAAAAAACATTGTATATCCGCTGGCCCCAAGATGAAGTAATAAATAAATATAATTTCCAATTTGCCTTAAATAAATGCGTTTCTTTTTTGATTGAGCCCATACCTACACCATATGTAAGTTATTCTGTAACAAAACTTTATGATAGATATTCCATAAATTTATTTAAAGCCAGTACATTTCTTTAAAAGCTTAATTTAAATCGTGTGGTAATACAACAATAATGTTTGCTTAGGGCCAGCAACGCGGACCGGGTCAGCTAGTTGCTTATAAGCAAATTTATTATTAAATTTTATTATTTTATTAGATGTATTTTAATTTTTTATTTGCATCATTATTTATTAATTTATTTGCATTAAAATTATTATTGTTTTAAAAAAAGCACATGATTTATTCTATGTGATTTATCAAACCGCATTTGCAATAACAAATCTACAAGATGATGCATGAACAATGAGGGGGCGAAAGTGTGGTTATTTCAACAAATGTTAAATAGAAAAAAACGGGGGGTTAGCGGGGGAAAAATTCAATACTTTCTTTGAAGGTACGAACCTTCTGAATTGGTGGTTGTTTATAGACTATATATTTAGTTTAATGCTAGTTCACAAGAGATGCCAAAAAGAGAGCACAAATGGTAAAGAGCAACAGGAATATTCCAATTCGCCTTTTGTACACTTATCAATAACTACATATGGGCATTTGCGCATAAACATCCCGACCCCCTTGATATAGTAAAGATCAAAGATACCGAAATTATTTGCCCATAATCAGACACAAAAAGAACTTAATAATTTAAATAAATTTCAAAAAATTGATCTTAAAATTAAAGTAATGAGAAGGATAAGAATAGTAAAGGTTTTTCAAAAAATAATATATATAAAAAATAATTCAATTTACATATTTTTAAAAAGTGGGGGGCTAATATAACTTTACAATGTATATTCAAAATAAAAGAGTATTAAGAAGATAAAAAAATTACGTACAATAAAATTTTTAAAAGATGATGTATAAAAAAAGTTTAAGTCCAGCAAAACACTTAGACGCCAATCTTTCCAATTATTACCCATCCCAAGAATGTGTCTTGTGCCATTGGAGACCCAACTGATTCGGGCTTAATACTGGATCGAATTAGACGAGGGTAGATGTCTGCTCCGAGAACGAAATTAATGTCTGATTTTTTGTAGAAGTTGGGATCGGCGAGACGTAGATTAGTATACAGCTCCGCAACTCTCTCGTCAATTGTTTCGTTCGGCTGTTTCCGGGGAAGATCTGTAGTTACCTTAGCCGTTAAGTTAAAAGCAGTGTTCTCATCAAAGCGCGAACGAAATTTGACATGACACCATTTGTCGGAACCTACTTGTTCATAGTCCAATTTGTATCGGTCCACAATGAATTTAGCTATGGAACTAAAATTCACACAAGGGTTTAGAATGCCTCTCACACTAGCCCAATTATTATTCAACTACATCTTGACAATGATAGTCGGGAGGAGAGTAGTAACTCGGGGGTTGTGACTTGACTGTGCAGTCGAACGCCCAGATGATAGTGGCTCAAGAAGTCTTTGGTGGCGGTGTAACAAAGTATGGTGTCTGCCACCGCACTGTCAACAACGATCGGAGTTATGGCACCGACCGACTAAATGGGAGTGAGCAAGACAATTCTCACAGTACTTGTGCCTTCTAACTATTTTCATCTTCTCCGAGACGTTCATCGCCTTCAACTTGAGGCACTTCCTAAGAGGATGGTTTTTGCGGCATAACCGACAGTCTGGTGATTGTATATTTCCACGAGAACTGCGGCTGTGGGGTTGTCGGTTTTGTAGTGGTTGTCGTATGAGTTAAATGATGTGTTTTAATGTTTTTACTTGTATTTCCTTATAACCCAATATAATTTTAAACAGCTGTAGGGGATCAGCTTAATAGTCAGGCGTTCTAGTGAACTGCCAAATAGTCTGAGAAGTTAGTTAAATGAAACAAGGCAGTGATGCCAGTTTTTGTAAGATCCAACTAAATCTGATTTTATTAATTCATGCGTCAACCTTATATACTAATTACAAAGTATTCCTTACTTTCTCTAACTTATGATATTATATTATATTCATATATTATATCCACTATAATTAAGTTTCCACCAATTACAATACGTATTGTAATTGATTTCCACTCAATAGTAATTTTGGTTGCGAGTGTGTCACTCAATATTTGTATGGTCAGTACATATCAAGAATGATAAAATAAAGATTACGCCAATGGGCGTAAAATTTTAAAATGTTCTGCGCATTTAGGCCCTGTGACGTCACACATTCTGTGTTTCTATTGGCTAATTTTTTCTCACTTGTTTTTTTAATCATGTTTTGCTTGCATTTGCTCACTGCACTCTTCATGTTTATATTTTTGTTGTTTTTTTTTTTGTTTGTTGTTCTTTTTTAAACAGATTTTATTTTAGAACTCTCAGAGAATTCATTTGCAAGGTTGCCAACTATCACATAAAACACACATTTTTCGCAAGAAATTTTAATTCTAACACATGAAACATTATTGGTAACCCTTAGAATGGGCCTTCTACGTCACATAACGGGAAATCATGCGCATGGCGTAATCTTTATTTTATCATTCTTGGTACATATCACCGCAGTGCAGCGAGTCTTTTGTATATTCGTCATGCATGCAATGTATATGTGCTGATAAGTACAACAGGGTGTACACCAGTGTGACCAGATTTTAAAAAAATATAGAGCTAAATCAGGTTAAAAATAGAGCTAAAAAAGGCTAAAAATAAATAAATAAAAGCCAAAAAATAAAGCTAAATTTTTATATTGCTTTTTAATAATATTAATTCATTATTCGTATTATAAATAACACATACTATGTAAAAACCTTTTTTTTAGTCAAAATTTAAGTAAAATATGTTTTTAATCAGTAACCAAATCAAACTATGTATAGTTATGGAACAAAAATATCTTGATGAGCATTAAATTCAAACACATATTCATGTATAATAATAATGATTATAAAAACTGCAAAAATTGCATGTTGTCAACGATTCTGCCGAAAGAGGCGTATAAATAATAAAGGACTACAACAATATTTTGTGCCGCAACGAGGAAGAAAAAATATTTCTACTGCAAGTCGTTGCCGAAAATAGGAAAAAATATCCTCTTTATTACAAAAATTATTTAATAAATTAAAATAAAATACTTACATACATACATATCGCACTCAAACTTTTAATTGAACTCAATTTAATACAAATATCAAAGATACATAAAACTTGTTTTTTGTATTGGAACCATTTAGAACAATAGGGACAAAATTTATATAAAAACAATTTGTATATTTGAGGTACCTTAAAGAGCAGAGAAAGAGGTTTGGAATATACATTTGACTTCTTCAGAGGCACCCTGAAAGTAGTTAGGACGAGGAGGCAAATTTATAAAACCTTATTTGAAGGGAAGTATTCTAAGAACCAGATATAGAAGGTGGGTGTCTTTCACAAAAATGTTGTGTGAGAAAAATCAATTGACTCCTCCAAAGGTGCAATTAAAATAGTTAGGTCGAGAGGGCAAAATTATAAATCAGTATTTGAAGGGAAAGTACCCTAAGGAGCAGAGATAGGGTATAAGTATGTTCTACAAAAATGTTGGGGAGGAAAAATTATTGGGGGTTGGTCATACATTTGAATTCTCCAGAGGCGCCCTGAAACTTGTTAAGTCGATGGGGGTAAAATTTATAAAACTCTAGCTTTTGTAGGGCAAGTCCCTTAAGGAGCGAAGATAGGGTGTAAGTATGTTCTACAAAAATGTTGGGGAGGAAAAATTAATCGGGGTCAGTCTGACATTTTACTACTCTAGGGGCGACTCCGCGGCAGTTATTGGACATTTTATTAATTTTTTCACTCTTACCTTGAACTTTGACCTCGATGAGGCGCCATTTATCCTCAACCAAAGTCCCCCATTTTTTGTCCCGTCTATTTTTTTTCCAAGCCTAACAAAATTAAAGGCGGTAGCACTTCAAAATCTTGTTGCAAAAATTTTCATATATCACTATGTCATAGCTAGTGTACACATATGTGAGGTACACTACACCAGTGGTCCTCACTAGTATTGTTCAGAATACGAAGATTTTCGGCTATTTACATATACACAACACGATCGCAAACAATACTCACAACAAGAGCGTAAAAATACTAATATTACATTCAGTTGTTAGTCAACATTCAACAAAGCAGGTCTATGCCGCATGTTTGTTCTTTTTTCAGCTTTTATTTATTTATTTCTCAGTACAAGAGCGTAGAAAAATACAAATATTTCATTCAGTTGTATGACAGCATTGAACAAAGTAGGACTGTTGCGCATGTTTTTTCTTTTTCAGCTAATTTTTGTTGTTGTTTTCAGTACACTGAGAAGCAGTGATCACATAAATGTATACATTTTTTTATATACTTTTTACAGAAATTTTGTTGCATTAAATAATATTATTTTGATATTTTCAAAAGAATTTACTATTTTTTTATCTTTTTTATACATACATACATATGTACATAAAATAACATAAGATGAATTTATACAAAATAACAAATTAATTTTTAATTGAGGTTTATTTAAAACATTACATGTTATTTCTTTCTGTGTAGTGTCACCCATACATATGTAATTACCAAATCCTCTCTTTTTGAGGACCACTGCACTACACCCTCACCCTTAAGAGAAAAATTACGAAAGTGATTTGAAGTTATGAAAATTACGAAAGTGATTTTTCTTTGTTTTCATATTACAATTTAAATTAATAAAAAAAAAAATAAAATAAGTACAATAGTTATTATAGTGAAGCAAAATAATTACAAGAGTGTTTATATAGTTATTATAAATGTTTGTAAGGCTTAAGGTTATTAATATGGTATGTTTTTTCTAATCCATTATAGTCTATAGTTGTATTTACGTCATTTCTACCTATTATTTTAAATGGTCCTTTATATGGACTTTAGTTCTTTTTCTTATTGTCTACTTTTACGAGTACGTAATCTCCTATGTCTAAATTAATACCGTAGACAGACGACAGAGTTAATGCGCATTAAAATCTGACTAATTTGAATTAAGATTTTACCGTGACAGACGACAGTTTCGGCATTTAAACTGCATTTAGGTAACAGCTGTTTTTTTGTAAACAACTATTTAATTATGAAAAAATTTGTTTGCCATATTGAAATAGCTAAATGCAGTATAAATTCAGTTTGATTTTGTGTATTTACGTCCAACTTAATGCGCATTAAGACAGGATAATTCACGAGTTAATTTGAATTAAGACTGTTAATGCAAATTAACTGTGTCGTCTGTCTACGCTATAAGACTATTTGTAAATTTATTGTTTTTAAGTCTATTTTCTTTAGCTTTAATTGTTAAACCTTTTGCTCTATCTAGAGTATATTTTAATCTTGTTCTCAATTCTTGGATGTAGTCGTCATGGTTATAAAATGTTTGTCTAGTGTTTATGTTATCGGATGGTAAGTATGGTAATTTTCCATAAACCAACTCAAAAGGTGAGTATCCTGTATCTACATGTGGAGCGGTGTTATAAGCAAAAGTAAAATATGGAATCCAAGTGTCCCATTCGTAGTTGTTCGCTGTTGTCAACAAAAACTCATTTAAAACCCTATGGTTTCTTTCAATTGAACCTACTGTTTCGTGGTGGTATGGTGTTGAAAATACTTGTTTTATATTTAATAGTGAACATATGTTTCGCATAGTTTCATTCAAAAATTCAGTTCCTCTGTCAGCCTTGAGTACCTTAAATTGACCATATTTTAAAATAAACTGTTCAACAAGTGTTTTTGCAGTTGTAAGTGCATCTTTTGTCGGCATTGGGTATGCAACAGTGTGTCAGTGTGAGTGGTTCTTTTGTATGTTTTGGTTGTTTATTTTTGTTGCATTTGTCACAGTGTGATACGAATTTCTTTACCATTTTGCTCATATTTTTCCAAATATAGCGTTGTTTGAGTTTTATGATTGTTTTTCTTATTCCTAAGTGGTCTGCGTGTGTGGTATTGTGGAATTCATCGATGAGTTTATATTTCAATATATTATCAGTTATTATTTTTGGTTCATTATATAATAAAATTTTAAGTTGAGGACTTTTGTTTATTCTTATCTTTGCATATGCTTCTTTTAAATTTGCAATTGTATATACCTTAAATATTTCATAATTTTTTGATAGCGCTAATTCTTTTATTCTTTCTTTCTTCATTTTAGATATCAGTTTCCTCAGAATCGAATCTAATTTCGCTGAGTTATCGCTGAATCTTGCATGCGTGTTATCATTTTGTGTGTTTTTGGCATGTAACTTCTTCATAATCGAATCTTGTTTCGATGAATTATCGTTACATCCTTCTTTCATATAATTTTTATTTTGGGTACGTGATTTCTTCATGATCGAATCTAGTTTCGCTGAATTATCATCCCGTCCTATGTGCACAATATTATCTTCAATTCTTATATTGACGTCTTTTGTATTTTCAAATTCATTAAATTGCAATTTCTTTATGTTCTTAATATCATTTATAGATGTGCATTCCCATATTAGAAGTTGATCAGACTCCTGAGAGATGCTTTTTTCCATATTATTTCTTTTCGCGCGTGTTTCATTTATTTCTTTATTTGCCTCATGGTTTTTATCTATTTTATGGTTTGTCTCATTGTTGTTATTATTTATATTATTCCTGTCAATTGTTCTTTGCATGGCCTTTGTAGTTATTAGTATTTTATGTTCTTTTTCATTTAGTTCGTTTGGTATCATTTCTTTTAATTCTAATCTAGATAGTGCGTCCGCATTGGTGTTAATTTTTCATTTTTTATATACAATGGAAAAATCATAATCGCTTAAATCTAATCTAATTCTAGTCATTTTTGATGAGGGGTTCTTATGTGAAAATAATGAAATTAGGGGTCTGTGGTCTGTCACCACTATAAATTTCCTACCGTATAGATATGGTCTAAAATAATTTATGCTCCAATGAATTGCAAGGAGTTCTTTTTCTATAATCAGTTTATTGAGATCGTGTTTTTGCAATGATTTACTGGCATATGAAATGGGTAGATCTTGGCCTATTTCGCTTTGTGACAAAACTGCACCTAACGCATAGTTAGAAGCGTCAGTTGTTAAAATGAAGGTTTTGTCAAAATTTGGATATTGTAACACTGGTGGATTCATTAATTTTTCTTTAAGTGTATCGAAAGCAATTTGGCTTTTTTCTGTCCATATAAATTTTGTTGATTTTTTTAGTAGTCTGTTAAGTTCTTTGGCGATGTCAGCAAAATTTGGTATGAATTTTCTGTAGTAGTTGCAGAATGCAACGAATCGTCTTACTTCATCTACGTTTTTTGGTGTTGGATAATTCTTTATGATTTCGTATTTGGATGGGTCTGTTTTTACGCCGTCTTTAGTAATCAAGTGACCCAAATAAACAACTTCTGGTTCTAGGAAGCAACATTTCTTTGGATTTAACTTTAAATTATACTTTTGTAGTCTGTCCAGTACTTTGATTAAGTTTTGATTGTGGTGATTTAGGCTACATCCGTATACAATTATATCGTCAACGTATAGAAATGCTTCTGAATCTAGTCCTGAGAGTGCTATAGTTAGTATTCTTTGAAAGCTATTTGAAGAAATTTTTAAACCGAATGGTAGTCGTTTGAATTGAAAATGTCCATTAGGTGTTGAAAATGCTGTTAATGATCTAGAGTTTTTGTCTAATTCAATTTGATGAAAAGAACTCGTCATGTCAAGTGTTGAGAACCATTTGGCTCTGCCTAGTTTGTCCAAAATGTCTTCTAATCTTGTCAAGGGAAATTTGTCACTTATTATTATGTCATTCAATTTGCGAAAATCTACTACAAGTCTTCATTTCTACTTATCTTCAGTGCCTTTTTTTGGTACCAAAAGGAGTGGAGCATTGTATGGACTGACTGATGATTCTATTATGTCGTCATTAAACATTTTCTGTACTTGTTCATTAATTATTTCTGTATGTGTATGTGGTAGTCTGTAGTTTTTTATGTAAACTATATATTCTGATTGTAAAAATTGTTGAGTGTTAATTTTTCGCCTTCCAAATGAAAAATGTTTTGATAATTTTTAAATATTTTTATCAATGTTGCTTTTGCATGTTCATCATTGGTATTTAGTTTTAGCTCATTAAGTATTTGTTTAAAACGTTCGTCATTGTTTATACTATTTTTATTGTCATTGTAATTTAATATTTCGTAGCTTGAAAGTGGCTCAGTATGCAGGTTAATGCCTTCTAGTGTTATTGATTCGTTTGTTGTGTTTAATAATTTAATGTGGGTTATGCCGTTTTTTGGTGCTATTGAATTGCTCAAGAAAATGCCTTCTTTTATTTCATTATTGAATATTACACAATCTTCAGTAAGGTTTAGTTTTATGGGGTGAATGATCTCTGTTCTGTGAGGTATAGTTATATTTAGTGTTTTGAATGACTTTGTTTGCATTGGCAATATTATTGTGTTAGTATTAATGAAAAGTGAAATTGTAAATGTTTCATAGTCAATTCTACAAAGATACTTTTTGAAGAAATCTCTTCCTAATATTCCGTCTGTTTCTTTGGGAAAACTCTCTTGTACTAATTGAAATTTGTGAATGCATGTTTCTTCTGATATGTTTAGTTTTAATTCTAGTGTTCCTATTGATTCTATTTCTTCTGAAGTGATACCCGTTAATTTGCAATTTTCTTCAGGTTTATATTGTTCTCCTGAGAATTCTTTACGCATACGACAGAGTGATATGTCGGCGCCAGTGTCTATTAGAAAAGTTAAATTGTTATTTTTGTATTTTATATTAACATAATTTGAATTATTATCGGATATTTTGTGAATTTTTAGTTTTGGCTCTCCGGGATATCTTGGTATTCTTGGTATCCCTGGCCTGTTTCTTTTCCCTCATATTGTATCATGTGTATATTTCTATTGTTCCTGTGTGTTTTGATAGCTTCTTCTAATGTTTGTATTGGGTGGATTATTTCTATTGGTGTAGTCATTGTTAAATCTGTTCGACATATTGTTGTTGTTTCTATTGTTATTGTGGTTATTATTTCTATTGAAATTGTTATTAAAATTATTTCCATTGTTTCTATAGTTATTATTTCTGTTAGAGTTAATATTATCATTGTTGTTTCTGTAATTGTTATTATGTTGTCTGTTATTATTGTAGTTAGGAAATCTGTTGCCATTTCTGTTGTAATTTCGTTGTTGATACTGTGGTTCTTCTTTTCTCATGTATAAAATTGAGTTATGAGTCAGTTTGTTTTCATTTTCAAGTTCTAAAGCAAGGTCAGATGCTTCATTCAAATCTGTTGGTCGGGCTGCGTAAATGGTCGATTTAAAGTTCTCATTTAGACCTTTCTTGAATGAATCTACTGCTAATTTATTATTCAATCTAATTATTACATTTTTTTCAGCCTGTGTGGAATTATTTCCTAATTCCTCTATGCCTAATTTATTCAGTTCGTCTGTTATTGCTAAAATCCTTTCTTTATAAGAATTTGTAGACATTTTTCCTTGAAACAGGTTGTTCAGTTTATTATGTAGTTCTGGAATTGTCTTTGTAATTCTGTATCTGTTTTCTAATAGTGTTTTTAAGTTTTCAAAACTCTCTGGTTTATTGTAACTGCCTATAGCTGTTCTTACATTTGATCTTAATTTAGCGTGATAAATGTATTGTAGAAAGTCTACTTTAGCTGTGTCTGATAGTGTTTTGTTTATAAGTTCTGGGGGCTAATTCTGGCAGTCGTGATCGAAATTGTTTTCCAATCGAAATTTATTTCGACAGTGCAAAATTTTCTAATGATGGTACTCGATACGAATCGAATCGATTCATTGCTTCAGTGTTGTAAAAAACTTAAATAAGTACGTTTTACAACACTGAATAAAATGGAAGAAAATTTAAACAAAAAACATATGGTTGTGCAAAAAATAACACAAGTGAAAATGAAATTTTTTAAAAATATAATTTTAATGGATCCCATTGTATTTTTTTACTCGTCGCCTTCTGATTCTGACGAGATTGAAAACATTAATGTCATAAGGAAACAAATAAGAAACTCCTCCGACCCCTTAAGATTGACAAACAATGAGTAAGTATAAATAAGTACATACACACATACATATGTATTAATGTATATGTTTTTCTAGATTCAAAAGACGGTTTAGGCTCACAAAGGAAGCATTTAATTATGTTCTTGGGCAGTTAAAGTTTGAGGGGATACTTTCCAACATGGTTCCACCACAAATTCAGTTGGCGGCAACATTATCATTGTTGGCATCCGGAGGTTTTCAACACACTGTTGGAAATGATTTTTTAATTGGCATAAGCCAAAGTGCTATATGCAAAATCACTAATCGTGTATTGGATGAAATGGAACGTAAGCTATGTTACGCGCCGTTAAATTACTTTCAAATGAAATTTAAATAACGATCCAAATGACCGGTTAAGGGGGTATAAAAGCTGGCCCGCTAGCTCATTAAGCAAAATTTATCTCAACCAGGGTTTGGCACGTAAGCATATTACACACTTCACACCCCTGGAAGTATGTTTAAAATATTTCGAACAGGAATCTAAAAAGCACTTGAGGAGGAAAAGGAGGAAATGATTATATTGGTATCCATGAGGGATAATATGGCCAGATGGTTGCCATATAGGGGTACACTTATCCCTTCCTTAACCTATGACTGGTGAAGTACCCGGAATTTAACCTGTCCCGTGTACAAAAACAATCGACTAATTATATTATGCTTACCATAGCTGGTTTCTTCCTAGCATCCATTTAAATAAAAAAATTTAGCAAATCATTTTAAATTTATAGTTTCAATTTCATTAGTTTTTTTTTTTTTATTTAATTCCATTTTGTTTTGTAATTAATTGTATTTACGTATAATTAGGTTAGCCTATGTAAATTATATTTGACGTAAAATAAACTACAGTACAAATAGGAAGAATCTTATAATTATTTTAATATTAATGAACTTACTCTAAGTATATAAAACAAACTTATTTTATGTGCCGAGTCGCTAGTTGTTGTTGTGCACGTTGTTGCAGCTCTTGTTGTTGTGGCTCATGCTGTTGATGTTGTGTTCGTTGCAATTCATGTGGTTGTTGTGCATGTTGTTGTATGCCTTGTTGTTGTGGCTCATGCTGTTGATGTTGTATTCGTTGCAATTCATGTTGTTGTTGTGCATGTTGTTGTTGTATTTTATCAGAACACTTTTAAATTTTATGTAGGTTTTTACTTTTGTTTTTATGTAATTTTTTTGTGTCTTTTCTAAGTTTTCTCAATTCATAAACGTTTTATTTTGAGTCTATGTTTAATTTATTTATGTTCATTTTGGATTTAAGTTGTTTATGTGTCATCTTAAATTTACTTTCGTTGATCTTGTTTTTGTTTATTCTTTTCAATAATTAATGTTCTTGGTATGAACAAAAGTTATGGGGTTTTTTTTTTGAAGTCTCTTAGGTTTACACTTTTTATTAATTATTTTATAATCTAGTTAACACATTTGTTTTATGATAGATATAAATGTCTAGTTTTTCACATTTTAATTTAGTTTCAATGACTAAGAATAATTTATACTTTACACTATTGAACCTATTATTACGTACTTTTCAATATGTTAATGTGCCAAAATTTATTAATAGTTTTTGTTATTTTGACTTTTTAAGTTATAACTAACTTAATTTTGCTTAACTTTACGTCTTATACACTTCCGACACATTTTTTTTCACCTTGCATTTGGTCCTTTTTAACCAACATTAAACGAGCTAATTTACTATTCAATACCACAATTTCCATTTTTTTTATTAAAATAATTTTAGAAAAGTCTATTTTACTATGAAATAATTATGTCAAATTTTCCTTTGCACATATTTGCTTTTCTTTTTTTTTAAACCACTTTAGTTTAACTTGCTTTATTTTCTTTTTAATTTATAAATTGCATTAGTTAAATTTATAATGTTTTGGAATTTTAATCAAACATATACAATAGTTTTTCAGTAACAACTGTCTTACACTTTTCTTTATAAAATGAAGCGTCCTTTTTCTTTATATTTTAAAACCACTTTAATTTTTTTCCGTCAAGCGACTTAATACTTCCACTCTTATTTTTCAACTAACTTTTCTACTTTGACGATGCCTGTACAACTCATTAAAATTGTCATTTCGCAATAACAACCCAAAAAAAATTGTAACGGTTTCACATTCTTTACATTCTTGCATTCCATCATAATAATGTGTTTGTGTATAACAAGTTGATGGTAAAAAAAAATCTCTACACATGCTAGTTAGTTGTGTATGTTAAATACACGACACAATTAGGAGAGTGTGTATGTGTGAGTAAGAAAGAGCAAGAATCATATATGAATGCGCACGACAATCGCGTTACATTTTTTCTTCTTTTCTCGAACATTCTTTTGGTTTCTTTTCCCTCTGTTGTAAAAAAAATCCTAACAACGAGAAAGAGAGTTGTTACCAATAAAAAAAGAATGGAATTCGAAATATGTCAAGGGCAAATACACCGGTGCATGGTATGTAAACAAAATATGTTTGGCGCATATTTATAGTGTTACAGTACAGGTCGTACATACATATAAGGCGAGGTAAGACATTGTAAAACAAATTCGTAACAAACCTGCTTCAAATCAGTGTCTGTGATACATGGTTTGAACAGGCAGGATTTGGACGCTATTAGGGTCACAGGAAAAATGGGTCAGTAGAAAACAGAATGTGTGTATGTAAGTATATAGGAGTAAGTATACGTGTGGCACGACCCACGAAGCCGGGCATTACTAGATTAGACAAAATAGTATGTGAGTATACGTGTGGCGCGACCCACGAAGCCGGGCAACATACAAAACTGAACGCTGAGCGTTCAGGCACGAATATCAGATTCGTGATATTTGCCAATATACCTACCCTGCAGGTCTTCGATGTCGTACAAAGCATTGCCTATCTTTTTCCTTATTCGGCATTTTACAAATTTAGGGTTAAATTTTGCATTTATTCCTTTTTTGAAATCACTTTGGGAGTGATTCCGGCGAAATACTTCCTGTCCTTCAATGAAATTCACGGGTTTGGATCTCATATTATATGTTTGTGAGGCTTTCTCATGAGCAATATTAAGGTTTTGACTTATCTTTTCCCTTATATGTTGAAGTTTATCGGAATGTTTCACCACCGTATCATCAGACAGGATATTTAATTTTTCCAACAGTTGGTACGAGGAACCGTGTAGGAGCATATTTTGGCCAAAAATGGCAAAGTAGAGCGAACATTGGGTAGCTGTATGAAAATCACTACGTAGAATTGACAGTATTTTATGAATATCCCTGTCCCAGTTTGTGTGGTCGTACTCGTCTTTGACAAAATAACGGATTTTGGAAATAATTTCCCTGTTTGCTCTCTCGGATGCGTTCGCTTGAGGTGAATAAAATCCGGTTGTTATGTGAGAAATACCGTAAACTTCAAAGAATTCTTTAAGTTCCTTAGACGTGAATTGTTTGGCATTGTCGCTATGGACATATTGCGGTACTCCATATGTACAAAAGATCTCCTTCTGAAAAAAATCAATAACGTTACTGGCTGTAGCCGATCTCATCGGTTTTAGGAATAAAAATTTACTAAAATGGTCAATGACTATAAACAATTGACAATTCCTGGACTTGGTGCATGGGTAAGGTCCCAAAAAATCGCAGTATAATCTTTGGAAAGGGCGGGTCGTTCTAATTTGGTTTCCCATAGGTGGACGTAGGGTCTGATTTGACGGTTTTATTGTTTTGCATTCGTCGCAATTCTTGACATACATTTTGACGTCACGTGCCATCTGAGGCCAGAAGTATTTTTGTCGAATGCGGTACAGTGTTTTATTATAACCTCCGTGGCAGCCTTCGCTATGAGCAGACTTTATAACGTTAGCAGTTAAGGTTTTGGGTAACCACAATCTCCAAAGACTTTCTTCGTTATCATCGCCGTTTCGAAATTTTACTCGTCTATAAATTAGGTTTCCAGAAGAACGTATATCGGGTAATATTTCGCTATTTCGGAGGATTTCTTCTCTTAGTTCCTTATACTCTGGACTGTCAAATTCGGTGGATTTAAGATCTACTTCAGGAACTTTAGGGCAAATTTGGATTTCATCCACGTCTAAGCGAGAAAGTGTATCTGGTACCACGTTTAAAGAGCCCTTCCTGTGTTCTACAGAAAATACGAAATTTTGAAGCTTTAGGCTCCATCGAGCTAACCTACCATGTAGATCTTTTTGGCTCATGAGCCAACGTAGGCTTGAGTGGTCCGTTATGATCTTAAATGGGAGTCCTTCAACGTACTGTCTAAAACGCTTGACGCAAATCACAGCAGCCAGACATTCCAACTCTGTCACCGTATAGTTGCGCTGTGCCTTATTTAGTTTTTGAGATACAAACGCAATCGGGTGTTCTCTGCCATTGTCGTCTAATTGGAATAACACTCCTCCGACGCCAACTTGCGACGCATCACATTGAATAACAAACTCTTTTGAAAAGTCTGGTTGGGCCAAGACGGGAGCACTCGATAGAGCTGTTTTTAAAAGATTAAAGGAACTAATAGCTTCTGGACTAAGTCGAAACGGTTTTACGGACTTACGTAGGCAGTCAGTAAGTGGACCTGCTAGATCTGAGAAATTCTTAATAAACGCACGGTACCAATTTGCCATGCCTATGAACCGTCTAACTTGACGAGGTGTTTTGGGTACAGGAAAATTGACCATGGAGGCTACTTTCTCTGGATCGACTTTAAGAATGCCACCACCTATCCTATATCCGAGATATTTAATCTCTCGTTGACAAAATTTGCTTTTGCTCACATTTATTGTGAGGCCGGCCGATTTTAAACACTGTGAAACTTCAGACAATACGCGCATGTGGCTATCGAAATCCTGACTACATATGAGAAGATCGTCTAGGTATATGAAGACGTTTTCCCTTAACCTGGATGGAATGGTTTTATCCATCAGGCGACTCATCGTTTGTGGACCATTGCAAACACCGAATGGCATCACTTTATACTGATAAAGTGACCTACCAGGTACGGCAAACGCAGTCTTTTCTTTAGAACTTTCTGATAATTTAATTTGGAAGTACGCATCCTTTAGGTCTACCCCGCTAATAAAATGTGTGTCTTTAAGACGGCTCAGTAGTCCGTTAATATGCGGGAGCGGATAGGAATCCTTTTTCGTCAGTTCATTAAGTTTGCGACAGTCTAGACATATTCTTATTTTGCCTGGTTTACGTACGGTGACTATAGGACTGCACCAGGGAGAGTTCGATTCCTCTATTACGCCTAATTCTAGTAGTCTATCGAGTTCTTCAAATACTTCAGCCTGCTTTGGAGGGGACAATGGGTAATGTTTTGCCTTTACCGGAGTTGCATCACCTGTGTTTATATCGTGTTCTAGCAGATGGGTGCAACCGAGTCCTAATTTTTCGTATGAGGGAAAGTTCAGAATAACGTTTTCAAGTTTAAGCTTTTGCTCTGGAGTTAGATCATGGTAAAGTGCCTCAGTTTTGCAACTGTCTGCCTCTATGCACTCGTTTTTGGGAAATATTTGTGGGGCGATAGCGTAAGCGCGCCAAAAATCGACTCGAAGATATCCTTCTTGAGATAGAGTCGGCACTATATAAAAGACTATCGATTTTATAACTCCTTTAAAATTCACAGGAAGCGAACAATACCCTAAAACTTGATTTTTGGAACCGTTTGCGGTAGAAATACTGGATCTAACTGGTTTCACGTCGATGTTGTATTTTTTTACAAATTCTAAGCTTCCTTTCCCTAGAACTGTCACGTTTGCTCCAGAATCTAAGAGAATCAAAAATTTGGATTTTAGCATAGGGCCTGCCATCATCAGAGTTTGTCAAATAAGTTGTTTCAAGGGTCTTTCTAAAAGTTTTCCTAAGAGTATAACGAGATCTGCATTTGATGATTTGCCGAGAAACATTTATATTAAAAGGTTACATGAGACAATATTGTTTGGGGTCGAATAGAATCGAGATTGGGTTGGTAAGTCAGGGTTACAAAAATCAATGTTACCTGGTGTTGGGTCAACTCGAGTTTGTGATTGTAATTCAGAGTTGTTAAAGTCAGTGTTGTTTGTTGCTTGGTGTAATTGAAAATGTGATTGCACGTCAGGTTTAGGACCGGAGAGAAAATCCCCCTATGAGGGTTTACTCTCAGGGTCAAAGCAAATTTCGGGATCTAACTCGTGGAACGAGCACTCCCGATCGCTTGCTCGCTCCGACGTCTGTTTCCTGGATGAGCATTGTTGCACTCCGGAGTCGTAATGCCTCACTGTCCGCATTTAAAACAGAAGAGTGAGCGAGTGGTTTCTGGACAATAGATGTAGCTATGTCCTAATTTCAGACAGTTCCAACATTTAATTTTGGAATAGTCTCCCTTGACGTATTGCTTATTAAGTCTTAACGTTTCTATTTGTGGATCGAATTCTTCGTCCACCTCATCACAACTTGTCGATTCACCTACTGATTCGATCGTAATCTCATCAACCTGTCGAGGTCGGTTAGTTGGGTACCTGAGCGCATTATTTGAAATGAGTGATCTTTCAGCTTCCCTAAGTAAGTCACGGTACGAATCTAAATCATCGGGTCTAGACACGAAGGTCATGTTTAAAAGTTCGGGCCTGATATTTTTCCTTATTATTTTGATTAAGGATTCGTCATCTAAGGGTCTCTCTAACTTTAGGTTCATTTTAACCAATGATAAACGAAAGTCATCGTAGCTTTCCTTCAGGTGTTGTTTCCTAGCGGAAATCTTCATTAAAATGTCGAAATCACTTTCTAGGGTGCCGAATTGTTTAATGATGGCTCTTTTTAAAAGCGGGTAGGTTGCCCTAGAATTCTGTTTTATGTATGTCCAGAACCAGGTTTCAGCTTTTCCTTTTAGGAAAATATGAAAATTTGCCATTAGGTAATCTTCTGGGCACTGGCTGCGTTCGGTGAGTGTGTCAATTTTAAATAAAAAATCTGATACATCTTCATCTCCACTAAATGAGACATTCCAGTCTTTTAGTTTTATGAAGAAGGTAGCTGAAGAGGCGTTTGAATGAACATTTGACGCTTGGGAGTTTATACCAGGGGATTGTTGGGTACCTCGATTTTCACGTGACTGACCTAAGTTTCTCCTAATGTCTTCTATCTCTCTCCTAAAATCTTCTTGCGTGTTCCTCATGGTATCCCTTACGTACGCTATCAAAGTGTCCATGGCATTGCTATTTGGTGAGGAAGAAATCGGCTGAGGAGGTGGAAGACCAGTATTGTCTTGTGACGCAATATTTAAACTGGTATTTAAACCTTCTTGTGTCGTGTCTCGCAAGGATGTGTTAAAGCGATCTAGTGATCTCAGAACAGAGGAGGTCCTTATTGCCTTTGTACTGGTATCAGACCTTGGAGTCCCTAGACTAATTGTGCTACTCGACCTATTTCCTATCGAAGTTCGACCACGACCCGTAACTACTTTGATCGGTTTACTGTCCTGAGCTCCTGTGGAAATCCTACCTCTCCCACTAGAAGTTGCCAGATTTGGGTTGGTATTTCGTGTAACCGGTTTATTTTTATCGCTTTTATCTGTGCCTGATCGCGTGTTATATTTGTGCATAATGCACCAGTCAACTACAGAAAGAAAGCGGGGCTACTTACAACCAATAAATTTTCAAGCCAAAGAAAATGTTACAGACGGGGCAAATGTATACAGTATTTGGGTCACGTGTGGAGTGAAGCGAATGAGGATAAAAGAGAAAATTTTTCTTTTTGGAAACAAAATGTTCAGTTAAAGCTGTACAGGTACGCAAAAGCAGAAAGGAATTTACTAGGCTCTTTTAATTTGATTAATCATAACCCGAGGTTTAGCGAGTTCAAAAAAACAAAAAGGAAATGTTCAAATTTCAGGAAATAAGTATTAAATGTGAAAAAAAAGTGTAAAAAAAATGTGCTCGGAAGAATTTTTTTTTTTGAAAAAAAAAAAATAAAATAGGAGAAAATGTATTATATTTAAGGTTTTCCTTTTCCAAGTTGTTCCCCCTTTTTTTTTTTTTTTTTTTTTCTTGAGCAATATTAATACTTTTTTTTCTTTTTATATGTATATCGTATTTAAAATTTAATTATAAAGAAAAACAATTTCTTATTTCTATTTTAGCGTTTTTTGTATGTGTAAAGTTCATAAAATTTTGGATGCTAGGAAGAATTTGCAGTGGTACATGTTTCGACTGTTCTGTAAGGAAATAAATTCAAATTGTTCGTAATAAAAAAAAATTTTGAGAATTATGTGTACGAAGGCTATGATAAATATCATGTCTCTCCTTACTCTGTTGGCTAATCAAATCTGTTTCTATGACAGATAAGATGTCTCAACAGTTATTTTCAAAATTTTAATTTTCTCCTGTAAGCATTAAAAAAAACTATGTCGTGTTAATATATGTGTTAACCATAATAAAACCAAAAGAAAGCAAAATAATTTTACATATTTACTAAAACTACAAAATAGCATATACGACAATATTTAGTCAATTGCCCTTGAAATTGTTTATTGCAGTCATTGCCTCTACAATCGTTTAATGTTACAATAAAAAACTAAATGTCATTTACCTTATTTTATGCAATATTGCAATAATGCAACTAAAGGCATTTTTTATAATTACTGAAATTGAATATTTTAATTATTAATTTAAGTTAGACGTAAGCAATTAAATTGTAGAAAAGAACCACCAAAATAAAGACATTGAGGTAAACAAAGATTAACTTTTGTTATTACTACATGGTCTTAGTGTTTCTACTCAGGCCTAAATCAACACATTTTATATTAGCATAAGGTGTTTCTACCTAGGCTAAATTAACAAATTCTGAACTCCAAAGGAAACCTTTGGTGTTCAACTTATTTTCGACATCGTCGATTTTACATTTGGTGACCCCGACGGTCCTGTAACTTGGAACAGGATCATACAACAACACACCAATCAAAATTTGGTGACACAGTTGTCCTGTAACTTGGCACAGGATCATACAACAACACACCAATCAAAATTTGGTGATTCAACTGTGCTGTAACTCGGCACAGGATCACACAACAATACACCAATCAACATTTGGTGATTCAACGGTCCTGTAACTTGGCACAGGATTACATCAAAAAACAAAGTTTTTGAATTATTAGTTTCCCCCCACCAGCGGTAAGGGACTTTTAATACTAAAAACAACGCTACACGCAGCGTTCAACAATCTACCAAAATCTACAATTGGTGATCCGACGATCCTGTAACTTGGCACAGGGTCACACAAAAAATATTACACCACACAACAGTTGGTTCATAAAAACAACAAATCATCAACCATGGCAACATTTGACGTCCTAATAGCAGAGCAACAAAAGACGGCGGATCAAATAGAGGCCATAATCCGAAACTATAAAAAGGACCCGGCAACAAGAAAAACGAAGGAGTACTACCTGGAACGTTTACATCGACTTGACACTGCATGGCTAGAATTTGAGAGCACTGACAACAAACTAAGGTGTCTATCAAATACTCCAGTGCAGCACGAATATTTTACGGACCAGTACTTGCGTACTTCAGGCAACACACTCAAGTATAAAGAGCTATTTGAGTCTGAAATCAAGAGACTCTCAAATACAGCAACTAAACAACTCAAAGAGAATGAAGGTGCCAGCAGCTGCATACAGGGAGAGCCACAAATTGACGAAAGTACGAGTAGAATTCTTCGTAATCAGCGGGCGCTAACAAGAGCGCTAAGACGAACAATGGACGAAGCTATGGCTGAAGAAATGCATGAGGCAGCAAAGTATCAAGCAAAAGTAACGCTCATTGATAAATATATGAGTGATCTTTCGAGAAACAATGACATGTTATGGCAACTAACCACCAAAGAACAAATAGATGGGTACACGTTGGATGAATTCTACAAAATGGAAGCCGAAGTCCACAACATTAAATGTACTCTACAACAACAAGGCGGTCTTTCCAATGAAAGTACTCCACAACACATCAACAGAATTGAGCAGTGTCAACCACACCTGCCAAAAATTCAGATTCCAAAATTCAACGGCAGTTATCTCCAATGGGTAGCTTTCAAAGACCTCTATACTCAACTAATTCACAATTCAGCAATGAGCGAAGTGGAAAAAATGTTCTATTTGACGACACATCTAACAGATGAAGCAAAAAAGCTGATAAACCATTTGCCAATTGCAACAGCAAATTATGCAATCGCATGGAATATTCTCGTCAGTAGGTACGATAACAAAAGGCTCATTGTGACAACATTACTCAACAACTTGCTCTCTCATCCACAAGTGAAAAATGAAACAGCTCAAGCTCTAAAAAGTATACATGACCTCACAAAAGAATGCACCCATGGTCTAATGGCACAGGGACTTCCGGTAGACAAATGGGACGCTATAATCGTCCACATACTATTGAATAAGCTTGATCCCTCAACTCAAACAATATTTGAGCAATCACTCGAAGACAACAAGAGCCTCGTAAGTCTTGATGAACTGCTCAAATTCATAGAGCATAGATTCCAAGCATTGGAAACGCGAGGAAAATCGTGCGAATCTGGAGGAGGGAAGGATAGAACCAAGGTGACAACGGCAGCTACAGCAAATCCAAATTGTAAGGTATGTGGAATTACAGGACATCCCATATATTACTGTGAAAAGTTCTTGAAAATGTCCCCAGCCGAGAGACTACAATGGACACAAAAGACGAGACTTTGTGTCAACTGATTTAAATCAGATCATACCTCCAAATCATGCACATCACGCTCATGCTCAAGGTGCGCAAAAAGGCACAACACATTGCTGCATTTAGAAAAACCAAAACAAGGTTCATCAAAAACCTCTGTTGGAAGCTCCGACAATACGCAAAATACAGCCACTACTTCAGACAAAAATTCCCCAATCGTAGCTGCAACAAACACGCAACTCAGCGGCAACACCTATGTATTACTCGCCACAGCAAGAGTAAAGGTGATTGGAACCAATGGCCGCACCGGCATATTCCGTGCTCTTCTAGACTCTGGATCACAAGTCAATCTGGTCACAAATCGAGTGTTAAACAAGTTATCATTGGACTCTTCAGATTCTTCTTTGCGCATTGAAGGAATAGGCCGTAAGATTCACAACGCATCTCGACGAATCAATTTAGAGCTACATGCATGCTCAGGCAATTATACTACCAGAATCGAAGCATTTGTACTCCCAACCATTGTATCATCTCAGCCTACACAATCATTCAACACATCAGATTGGAATATTCCTGATAATATTAATCTAGCAGATCCATGTTTCAATGAAATTGACAAAATTGATATGCTGATCGGCGCAGAATTTTATCACCAACTGATGCGACCACAACAAATAAGGATCAACAAGAACTTACCAATTTTACAAAATACAGCTTTGGGCTGGGTCGTAACGGGTAAATTACAAGAAAACAACGACAACAACTTGGTTACTTGTGCAGTATTTACCCCAGAACAGCAAACAACAAACGAGCTCATTGAAAAGTTCTGGAAACTTGAAGAGGCAAATAATTCAGAACGTGCATTATCTTTAGCTGAGAAACGATGTGAAGATCATTTCTTACAAAACTTACAAAGAAACAAGGACGGGAGATTCGTTGTCCGCTTACCATTTGCAGAGAATCCATCAATTCTCGGAACTTCTAAAACAATGGCTTTCAATCGATTTTTGTCATTGGAAAAACGGTTGAACCTTAAGCCAGAACTTACAGCAGAATACAATAAATTTATGGAAGAATATGAATCCTTGGGGCACATGGAAGAAATACAGGAAGATGACATTCCTGATGTACATTACGTCATGCCTCATCATTGCGTGCTGAAACCAGAAAGTTCAACTACAAAATTGCGAGTAGTGTTTGACGCATCAGCTAAAACATCCAGTGGCTCCTCACTCAACGACATCCTTCATGCCGGACCAACTGTACAAAGTGAGCTATTTTCAGTACTACTGAGATTTCGGATACATAAATTCGTCTTCACTGCAGACATCGAAAAAATGTACCGACAAATTCAAGTCAATGATTCAGACCAGATGTTCCAGCTCATCATTTGGAGATATAATAAACATCAAGATATCAAATATTATCGTCTCAAAACTGTCACCTACGGCACCTCCTCAGCTCCATACCTAGCTACCAAATGCCTTCAACACCTAGCGACTCAAAATGCCACGAAATATCCACTAGGTGCATCAATACTACGTGATGATTTTTATGTGGACGATTGCCTAAGCGGGGCCGACTCTATCAGTACTGCATTGGAATCACAACAACAACTTAATTTAATTCTAAAAAGGGCTGGTTTTAAACTTCGGAAATGGTGTTCAAATCATTCCCAGTTGCTAAATGGTATTGCACCTAAGGACCAGGAGATCAACTTGGACTTGGACGAAAACTCAAACTGCTCGATTAAAACACTTGGATTAATATGGCTGCCAAGGTCTGATCAATTATGCGGACGAGCACAAGTTCCATCGGAAAATTATGCAAAGGGTGTAACAAAACGAATAGTAAGCTCAGAACTTGCCAAGATATTTGACCCACTAGGACTTTTTGGGCCAGTGGTCGTACGAGCCAAAATATTTTTGCAGGAGCTGTGGCAATTACCAATTTCATGGGATGATGAATTACCCCAGGATCGTCAAAACGTATGGAATAACTTTCGAACAAGCATAGAAGCATTAAACAAAATTAAGATCGATCGGTTCGTACTAAAAACCGAAAGACCAGTAACAACACAGCTTCACACGTTTGTTGATGCATCGGAACGAGCTTATGGAACGGCAATCTATATTCGTTCAACATACAAAGACAAAACTGTATCAACAAGACTAATATGTTCCAAGTCCCGTGTAGCACCCATTAAAAAACAGACGCTGCCTCGGCTGGAACTATGTGCAGCAGTACTAGGGGTGGAGCTGACAAATAGAGTAAAGAAAGATCTTCGCCTACAAAATACTGCAAACTATTTCTGGACAGATTCAAAGATTGTCATTGCTTGGATAAATTCGACTGCAGCATCCTTTCACACTTTTGTGGCAAACAGGATAGCCAATATACATGAATTAAGCGACTCAGATCAATGGCGACATGTCAATTCTAAACAAAATCCAGCTGACGCAATATCCAGAGGACTAGCACCAGAAAACCTATCACAACATTCGATTTGGTTCTATGGTCCGCTATTTCTATCGGGACAAAAAAGTGAGTGGACGAACTCACCTCCACAAGTTTCTGATATACCTTGCAACGAAGAACGAAAAATAACAAAACATGTTTTGACAATATCTACTTCGCAGCAAGGATACGAAGACTGCATAAATCGAATAAACCATCGAAACTCATTCAAGACTCTTCAGCGCACGATCGGTTATGTTTTGAGATTCATCACAAATTCCAAAACTACGAAAATTTGTCGCCCACCCCACAAGGCGCTCGATGCACATGAAATGGAAGAAGCTCTGAATGTTATCATCAAAATCATGCAAGCTTCGGAATTTGGGGAAGAACTGGAAAGATTATTACACAAAACACCTGTGCATAAATCCAGTTCTTTGGCCTCATTAAATCCATTCTTGGATGAATACCAGGTAATGCGTGTAGGCGGTCGTCTGGAGCAATCAACATTACCATTCAAGGCAAAGCATCCAGCAATTTTACCACACAATCATTTTATGGTGGGGTTATTGATGCAAATGCTACATGAAGAAAATCGTCATTGCGGCCCACAAGCATTGTTGGCTGCATCCAGGGCGCAGTTCTGGATTACCAACGGGAAATCAGTCGCGCGCAGTACCGTCCACAAATGCATACGATGCACCAAGGCTAAGCCAATGCTGTTTAAACAATTAATGGGAAACCTACCAGCTGACAGAGTGACGCCAGGACGTCCATTCATTACCTCAGGAGTTGATTATTTTGGACCGATTTGGATACATCACAAAATTAGGGGCAAAAGACCAGACAAGGCTTATATCGCAGTATTTTGCTGTTTTGCAACTAAGGCCATTCACATGGAAGTTGTATCCAATCTGTCCACAGAAGCCTTTATAGGAGCATTGCGACGATTTATCAGCAGAAGGGGCCATTGTCAGACACTATATTGCGACAATGCTACTAACTTCGTGGGAGCATACAACAAATTAGTTGAATTAGAAGAATCAATATATTCTCACTCAGCCCAAGAAAAAATTACACGAGTATGCAGCAATCAATCAATTACTTTTAAATTTATTCCACCAAGAGCCCCTCATTTCGGTGGCCTTTGGGAAGCGGCAGTTAAATCAGCCAAACATCTGCTGCTGAGAAGTGTGGCCGCTGCATCACTTACATATGAGGAATTGGAAACAGTAGTGGTTGAAATAGAAGCCATCCTAAACTCGCGACCTTTAATTCCTCTCTCTTCAAATTCCGAAGATCTTCAAGCTCTTACACCAGGCCATTTTCTAGTAGGTGAGCCATTAACATCTGCCGTAGATGTAAATGCCCAATCTCCAAAATTACTATTAGATGCAAGGTGGAAAATAACTTCAGAGATTAAACACAAATTCTGGAAGGAATGGACACAACAATATTTACATGAGCTACAACAAAGGGGAAAATGGAAGTCTCCTTCACCAAACGTCATTGAAGGCATGCTTGTTATTCTCAAGGAAGATAATACTCCTGTACTACAATGGCCACTGGGAAAAATCAGCCGAATTTACAAGGGAGATGATGGACTTATTGGGGTCTGCGACGTCAAAACAGCTAAGGGAACCTTCAAGAGGCCAATTCATAGATTGGCGCCCCTGTTCAACGATTTTCACATAGAACACTCCGAATATGACAAACCAACATCGCAAAAGAGACAACTATCATCAGAAGGCGATACTATACAGCCAAAACGGAAGGTAGTATCATATGCTTCGCAAGGAATCTTCAGTACACTTTTTATTTCGCTCCTTCTACTGCCGATAATACTAGCCTCTCCAGTCAATGTCACGGAATTTTCCTCCAACCCAGGATTATATTTCGAAGGCATAGGGTCGACAAAATTGGTAACTGCTACCTGGAAATTTATTATATATTACGATCTCACACCAATTTGGGAAAGGAACAACGTTCTGGAAGCCGGAATAACAACATTTTCAAAATTATGCGAACAATCAATAACTACTGAATCATGTAGAATGCTCTACCTCGAACTTCAGCACACGTGGGACAATCTCATTCAAGAATCAGACCTTTTAACTCCAAGAAGAACCCGAAGAGCTGCACTAGATATTGTAGGGAATATGGCTCATGCTCTATTTGGAGTCCTGGATTCGGATTATGCAGAACAAATGGCTCAAACTATAGCTAATGTAAAGCAAGACGAGGAGTATTTGCATCTGCTACTCAAAAACCAAACTTCGGTAATAAATTCGCCAATTAATATTCTCAAGCAAGGCGAGAATGAGATGCATTTGCATTTCTCAGAGCTCAAGACAAGCATTTATAATGATTTGAATGCAGTTAGAGACGAGAACTCAAATTTACGACACACCCAAAATCTAATGTCCATGGCGATCCAATTAAATACACTTGCGGCAGAATTACAAAGAATTGAGACAGAGCTTGTCACTGCCCTTACGCACTCAAATCACGGTAAAATAAGTCCACTTCTCCTCACACCAAATCAATTAAAAACAGAGATAGCTAAGATAAAAGGCAACCTTTCTATTGGTCGCTCGTTACCAGTTGAAGATACTGACTTGCTGGAATTATACAAAATCATGAGCGTCAAGGGCACAGTAACACAGGAGAGTGTCATCTTCATGATTGAACTACCGTTAGTGAACCAGAAACATTTTGAGCTCTTCAAGGTCATCCCTATACCCACCGAGATCAACAACACGGCTATTGCTATAACAACTAATATTGAATATCTCGCTGTGAACAGCCACCGAGATGAATATCTGACTCTAAATACACGTCAATTCAATAAATGTATTGTGGCAAGGAGCGACATATATCTTTGCACTACATTACAAGTCAGCGTTACTCAAGACTCAAGCAGCTATTCCTGTGAAATTGCTCTGTTTAACAACAAGACATCCCCACAATGTAGTTTCGGGAACATACAGAACAAAGTTTATTTTATCGCACTAAACACTATCAATCGTTGGCTTTATGCAACACCAAACCCATTAGTGCTAACTGCAGTGTGCAACTCTGAAACCATACATTTTACCGTCAACCGATCTGGTCTCCTGTCCATGAAACCAACTTGTATCATCAAGGGAAGGTTACTAGCTATCCATGGGCATGAAACTAGTATCACTACTCTTCATACTTCATATGCCATGTTTGGCAATATTACGGCAATTGGCAAACCCTCCGAGGTCAAGAGGCTACTAGCACCAAACATCGATTTAGACATCAAAGATCTTCCAAGAGAAGTAAAGTATCCGGTACTTCATCATCCGCATATCGGCTCGTTGGCATTACTTCTGTCATTATTGATAATAGTCATCCTAATAGGCCGGAAAATTAAATGCTACAAGGGAGCCTCAATCAACTTGTCCCCAATGATGCCAAATTCAGCCCCACAACCAACACCACGCCAGCAAAACTCTGAGGTTTAAAAACAACCAATATTTTTGTTAACTCTTATATTATTAATTCTTATTTTATTAATTTAGTTTTTTTCTTTTTTTTTGTTATATACATATTTTTGTATTTCGCTATCCGCTCAACGTGGCGGAGAATGTTAACCATAATAAAACCAAAAGAAAGCAAAATAATTTTACATATTTACTAAAACTACAAAATAGCATATACGACAATATTTAGTCATTTGCCCTTGAAATTGTTTATTGCAGTCATTGCCTCTACAATCGTTTAATGTTACAATAAAAAACTAAATGTCATTTACCTTATTTTATGCAATATTGCAATAATGCAACTAAAGGCATTTTTTATAATTACTGAAATTGAATATTTTAATTATTAATTTAAGTTAGACGTAAGCAATTAAATTGTAGAAAAGAACCACCAAAATAAAGACATTGAGGTAAACAAAGATTAACTTTTGTTATTACTACATGGTCTTAGTGTTTCTACTCAGGCCTAAATCAACACATTTTATATTAGCATAAGGTGTTTCTACCTAGGCTAAATTAACAAATTCTGAACTCCAAAGGAAACCTTTGGTGTTCAACTTATTTTCGACATCGTCGATTTTACAATATGATTTCAAACCTGGATTATCTAGCAACATGCCTATCATTTTTAAAAGAGATAGTCAGGCAAGGACTTAGATAATTCAGGTTTGTGCAACATTAGGTGCCATGAGCATAGCATTATTGCCGCAATACTACTGACCTCTACTTGGAATCAGTACCAGGCTTGCAACAATCCTTATGATCAGGAACAAAATTTGGGTGAAAAAAAAAACAACGACAAGATTTGTAGTGCGTATCATAGTTTGCATAGCAGTTGAATCCAGTTTAGAAGATTCCAGACTTCAAGACTTATGCAACTGATAGCTAGTTAAATGCTTACACAAAAAAAATCAAAATTACGAATTAGTAAAAAAAAATATAATCATTTCGTTTTCCTTAAAGTGCTTTTCCAAGGTTTTATTAAAAGAGAATTGTTTTCACCCTACGGGTGGCTTTTCGTTGGGCGCCATATATGTTACGGCGACCACGTTTAATCTTTTTTGTTGGCCTGTTACGATGGCCCCACGTTGGGCGCCATATATGTTACGCGCCGTTAAATTACTTTCAAATGAAATTTAAATAACGATCCAAATGACCGGTTAAGGGCGTATAAAAGCTGGCCCGCTAGCTCATTAAGCAAAATTTATCTCAACCAGGGTTTGGCACGTAAGCATATTACACACTTCACACCCCTGGAAGTATGTTTAAAATATTTCGAACAGGAATCTAAAAAGCACTTGAGGAGGAAAAGGAGGAAATGATTATATTGGTATCCATGAGGGATAATATGGCCAGATGGTTGCCATATAGGGGTACACTTATCCCTTCCTTAACCTATGACTGGTGAAGTACCCGGAATTTAACCTGTCCCGTGTACAAAAACAATCGACTAATTATATTATGCTTACCATAGCTGGTTTCTTCCTAGCATCCATTTAAATAAAAAAATTTAGCAAATCATTTTAAATTTATAGTTTCAATTTCATTAGTTTTTTTTTTTTTATTTAATTCCATTTTGTTTTGTAATTAATTGTATTTACGTATAATTAGGTTAGCCTATGTAAATTATATTTGACGTAAAATAAACTACAGTACAAATAGGAAGAATCTTATAATTATTTTAATATTAATGAACTTACTCTAAGTATATAAAACAAACTTATTTTATGTGCCGAGTCGCTAGTTGTTGTTGTGCACGTTGTTGCAGCTCTTGTTGTTGTGGCTCATGCTGTTGATGTTGTGTTCGTTGCAATTCATGTGGTTGTTGTGCATGTTGTTGTATGCCTTGTTGTTGTGGCTCATGCTGTTGATGTTGTATTCGTTGCAATTCATGTTGTTGTTGTGCATGTTGTTGTTGTATTTTATCAGAACACTTTTAAATTTTATGTAGGTTTTTACTTTTGTTTTTATGTAATTTTTTTGTGTCTTTTCTAAGTTTTCTCAATTCATAAACGTTTTATTTTGAGTCTATGTTTAATTTATTATACCCTTCACCATCGTGAGAAGGGTATATATAAGTTTGTCATTCCGTGTGAAATTTCCACAATATAATTTTCCGACCCTATAAAGTATATATATTCTGGATCCTTATAGATAGCGAAGTCGATTAAGACATGTCCGTCTGTCTGTCTGTCTGTTGAAATCAGTTTTTTGAAGTCCCCAGATATACTCGGGATCCAAACCTTCAATAATTCTGTCAGAAGTGCTTTCGAGAAGTTTGCTATTTAAAATCAGCAAAATCGGTTTAGGTCAACCAGAGTTATGAACCAATATGTGAGACCACCTCTATAAAAATTTGATATTTTTCGTCCATTTTATTGCAATATTTTGAAATATATTGGAGATAATACTATGAAATTTTGTATACGTTGTTTGTATGACAAAAGAAGAAAGTGTGCGGAAAGTAGTAAGAATCGGTCGATGATTTCTCATAGCCCCCATACAAATATATATATTCCCGAAATATGGCTTAATGATAAATAAATGCCTATGAAATAGGGATATCAAGACAAAATTCAGCTAAAATAAGTTTCACACAAAAAGAAATCGCAAAACGAAATTTTTTTTAGTTCGGTCCATGTTTGACCATAGACCCCATATAAAGTCCACTTCCAAAATTTATTTAAATACGCATAAAACAGATATAAATAATGTTAAACGGCTAAAATTTGACATAAATACTCTTTATAGGGAAATAAATTGTTGTACTAAATTTTATGGTAGTCGGCCCAGAACTGGTCATAGCTCCCATACAAGGACCACATCTGAAAAAGACATTTTTCCCTATATATATTGTATAAATATCGGTACCGACTCAAAACTTTGCACAGATCATTTTAATATATACAAAAATCATTCCACAAAATTTTGTTAATTTCGGTCTATTTTTAACCGTATGCCCCATATAAAGCCCTCTTCGGAAAATCACTTTAATAGTCATAAATCGCTTATAAATAAGGGTACTAATCCAAAATTTTACACGGATCATTTACATACATGCCTAAATCTAACTGCTGGATTTTGATAATATCGGTTCATATTTGACTATATCCCCCATATAAGGTCCACTACCGAAATCCACGTTAATACTAATATATATCGTATATATAGCGTTATTATGTTGAAATTCGACGTGAAATATCCTCATATGCATGAAAATAACTGTTCCAAAATTTAAGAAGATCGGCCCATAATTTGTCATAGCTGCCATATAAGAACAATTTCCAAAAAACAAATAAATTCGGGTCAAAAAATATTTTTTTCGGATTTAACCCATATTCGGTTTATATTTTATAATCATGATATATATCGTTGGAAAGGTATTTTTAATACCTTTTATTTAGTGTATTACAAATTATCAAGCACCCAGTAGTTCCCGAGATATAGGCCTATATATTTTCAAATTTACGGGCCCGCCCCTTCGAAAATAGGCGTGACCGCCAACAAATTTTTTTTTGCTGGTATCTCCTCTAAAAGCCCTATTTCATTTTGTTTTTTTTTTTTTTTTTTTTGAGCAAAATCACTAAAATCGAATTGTACCCCTTTTTTTTATACTCTGTTTGTTAAATTACACTAAAGATTATTATGAACATCAGACAGACTCTGTAAGTTATGGTAAGAATTGGTAATTAAATCAATTAAAAATGGTAAAAATTAGACAACATTTCAAAATATTTAACATAAATTATGTTGGTCGTAAAATTGTGTTTCAAACAATATATCAAATACTAATAAAATTTGCACTAACACTGAATAGAAAACACAGAATTAGGATATTCTAGTCTCGTGTAGTTTCTGTATTTCTTATTACGCTTTGGTGAAGGGTATTTAAGATTCGGCACAGCCGAATATAGCACTCTTACTTGTTTTATACTCTGTTTGTTAAATTACACTGAAGATTATTATGAACATCAGACAGACTCTGTAAGTTATGGTAAGAATTGGTAATTAAATCAATTAAAAATGGTAAAAATTAGACAACATTTCAAAATATTTAACATAAATTATGTTGGTCGTAAAATTGTGTTTCAAACAATATATCAAATACTAATAAAATTTGCACTAACACTGAATAGAAAACACAGAATTAGGATATTCTAGTCTCTTGTAGTTTCTGTATTTCTTATTACGCTTTGGTGAAGGGTATTTAAGATTCGGCACAGCCGAATATAGCACTCTTACTTGTTTATACTCTGGTTGTTAAATTACACTGAAGATTATTATGAACATCAGACAGACTCTGTAAATTATGGTAAGAATTGGTAATTAAATTAATTAAAATGGTAAAAATTAGACAACATTTCAAAATATTTAACATAAATTATGTTGGTCGTAAAATTGCCTTTCTAACAATATATCAAATACTAATAAAATTTGCACTAAGACTGAATAGAAAACACAGAATTAGGATATTCTAGTCTAGTGTAGTTTCTGTATTTCTTATTACGCTTAGGTGAAGGGTATTTAAGATTCGGCACAGCCGAATATAGCACTCTTACTTGTTTCTATAAAAGTTATTATCTTACATGATAGGTATTAATGGAACAAAGTATATAAAATTACTTACATATATACAATAGTTTCTTACTGATTTATTAAAAACTTACCTCGAAATTTTATAATTTCAAAATAAAAGTAATGGCCCATAATCATATGTATACATCAGTGGTCCTCACTAGTATTGTTCAGAATACGAAGATTTTCGGCTATTCACATATACACAACACGATCGCAAACAATACTCACAACAAGAGCGTAAAAATACTAATATTACATTTAGTTGTTAGTCAACATTCAACAAAGCAGGTCTATGCCGCATGTTTGTTCTTTTTTCAGCTTTTATTTATTTATTTCTCAGTACAAGAGCGTAGAAAAATACAAATATTTCATTCAGTTGTATGACAGCATTGAACAAAGTAGGACTGTTGCGCATGTTTTTTCTTTTTCAGCTAATTTTTGTTGTTGTTTTCAGTACACTGAGAAGCAGTGATCACATAAATGTATACATTTTTTTATATACTTTTTACAGAAATTTTGTTGCATTAAATAATATTATTTTGATATTTTCAAAAGAATTTACTATTTTTTTATCTTTTTTATACATACATACATATGTACATAAAATAACATAAGATGAATTTATACAAAATAACAAATTAATTTTTAATTGAGGTTTATTTAAAACATTACATGTTATTTCTTTCTGTGTAGTGTCACCCATACATATGTAATTACCAAATCCTCTCTTTTTGAGGACCACTGGTATACATATGTAGGTCAAAACACGACTTACTCACACATACATACTATAAATATGAAAAACAAACTCCTTTTTTTACATTATTTCTTTTAAATATTTTCAACGATACACAATTAATATTTCTTACATTATGTTATTTTTCCTCAAAAATATCTCTCGTACAACAAATATTTTGCAAATAATTGTGGTATAACAGTTATTTGAGAATAAAAAACAAATACAAATATATACTGGTACAAAATCAAAATTCAACTGTTATTGTTGGTATGAGTAATGTGTGTTAAAAAAAAAAAACAAATACAATATTGTGTATTCTTTTTTGCTTTTTCATATCCATTTCAACAGATATGTATATGGTATATTTGTTTTGCAAATACTTTTGGGTATACTGTTGCACGTCTTTAGTAGGAAATAACTAGCATTAGCAGTGTAGAGTTTTTGTTTATTATATGTATGTAGTATGTATCTCTCACAACAACAACAACATAAAGAATGTACAATGGAATGACAAGTATGCAAAGAATGTGTAAACCGTTAAATTTTTTTTGTTATGTTAAATGGAATGCGCATTCTTTAATATAACAAGTGGCGAAAAGAAAAAGAAGTCAGTTGGGCATGGACAGTCGTTGTAATCGGTCAGTGAGAAAACAAACAAAAAAAAATATTGTGAATTAGTGCTCATGACTGTTTCTTATATAATTAAAGAAAAATTTAAAATAAATGAATGTAAATAAAGAAAAAACTAAACTAAGCAAGGAAATCAGACCTAAATAAAACTTTAATTAATTGTAAAATAAATTTGGAAAGAAAACAGAAATTAAATAATTATGTGCGACAATACCAACAAAAAAATTGTGTGATTTTCTTTTTACCACATTTAGAAAAATTTGTAAAAAAAAAAAAAAGTTAAAAGTTAAACATAAAATAAAATTAAAAATTAAGGAATTGTGAAAAAAATTAAAAGACAAAACAAACTTATATAAAACCAAAAGAAAAAAACCACAAATTAAAAAAAAAATTAAATATTAGTAAAAATCAAACTTAAAGAAAACACTGACAAAATTTAAATAAAACAAAAGTTGACACACAACACAAGACCAAAGTGTCTAACAAACCACCCTACAATTTAACAAAAAAACATTAAAACCTAAAGTGAAGTAAAACAAATTTATAACACCACACACATAAAATAAATTAAAATAAATGTATTTAATAAAACTCACAAAATATTAATTTATTGACTGCCCAATGTAAAGGAAAAAATGAAAAAATCGGATTGAAGGAGCAAAATTATAACTAATGTGTAAAAGTGTAAAGTTGTACCTACTGTAAATTAAAACAAAACAAAAAGTTAATACAAGAAATAGTAGAACAAAACCAAAAGAGTTTTCAAAAGAAAAGAAATATAAAAACAAAATTAAAACATAAACCAAAAATTTAAATAACAAAAGGTGGGTGAACAGAACGAAGTGCAAGAACAGCAAATAAAATAAGAAAATCCCCCTTACAGTATACTTTTATACGGAGAATTAGTAATAAACAAAATAGTTAACTTAAATGTACTTTTGAAATGAAAAAAGAAAATAAATTACCATCAATTGTAAAATTAATTAAAATTAAAATGTTTTAAAATAAACTACATCAAAAACTATAAACCTACATAAAATTAAAATGTTTTAAAATAACAACAACAACTATCTAAACAACAACACCAACAACTACTATTTAAACAACTATAACTACATCAACTATTCTACTTGGGCAACATCAACAACTACTAATGCAACAACAAGCTTTTTTTTTTTTTTAAGAAGAATTTTTATTGAACATTATTTTAATAAATAAATTACATTTCATTTAATATTCAAGGGACCCACGAAGCCGATAGTTGGCTTATCTGTAGGTCAAGAGAGAAATATAAATGTTATTCGAATTATTTAAATATTAATTGCTTAAATATTAACAATAATATATTTTTATTCAATTATTTTTTTATTTATTGCGAACTTATGTAGAATTTCTTTATTTCATTCTTTTTCTTTATTTTATTTGTAATAGATAATATACTGGTTGGCAAATTATTAAGAATTTTCGGCAGTGTTACATCCAATTTGGCTTTTCCATAATTGTTTTTGTATTTATCCGGCTTGTATCGTCCTTCTGCGCGAAGTCTGGTGTTGTATTTATGGTTTATTTTATTTAAATATGTATTTTCATATTGGAAGTCGTTTATTAACGTTGTTTCGTAAATGCTTTTTATATTAAGTATATTGAGCAATTCCATATGAAAGCGATCACCTTTTGGACGACCCCTCTCCGATTTTAAAATAAATAGTCTCAATCGATTGCCCAACAAAAAATAATGTACCTACATATTTTTTTTTTTATAGTGACTGGTTTAGTGGTGGTGCACACCACTGTCTGTGACAAAATTGAAGAATTCTTCATAAGGGACCTCATTGAAAGTTGTTTTAAAAAAAAACTACTAAAGCGATCGCAACGAGTGATAGCTCGTTGGAAAGGTATTGAATCAGGCTTTAATTGAAAACTAAAATTTTCCTAATTTTTCTTAAAAATTTACCTTTAAATTTTCCCATGAAAATTAAATTTTCCGATTTTCCACAGAAGCTCCTAAATTTTCCGGCTAATTTTTTTTTTTTTTTGGATTCCTCATAATTTTTGCTTTAAGAATCAGCAATAAAAAAATCGGCCCCGACTCCTTGTTTGGACAGGAGAAGAGCATTTAAGAGACCACCTTGTTAAAAATACGTTTTAAAAATTATTTTACAGTTAAAAATACATTTATGAAGAAAAAATCAATTTTTTTTTAAGAGCCCCAAGTTGAGTGCTGTAAAGACAATTTAAAGTAAAATGAATAAATTTTGCTGCAATCCGTTTAACAAGAGTGGACATCGTTCGAAAAAGATAAAAGTATTAAAATTAACTGGTGTTTCGAAGCGATACATGAATGAATTAAATATACAATACGGTGAAGAAGCAGAATTCATTTGCCCCAAGTGTAAAATCGATTTGTCTCAACAAGCAAATGCATTGAAACAAATGCAGCCACAATCCGAGAGTGCAATGACAAGTGAACAAAATGTTTCATCTGATAGTGAGGCAGACATTCCGATGGTCAATATGTCTTTGAGTCCTTTGAATGAGGCTATTACCACTTTAGGTGAAACGCCTGTTAGAAAAAGAAAGTTGCGAAGTGAAACATACAGGAAAGAGAAAAAAGGCTGACTGCATTGCAGATGACGTTGATGACGGCAAACAAATGATTGAGCAATGATGACAACAGCCGCGCCTGCCCAGGTACACGTGACTATGTTATCACACGTGAAGATGGAGAAAAAGTACACAAGCAGCGCAGATTATTATTATGTAATCTATCCGAAGCATACCATCAGTTCAATGAGAAATACCCAGCAGAAAAAGTTTGCCATCCTACGACTAAAAGAATGCGTGCTGGCATTAGACAGGCACGGAACGCATTCAGTCTGCGTTTGCATGTTTCATCAAAACATCAAATTAATTTTCTTTCCATGCAAGAAATTGAAAGTATTTCACGGTGAAATTGAAACATATAGGGACCTCCTTTCGAAGTCGTTGTGCGCATACCCCACGGAAAATTGTCATCTGTCCAAATGCGACAATTGTCCGAAGAATGACGAACTAGAGCAATATTTGGTGGAAAAGTTTGAACAGCTGTTAATTCAGGAGGTGCATTTCAAACAGTGGATAATTAGCAGCGGCAGATGTTCCCTTGAGACCGTGGTAAAGCAGATTCCGGAATTCATCGAGGAATTCGGATTCAAGTTGAATGAACTGAAGGCGCACCATTTCATATCCGAGATGCAATCGAAATTTCTAAAGGAAAGTAAGGAGATATTAGCCCAAAATGAATTCATTGTGATAAGCGACTTTGCCGAGAATTACACTTTTCTCGTTCAGGATGAAATTCAGGCTTATCACTGGGCAAACGACCAGTGCACGGTGCATCCTTTTTGCATTTATTTCAAAAACGAACATAACGAACTACAGACCGTAAGCCTTGTTGTTGTCGCGGAGAGTTTAGCTCATAATTATGTGTCCGTTTATTTATTTCAAATGAAACTGTTTGAATTCTTAAGATCAAAATTCGATGCAATCGACAAAGTAACGTTTTTCTCAGACGGCGCGGCTTCTCAGTACAAGAATAAAAAAAATTTTACAATCTTTACATAATTGAAGAAGAACAAAACTGCAAGGTCGAGTGGCACTTTTTCGCGACGTCCCACGGTAAGGGCCCATGCGATGCGTTAGGGGGAACCCTAAAACGCATAGCGACTAAGGCAAGTTTGCAAAGGCCATATACTGACCAGATCTTAAATGTACAACATTTGTTTTCGTGGATTCAAAGCAAGGAAATTGCCATTAACACAGTTTTATGCACTCAAAAAGAACACGATGCCATGGAGCGACGAATTCAAAACAGATATAATAATGTCAAAACTATAACTGGAACGCAAAAGTTTCATTGCTTCATACCAAATGTTTCTGATATGTCAATTAATGTAAAGCGGTACTCTTCGTCTGCCGACGTGCTAAATTTAAAGTTAGTTTAATTTTATAATGATGCCAAGACAATTGAAATTTTTAATAAATATTGTAATTAAGTATAAGCAGCAAAATAAGAAAGATTTTTTCTTCATAAATGTATTTTTAACTGTAAAATAATTTTTAAAACGTATTTTTAACAAAATGGTCTCTTAAATGCTCTTCTCCTGTCCAAACAAGGAGTCGGGGCCGTTTTTTTTATTGCTGATTCTTAAAGCAAAAATTATGAGGAATCCAAAAAAAAAAAAAATTAGCCGGAAAATTTAGGAGCTTCTGTGGAAAATCGGAAAATTTAATTTTCATGGGAAAATTTAAAGGTAAATTTCTAAGAAAAATTAGGAAAATTTTAGTTTTCAATTAAAGCCTGATTCAATACCTTTCCAACGAGCTATCACTCGTTGCGATCGCTTTAGTAGTTTTTTTTTAAAACAACTTTCAATGAGGTCCCTTATGAAGAATTCTTCAATTTTGTCACAGACAGTGGTGTGCACCACCACTAAACCAGTCACTATAAAAAAAAAAAAAAATATGTAGGTACATTATTTTTTGTTGGGCAATCGATTGAGACTATTTATTTTAAAATCGGAGAGGGGTCGTCCAAAAATTTGCCAATTTTGATCGTTTTCATATGGAATTGCTCTATTAAGTTTTTTGGCGATGTTAGTGTTTTGGTCTATGTATTTATATTGTTGTTGGTTTGTATTGATGATTTGAGTGGTGTTGTTTATGTTGTTGCTTGTGCTGGTGTTGTTGTTTATGCTGGTATTGTTGTTTGCGCTAGTGTTGTTGTTGGTGCTGTTGTTTGTGTTGGTGTTGTTGTTTGTGCTGGTGTTGTTGCTTTGTTTAGATTTATATAAACTTTTCCAAAGTATTTTGAGTACTCTGTTTTGTAGGTTTTGTAGTGTACTGCAGTACGTAGAGCTTCCCCATGCAGTGATGCCATGTCTAATATAGGACTCCGAGAGTGAAAAATATGCTTGCCTCAAGACACTATAAGTAGACGAGTTGCTTAAATGGTAAAGCATAACTGAAGACTTACGTAGTTGCTTCTGCACTTCATCGATGTGTGTTCGCCATTTAAAATTATGATCTATGTGCACGCCTAAGTATTTGTATGTATTGACTAATTCGATTACAGTTGTGCAGTTATCATCATTATTTATTTGTTCATCGTGGATGCAGTCAATACCGTGGAATTTAAGTTTAATACTAGTATATCTGAAGTGCCGTGGTTTTATGTGCATGATCTTGGTTTTGCTAGCATTAATGATTAAACCATTATCGTGACACCATTTTGTTGCTATGTTAAGTTCATTTTGCATAGATTTTGTTGCTATATCGAGATTTTTATGGCAGACAATTATGGCAGTATCGTCTGCATACCCAAATGTTTTACTGTTTTTCAGTATGCTGATTAAATCATTGGCATATATCAGATACAATAATGGACCTAATTTTGACCCTTGTGGAACTCCATGTGTAATATCAATTTCATTGCTAAAGTTAGCGCCTATTTTTACTTTGAATCTTCTACAGTTCAAGTACGCTTTAAAGAAATTCAGGCAATTACCTCGTGCTCCTATTCTTTCCAGTGTGTCTAACAGCTTGTTGTGATTCAAAGTATCGAAGGCTTTACTGAAATCGACAAAAAGGGCAAGGCAATGTTGATTTTCGCTTAGATGTGAATTTATGTGATTTGCAAAATTTCCTAGCAATTTGTTTATGCTTTTATTCTTTTGAAACCCATATTGGTTTTCATTAATTATTTTAAATCGTTCTGTAAAATTCGACAGCCTTCTCACTATTACTTCTTCCATAATTTTTTCAACAACTGGTAAAATAGCTATTGGTCTGTAATTATTATAGTCGCTTTTTGTACCGTTTTTGTATATGGGGCGTACTATAGATATTTTCAACAATTCTGGAACGCTCGCTTGATTTAAAATCATGTTAATAATTTTTGTTATTATTTGAGTTAATGAAGTTGCATTTTGTTTTATATCGCGTGGCCTTATACCATCTATTCCCGCACTTTTATTTACATTAAGTGTTTTTAATATATTATAAATTTCTATTTCGTTAGCATTTTCTATAAAAATTGAGTTGTTAATAGTTTTTTCCGTATAAAATAAAGTTCTTTTGTTACAGGTATGTATAATATTTTGAACATTTTGTTTTAAGCTTTTTGCGAAATTATTTGTGACATCATTTAAATTTTCATTTTTGAAATTTTTTATTATTATTTCATCTAAATTTGTATTTTTTTTACCATTTATTTCATTAATAAGTTGCCAAGTTATTTCCATATTACATCTATTAGCAATAAATTGATTCCTATAGTAGTTATTTTTCGTAAAATTAATTTTTTTATTTAATGCATTTCTAAATTTTTTATATATTAGTTCATTTTCTTTATTATTTCTATTGTGGAGCCATTTTTTATAAAGTTTATCCCGTTTCTCACAACACGATACTATTTCATTATTTATCCACGGATTTGTTCTTCTTGTTTTTTGCCTTTTTGCAACTATCACAGACTTTGCATATATATCTTCGAATTTTCCGTTAAACATATTATACAAATCGTTAACATTGTTAACGTTATTTATTAAGTTGCACCAATTAGTTTCATTTATTAAATTGTCTACTTTTTTGTTATTAATTAATATTTTGTTACCAAAAAAGTTTGGGACTCCCTGGGGATCCATAAAATAAGTAGGCGATCTCTGGTTGTTTATGTTATTGTTTTCTATTTGATCATCTTCTACACAACAGAGAATACTGTAATGGTCAGCTATTGTTGTTGTAACTACTGCTGCATAACCTGATGATTTGTTTTTGTTGTCTCTTACAAAGCAGTGATCAATGCATGTTTGTGTGTTTGCTTGAGCATCTTCACGTGTGCTCTCATTTATGACACTCTCCAAACCATTTGACATCATCATATCGATGTATTTTTTTGTTGTTAAATTGTTTTTTAGAGTATCTATGTTTATGTCTCCTATTATTACAATTTCTTGTTTTCTTTTTATGCTGTTTATTACTTCGTCGAGCTCAGAAATAAATGCATTTACATTTGATGAAGGGGGTCGGTATGCAGATATCAGTGTGAGAGGTCTATTATTTATCATTACATCAATTTTTAACATTTCGAAAGAGTTTGTATTTGTGTTGTTGGTAGTGAATGTTAAATCTTCTTTAATGTACACAGCTATTCCTCCACCAGTACCTGCTCTATTTATGAAAAGAGAGTTGAACCCATTTATTTAGTAAAAATTTGTTTCATTGTCGTGTATGTTAGTTTCAACAAGTACAATAATTTTTAATTTGTTTATTATATTGTGTATAGTAGCAAGAAATACATTAAAATGTTTGCGGATTGAACGTATATTCATGTGTAGAACTGACAAAGGATAACTCAAGTATTTTTTATCCACTTGGCTGAAAAGATTATGTTTTTCTTGTATAAAGTTCATAATTGTTTTTATTTAAAATATAAAATAGATTTAAAAATTATTATTTTTTTTTATTTTAATAGACTTTGTGTTTGTTTTATTATTGAGATATATGTATTTTTAAGCGATTAGTTCTATATCCGCTGTGTTTTTTATAAAAGTTGCTGGTGTGTTATCATTTTTCCTTGCAAATATTGAACCATTTCGTGACCATACATATTTCCAATTATTTTCTTTGGCTTTGGTTTTTGCGAGCCAAAGTATTTTCCTATTATGAGGAGTTAAACAGTCATTTATATAGATAAAGCTTTTACCATCATTGTTTAATATGTTGCCATCAATTCTGTGGCGATTAATGTTTTTCATAAATTTTCTTTTTTTTATGTGGGTGGTAAATTCTATAATTACTTTGTCTTTAATATTTTTAAGACGGTAGGCATCACTAATGTCATATTCATTTAAATTGACATTTATTGCTGCAGCTATTGTTTTGACCACATCATTCGCATTGATTTCAGGGTTTTGTACATTTTTTATTTCAATTTTTTTGCTTAACATTTGGTTTATTTTTGAGTCCATTTCTTTTATCTCTTTTTTGCTTTCCTTATTTTCTTCTCTCATCTCTCCCATTTGTTTAACTAACTCAGAAAGTGTAGTTGTGATTTGAGACATCGAGGTTTTCATTTCTTCTTTAAAAGAGATATCAGACTGACTGACTTTCAATGCTAATTTCTCAACAGATTTAGTGAGCTCCTTGATATCGTTTTTGACGACGTTGATGTCAGATTTAACATCGTTTACGTCTGCCTTAACAGTGCAAATGCTAGATTTCATCTCATTTAAGCTAATAGAGTCTTTAAAGCGTTTTGTGTTGTCCTTTTCCTCATCATCATTCTCTCTTTGCTGCTTTTGCTGGGATCTTTCTTGATATTGAACCACTTCATAGGTGTTGTTGGTGTTGGATTTGCTACGTGGTTTACATATGTGACATTTCCAATTTGCTTTCCTCTCTGCGTTCATACTAATGTAGGTGACTTCGGAAAGGGGGCAGCAAGGATTAAAATGGTAGTTGTTGTTACAATTATAGCATTTAACATAGTTGCTTGGAAGAGGTTCTGAGCAATGTTTGCAAGTGAGAATAATATTTGGTAATGAGACCATTTTTTTTGTTGTTATTTTTCTTTTATGTTTTATATTATATTCTTTTTATTTGTATGTGGGAAAATTTTTTGTTGTAGTTTGAAAAAGTTTCGTTTTATTTTATAATAAAGATAATAAAAAGTTAATTTAATAAAATAATATAAAACTTTCGAGGATTATTTTTTCACTTTTTAATTAAAGATCACTTTAGATTGTTTGTGGAATTTTTTTAAAATATATTTGTTAGCTTTTGACAAGATTAAAATCTCTGTTTAGCAAGCGCTATTGAAACACGTCCGTATAAGTTCGCAACTAGAACAACTAATCACAGCAACAACAACGATGTCAACATCAGAAAGAAAAAACAAAAACATTTAAGTATACCTTAGCTTTAAGAAAATTATTAAAATTATTATATTATTATTTAAGTATTGATTTTTTTAATTAATCCTAAGTATTATTATTATTGATACTAGTATTATTATTATAGGTATTATTATTATTATAAAAGATTATTATTATAGCTATTAATTTTTTTTAATAAAATTAAAATATTAATTGAATTTTGAAATGAAATAATTTTCTTTTAGTTAAAAAGGGCGAAGGTTATACAGGTTGGTAGATATGAATGAACAGTGGTAGGAAACATAAGGGGTAACAAAAAAAATTATGAGTGTTTAAGTTACCACAGGCGTAGTCATAATTGATTAGTTGGGTGGGAAAAGTGCACTCCAAGTGATCAACACCATGTCACTTTAATGGTATTATCCCCTTTGAACCCTCTTGCTTTTTTCAATTTTTACAATTTTACGGTTTTTTTCAATTAACAGCAATTTTAAGCATTTCTCTTCTAAATATATTTGTTTGTGTGGCAATTAATAATGGAATGAATATTGCTATGATTACGCGTCAAAACATTCGGGTCAAGAACCACGCCACTGATGGCAGAGCTAGCCAAAACATTATTTTACATGCCATTGACTTCAGTTGTTTTTTTTTTATACCTACTATTATAAAGTAATAAGCCATTTGACAAAGCGCGCGTAACATAGATGGCGCCCAACGGAAGCTTAAAGAAAAGCCCAACGAAAGCTTAAAGAAAAGGACAGACGTAATAGCCCAACGAAAGCTTAACGTGATAGGCCAACGTAAAATTTTAAAAGGCAATGTAAAGTATGCCCCTATTGCGGTTCACAACTTTTTTAATAATTTGGTCGTCTTTCATAAATCGGTATTGCCATTCACAACTTAAATGTAGTAGAGTTAATGTAGAGTTAAAGTCGGGTTGACTGACAGACGACCAAACTTAGTTGAGTTGAGAACGGCAATAGGGGCAGTAATTTCATATAATGAATTTTGTCATTATTTTTATTAGACAACGAATTTTAAATATATTTGGATATAAAAGTAAACGTGGTTGAGCTTAAGTGCTATTTTTTAAAAACCCAACAGTATGAAAAATCCAAATATATTTGAAGTAAGTTAGGAAAAAAATTATATGAAGTTGCTTGTTCAAAGAGGAAAAATATACCATAAAAAATTAAATAGTTAACGTAATTTTTTTTCAGCAATCTCTTTTGAATCATTCAGTCTCGTCTCATCGAACTGTTCGGACGTGTTACTTTTAGTGCGGCTGAATTTTCGGTGAAAAAATCGTAATAGGTGAAAAAGTGCAATAGGTTGAAATAAAACAAAAAAGTGAAAAAATAACTCGTAATAGGTTAAAAAAAATCTACGGTAATATCAGTAATTAAAAAAACACTAAAAATCGCATAAAAATTGTATGAGCGTTCCTCTCAGATGTAATTCTGAGAAAGAGCTTAGCTCGTCTAGAAAAACTAAACGGGTATCTGAGGAAGAATCCATAAAAAAATCTGTGGAGAATCTTCTCACTACAAGAGCCGCAGAACGGCGTCGTTCCTGTTCGCCCAATATAGTGATTTCAACAGATGAAAAAACATCATCTTCATCAAACAGTGCAGTCAAACCAAAAAAACAAGTAGGTATGGATAAGTACATCACCGTTCTCAAGCGACAGAGGAGCCCGAAGTCTGCTCCAGTGTCATCAAATGCAAAAGCTCCTAAGACCGTGAGTAATGATCAAAATAGGTTTGCACTCCTCCAGACGGATGAGCCAGAACTTCCTAAGAAGACGTTTAAGCCCCCCACCAATTTATCTGAGAGAGCCCACTTCCAGTAAATTGGTACAAAGAATTGTTTCGGTAATTGGTGAAAATATGTTTAGCGTAACATCAATTAAACATGGAAATATCAACGAAACCAAAATTCAAGTGAAAAAGGAAGATGATTTTCGAAAATTGTCCAACCAGTTGGAGAGGGAGGCTAGGGATTTCTATACCTACCAGCTGAAAAGCGCAAAAGGACTCCAAGTCGTTCTAAAAAGTATAGACCCATGTGTTGATCCTGCGGAGATACAGACCGGCTTGGACAAAGGGTTCAAAATTAAGAGTGTTGTGAATATTAGAAACCGTGAAAAGATTCCACAGCCTATGTTTAGGGTGGAATTGGAACCTGGAGATGTTGTCTTAAAGAAAAACGAGTCCCATCCAATCTACAATCTCATTTATCTTCTGCATCGTAGAATTACCATGGAGGAACCGCATAAGCGCATTGGACCCGTCCAGTGTGTTAATTGTCAAGAATTTGGCCACACCAAATCGTACTGTAAATTGCCATCTGTTTGTGTTGCGTGTGGGGAACTACATCCAACTGCTCAATGTAATAAGTCCAAAACGGACGTAAAAATAAAAAAATGCAGTAACTGCGGCGGTAATCATACTGCAAATTATAGAGGTTGTCCAATCTACACTCATTTGAAAGCCATAAGTACCAACAAGACGTCAGTATTACCTGATCATCGTCAACAGCCTATTTTGGCATCGAGTGACAATTTCCCGCAATTGTTACGGTCCACTAGTCATGTAAACGCGCCTAGTTCTAGACAAGTTTCTTATACCATGTTCACACTTGAGTTTTTAAACGCGTTTAAGCACCTCAAACGTGATTAAGCTCTAATCACTTCAAAATTGAGATGATTACCCATACATTGAAGTGATTTGATAATCACTTCATATTGACATGATTATATTTTAATCATTTCATTAATCACATAGAATCATCTGAACATACCTCAAACTGATTAGGATGTAGCATCGGCCATAGTGAACATACCTTATAGGTGTACTACCGATAAATAATTTTTGACAGAACGTGAAAATTTAAAAAAATTAAAAAAATGGATGTTCACCATTCCATCATTAATTACTTTAAAATAATCTGGTGAAAACTTTATTAAAAATTTTTTTTCAATTTTTAATATTTAAAACAAAATTTGTGTGTTGTTTATTTATAACCTGTCTAGAACTGTCAACTTAATCATCTCAAATGTAATGTGAACGGCTTTGATTAACTTAATCAATATTTTGCTTAAACGCGTTTAAAAACTCAAGTGTGAACATGGTATTACGCTAACGTGGTTAAATCTAATATGCCAGGTTTGGAGCAGGCACCTAAATCACAATATTACGAGCCTAATATTAACACTCTAGAGACTACATTGCAGACACTTGTCCAAACCATGAACACTTTTACGACCACTATGACATCCATGATGCAGGAAATGCTGAAAATGCAATCCACTATCTTACAAGCCATTTTAAAGAAATGATTTGTTTAAAAATTTGTTTTTGGAATGCGAACGGCCTCCGCCAACATAAAAACGAACTGGAGCACTTCCTGATGGATAAGCAGATTGATGTCATGATGATTGCTGAAACTCACTTGACGGCGACAGCTTCCTTCAAAATTAATGGCTACGTGTTGTATGATACTAAAGATCCCCGCGGAAGAGCATGTGGAGGATCGGCAATTCTTATAAAGAACAGAATAAAACATTATTTAATGAACAACATATGTGAGGATTACCTACAAGCAACAAACATTTGTATTGAATTCTGTCAATAAAATTTTGTTTTATCATCAATTTATTCGCCGCCTCGATTTTCAATAAAAGAACACCAATACTACAGCTTCTTCAATTCCTTTGGAGCTAGATTTTTAGTTGCTGGTGACTTTAACGCCAAACACACTTTTTGGGGTTCACGTCTGGTGACCCCGAAGGGTCGTGAACTCTTCAACACCATTGCCAAAATGGGATTAGATGTACTCTCAAGCGGGCATCCCACCTACTGGCCGACGGACCGACGGAAGATTCCCGATGTTATTGACTTCGGAGTAGTAAAAAATATCCCTGTAGAATCGATACAAGTGGAGCCTTCATTAGACTTGTCTTCAGATCACTCTCCTTCTATTATTTCAATGCGTTCCCTTCAAGGGAATGGCTCTCCATTTCGGGACATATCTAAAACCAGAGTAAGTTGGATAAAGTATAAAAAGTATTTAAGTTCCCACTGCACGGAAAATGTAGTGTTGAGAACTACTGAGGATATTGATGGGTCGATTGGCAAGTTTACTGAGGACATACGAAGAGCTGTACATCACGCCTCCACATACGACGTTGAGTGCAGAAGTGGAACAAATAAAACTTATTTCGCTGAACTCGATCATCTCCTGTCAGAAAAAAGAAGAGTTAGAAGAGAGTGGCAAATTCACAGGTCTCCTGAACTGAAAGCTAGGCTACGGGTATGCAGAGATATACTAAGACAATTCTTAGAAACCCAAAGAACGGCCTCACTTAGATCTTACTTGGAAGGTCTTGATAGTACCCCACAATCTGACTACTCGTTATGGAGGGCGGCAAGAGGTTTAAAAAGACCAGTGAGAGGAAAACCTCCTTTGCGAAATCCGACTGGTGACTGGGCTAGAAATGATTCCGAGAAAGGGACATTATTTGTTAACCATTTGAGAAATGTGTTTACTATAAACAACTCAAATAATAACGAATCTGATTTGCCACCACTTGTTATAAGGCCTCCTGTACCCCTAAGACTAAACTTTCGTGATGTCCAAAACGCTATTGGTACTCTGAACCTTAGAAAGGCTCCAGGTATGGATAAAATCAGCAATAAAATGCTTGTGGAGTTACCTCGTGTAGCAAGAAGAATTATCCTCTTTATCTTCAACGCTATTTTACGCCTAGAATACTATCCTGCAGATTGGAAGGTGTCTATGATCACTATGATTCCTAAGTCAGGGAAGGACCACACCAAAGTGGAGTCATATAGGCCAATTAGCCTACTGCCGACAATTTCTAAACTGTTCGAAAAATTGTTAATGACTAAGTTGACTCCAATTCTGAATGACACTGAATGTATTCCTAATCATCAATTCGGCTTCAGGGCTAAACACAGCACCATTTACCAGATTGGTAAATGTGATAAGAGGGTCGTTTGAAGACAAAAAATACTGCTCCGCCCTTTTCATTGATGTGTCGCAAGCGTTCGACAAAGTTTGGCATGACGGTTTAATGCACAAAATAAAATCAACTCTGCCTGCTAACACCCATAAACTCATGGAAAGTTATTTATACGGTCGCAAATTTAAAATCAAAGAAGGCAATTTTTTAAGTACCGCTCAGCCAATTGAATCAGGTGTGCCACAGGGTAGCATACTGGGCCCTACTTTATATTTGATTTATGCCTCCGACATGCCGTCAGATCCCAAAATCCACACGTCAACTTTTGCAGACGATACAGCCTTTGTCAGCGTCCATAAGGACCACCAAGTTGCATCACAGAATTTGCAGAATTATGTTTATAAACTAGAGAATTGGCTAGAGCTTTGGAAAATCAGGGTAAATGAACAAAAATGTATTCATATCACTTTCACATTGCGAAAAGATACCTGATCGTCCATCAGAATAAATAATCAAATTATTCCTCAACATAATGAAGTCAAATACCTCGGCATTCACCTCGACCGCCGTTTAACTTGGAAGTCTCATATTGAAGCGAAACTTACACAAATGAGATTAAAAGCAGTGCAACTTAATTGGTTAATCGGCAGAAACTCTACATTGAAATTGGAAAAGTACGTTTGTGCCTTGACTCCAGGAAGTTGAACACTATTACGAAAAAAGACTCATACCCACTCCCTCACATTAACGGTTTGCTCAGCAGACTCAAAGATACTCACTATATAAGCGGAATTGATTTGAAAGATGCATTTTTCCAAATACGGCTCACAGACTCCTCCAAGGAGAAGACAGCATTTGCGGTTCCTGGTAGACCCCTCTGCCAATATCGAGTAATGCCCTTTGGGCTTTGTAATGGTCCGCAAGCGATGTCCCGCCTATTGGACAAAACTATTCCATCTCGTCTTAGGGAAAATGTATTCGTGTACCTGGACGATCTTTTGATCTGCACAGCTACTTTTGAGGAACACATAGAATTGCTTTCTCAGGTCGCAAAATGTCTTAACGATGCTAAACTTACCATCAATGTCTAAAATAGCAAATTTTGCCAAAATGAAATCAAATATTTGGGTTATCGTATTGGTAGTGGATGCTTGAAAGTCGATTCAGAGAAGGTTTCGGCAATCGTAGACTTTCCGATCCCAAAAACGCCTCGTCAAGTCCGCCGATTCATGCATTGGTATAGAACATTCATAAATAATTTTGCTAGTCTGTCAGGTCCCCTTACTGATTGTTTACGTAAACGTGAAGGAAAATTCTCATTGACCCCTGAAGCTATTGATAGTTTCGAAAAACTTAAGCTTGCTTTATCTAGTGCTCCCGTTCTTGCTCAACCCGACTTTAACAAAGAATTTATTATTCAATGCGACGCTTCGCGTGTCGGAGTAGGTGGTGTTTTATATCAAGTAGACGACGAAAATAGGGAAAGACCCATTTCTTTTGTATCGCAGAAACTAGACGGTGCTCAGCGGAATTACACAGTCACAGAACTGGGGTGTTTAGCTGCAGTAATCTGTTTTAGGCCCTATGTCGAAGGATCACCTTTTCGAATTATCACCGATCATTCGAGCTTAAAATGACTCATGGGTCAGAAAGACCTAAGTGGGAGACTCGCAAGGTGGAGTTTAATGTTACAAGGCTTTGACTTTAAGACCGAGCATAGAAAGGGTTCGTTAAATGTGGTTCCGGACACATTATCTCGTTTTGATGTAGATTCTTTAGAAATTAACCGAAGTTTTCCTGAAATAGATTTGAATTCAAAGGACTTTGATTCCCCTGAATATAAGCAATTAATCAAAACCATTTCCGATAATAAAGATGAGTTACCTGACTTATGCGTAATCGATGAGCGTGTGTACAAGAGAGTGAATTTGCGACAGGGTATCGATAATGAAGAAGAGAATTTGTGGAGATTATGGCTCCCTGACACGAATCTAGCTTTTATGGTGGCTACTTCAAAACACTTTCAAGGGTTCGACAGAAATATTACTGGCCTTCAATGAGTTCAGACATAAAACTATTTGTAAGTAACTGCGATGACTGTAAAGTCATAAAAGAGCCAAACCAAACCCTTCGACCTCCCATGGGAAATGCATTTGAAACTAAACGTCCATTTCAGCGATTGTATTGCGATTTTTTGGGACCATATCCATCCTCCAAATCTAAAAACACATATTTATTCATTATCATTGATCACTTTACGAAATTTCTTTTCCTTCACCCTCTAAGGTCTGCGACATCCATAAATGTAATTGATTTTCTTCAAAACTACTTGTTTAATACCTTCGGCGTTCCTCAGGACATTCACAGTGATAATGCGAAGCAGTTTGTTTCCAAAGAAATTCAGGATTTTTTCTCTCTTTTCGAAATAACCCATATTAAAACGGGATTATACTCTCCCCAGGCGAATGCCTCTGAAAGAGCAAACAGAGAAATCATCTCTAAGATTAGATATTATGTATCTTTTAAAGGAAACTAACCATCTAAACTGGGGCGCTTGTATACCTAACATTTTGACAATATTACGGAGCGATTACCACTCCTCAATAAATTGCTCTCCATATTACGCATTGTTTGGCCAAAATATGTGCACACATGGTTCCTCATACGTTTTATTGGAAAAATTAAATATGATGGAAGATGACACAATTATAAAACATATAGATAAGCAAAATCAAATTAGACAGAAAATTTCCCAAAACATTGAGAGGGCACATGAAAAAGCCACAAAAATTATAACATACGCACCAAACATGTTAGTTATCGTGTTGGCCAGGAAGTTTTTCGGAAAAATCATAGTCTTAGTAATTTTCAGAATGGTGTTAATGCCAAGTTTTTACCAAAATACATTACATGCCGTATTCGAGACAAAATTGGTAATGTATTATATGACGTGGAAGATCTTCAAGGAAATCTGATTGGGAGATATAATGCTTCAGATCTAAGACCTTAGAATGTAATTGTTGTTTTAGCCCGGCTTATCGTGGGTCGTGCCACACGTTTCTTTATTTCTGCGCGCTCTAAATCCTTTTTCTGTTCTATATTCAATTTATAATTTCATAACGAAGCAGTTTTGTTAGGGATTTAGAAAAAAAAATCCACCCTCGCTTAACACATTAAAGAGATGCAACGGTTTTATTATTATTATTTATTATTTTATATACATAACATGTACATATGTATGTATGTATGTAAATTTTTTTGCATGGCATATTTGAAATTCCATTCTGGTTTTTTTTTGTTGGTAACAATTCTTTCTCGTTGTTAAGATTTGTTCTTTTTATGTACAACAGAAAAAAAAAGAATGTTCTAGAAAACAAATCAATGTAGCGTTGTTGTTGTGAGCATTCATATATTTTCCGTTAATGTTCTCTTCTCACTCAAAATACATATATACTTACAAACTGCGTAGAACATTTAACATGTAGGAAATAACTAGCATCAGCAGTGTAGAGTTTTTGTTTATTATATGTATGTAGTATGTATATCTCACAGCAACAACAACATAAAGAATGTACAATGGAATGACAAGTATGCAAAGAATGTGTAAACCGTTACATTTTTTTTGTTATGTTAAATGGAATGCGCATTCTTTAATATAACAAGTGGCGAAAAGAAAAAGAAGTTTGTTGGGCATGGACAGTCGTTGTAATCGGTCAGTGAGAAAACAAACAAAAAAAAATATTGTGAATTAGTGCTCATGACTGTTTTTTATATAATTAAAGAAAAATTTAAAATAAATGAATGTAAATAAAGAAAAAACTAAACTAAGCAAGGAAATCAGACCTAAATAAAACTTTAATTAATTGTAAAATAAATTTGGAAAGAAAACAGAAATTAAATAATTATGTGCGACAATACCAACAAAAAAATTGTTTGATTTTCTTTTTACCACATTTAGAAAAATTTGTAAAAAAAAAAAAGTTAAAAGTTAAACATAAAATAAAATTAAACATTAAGGAATTGTGAAAAAAATTAAAAGACAAAACAAACTTATATAAAACCAAAAGAAAAAAACCACAAATTAAAAAAAAAAATGAAATATTAGTAAAAATCCAACTTAAAGAAAACACTGACAAAATTTAAATAAAACAAAAGTTGACACACAACACAAGACCAAAGTGTCTAACAAACCACCCTACAATTTAACAAAAAAACATTAAAACCTAAAGTGAAGTAAAACAAATTTATAACACCACACACCTAAAATAAATTAAAATAAATGTATTTAATAAAACTCACCTAATATTAATTTATTGACTGCCCAATGTAAAAGAAAAAATGAAAAAATCGGATTGAAGGAGCAAAATTATAACTAATGTGTAAAAGTGTAAAGTTGTACCTACTGTAAATTAAAACAAAACAAAAAGTTAATACAAGAAATAGTAGAACAAAACCAAAAGAGTTTTCAAAAGAAAAGAAATATAAAAACAAAATTAAAACATAAACCAAAAATTTAAATAACAAAAGGTGGGTGAACAGAACGAAGTGCAAGAACAGCAAATAAAATAAGAAAATCCCCCTTACAGTATACTTTTATACGGAGAATTAGTAATAAACAAAATAGTTAACTTAAATGTACTTTTGAAATGAAAAAAGAAAATAAATTACCATCAATTGTAAAATTAATTAAAATTAAAATGTTTTAAAATAAACTACATCAACAACTATAAACCTACATAAAATTAAAATGTTTTAAAATAACAACAACAACTATCTAAACAACAACACCAACAACTACTATTTAAACAACTATAACTACATCAACTATTCTACTTGGGCAACATCAACAACTACTAATGCAACAACAAGCTTTTTTTTTTTTTTAAGAAGAATTTTTATTGAACATTATTTTAATAAATAAATTACATTTCATTTAATATTCAAGGGACCCACGAAGCCGATAGTTGGCTTATCTGTAGGTCAAGAGAGAAATATAAATGTTATTCGAATTATTTAAATATTAATTGCTTAAATATTAACAATAATATATTTTTATTCAATTATTTTTTTATTTATTGCGAACTTATGTAGAATTTCTTTATTTCATTCTTTTTCTTTATTTTATTTGTAATAGATAATATACTGGTTGGCAAATTATTAAGAATTTTCGGCAGTGTTACATCCAATTTGGCTTTTCCATAATTGTTTTTGTATTTATCCGGCTTGTATCGTCCTTCTGCGCGAAGTCTGGTGTTGTATTTATGGTTTATTTTATTTAAATATGTATTTTCATATTGGAAGTCGTTTATTAACGTTGTTTCGTAAATGCTTTTTATATTAAGTATATTAAGTTTTTTTGGCGATGTTAGTGTTTTGGTCTATGTATTTATATTGTTGTTGGTTTGTATTGATGATTTGAGTGGTGTTGTTTATGTTGTTGCTTGTGCTGGTGTTGTTGTTTATGCTGGTATTGTTGTTTGCGCTAGTGTTGTTGTTGGTGCTGTTGTTTGTGTTGGTGTTGTTGTTTGTGCTGGTGTTGTTGCTTTGTTTAGATTTATATAAACTTTTCCAAAGTATTTTGAGTACTCTGTTTTGTAGTGTACTGCAGTACGTAGAGCTTCCCCATGCAGTGATGCCATGTCTAATATAGGACTCCGAGAGTGAAAAATATGCTTGCCTCAAGACACTATAAGTAGACGAGTTGCTTAAATGGTAAAGCATAACTGAAGACTTACGTAGTTGCTTCTGCACTTCATCGATGTGTGTTCACCATTTAAAATTATGATCTATGTGCACGCCTAAGTATTTGTATGTATTGACTAATTCGATTACAGTTGTGCAGTTATCATCATTATTTATTTGTTCATCGTGGATGCAGTCAATACCGTGGAATTTAAGTTTAATACTAGTATATCTGAAGTGCCGTGGTTTTATGTGCATGATCTTGGTTTTGCTAGCATTAATGATTAAACCATTATCGTGACACCATTTTGTTGCTATGTTAAGTTCATTTTGCATAGATTTTGTTGCTATATCGAGATTTTTATGGCAGACAATTATGGCAGTATCGTCTGCATACCCAAATGTTTTACTGTTTTTCAGTATGCTGATTAAATCATTGGCATATATCAGATACAATAATGGACCTAATTTTGACCCTTGTGGAACTCCATGTGTAATATCAATTTCATTGCTAAAGTTAGCGCCTATTTTTACTTTGAATCTTCTACAGTTCAAGTACGCTTTAAAGAAATTCAGGCAATTACCTCGTGCTCCTATTCTTTCCAGTGTGTCTAACAGCTTGTTGTGATTCAAAGTATCGAAGGCTTTACTGAAATCGACAAAAAGGGCAAGGCAATGTTGATTTTCGCTTAGATGTGAATTTATGTGATTTGCAAAATTTCCTAGCAATTTGTTTATGCTTTTATTCTTTTGAAACCCATATTGGTTTTCATTAATTATTTTAAATCGTTCTGTAAAATTCGACAGCCTTCTCACTATTACTTCTTCCATAATTTTTTCAACAACTGGTAAAATAGCTATTGGTCTGTAATTATTATAGTCGCTTTTTGTACCGTTTTTGTATATGGGGCGTACTATAGATATTTTCAACAATTCTGGAACGCTCGCTTGATTTAAAATCATGTTAATAATTTTTGTTATTATTTGAGTTAATGAAGTTGCATTTTGTTTTATATCGCGTGGCCTTATACCATCTATTCCCGCACTTTTATTTACATTAAGTGTTTTTAATATATTATAAATTTCTATTTCGTTAGCATTTTCTATAAAAATTGAGTTGTTAATAGTTTTTTCCGTATAAAATAAAGTTCTTTTGTTACAGGTATGTATAATATTTTGAACATTTTGTTTTAAGCTTTTTGCGAAATTATTTGTGACATCATTTAAATTTTCAGTTTTGAAATTTTTTATTATTATTTCATCTAAATTTGTATTTTTTTTACCATTTATTTCATTAATAAGTTGCCAAGTTATTCTCATATTACATCTATTAGCAATAAATTGATTCCTATAGTAGTTATTTTTCGTAAAATTAATTTTTTTATTTAATGCATTTCTAAATTTTTTATATATTAGTTCATTTTCTTTATTATTTCTATTGTGGAGCCATTTTTTATAAAGTTTATCCCGTTTCTCACAACACGATACTATTTCATTATTTATCCACGGATTTGTTCTTCTTGTTTTTTGCCTTTTTGCAACTATCACAGACTTTGCATATATATCTTCGAATTTTCCGTTAAACATATTATACAAATCGTTAACATTGTTAACGTTATTTATTAAGTTGCACCAATTAGTTTCATTTATTAAATTGTCTACTTTTTTGTTATTAATTAATATTTTGTTACCAAAAAAGTTTGGGACTCCCTGGGGATCCATAAAATAAGTAGGCGATCTCTGGTTGTTTATGTTATTGTTTTCTATTTGATCATCTTCTACACAACAGAGAATACTGTAATGGTCAGCTATTGTTGTTGTAACTACTGCTGCATAACCTGATGATTTGTTTTTGTTGTCTCTTACAAAGCAGTGATCAATGCATGTTTGTGTGTTTGCTTGAGCATCTTCACGTGTGCTCTCATTTATGACACTCTCCAAACCATTTGACATCATCATATCGATGTATTTTTTTGTTGTTAAATTGTTTTTTAGAGTATCTATGTTTATGTCTCCTATTATTACAATTTCTTGTTTTCTTTTTATGCTGTTTATTACTTCGTCGAGCTCAGAAATAAATGCATTTACATTTGATGAAGGGGGTCGGTATGCAGATATCAGTGTGAGAGGTCTATTATTTATCATTACATCAATTTTTAACATTTCGAAAGAGTTTGTATTTGTGTTGTTGGTAGTGAATGTTAAATCTTCTTTAATGTACACAGCTATTCCTCCACCAGTACCTGCTCTATTTATGAAAAGAGAGTTGAACCCATTTATTTAGTAAAAATTTGTTTCATTGTCGTGTATGTTAGTTTCAACAAGTACAATAATTTTTAATTTGTTTATTATATTGTGTATAGTAGCAAGAAATACATTAAAATGTTTGCGGATTGAACGTATATTCATGTGTAGAACTGACAAAGGATAACTCAAGTATTTTTTATCCACTTGGCTGAAAAGATTATGTTTTTCTTGTATAAAGTTCATAATTGTTTTTATTTAAAATATAAAATAGATTTAAAAATTATTATTTTTTTTTATTTTAATAGACTTTGTGTTTGTTTTATTATTGAGATATATGTATTTTTAAGCGATTAGTTCTATATCCGCTGTGTTTTTTATAAAAGTTGCTGGTGTGTTATCATTTTTCCTTGCAAATATTGAACCATTTCGTGACCATACATATTTCCAATTATTTTCTTTGGCTTTGGTTTTTGCGAGCCAAAGTATTTTCCTATTATGAGGAGTTAAACAGTCATTTATATAGATAAAGCTTTTACCATCATTGTTTAATATGTTGCCATCAATTCTGTGGCGATTAATGTTTTTCATAAATTGTCTTTTTTTATGTGGGTGGTAAATTCTATAATTACTTTGTCTTTAATATTTTTAAGACGGTAGGCATCACTAATGTCATATTCATTTAAATTGACATTTATTGCTGCAGCTATTGTTTTGACCACATCATTCGCATTGATTTCAGGGTTTTGTACATTTTTTATTTCAATTTTTTTGCTTAACATTTGGTTTATTTTTAAGTCCATTTCTTTTATTTCTTTTTTGCTTTCCTTATTTTCTTCTCTCATCTCTCCCATTTGTTTAACTAACTCAGAAAGTGTAGTTGTGATTTGAGACATCGAGGTTTTCATTTCTTCTTTAAAAGAGATATCAGACTGACTGACTTTCAATGCTAATTTCTCAACAGATTTAGTGAGCTCCTTGATATCGTTTTTGACGACGTTGATGTCAGATTTAACATCGTTTACGTCTGCCTTAACAGTGCAAATGCTAGATTTCATCTCATTTAAGCTAATAGAGTCTTTAAAGCGTTTTGTGTTGTCCTTTTCCTCATCATCATTCTCTCTTTGCTGCTTTTGCTGGGATCTTTCTTGATATTGAACCACTTCATAGGTGTTGTTGGTGTTGGATTTGCTACGTGGTTTACATATGTGACATTTCCAATTTGCTTTCCTCTCTGCGTTCATACTAATGTAGGTGACTTCGGAAAGGGGGCAGCAAGGATTAAAATGGTAGTTGTTGTTACAATTATAGCATTTAACATAGTTGCTTGGAAGAGGTTCTGAGCAATGTTTGCAAGTGAGAATAATATTTGGTAATGAGACCATTTTTTTTGTTGTTATTTTTCTTTTATGTTTTATATTATATTCTTTTTATTTGTATGTGGGAAAATTTTTTGTTGTAGTTTGAAAAAGTTTCGTTTTATTTTATAATAAAGATAATAAAAAGTTAATTTAATAAAATAATATAAAACTTTTGAGGATTATTTTTTCACTTTTTAATTAAAGATCACTTTAGATTGTTTGTGGAATTTTTTTAAAATATATTTGTTAGCTTTTGACAAGATTAAAATCTCTGTTTAGCAAGCGCTATTGAAACACGTCCGTATAAGTTCGCAACTAGAACAACTAATCACAGCAACAACAACGATGTCAACATCAGAAAGAAAAAACAAAAACATTTAAGTATACCTTAGCTTTAAGAAAATTATTAAAATTATTATATTATTATTTAAGTATTGATTTTTTTAATTAATCCTAAGTATTATTATTATTGATACTAGTATTATTATTATAGGTATTATTATTATTATAAAAGATTATTATTATAGCTATTAATTTTTTTTAATAAAATTAAAATATTAATTGAATTTTGAAATGAAATAATTTTCTTTTAGTTAAAAAGGGCGAAGGTTATACAGGTTGGTAGATATGAATGAACAGTGGTAGGAAACATAAGGGGTAACAAAAAAAATTATGAGTGTTTAAGTTACCACAGGCGTAGTCATAATTGATTAGTTGGGTGGGAAAAGTGCACTCCAAGTGACCAACACCATGTCACTTTAATGGTATTATCCCCCTCTCTTTTAAAACCCTCTTGCTTTTTTCAATTTTTGCAATTTTACGGTTTTTTTCAATTAACAGCAATTTTAAGCATTTCTCTTTTAAATATATTTGTTTGTGTGGCAATTAATAATGGCATGAATATTGCTATGATTACGCGTCAAAACATTCGGGTCAAGAACCACGCCACTGATGGCAGAGCTAGCCAAAACATTCTTTTACATGCCATTGACTTCAGTTGTTTTTTTTATATCGTAATAGGTAAAAATATAAAAAAAAAAAAACATTAAACATCACATAAAAACTGTATGAGTGTTCCTCTCAGATGTAATTCTGAGAAAGAGCTTAGCTCGACTAGAAAAACTAGATGGGTCTCTGAGGAAGAATCCATAAAAAAATCTCTGGAGAATTTTCTCACTGCAAGAGCCGTGGAACGGCGTCGTTCCTGTTCGCCCAATATAGTAATTTCAATAGATGAAGGAACATCAACACCTTCTACATCAAATAGTGCAATCAAACCTAGAAAACAAGTAGTTATGGATAAATACGTCACAGTTCCTAAGCGACAGAGAAGCCCGACATCTGCTCAAGTGTCATCAAATTCAAAAGCTCCTAAGACCGTGAGTAATGATCAAAATAGGTTTGCTCTCCTCCAGACGGATGAGCCAGAACTTCCTAAGAAGACGTTTAAGCCCCCACCAATTTATCTGAGAGAGCCCACTTCCAGTAAATTGGTACAAAGAATTGTTTCGGTAAGAGGTGAAAATTATGTTTAGCGTAACATCAATTAAACATGGAAATATCAGCGAAACCAAAATTCAAGTGAAAAAGGAAGATGATTTTCGAAAATTGTCCAACCAGTTGGAGAGGGAGGCTAGGGATTTCTACACCTATCAGCTCAAAAGCGCAAAAGGTCTCCAAGTCGTTCTAGGTATAGGGGAGATAAAGACCGGCTTAATGGACAAAGGGTTCAAAATTAAGAGTGTTGTGAATATTAGAAACCGTAAAAAGATTCTACAGCCTATGTTTAGGGTGGAATTGGAACCTGGAGATGTCGTATTAAAGAAAAACGAGTCCCATCCCATCTACAATCTGATGTACCTTTTGCATCGTAGAATCACCGTGGAAGAACCGCATAAGCGTCAGGGACCCGTCCAGTGTGTTAACTGTCAAGAATTTGGTCACACCAAGGCGTATTGTATATTGCCGTCAGTTTGTGTTGCGTGTGGGGAGCTACATGCAACTGCTCAATGCGATAAGTCGAAAACTGATTCAAAAAATGCAGTAACTGCGGAGGTAATCATACCGCAAATTATAGAGGTTGCCCAATTTACACTCATTTGAAAGGCATAAGAACCAACAAGACGTCAGTATTACCTGATCGTCCTCAACATCCTAATTTTGCTTCGAGTAACAATTTCCCTCAATTGTTACGGTCCACTAGTCATGTAAACGCGCTTAGTTCTAGACAAGTTTCTTACGCAAACGTGGTTAAATCTAATATGCCAGGTTTGGAGCAGGAACCTAAATCACAATATTTCGAGCCTAATATTAACACTCTAGAGACTATATTGCAGACTTTTGTCCAATCTATGAACACTTTTACAACCACTATGACATCCATGATGCAGGAAATGCTGAAAATGCAATCCACTATCTTACAAGCCATTTTAAAGAAATGATTTGTTTAAAAATTTGTGTTTGGAACGCGAACGGCCTCCGCCTACATAAAAACGAACTGGAACACTTCCTGATGGATAAGCAGATTGATGTCATGATGATTTCTGAAACTCACTTGACTGCGACAGCGTACTTCAAAATTATTGGCTACGTGTTATATGATACTAAAGATCCACGCGGAAGAGCATGTGGAGGTTCGGCAATTCTTATAAAGAACAGAATAAAACATTATTTAATGAACAACATATGTGAGGATTACCTACAAGCAACAAACATTTGTATTGAATTCTGTCAATACAATTTTGTTTTAGCATCAATTTATTCGCCACCTCGATTTTCAATAAAAGAACACCAATACTACAGCTTCTTCAATTCCCTTGGAGCTAGATTTTTAGTTGCTGGTGACTTTAACGCCAAACACACTTTTTGGGGTTCACGTCTGGTGACCCCGAAGGGTCGTGAACTCTTCAACACCATTGCCAAAATGGGATTAGATGTACTCTCAAGCGGGCATCCCACCTACTGGCCGACGGACCGACAGAAGATTCCCGATGTTATTGAATTCGGAGTAGTGAAAAATATCCCTGTAGAATCGATACAAGTGGAGCCTTCATTAGACTTGTCTTCAGAGCACTCTCCTACTATTATTTCAATGCGTTTCCTACAAGGGAATGGCTCTCCATTTCGGGACATATCTAAAACCAGAGTAAGTTGGATAAAGTATAAAAAGTATTTAAGTTCCCACTGCACGGAAAATGTAGTGTTGAGAACTACCGAGGATATTGATCGGTCGATTGGCAAGTTTACTAAGGACATATGAAGAGCTGTACATCACGCCTCCACATACGACGTTGAGTGCAGAAGTGGGACAAATAGAACTTATTTCGCTGAACTCGATCATCTCCTGTCAGAAAAAAGAAGAGTTAGAAGAGAGTGGCAAATTCACAGGTCTCCTGAACTGAAAGCTAGGCTACGGGTATGCAGAGATATACTAAGAAATTTCTTAGAAACCCAAAGAATGGCTTCACTTAAATCTTACTTGGAGGGACTTGATAGTACCCCACAATCTGACTATTCGTTATGGAAGGCGGCACGAGGTTTAAAAAGATCAGTTAGAGGAAAGCCTCCTCTGCGAAATCCGACTGGTGACTGGGCTAGAAATGATTCCGAGAAGGGGATTTTATTTGTTAATCATTTGAGAAATGTGTTTACTATAAACAACACAAATAATGCATCTGATTTGCCTCTACTCGTTATTAGACCTCCTGTACCTCTAAGACTTAGCTTTAATGATGTTCAAAGCGCTATTGGTATTCTAAATCTTAAAAAAGCTCCAGGTATGGATAAAATCAGCAACAAAATGCTTGTGGAGTTACCTCGGATAGCTAGAAGAATTATCCTATTTATTTTCAATGCTATTTTACGCCTAGAATACTATCCTGCAGATTGAAAGGTATCTATGATTACCATGATTCCTAAGCCAGGGAAGGACCCCACTAAAGTAGAGTCATATAGGCCAATTAGTCTACTGCCGACAATTTCAAAACTGTTTGAAAAATTGTTATTGGCTAAGTTGATTCCAATTCTGAACGACACTCAATGTATCCCAAATCACCAATTCGGGTTCAGAGCTAAACACAGTACCATCGAACAAACACACAGATTGGTAAATGTGATAAGACAGTCGTTTGAAGAGAAAAAATATTGCTCCGCCCTTTTCATTGATGTGTCGCAAGCGTTCGACAAAGTCTGGCATGAAGGTTTAATGCATAAAATTAAATTAACTCTGCCTGCTAACACCCACAAACTTATGAAAAGTTATTTATATGGTCGCAAATTTACAATCAAAGAAGGCGATTTTTTAAGCCCCGCTCAGCCAATTGAAGCAGGAGTACCCCAGGGTAGCATACTGGGTCCAACTTTATATTTGATTTATGCATCCGATATGCCGTTAGACCCCATAATACATACTTCAACTTTTGCAAACGATACAGCCTTTATTAGCGTTCATAAGGACCATCAAATAGCATCACAGAACTTGCAGAAATATGTTTATAAACTAGAGAATTGGCTTGAGCTTTGGAAAATCAGGGTTAACGAACAGAAATGTATTCATATAACTTTCACATTGCGAAAAGATACATGCTCGTTCATCAGAATAAATAATCAAATTATCTCGCAACACAATGAAGTCAAATACCTCGGAATCCACCTCGATCGTCGTTTAACTTGGAAGTCTCATATCGACGCAAAACTTACCCAGATGAGATTAAAAGCAGTGCAAATTAATTGGCTAATCGGCAGAAATTCTACATTAAAGTTGGATTGCAAACTTTTGTTGTACAATGCAATTCTAAAGCCAATCTGGTGTTATGGAATTCAATTATGGGGTACTGCCTCAGCATCCAACATTGAAAAAATTCAAAGGGGTCAAAATAAGATTCTACGTACAATTACTGCAGCTCCATGGTATGTTAAAAATTCTCGAATCCACAAAGCCTAGTCCTTTGGTGAAAGTCGAATTTACAAAACACGCCTCAAAATATGTCAGCAAACTTGAACACCATCCAAACCCACTTGCACGAGACATCCTTAACTTTACTGGCCACAGTCGGTTGAGAAGGAGGGATACCCTTGCTTTAACTCAAGCGCAAAACAGATGACTGGATCAGTGGATGTAATTTTGTTGTAGTATCATAATATTTTGTCTAGCACTGGCTGGACTTATTATATTCTTTTAGTATTAAGATTCGAAAACTTATTGTCATTTCATTTCTGAAGATTCAATAAATAATTTAAATGTATTAAAAAAAAAAAAAAAATTGACAAAGCGCGCGTAACAAATATTAATTTTTATTCAAACGTTAAACATCTGCTGTCTCCATACAAAAGAAGAGAATATCCCCAACAACCCTCCTCGAATGATATTAGCCTTCAAATACACTGAAAATATCGCACAAATGCATGCTGCTTTTCTAGTCAAGAATATGCCAAGTTAAAGTGTGTAAAACCTAAGTCATTGAAACAAATTGATATAAAATACAGTTATGAACCCTTTTTAATGCTTTTTAATGAAAAAAAAAATGGTGTTGCCAATATTGAGACGCAAAGCTTGATAAAAATCCAATATAATATACAATGTTTTAATTGAATATGTAACAGGCGAAAAATTGTGTTAGTTTTTATTTGTAATATTATTCAAGCACCATATCTTTAACAATGGGATCTAGTTCGAAGAAAATTTTGTTCGATTGACGCCTTATGCTACTTATGTAAGGAGCCGAAGTTATAAGAAGTCTGTTGAATACATCAGTATTTGTGGAAATTCGATCACACTTTCTCGAAAACATCAATCGATACTTCCTGTAATCTTTGTTTCTGGCTTCCTCGGCTTCCTCTGAAAGCATTCCTATTGGTAATACGGCAGCATCATTATATCCTTACCATGCATTAGTACTTTGTGGCCCATTGAAGATCCTTTTTGTGTCTGTGAAATATTTGGTGGTGGAATATCATATGTTTTCGGAGGAACAAAAGTTCTCGGTATTGTTCCGGTTTGTTGTCCAGAAACTACTGTCCGCGTTTGCGATAGTGGATCGTATGACTGGTGAATTCGTGGTGTTAAAATCGTTTCGGGCATGTCTATAAATGTTCCTGTCTCCCTAAGTTCTTTATCGGTATTTAATGGTGTTCTCCCTACTGGCATTTTCAAAACTTGATCTTATACACAAAATTTAAATTAAGCATAAAATAAACAAATACTACTATTACATTAATTCTTACCTACATTTACCAAAACACAAGTACAAAATTTAAACACAAATAAACGTTACTCTATTTTACATTACGTGACTTACAAACATAAAAGAAGATTTCATAAAACCACTACATCTAACCTATATGACACAATAATAAAAAAAAAGAATTCTCATAAAAATTTACAGGTACATTGGTATTCCGGTAGAAAAAAGAGAGTATTGATGATAGTTGTTGGTATATTAACACTTTCCTTACATTAAATTATGTCTGTTAAATAACCCTAAAATAATTTCTATATACATAAATCCCAAACATGCAAACTGAACACTCATATATTTCAGGACAATCTGCGATTCATGTTTCTGGCTTCCGGCTTAATGCAATCAATATCTGCAGCTAGGTTTACTGTACTATACCCTAGGACAAATATTACTTTATTTTACTTCTCACTATCACTATCACAAAAGCAAACTGATTCTTCAGAATTCAGGACATTTATGTAAGACAATACGATTCGGAATCCATAGTTCCAGTATTCGTGAACTTGACTATTAATGTCAAGGACGATTCTGAATATATTTTCTCCTAACTTACCCTACTAAGAGTCAATACTATTTCAAAATAAGCAAACTAACATATCTTTCCGTTAGGACGATTTCAAACTAGCATTTAAACCCTATTCTCAATTCTATTGCTTGCTGTTTAGCTGTTGTACGCGACCTACTTTTCCACCCTAGAATACATATCCGTGCATTTGAAAATGAACTCCAGTGTGTCTCTTTTTTTAAAACATTGGGCGCCATTTATTGTTACGTGTCTCTTTTCTAATCTGGTGTGCTTCGATGTCACCTCGACTAGCTCTAATTTCGGCGTGGCAACTCAACCCACATCTACAACACCAAGAGGCTGTATCAATAAAAAAAAAATAAATAAAAATACCTAAAACAATATTCCAAATATATATCAAACCTATAATAATGGTTTAATCAACACAGAACATCAGACAATTTAACCATGGATTAGATGTTAGGTACATGTGTGTTTTGCCCTCCCTACCATGGTCCTTTATTCTCCAACAACCTACCAATTCATCACACTCTCGTTTTCTTCGGCCCACTGTACCTGAAATCTTACACAATTAGCAACACATATTTATGCAAATTCTATTACACATTACATTTATTAATTAAAACACTTAATCTTAACATTAATAAAACTTATATCTAAATAACGAATTTAAATAAAGTCTCTCACTATAACTTAAAAAAAAATTAAAAAAAAAACTTATACATAAACTTTTATTTTTAAAATGTTCGTTACTGGTGGAATTATCATTTCTATATTTTTTTTTCTTTTTACTAATTATAATCTATGTCAATTTTTTTTCTTTCTTTTCAAAATTCTAAAACCTTTAGGTTTAAACCGAACGGTCTTTTGACCTGTTGCTTGAATTTAAGACAGATCGTCTGTATATGCTTATATAGCTCTTTTTATCTTTTATTTATTTTATTACACATCACTTGCCCTTTCTGGCAGTGAAATTAATCATAATAAATATTTAGTATTCTCTTTTTTTATAGAAACTGTAATAATATTCTGACCTTTCACAAACAATTTCTTCCTATATCAATAATACACAACAAAAAAAAAAAACACAATTTGCCTACACACAAGGATTACTAAAAGAAAAGTACTAAAGAGTTATAATCCCTTCCCTTTTTTTTTTTATCTATATACCCTTTTCTTCTGCTTTATGTCCCTAAAGGAGCTCCCTGAAAGACACCTAAGACCTTAGGGTTAATCAAATTATTTTATTGTCAAGCTATTTAATACTTTAATCTTTTAGTTATCCCTTTACAATATGAAACATCACTCAATTTTAAAACTAACTGACTACACTTATTCTAACACAATTACTTTTCGTACTTAACCTACCTTAACTACTACTACCCTAATGCCTTTGTTTCCTTATATATATATATACTAGCTGACCCGGTCCGCGTTGCTGGCCCTAAGCAAACATTAGTGTTGTATTACCACACGATTTAAATTAAGCTTTTAACGAAATGTACGGACTTTAAATAAATTTATGGAATATCTATCATAAAGTTTTGTTACAGAATAATTTAATAACATAAGTTTTTTACAAATATCTTCGGAACAGCGGATATACAATGTTTTTTGTTTTTTGGCGTGCCTACTCGGGAGCAAACCACATACAACTGGCCGTGTGGAAAACATAAATTTTCCAAAATTAAGCTAGCAATAGTCAATGATTTGACTTGTGCTTTATTGATGGTAATAGTAAAGGTAAGACGCAAAGGGAATTGGAGCCGCTTGAATTGGAATGGTAAATCGTTGGAAATCATCAGAATTCGTGGAATAAGTACGTCTTCGCCTTTGAATCTGCCACCGATGATTGTTGCCTCGATTAAATTTGGTGAGCAGTTTTTGATGGTCAATGTGGTTCCGTTGCATAACTTTGGTGCGTTTAAGTTGCGAATAAGAATTACAGGTGATCCAACGTTTAATGTTAGCACATGCGGTGGCATTCCGGGTGGTTCCAATGAATTTAAAAATTCAGTGGGATTATTGACGGCTTGTTCTTCATCTATTACTGTATCGATCGATTTTTAATTGAATTTGCTCATTGAGCTTGTTGGCATCGTAATTTGTTGGTGCCAAAATTGCACGTTCCCACAGCCAATCCGAAATTTTGTAGAAGATTGTTAGACTTGGGAATACCTTGTCGACAACGGCTTGAATATTCATTTGCATTCGACAGAAGTTAGGCGGGAACGAAATCTCGTTTGTGGTGCGATTAATTGGAATTTTTCCATTTCCGATGTCAAAAAGTTATTCTGAGAATGTTTGGGCAGACGGGTCTTGCAACAAATGCACACGTATGTTCGTCGATAGCGTGATTTTCTTGACTCGGTTCCAAAGATATGAAGCTTTCAAGCATGCGTTCAGCTCATCTGCGGGCATTGATCTTGGAATAACGGGCAAAGTTTGACGAAAATCACCAACAAAAAGAATAAGAGCGCCTCCCATCCAATCTACAATCTCATTTATCTTCTGCATCGTAGAATTACCGTGGAGGAACCGCATAAGCGTATTGGACCCGTCCAGTGTCTTAATTGTTAAAAATTTGGCCAAACCAAAGCGTATTGTAAATTGCCGTCTGTTTGTGTTGCGTGTAATAAGTCCAAAAATGACGTAAAAATAAAAAAAAATGTAGTAACTGCGGAGGAAATCATACCGAAAATTATAGAGGTTGTCCAGTTTATACTTACTTGAAGGGCATACGGACCAATAAGTCGGCAGTATTACCTGATCACCATCAACTACCTAATTTCATATCGAGTATGAATTTTCCTCAAATTGTACGACCAACTACTCACGAAAACGCTCCTAATTCTAGACAAGTTTCTTACGCAAACGTGGTTAAATCTAATAATGCCAGGTCTGGAGCAGGAACCTAAACCCCAATATTCTGAGCCACATACCAACAATCTAAAGACAACATTACAGACACTTGTCCAAACTATGAACACTTTTACGACCACCATGACATCCATGATGCAGGAAATGCTGAAAATGCAATCCACTATCTTGCAAGCCATGTTAAAGAAATGATTTATTTAAAAATTTGTTTCTGGAACGCGAACGGCCTCCGCCAACATAAAAATGAACTGGAATACTTCCTGATGGATAAGCAGATTGATGTTATGATGATTGCTGAAACTCACTTGACGTCAACAGGGTACTTCAAAATTAATGGGTACGTGTTCTACGATACTAAAGACCCCCGCGGAAGAGCTTGTGGAGGTTCGGCAATTCTTATAACGAACAGAATAAAACATTATCTAATAAAAAACATAAGTGAGGATTACCTCCAAGCAACAAACATTTACATTGAATTCTGTCAATACAAATTTGTTTTATCATCGATTTAATCTCCGCCTCGATTTTCAATAAAAGAACATCAATACCATAACTTCTTTTAATCCCTTGGAGCTAGATTTTTAGTTGCTGGTGACTTTAACGCCAAACACACATTTTTGGGTTTACGTCTGGTAACCCCAAAGGGTCGCGCACTCTTCAACACCATAGCTAAAATGGGCTTAGATGTACTCTCAAGTGGACATCCCACCTATTGGCCGACGAACCGACGGAAGATTCCCGATGTTATTGACTTTGGAGTAGTGAAAAATATCCCTGTAGAATGGATGCAAGTGGATCCTTCACTGGACTTGTCCTCAGATCACTCTCCTACTATAATTTCAATGCATTTCCCTCAAGTGTGTGGTTCTCCATTTATGAACATGACTAAGACCCGAGTAAGTTGGATAAAATACAAATAGTATTTAAGTTCTCATTGCACGGAAAATGTTGTGTTGAGAACTACCGACGATATTGATGAGTCGATTGCCAACTTTACCGAGGACCTTCGACGAGCTGTACATCACGCTTCCACTTATCACGTTGAATGTAGAAATAGGACAAACAGTACTTATTTCTCTGAACTCGAACATCTCCTATCAGAAAAAAGAAGAATGAGAAGAGAGTGGCAAATTCACAGGTCTCCTGAACTGCAAGCTAGGCTACGGGTATGCAGAGATATACTAACACATTTCTTAGAAACCCAAACAACGGCCTCACTTAGATCTTACTTGGAGGGTCTTAATCTGACTACTCGTTATGGGGGGCGGCAAGAGGTTTAAAAAGACCAGTGGGAGTAAAACCTCCTTTGCGAAATCCGACTGGTGACTGGGCTAGAAATGATTCGGAGAAAGGGACATTATTTGTTAACCATTTGAGAAATGTGTTTACTATAAACAACTCAAATAACGAATCTGATTTGCCACCACTTGTTATAAGACCTCCTGTACCTCTAAGACTAAACTTCCGTGATGTCCAAAACGCTATTGGTGCTCTGAACCTTAGAAAGGCTCCAGGTATGGATAAAATCAGCAATAAAATGCTTTTGGAGTTACCTCGTGTAGCAAGAAGAATTATCCTCTTTATCTTCAACGCTATTTTACGCCTAGAATACTATCCTGCAGATTGGAAGGTGTCTATGATCACTATGATTCCTAAGTCAGGAAAGGACCACACCAAAGTGGGTTCATATAGGCCAATTAGTCTAATGCCGACAATTTCAAAACTGTTCGAAAAATTGTTAATGACTAAGTTGACTCCAATTCTGAATGACACTGAATGTATTCCTAATCATCAATTCGGCTTCAGAGCTAAACACAGCACCATCGAACAAACACACAGATTGGTAAATGTGATAAGAGGGTCGTTTGAAGACACAAAATACTGCTCCGCCCTTTTCATTGATGTGTCCCAAGCGTTCGACATAGTTTGGCATGACGGTTTAATGCACAAAATTAAATTAACTTTGTCTGCTAACACCCATAAACTCATGAAAAGTTATTTATACGGTCGCAAATATAAAATCAAAGAAGGCAATTTTTTAAGTACCGCTCTGCCAATTGAATCAGGTGTGCCACAGGGTAGCATACTGGGTCCTACTTTATATTTAATTTATGCCTCCGACATGCCGTCAGACCCCAAAATCCACACGTCAACTAATGCAGACGATACAGCCTTTATCAGCGTCCATAAGAACCACCAAGTTGCATCACAGAATTTGTAGAATTATGTTTATAAACTAGAGAATTGGCTAGAGCTTTGGAAAATCAGGGTAAATGAACAAAAATGTATTCATATCACTTTCAGATTGCGAAAAGAAACTTGCTCGTTCATCAAATTAAATAATCAAATTATTCCTCAACATAATGAAGTCAAATACCTCGGCATTCACCTCAACCGCCGTTTAACTTGGAAGTCTCATATTGAAGCGAAACTTACACAAATGAAATTAAAAGCAGTGCAACTTAATTGGCTAATTGGCAGAAATTCTTCATTAAAGTTGGATTGCAAACTATTGTTATTTTTTTTATTTATTTATTAGGTCTATAGATTAATATAAATCCTTTCAGACAAAATGAATTACTACAAATAACTTTAAAACAGTACATTTAAGAATTTAAATGCAAAATAATTTTTCTTTTCACAATATCATTACTTTCAGATATGTATATCTATAATATGGTAACATTTGCTGAAGTTTTCACATAAACAGCGAAAAGGGTCGTTGTTAGCATATACGGATCTGTAGTACATTATTCTCAATAATTGAAAGTTGCGTGTTGGTCTATTTGGTACATTAAAATTAATTTTACCAAGCAGAAACTCGGAATTAACATCACCACGAATTAACCCAAGCAGAAATGAAATACCCAACATTACTCGACGACTACTTAGGGTATGTATTAGATTGAGTCTACTCTCATATGATGGTAGCACGAGTGAGTTCCACCCAAGGCCTCGTAAACAAAATATTAAAAATTGCTTTTGAACAGATTCAATACTATTAATATAAATATTATAGCAAGGATCCCAAATAATTGCTCCATATTCAAGAATGGGACGAACCAATGTTGTGTATAGTTGTTTTGTGATGTATGGGTCGGAAAATTCCTTGGACCATTGTTTCATAAATCCAAGAACACCATATGCTTTATTAATAGTTTGCGCGATGTGATCACGAAAGTTTAGCTTGTGATCTAACAATATTCCAAGATCTATAATACAGGGTGGGCCAAGTTTGACTGAATGATTTGAACTCTATTGGCATATTGTAGCCGTTGTGGTGCATCCCTCGGCAATAATTCTTGGGCCAATTGAATTTTATATGGAAACATCTTCAGATCAACTTTTAGAATACTTCGTAGCGATGTTCTGGAGATGTTCAATTGAGTATTAAATTAAAAATGCAAAAGTTATAAGCATTTCAAATCAGTCAGTCCAAGTTGGCCCACCCTGTATTATGAACTTTTTCCAAATTGTTCCATTTATAAAATAGTTCGAGTCAAATTTTTGAATATGGAAAATTTGCATGTGTTTACACTTTTTGATATTTAAATCCATTAAGTTTATTTTACACCATTGAGAAAATTTATTAATATCAGATTGAAGTAGGCGTTTACTATTAGTATTTACCAAAGTATTTAGAATTTTTACATCATCAGCGTACATTAATATTTTGGAATGTGAGATAACAATAGGAAGATCGTTTTTATACCCTTCACCATCGTGAGAAGGGTATATATAAGTTTGTCATTCCGTGTGAAATTTCCACAATATAATTTTCCGACCCTATAAAGTATATATATTCTGGATCCTTATAGCTAGCGAAGTCGATTAAGCCATGTCCGTCTGTCTGTCTGTCTGTCTGGATGTTGAAATCAGTTTTTTGAAGTTCCAAGATATGTTCGGGATCCAAACCTTCAATAATTCTGTCAGAAGTGCTTTCGAGAAGTTTGCTATTTAAAATCAGCAAAATCGGTTTAGGACAACCAGAGTTATGAACCAATATGTGAGACCACCTCTATAAAAATTTGATATTTTTCGTCCATTTTATTGCAATATTTTGAAATATATTGCAGATAATACCATACAATTTTGTATACGTTGTTTGTACTATAAAAGAAGAAAGTGTGCGGAAAATAGTAAAAATCAGTCCATGATTTCTCATAGCCCCCATACAAATATATATATTCCCGAAATATGGCTTAATGATAAATAAATGCCTATAAAATTGGAATATCAAGACAAAATTCAGCAAAAATAAGTTTTATACAAAAAGAAGTCACAAACCATATTTGACCATAGACCCCATATAAAGTCCACTTACAAAATTCACTTAAATACATATAAAACAGATATAAATAATGTTAAACGGCTAAAATTTGACATAAATACTCCTTATAGGCAAATAAATTATTGTACCAAATTTTATGGTGGTCGGCCCAGAAATGGTCATAGCCCCCATACAAAAATCTTCCCGAAATATTGCTCAATTATACATAAATGCCTATAAAATTGGAATATCAAGACAAAATTCAGCAAAACTAAGTTTTGTGCAAAAATAAATCGCAAAACGAAATTTTTTTTAGTTCGGTCCATATTTGACCATATTTGTAAGTCCACTTCCAAAATTCACTTAAATACATATAAAACAGACATAAATAATGTTAAACGGGTAAAATTTTACATAAATACTCTTTAGAGGCAAATAAATTGTTGTACTAAATTTTATGGTGATCGGCCCACAACTGGTCATAGCTCCCATACAAGGACCACATCTTAAAAAGACATTTTTCCCTATATATATTGTATAAATATCGGTACCAACTCAAAACTTTGCACAGATCATTTTAATATATACAAAAATCATTCCACACAATTTTGTTAATTTCGGTCTATTTTTAACCGTATGCCCCATATAAAGCCCTCTTCCGAAAATCACTTTAACACTCATAAATCGCCTATAAATAAGGGTACCAATCCAAAATTTTACACGGATCATTTACATACATGCCTAAATCAAAGTGCTGGATTTTGAGAATATCGGTCCATATTTGACTATATCCCCCACATAAGGTCCACTACCGAAATCCACGTTAATACTAATATATATCTTAAATATACCGTTATTATGTTGAAATTCGACGTGAAATATCCTCATATGCATGAAAATAACTGTTCCAAAATTTAAGAAGATCGGCCCATAATTTGTCATACCTGCCATATAGAACCATTTCCAAAAAACAAATAAATTCGGGTCAAAAAATATTCTTTTCGGATTTAACCCATATTCGGTCCACATTTTATAATCATGATATATATCGTTGGAAAGGTATTTTTAATACCTTTTATTTAATGTATTACAAATTATCAGACACCCAGTAGTTCCCGAGATATAGGCCTATAAATTTTCAACTTTAAGGGCCCGCCCCCTCGAAAATAGGCGTGACCGCCAACAAATTTTTTTTTTGCTGGTATCTCCTCTAAAAGCCCTATTTGATTTTGTTTTTTTTTTTTTTTTAAGCAAAATCACTAAAACCGAATTGTACCCCTTTTTTATTTATACTCTGTTTGTTAAGTTACACTCAAGATTATTATGAACATCAGACAGACTCTGCAAATTATGGTAAGAATTGGTAATTAAATCAATTAAAAATGGTGAAAATTAGACAAAATTTCAAAATATTTAACATAAATTATGTTGGTCGTAAAATTGTCTTTCAAACAATATATCAAATACTAATAAAATTTGCACTAAGACTGAATAGAAAACACAGAATTAGGATATTCTAGTCTAGTGTAGTTTCTGTATTTCTTATTACGCTTAGGTGAAGGGTATTTAAGATTCGGCAAAGCCGAATATAGCACTCTTACTTGTTTTATACTCTGTTTGTTAAATTACACTGTAGATTATTATGAACATCAGACAAACTCTGTAAATTATGGTAAGAATTGGTAATTAAATCAATTAAAAATGGTAAAAATTAGACACCATTTGAAAATATTTTACATAAATTATGTTGGTCGTAAAATTGTCTTTCAAACAATATATCAAATACTAATAAAATTTGCACTAAGACTGCATAGAAAACACAGAATTAGGATATTCTAGTCTAGTGTAGTTTCTGTATTTCTTATTACGCTTAGGTGAAGGGTATTTAAGATTCGGCACAGCCGAATATAGCACTCTTACTTGTTAAATAAAGTAAATAGTATTGGACTCCCCTGCGGAACACCAGAGGTGACATTAATGACTTTAGAAGTAGCGTCTCTGAATTTTACTTGTTGTGTTCTATTCGATAAGAAGGAGAGCAACCACTTTAAAGCTCCAAAACTAAAACCCATTTGTGATAATTTATATAGCAATATATTATGGTTTACTTTGTCAAATGCTTTACTAAAATCGGTATATATTACGTCAGTTTGCATATTGTTTATTAAACCATCATTTATCAGAATGGTGAGTTCAAGTAAATTAGTTGTTGTGGAACGATGTTTACAGAAGCCATGTTGGCGTGTAGACAGCAATGAAGATGCCTGATGTAATAGGTTGTCGGTTAAAATTTTCTCTAATAGCTTGGGAATTGTATTCAGCTTAGCAATACCACGATAGTTTGATACTTCAAGTTTGCTGCCGTTTTTGAACAAAGGAATTATAAACGATGTTTTCCATATACTTGGTAAATAACTCAATAGATTTGTTGAAAATAACCGTAAGCGGAAGGAACAAAGTTTCAGCACAATATTTAAGAAGACAGGTAGGTATTCCATCAGGCCCTGGATAAAATGAAGGTTTTAATGATCTTAAGTTTGATAACACAGTTTCAGAATGAATAAATGAGAAATGTATATTCGATGAGTGGTTAAGATGAAAAGGGTATGAAGAATTACAATCGTATGTAGTTTTAGAATATGTTGTAGCAAAGAAATCGGCGAACATGTTACTAATCGATATATCATCATCGGCGCTACGGGAACCAAACTTTAAATAACTTGGGTAATCGCAAGCTCGACGCTTAGAGTTGATAAATTTGTAAAACGATTTAGGGTTAGATTTCAATGTTGATCCCATACGTGCAATGTAGTTATTATATGCCAGTTTATTTATGTTATTGTATTGAGAACGAGCGATGCAATAGTTTTTAAAATCAACTATGGAGCTAGACCTTTTAAATTTCTTGTAAAATTTATTTTTTCGATTTTTTGCATTAATTAAATGACTATTATTCCATGGTGGACCTTTTTTATTACAATTTAATGTTTTAGGAACAGTTTCCGAAATGAACTGATGAAGTATAGAGTAAAAGTTAGAAACGATATTATCAAAATTATCTCCAGAAGTTATGGTACTCCAATTGACATTAGATAGTAAATAATTAAGTTTCAAATAATCAGTACGACAAAAGCAGTAGATTCTTTTAGGTTTATTTATATTTCTACTAGCTGACCCGGTCCGCGTTGCTGGCCCTAAGCAAACATTAGTGTTGTATTACCACACGATTTAAATTAAGCTTTTAAAGAAATGTACGGCCTTTAAATAAATTTATGGAATATCTATCATAAAGATTTGTTACAGAATAACTTACATATGGTCTAGGTATGGGCTCAATCAAAAAAGAAACGCATTTATTTAAGGCTAATTGGAAATTATATTTATTTATTACTTCATCTTGGGGCCAGCGAATATACAATGTTTTTTGTTTTTTGGCGTGCCGTGTGGAAAACATAAATTTTCCAAAATTAAGCCAGCAATAGTAAATGATGTGACTCTTGCTTTATTGATGGCAATAGTACAGGTAAGACGCAAAGGGAATTGGAGCCGCTTTAATTGGAATGGTAAATCGTTGGAAATCATCCGAATTCGTTGAATAAGTACATCTTCGCCTTTGAATCTGCCACCGATGATTGTTGCCTCGATTAAATTTGGTGAGCAGTTTTTTAAGTTAAAGTGGTTCCGTTGCATAACTTTGGTGCGTTTAAGTTTCGAATAAGAATTACCGGTGATCCAACGTTTAATGTTAGCACATGCGGTGGCATTCCGGGTGGTTCCAATGAATTTAAAAATTCAGTAGGATAATTGACGGCTTGTTCTTCATCCATTACTGTATCGATTGATTTGTATTTGATTAATTTGCCGGGCAGTTTCAATTGAATTTGCTCATTGAGCTTGTTGGCATCGTAATTTGTTGGTGCCAAAATTGCACGTTCCCACAGCCAATCCGATTTTTTGTAGAAGATTGTTAGACTTGGGAAAACCTTGTCTACAACGGCTTCAATATTCATTTGAAAATCACGTAGAGTCCGATCAAGCGCTTCGAGCAATTTGTTTGAATGTACCGTTGTTTTTTATCAGCGTTTGTAAAAAACTCACAAATGTGCACAAAATGTAGGTATCTTAAATGCAAGAGTACATAAAGTTTTTTTTATCATCGATTGATGATATAATATTATTTTTAACTTATTGTATAATGTTGCACCTTAGTAAGCGCGGAATATCTTCTGTTATCGAATGATGTAAATATTTTGTAAATAAACCGAAAACTCGGATTTTTGAATGCAACATTTCGAAAGTTTTAAAATTTTGATATTGGATCGTTAATAACATAAGTTTTTTACAAATATCTTCGGAACTACATAACCGATTTAAGAGTTTGATATCTCGTTTTGAAAAACATGAAAACGGCTTTGAAAAAAATAAAATAAAAAAAGCAAAATATATGTATGTATGCTAGTATGTCATTGGTGATGCGATATGAAAATTGGATTTCGCCACGCCCCTGCGCCCGCAGATTGAAAAACCATACAAACATTAATTTTTTTATTTTTACCTCGCCTTCAGTAAGATGTGGATAAAATCTGTATGAAGTAAATCTGTAAAAAAACCCATGTAGAAGCAATTAATCAATTAAAAAAAGTGGGCGTTAGGGTAGGCGTGGTCGTACCAATGGTGAAGGCAATGGTGGTAATTTGACCTTACCACTGAGATAGCACAACCCAGGCGATTCTCCGGTGAACTTTAATGCACCGCAATGGTTGCACACAATCTCCATTGGGCCAATTTGAACGGAAGGATGCGAGCTGTAGTCAAAAGTGCAATCGTAATGAAATGCTACTCGATTCAAATCAACACTTGAAGCTCTTCTTCTTACGCGTTGATTTAGATTTTCACGTTGTTGAATAGCTTGATTTAATCCATGATTTCTCATTGCTAATCGAGCCGTTTCATTTGTCGCCTGTCTTTCTTCTTGTGTTTGCGTTACGCGAAGTCGGGCCATACTAACACGGTGCTGATCTCGTGCGATTTCTTGTTCATCCGTATTCAATCGATTGGTAATATTCCGAATTGTAATTGCATTTCGGGTTCGGTGCGAAAGATCAGATCTTCTGGGTCGCGGCATTATGAATAACACTGAGAAATTAATGTCACAAAAACAATGTCACAAAATCATTTAGGGAACTTACCTTTTGAAATCAGTTTTAAAAAAGGTTGAAAATTTTTAAATACTACAAAAATAAATCAGGTGTCAAAAGTTTATGCACACAACGCCATCTACTGGCAATAGCAGAACCAGAATTTTTTTTTTTGTAAAAAAAATTAACAAAAAAAGTTTTCAATCAAATTAGGTGGAAAAACAATTGTCGTAAAAATTGTGATATACAAAAGAACGACATTTGATTTTTGGATTTTAGAAGCTAATAATTAAAAGTAATGGGTGATACAATTTGAAGTAAGTCTTTTAAAACCCTTGTAGAATCGATTACACAATTTTAAAGCAGGCGTGGTCGAATTCGGATGTACACTGCGGGCGTTGCTACGGCATCAATTTAAAAAAGTAGGCGGTCAAAAAAGATCGCTAGAGATGGGACGTGAAAGGAGGCGTGGAGTATGAATCTTAATTTTTGATCTCGCCTAGAGTAAGATATTCAATTTAAAGTGAATATGTTAAAATCAGAGTAGAATCAATTACACAATTTAAAAAAGAAGGTGTTAAAGTAGGCGTGGTCGCAAAAAAGAAGTATTCTATAAATACTTAGTGGTGTGATGTGAAAATTTCAGGCAGATCGCTCCAGCGGGACATAAAATTTGTATTTATACCTGGCCTACAGTAAGATGTATATACAATTTGAAGTAAATCTGTAAAAACCCATTTAGAATGAAATAAAAAAAGTAGGCGTTAGAGTGGGCGTGGTTGTACCAACTTACAAACCTTCCCGGGCTCATGCACAACAACTTTGCCGAAGATCATCACATGATCATTTACGATTCTATAAAGTACATACACACACTCACATATAAAAATATTAATTTAAAAAAAGTAGGCGTGCGAATCGTTGTAATCGGTCCTGGCGTTCTTTAGTTATATAGTAACTAACGTCACTCTCTTTTATATATATAGATTTGGTGATGGTGCTAATTTATTAGAATTGGGATAAATTTCAACTTCAATAGTAGGATAGTGGATATCTTCAGGGGATGTTAAAGGGGGTGAGTTACGTACAAATACATCCGTCGGCTGATTAACAAAAGCGAGGTCCAGAAGTCTACCATGAGCGTTATAAATGGGATTAATTTGGAATAATCCGCATCCAGTTAAAGATTGAATGCATTCATTGAAGACTGTATAAATTAAATAATTATATTCCAGATGTTTGTTCCACAATAAAAATGGAAGGTTAAAATCTCCAAGAGCTAGAAATATATCAGATGAGTTTGATTGTTCCAAAACAGAAGCAATTCTCGTAAGATGAATATCATAAATATCGAAAGAAGAATTCGGAGGAATGTAGGAACATGTAACGAACAAGAATCTGTTTGTAAGCATGATTTTGACAGCAACAAATTCCATATTATCACAGTGTTCGACTCTAATGCATTCACAGGGTAGATAATTTAAAACGGCAATAAGTACTCCTCCGCCACGTGTGTGAGACCGTGTAGTTGGAATAAAAGATGTCAAGTTCTTTTTGCTTTCTAGTTGCAACCAAAATGTCGCACTCTAGCTTTATTGACAGTTGAAGTAAAAATTGTTTCTTAATACTAAATACATTCTACTTATATACTACTTATGAGAATTTACTAGACGACTAATTCTTAAACTAATGCATGAGAATATTTTGGGTAATTTGATTTGGCTTAAAGCAAACCAGTCATTCCCATGCATATGGTCGTAGCTAAACGCGTGCATACATTTCAAGTGTAATGCTTGGTTTTCACTATGTCAGTTTTGTTGTCAAATTGTCCAAATTGTTGGTAATTTCATAACAAATTGGACAATTTGACAACAAAACTGACATAGTGAAAACCAAGCATAACAGAACACTTGTTTTGGTCAGACACTTGAAATGATGCAATCATGCTACAACCGATCGTGTCTTAATATTTGGTATTTTGAGGGTAATATTTCAACATTATGAATATTCTTGTTATTGTTCAGCCAGGTTTCGGTGAAGACAATAATATGATACGTAAAGTTGTAACTATTGGCATAGAGAGACGTTAGTTTTGTGTTAAGGCCACAGACATTTTGATATACAATACTGATTGTGTTATCTGTCGATAAGTGTATATTGAATTGACAACTTATTGCCAACTTATTAAGCATTCTAAATGCAATCTGGTAACATTTGTTTATCATAATTATATTTTTTATCTTTTGTAACATCTCTGTCTCCTTCACTTCCTTTTAAAACTTGTAAAGCACATTACATCAAAATAAAACTGAATTTTTATAACCATTTAAATAAAAGGCATCCTAGCGTTTTTCTATAGGTTATGGGCCCAGGTTGTTTAAATAAGGGGTTCTGAAGCGTTTGCATAAGGAATAATTACAGGCAAAGAAAGATGACATCAGAATTAAAAACATCAGTGGCCAAGTTAAATGGTGAAAATTATTTCACATGGAAATTCAAGATCGAGATGCTGATGATTAAAGAAGGTGTTTGGGATGTCTTGACAGAACAAAAGCCAGCAACCAATCCCGATAATTGGGTTAAGAAAGATAACATCGCTAAAGCTACAATTTCTTTATCTGTGGAGGATGATCAACTTCATCTAATACGGCAGTGTTCAACAGCGGCAGCTATGTGGCAAAGTCTGCAGGATTATCACGAAAGAAAAACTTTGGACAATAAAGTAAGTGTGATGAGGCAAATTTGCAGCCTACAACTTGATGAACACGGTGACATGAACGCACATATTGGTACGTTGCGAGACTTATTTATAAAATTAATGGATTTGGATGAAAAAATTTTTAACGAGAAATGGAATGTTGCAATGTTACTAAGCAGTTTACCAACAAGCTACAACAACTTAATAACAGCTATGGAGTCACGACCTGAAGAGGAATTAACAGTTGCTTATGTTGAATCCAAATTGATTGAGGAATATTCCAGACGTAAAACAAGTGATACGACGGACGTGCAAAAGGCCTTGGTGGTTTCGAACAAGAGACAAAATTATAATGTTGAATGCTATTTTTGTAGAAAGAAGGGACATTTAAAAAAGAACTGTTTAAAGTGCAACGAATGGAAAAGGAAGCAACAACAACAGCAGAAGGTAAATACAGCAAATGATAATGATTTTTGTTTGGTGGCAACAGATAGTTGTGGCAAATGAATAGTTGACTCCGGTGCTTCCTGTCATATTTGTTCTGATGAAAAGGTTTTTATGAACATCAACAAAAACTTAAAGAAAGAAATTATTCTTGCTAATGGGGAAAAGATCGTTTCAAATGGTGAAGGTAAAATTAAAGTTCAATTTAAGAAGGATGACTCCACTTATAACAACATTACTTTCGAAAATGTTCTATATGCACCAACGGTTAGCACGAACATAATATCAGTTAAACAAGGGCTGTCACGTGGATTTCCAGAAAAATAAATGTATAGTTCGCAAGAATGGTGAAACGGTAATGTATGCAGAAACAAATTCTGGATTATATATATGTAAAGAAGATGAACAGTTAAATATGGTGAATGTGTGCGGAGTCAACTGTATACACTATTGGCATAAAGTCTTAGGTCATAGAGATACAGATGCTACGCAATCAAAACAGCTGGTAACAGGTATGGAAATAAAAAATTGTGATAAAATTGACTCTTGTGAAATATGTCCACTTGGAAAATCTAGTCGCACACCCTTTCCTAACAAAACTGGGATAAGCTCAAATAATTTATTTGATCTCATACATACCGATTTGTGTGGACCATTGGCAACGCCAACACCAAGTGGCAACCGCTACATACTAACATTTATAGACGATTATAGTAGATATTGTAACAAAGATATTAGACAATTTTTAGAAAGCGAAGGTATTCAAATGCAATACACAGCAGGATACAGCCCGGAACAGAACGGCGTTGCAGAACGAAAAAATCGTTACCTAATAGAAATGGTCAGATGCATGCTCGCTGATGCTAAATTACCTAAGGAACTGTAGGGCGAGGCTGTATCTACCGCAAATTACTTGCAAAATCGTATTGTTACTCGAACAACAGGAGTCACTCCCTATGAACGCTTGCATGGAAAAGTTCCGGATTTAAGTCATCTAAAACTGTTTGGTGAGTCTGGTTTCGTTCATATTCCTAAAGTACAAAGAAAAAAGTTAAGTGAAAAATCAAGCAAAATGATATATGTCGGATATGACCAACAAAAGCATATCGTATGGTAGATACAAATTATAAAATTCACATCTCAAGAGACGTCAAGTTTACTGGTAAGGTAGAAGGTTTTCAGAAGGAAGAAGATAAAGGTCACGAGATTGAAATTAAGTTTGAACGACATATTAATGAAAATGAAAACAGAAAAAACAATGATTCTGAACATGAAGATATTATTGATTCTATTCGTGATTACATAGATGAAACTGGAACAGTAGAAAATACTCAAGAAGTGGAACAAAACTTAAGAAGAACTACCCGAACAACTCAAAGAAAGATTCCAGGAAGGTATTTAAATTTGATCAACGATAATTTTCCTAAGAATTATGAGGAAGCTTTTAAAGGCGCAGAAAGTGAAAAATGGTTACGAGCAATGAAAAGCGAAATTGAATCGATGAAGAATAATAAAACGTGGATTCTGGTAGAAACACCAACTAATCATAATGTTGTAGGGTGCAGATGGGTGTATAAGAAAAAGCAAGGCGATAATGGAGTGGAATATAAGGCCAGATTAGTGGCACAAGGTTTCACACAGCAATATGGCATCGACTACGAAGAAGTTTTTGCACCTGTCGTATCACACACAACTCTACGAACTCTATTTGCAATCGGCGGCAAACGTAATCTTCAAATTCACCACATCGACTGTAAAACAGCATTCCTTAACAGCAACCTGAATGAAGAAATTTATATGGATCAACCAAAGGGATTTATGGAAAAAGGCAATGAAAATAAGGTATGTTTACTTAAAAAATCTATATATGGACTTAAACAATCCGCAAGGTCATGGAATCAAACGATTCATGAAGTTTTAGTTAACTCAGATTTTCGTCAAAGCAATTTGGATCCATGTCTATATATACGATCAGAAGGGGTTGAATTAACATTCGTGTTGATCTACGTCGATGACATACTGGTCGCTTCAAAAGATGAAATAATAATTAGCAAAGTTAAAGATATTTTCAAAAGGGCATTTAAAATTTGCGATTTGGGACCAATACGGCAATACCTTGGCTTGCAAATTGAAAGGTCAATAGAAGGTTGTTACTCTATTTCAAAATGGTCTTGAGAATTCAAAACCATCATCAGTTCCTATAGATGTTTGTTATGGTAAATCCATTTTAGAACAACATTTATTAAGTAATAACAAAAATTACCAAAAACTTATTGGAAGTTTACTTTATATATCTTTAAATTCGCGACCAGATATAACAGCTACAGTTAATATTCTTAGTCAAAAAACAAGCAATCCTAACGAAGAAGATTGGTCTGAACTCAAAAGAATAGCCAAGTACTTAAAAGGAACCATAAATATGAAGCTTCACCTTACTACAGATAATGATAAAATTCTTGTCGGATATTCGGATGCCAATTGGGGTGAGGATAGATCAACTAGAAAATCCAATAGTGGATATGTGTTTAAAGTTTATGGAGCCGTCGTATCATGGGCGTGTCGAAAACAAACTTGTGTTGCCCTCTCTTCAACCGAAGCAGAATTCATAGCATTAGCTGAAGCGACAAAAGAAACCTTATGGTTAAAAGAGCTTTTAGCTGACTTCGGAGAGCAGATCAACGAACCCATATTAATCAATGAGGATAATCAAAGCAGCATTAAAATTGTCGAAGGCTTCCAATTAAATAAAAGAACAAAACATATTGATGTAAAATTCCATTTCGTAAAGGATAATGTTTCCAAAAATATTATTCGATGTGAGTATTGTCCAACTAATGAAATGCAAGCGGACTTGCTAACAAAACCACTTCCACCGCATAGATTAAAAGATCTTAGAAATAAGTTGAAAATTTATGATAATTTAGAATGAGAAGGGGTATTGAATTGACAACTTATTTCCAACTTATTAAGCATTCTAAATGCAATCTGGTAACATTTGTTTATCATAATTATATTTTTTATCTTTTGTAACATCACTGTCTCCTTCACTTCCTTTTAAAACTTGTAAAGCACATTACATCACAATAAAACTGAATTTTTATAACCATTTAAATAAAAGGCATCCTAGCGTTTTTCTATAGTGTATTAATTTTTTGGGACATTGCCATCAGAGGGCAAATAAACAACATCCGAACGGGGGTTATTTCTATATGTATATTCATGTATAATAGCTTTAGGAGGCCAAAAATCGGTATTAACTAAAGTGTCAAAATTTTCTTCAGAAAATTCTTTGTTCGGAATATTTAAATTTGAAAATAGATATATCAATATCAAATCCAAGTTTCTGTTTTATATACTGGTTTCAGATGCAAAGCGAGCAGCGAAAATAGTTTTTTTGGAGATATTACTTTAAGTGTAGCCGGAACATTTGCAGGGTTAAAGACAGGAACATCAGAAGTTAGAGCAGTTTGTTTTTGTATTATGGGTAAAAATAGTTTTTCAGGAACAAGAGTAAGTGATGGTATTGATTGACTATTTTTTGTATTTTGCAGTTGAAGTGTTGATGAAGTTTTAAAGGAAAGATCGGACGTAATAGGAACATTAGGTTGTAAATGAGGTGAGGTAACAACAGTTGATGTAGAAGGTACAGGATGTTGCAAATTGCTTGAAAAGGTACTAACAGTATTACAAGCGGTGTTAAAATTGTTAGATGATACTCCAGTACTTACATCAGTAATCGATTTCTTCCTTCTGGGAGAACAAGGTGCTTTATCAAATAATTCTTTAAGTTATAAGTTTTTTTAGTAAGACAATTTAAATCATTATTTATTATTTATATCTTGGCGTGTATTTTTAAAAAATGAAAAAAAATTCAACATCATAAACCATACATTTCTTGCAGCACCAACGAAGTCCTTTATCTTCACATATATATACAATGTAATACTAAAGCCAATCTGGTGCTATGGAATTCAATTATGGGGTACTGCCTCAGCATCGAACATTGAAAAAATTCAAAGGGGTCGAAATAAAATTCTACGTATAATTACTGCAGCTCCATGGTGTGTTAAAAATTCTCGAATCCACAAAGATCTAGGCGTGCTATTAGTAAAAGTCGAATTTACAAAATATGCGTCAAAGTACGTTAGCAAACTTGAACACCATCCAAACTCACTTGCACGAGACATTCTTAACTTTAGTGGCCACAATCGGTTGAGAAGGAGGGATACCCTTGCTTTAACTCAAGCGCAAAACAGATGACTGGATCAGTTGATGTAAAATTTTTTAGTATCATAAAATCTTTTGTCTAGCACTGGCTGGGCTTATTATTTTCTTTTTAGTGTTAAGATTTGAATACTTATTGTCATTTCATTATATGAAGATTCAATAAATAATTTAAGGCAAAAAAAAATTGTTGCATTTCACTAATGCACTGATAAAAATTTTATCCATAATTTGAAAATCCAATAATATAAATAAAGTACGAGTATAAAAACGTAAAAATTTGTGCCTGCTCTTTCATAGTTTTTACTCTAAAATGGAATGCCCTATAAACGCCTAATTTTTCGAAAGTAGCAGTTGTGAATTACAATAGCCCTAGTTACAGGCTTTTGAAATCCGTTTTCAAAATTCAAAAACCGCTAAAATAACTGGAAATATTCAAATGAAACTTGATATTTAAGGTTTGATTTGCAACCTTATTTTTTAAAAAAATACTAAAATTTATAACGTAGGCACCACAAAATTAGGTTCCTGAGTGGATTCTCTGTCCGTGGTTCTTTAAAATTTTAAAATTCGTTAAAAATTGACTTGTTGGTAATAAGAGAAACTTTGCTATATTTTTGTCTTTGTTTTGTTTACTTATTTTGTTTGTTTTTATTGTGCACATGCTAAACACGTACATTAAAGAAAAAAAATTGTTGAAGTACAGTTGATAATAGTTGTTTTCTTCATGTCTATCCAAATAAATTGACAGCAGTTACGTTTTTTAACAAACTTGCCAACAGTCGTGTTCTATGACCCAAAATAACAAAACCGCTAACATGTCAGCGTTTTTTATCAGCGAGTCGCGTTCTATAAATAGGCTGTAATAGTATATGTTTGTATGTTTGTCCTCTATTAACTCTAAAACTATCCAACCAATTTGGCCCAAACCGGTTTCATTTGAAAGGTTATAGTCCCAATTAGGTTTACGGCTATATATATTTCAAGTAGGCGAGACTCCTCCCACATAAATTCAATAACATCATAAATCTTCACTATTGTAATAGCAAGAGTTTTGAAACATTGCAGTATCCCATATGTTACTGATTTGAATAATCAGGAAAAAATGGGCGTGATCGGACCAGTGGACGTGTCAGCTCACATACAAAGTAAATATTTAATATCATATATCTACAGTTCTATAATAGTCAGAGTCTTAGAAATGGGCGGGGTCGGACCAGTGGGAGTGGAAGCTCCAATGCAAAGTAAATATTTAATATCATATAACAACTGACTTAGTCTCGTCTCATCGAACTGTTCGGACGTGTTATTTTTAGTGCGGCTGAATTTTCGGTGAAAAAATCGTAATAGGTGAAAAACTGTAAAAAGTTGAAATTGACCAAAAAAGTGAAAAAATAACTCGTAATAGGTTAAAATATAAAAAAAAAAACATTAAAAATCGCATAAAAACTGTATGAGTGTTCCTCTCAGATGTAATTCTGACAAAGAGCTTAGCTCAACTAGAAAAACTATATGGGTCTCTGAGGAAGAATCCTTAAAAAAAATCTGTGGAGAATCTTCTCACTGCAAGAGCCGTGGAACGGCGTCGTTCCTGTTCGCCCAATATAGTGATTTCAACAGATGAAGGAACATCAACACCTTCTACATCAAATAGTGCAGTCAAACCTAGAAAACAAGTAGGTATGGATAAATACGTCACAGTTCTTAAGCGACAGAGGAGCCCAACATCTGCTCAAGTGTCATCAAATTCAAAAGCTACTAAGACCGTGAGTAATGATCAAAATAGGTTTGCTCTCCTCCAGACGGATGAGCCTAAGAAGACGTTTAAGAGAGCCCATTTCCAGTAAATTGGTACAAGGAATTGTTTCGGTAATAGGTGAAAATATGTTTAGCGTAACATCAATTAAACATGGAAATATCAGCGAAACCAAAGTTCAAGTGAAAAAGGGAGATGATTTTCGAAAATTGTCCAACCAGTTGGAGAGGGAAAGTAGGGATTTCTATACCTACCAGCTGAAAAGCGCAAAAGGACTCCAAGTCGTTCTAAAGGGTATAGACCCAGATGTTGATCCTGCCGAGATAAAGACTAGCTTAATGGAATTTAAGAGCATAAGGAAATTAGAAACCGTGAAAAGACTCCACAGCCTATGTTCAGGGTGGAATTGGAACATGGAGATGTCGTATTAAAGAAAAACGAGTCCCATCCCATCTACAATATGATTTACCTTCTGCATCGTAGAATCACCGTGGAAGAACCACATAAGCGTCAGGGACCCGAACAGTGTCTCAACTGTCAAGAATTTGGTCACACCAAGGCGTATTGTAAATTGCCGTCAGTTTGTGTTGCGTGTGGGGAGCTACATGCAACTGCTCAATGCGATAAGTCGAAAACTGATTCAAAAATCAAAAAATGCAGTAACTGCGGAGGTAATCATACCGCAAATTATAGAGGTTGTCCAATTTACACTCATTTGAAAGGCATAAGAACCAACAAGACGTCAGTATTACCTGATCATCCTCAACAGCCAAATTTTGCATCGAGTGACAATTTCCCTCAATTGTTACGGTCCACTAGTCATGTAAACGCGCCTAGTTCTAGACAAGTTTCTTACGCAAACGTGGTTAAATCTAATATGCCAGGTTTGGAGCAGGAACCTAAATCACAATATTACGAGCGTAATATTAACACTCTAGAGACTACATTGCAGACACTTGTCCAAACTATGAACACTTTTACGACCACTATGACATCCATGATGCAGGAAATGCTGAAAATGCAATCCACTATCTTACAAGCCATTTTAAAGAAATGATTTGTTTAAAAATTTGTTTTTGGAATGCGAACGGCCTCCGCCAACATAAAAACGAACTGGAACACTTCCTGATGGATAAGCAGATTGATGTCATGATGATTTCTGAAACTCACTTGACGGCGACAGCGTACTTCAAAATTAATGGCTACGTGTTGTATGATACTAAAGATCCCCGCGGAAGAGCATGTGGAGGATTGGCAATTCTTATAAAGAACAGAATAAAACATTATTTAATGAACAACATATGTGAGGATTACCTACAAGCAACAAACATTTGTATAGAATTCTGTCAATACAATTTTGTTTTATCATCAATTTATTCGCCGCCTCGATTTTCAATAAAAGAACACCAATTCTACAGCTTCTTCAATTCCCTTGGAGCTAGATTTTTAGTTGCTGGTGACTTTAACGCCAAACACACATTTTGGGGTTCACTTCTGGTGACCCCGAAGGGTCGTGAGCTCTTCAACACCATTGCCAAAATGGGCTTAGATGTACTCTCAAGCGGGCATCCTACTTACTGGCCGACGGACCAACGGAAGATTCCCGATGTTATTGACTTCGGAGTAGTGAAAAATATCCCTGTAGAATCGATACAAGTAGAGCTTTCATTAGACTTGTCTTCAGATCACTCTCCTTCTATTATTTCAATGCGTTTCCTTCAAGGGAATGGCTCTCCATTTCGGGACATATCTAAAACCAGAGTAAGTTGGATAAAGTATAAAAAGTATTTAAGTTCCCACTGCACGGAAAATGTAGTATTGAGAACTACCGAGGATATTGATGGGTCGATTGGCAAGTTTACTGAGGACATACGAAGAGCTGTACATCACGCTTCCACATATGACGTTGAGTGCAGAAGTGGGACAAACAGAACTTATTTCGCTGAACTCGATCATCTCCTGTCAGAAAAAAGACGAGTTAGAAGAGAGTGGGAAATTCACAGGTCTCCTCAACTGAAAGCTAGGCTACGGGAATGCAGAGATATACTAAGAAATTTCTTAGAAATCCAAAGAACGGCCTCATTTAGATCTTACTTGGAGGGTCTTGATAGTACCCCACAATCAGACTATTAGTTATGGAAGGCGGCACGAGGTTTAAGAAGCCCAGGTAGAGGAAAGCCTCCTCTGCGAAATCCAACTGGTGACTGGGCTAGAAATGATTCCGAGAAGGGGACCATTTGAGAAATGTGTTTACTATAAACAACTCAAATAATGCATCTGATTTGCCTCCAATCGTTATAAGACCTCCTGTACCTCTAAGACTTAGCTTTAATGATGTTCAAATCGCTATTGGTACTCTGAATCTTAAAAAAGCTCCGGGTATGGATGGAATCAGCAACAAAATGCTTGTGGAGTTACCTCGTGTAGTTAGAAGAATTATCCTCTTCATTTTCAGTGCTATTTTACGCCTAGAATACTATCCTGCAGATTGGAAGGTATCTATGATTACCATGATTCCTAAGCCAGGGAAGGACCCTACCAAAGTAGAGTCATATAGGCCAATTAGTCTACTGCCGACAATTTCAAAACTGTTTGAAAAATTGTTAATGGCTAAGTTGATTCCAATTCTGAACGACACTCAATGTATCCCAAATCACCAATTCGGGTTCAGAGCTAAACACAGTACCATCGAACAAACACACAGATTAGTAAATGTGATAAGACGGTCGTTTGAAGAGAAAGAATACTGTTCCGCGCTTTTCATTGATGTTTTCCACGCGTTCGACAAAGTCTGGCATGAAGGTTTAATGCATAAAATAAAATTAGCTCTGCCTGCTAACACCCACAAACTTATGAAAAGTTATTTATATGATCGCAAATTTACAATCAAAGAAGGCGATTTTTTAAGCCCCGCTCAGCCAATTGAAGCAGGAGTACCCCAGGGTAGCATACTGGGTCCTACTTTATATTTAATTTATGCATCCGACATGCCGTCAGACCCCAAAATCCATACGTCAACTTTTGCAGACGATACAGCCTTTATCAGCGTCCATAAGGACCACCAAGTTGCATCACAGAATTTGCAGAATTATGTTTATAAACTAGAGAATTGGCTAGAGCTTTGGAAAATCAGGGTAAATGAACAGAAATAAAATCATATCACTTTCACATTGCGAAAAGAAACTTGCTCGTTCATCAAAATAAATAAACAAATTATTCCTCAACATAATGAAGTCAAATACCTCGGCATTCACCTCGACCGCCGTTTAACTTGGAAGTCTCATATTGAAGCGAAACTTACTCAGATGAGATTAAAAGCATTGCAACTTAATTGGCTTATTGGCAGAAATTGTTCACTAAAGTTGGATTGCAAACTATTGTTGTACCATGCAATACTAAAGCCAATTTGGTGTTATGGAATTCAATTATGAGGTACTGCCTCACCATCCAACATTGAAAAAATTCAAAGGGGTCAAAATAAAATTCTACGTATAATTACTGCAGCACCATGGTATGTTAAAAATTCTCGAATCCACAAAGATCTAGGCGTGCCATTAGTAAAAGTCGTATTTACAAAATATGCGTCAAAGAACGTCAGCAAACTTGAACACCATCCAAACCCACTTGCACGAGACATCTTTAACTTTTGTGGCCACAATCGGTTGAGAAGGAGGGATACCCTTGCTTTAACTCAAGCGCAAAACAGATGACTGGATCAGTGGATGTAAATTTTTTTGTAGTATCATAATATTTTGTCTAGCACTGGCTGGACTTATTATTTTCTTTTTAGTATTAAGATTTGAATACTTATTGTAATTTCAGTATATGAAGATTCAATAAATAAATAAAGGTGAAAAAAAATATAACTACAGTGTAATGTACGCACTGCACCTTTTATACAATTCCCTACCTAAGGGTTGTTAGCCGGCGCCACTGGCTTCTAAATTATTTTAGCCGGCACTAAAGAATGCCAAGGCAAAGCACTTTAAAGCGCTGATAATTTAAAGTTTTTTTTTAAATAAAAAGAAGAGCCAATTACTCGGCTGAGTTATGATTCTGAATCCTTTTTATTATAAATTTCGTCCTCTTATAAACTAAAATAACGGTACTTACATCTAACTTATTCTATGTTCTATGTTTACTTCTTCTTCTCCTATGTTTACAATTATGTCTAAATCAGCTGTTGTAATTCACAATAAGAAAATATACTATTAGAGATGTGAGTGATTATCGATCCACTACACCCTCACCCTCTATTGAAAAAAGATTATTTTTATTTTTTTTTTTTTTTTTTTGCTTTTAATTATTTATTGAATCTTCATATATGAAATAACAATAAGTATTCAAATCTTAATACTAAAAAGAAAATAATATGCCCAGCCAGTGCTAGACAAAAATTTTTATGATACTAAAAAATTTCACATCAACTGATCCAGTCATCTGTTTTGCGCTTGAGTTAAAGCAAGGGTATCCTTCCTTCTCAACCGATTGTGGCCACTAAAGTTAAGGATGTCTCGTGCAAGTGGGTTTGGATGGTGTTCAAGTTTGCTGACATACTTTGACGCATATTTTGTAAATTCGACTTTTACCAATGGCACGCCTAGATCTTTGTGGATTCGAGAATTTTTAACATACCATGGAGCTGCAGTAATTATACATAGAATTTTATTTTGACCCCTTTGAATTTTTTCAATGTTGGATGCTGAGGCAGAACCCCATAATTGAATTCCATAACACCAGATTGGCTTTAGAATTGCATTGTACAACAAAAGTTTGCAATCCAATTTCAATGTAGAGTTTCTGCCGATTAGCCAATTAAGTTGCACTGCTTTTAATCTCATTTGTGTAAGTTTCGCTTCAATATGAGACTTCCAAGTTAAACGGCGGTCGAGGTGAATGCCGAGGTATTTGACTTCATTGTGTTGCGGGATAATTTGATTATTTATTCTGATGAACGAGCAGGTATCTTTTCGCAATGTGAAAGTTATATGAATACATTTCTGTTCGTTAACCCTGATTTTCCAAAGCTCTAGCCAGTTCTCTAGCTTATAAACATAATTCTGCAAATTCTGTGATGCAACTTGGTGGCAGCGTTGCCACGACCAAAAAAATTTTGTAACCAAAATGTAAAAAAAAAGTAACCAAAAGCAAAAAAAAGTAACCAAAATTTTTATATATTTAAAATTTTATTTTATTTCAGCTAAAAAATATATATGTAAAATATAAATTAACCATTACATTTCAGTTTGTAGTTCAGTCTTATAATTAGGTACAATTGAAAGAAAAAACTAATTCAGCAATAACGATATTAATAAAACCCAAATGTAATTAATTTCATTACATTTGTTACCAAACACTAGTAGATAAAGTTTAAGTAGATGAGGCTAAAAATCTGTCTTGAATGTTCTTAGATGATTTATCCATATAGCGAACGACTAGAACTAGTGATTTCATTGTGGATACGTCTGTTGTTTCGTCTTTTTGAGGACTTGCAAATGTTATTTTTATTTTCCACATTTTGCTTATGAACACTTTTTAGTGTGCTTTCGTAAATAACTTACGTGATTTGCAATTTTTTTACACAGGCAGCGCAGAAACAACATCCATCTTTGTTTCTTAGCCACGGAAACTCATCCAACCACAATACACGGAATTTTCTTTTCGGGCTGTTATTAATGTCACTAAACAACAAAATATTATTTAAAAAAGTTATTGAAATTGAATGAAAATATACATATTCTCATCATCACTTCCAGAACATAACTCGACATAATTAGTTTTACTTTGAGCAGCCTTTTTAAATAAAAATCTAACAAAAATAAAAATTGTGCTTAAAACCAATATTATTATTTTTTAATTCGAAGTACATACTTATCCATTTTTTACGAAAGAAACCCAATCTTAACTATTTAGAAAACACTTTATTAAAAAATTAAATAGCACGCTAATTTGTAAAAAGCTTTTTTTTTTTGTTTTCTGGTAAAAACATAATTTATGAATGTTGATTAAGGTTCGTTCATTTCTAAAACAAAAGAAAAATTAACTTGTTCCGATGTCAAATCAATATGAAAATGCATTTTGTAGCATGTTTTTAGATGGTTTTTGTGAAGAACCTTTTACTCGTTCAACAATACAATGATTGTGTTTGTTATGTTTGGAGACAGGCATGTATTTTTTTGTAATCCTGTGTTTAGTGTTTTATTTTTAAAAAACTTTTAAATTGTGGTGTAAATTAAGTCAAAGTAAAAGCAATGTAAAAAATGGTTACTTTTATGTTAAAAAAAAGTAACCAAAACGGAAAAAAAGTACACAAGTACACATTGGAAAAAAAAGTAACCAATTTTGGTTAAAAGTAACCAAAACGGCAACGCTGCTTGGTGGTCCTTATGGACGCTGATAAAGGCTGTATCGTCTGCAAAAGTTGACGTATGGATTTTGGGGTCTGACGGCATGTCGGAGGCATATATCAAATATAAAATAGGACCCAGTATGCTACCCTGTGGCACACCTGATTCAATTGGCTGAGCGGTACTTAAAAAATCACCTTCTTTGATTTTAAATTTGCGACCGTATAAATAACTTTCCATGAGTTTATGGGTGTTAGCAGGCAGAGTTAATTTTATTTTGTGCATTAAACCGTCATGCCAAACTTTGTCGAACGCTTGCGACACATCAATGAAAAGGGCGGAGCAGTATTTTTTGTCTTTAAACGACCCTCTTATCACAATTACCAATCTGTGTGTTTGTTCGATGGTGCAGTGTTTAGCTCTGAATCCGAATTGATGATGAGGAATACATTCAGTTTCATTCAGAATTGGAGTCAACTTAGTCATTAACAATTTTTCGAACAGTTTTGAAATTGTCGGCATTAGACTAATTGGCCTATATGAATCCACTTTGGTGTGGTCCTTTCCTGACTTAGGAATCATAGTGATCATAGACACCTTCCAATCTGCAGGATAGTATTCTAGGCGTAAAATAGTGTTGAAGATAAAGAGGATAATTCTTCTTGCTACACGAGGTAACTCCACAAGCATTTTATTGCTGATTTTATCCATACCTGGAGCCTTTCTAAGGTTCAGAGTACCAATAGCGTTTTGGACATCACGAATGTTTAGTCTTAGAGGTACAGGAGGCCTTATAACAAGTGGTGGCAAATCAGATTCGTTATTATTTGAGTTGTTTATAGTAAACACATTTCTCAAATGGTTAACAAATAATGCCCCTTTCTCGGAATCATTTCTAGCCCAGTCACCAGTCGGATTTCGCAAAGGAGGTTTTCCTCTTACTGGTCTTTTTAAACCTCTTGCCGCCCTACATAACGAGTAGTCAGATTGTGGGGTACTATCAAGACCTTCCAAGTAAGATCTAAGTGAGGCCGTTCTTTGGGTTTCTAAGAAATGTCTTAGTATATCTCTGCATTCCCGTAGTCTAGCTTTCAGTTCAGGAGACCTGTGAATTTGCCACTCTCTTCTCATTCTTCTTTTTTCTGATAGGAGATGTTCGAGTTCAGAGAAATAAGTTCTGTTTTTCCTATTTCTACATTCAACGTGATAAGTGGAAGCGTGATGCACAGCTCGTTGAAGGTCCTCGGTAAAGTTGCCAATCGACTCATCAATATCGTCGGTAGTTCTCAACACAACATTTTCCGTGCAATGAGAACTTAAATACTTTTTGTATTTTATCCAACTTACTCGGGTCTTAGTCATGTTCATAAATGAAGAATCACATACTTGAGGGAAATGCATTGAAATGATAGTAGGAGAGTGATCTGAGGACAAGTCCAGTGAAGGATCCACTTGCATCCATTCTACAGGGATATTTTTCATTACCCCAAAGTCAATAACATCGGGAATCTTTCGTCGGCCAATAGGTGGGATGTCCAATTGAGAGTACATCTAAGCCCATTTTAGCAATGGTGTTGAAGAGTACGCGACCCTTTGGGGTTACCAGACGTGAACCCCAAAATGTGTGTTTGGCGTTAAAGTCACCAGCAACTAAAAATCTAGCTCCAAGGGATTTAAAGAAGTTATGGTATTGGTGTTCTTTTATTGAAAATCGAGGCGGAGAATAAATCGATGATAAAACAAATTTGTATTGACAGAATTCAATGCAAATGTTTGTTGCTTGGAGGTAATCCTCACTTATGTTATTCATTAGATAATGCTTTATTCTGTTCTTTATAAGAATTGCCGAACCTCCACAAGCTCTTCCGCGGGGGTCTTTGGTATCGTAGAACTCGTAGCCATTAATTTTGAAGTACCCTGTCGACGTCAAGTGAGTTTCAGCAATCAGCATAACATCAATCTGCTTATCCATCAGGAAGTATTCCAGTTCATTTTTATGTTGGCGGAGGCCGTTCGCGTTCCAGAAACAAATTTTTAAATAAATCATTTCTTTAAAATGGCTTGCAAGATAGTGGATTGCATTTTCAGCATTTCCTGCATCATGGATGTCATGGTGGTCGTGAAAGTGTTCATAGTTTGGACAAGTGTCTGCAATGTAGTCTCTAGAGTGTTAATATTACGCTCGTAATATTGTGATTTAGGTTCCTGCTCCAAACCTGGCATATTAGATTTAACCACGTTTGCGTAAGAAACTTGTCTAGAACTAGGCGCGTTTACATGACTATTGGACCGGAACAATTGAGGGAAATTGTCACTCGATGTAAAATTTGGCTGTTGAGGATGATCAGGTAATACTGACGTCTTGTTGGTTCTTATGCCTTTCAAATGAGTGTAAATTGGACAACCTCTATAATTTGCGGTATGATTACCTCCGCAGTTACTGCATTTTTTGATTTTTGAGTCAGTTCTCGACTTATCGCATTGAGCAGTTGCATGTAGCTCCCCACACGCAACACAAACTGTCGGCAATTTACAATACGCCTTGGTGTGACCAAATTCTTGACAGTTGAGACACTGGACGGGTCCCTGACGCTTATGTGGTTCTTCCACGGTGATTCTACGATGCAGAAGGTACATCAGATTGTAGATGGGATGGGACTCGTTTTTCTTTAAGACAACATCTCCAGGTTCCAATTCTACCCTGAACATGGGCTGAGGGATCTTTTCACGGTTTCTAATATTCACTACGCTCTTGATTTTGAACCCTTTGTCCATTAAACCGGTTTTTATCTCCGCGGGATCAACACATGGGTCTATACCCTTTAGAACGACTTGGAGTCCTTTTGCGCTTTTGAGCTGGTAGATATAGAAATCCCTAGTCTCCCTTTCCAGCTGGTTGGACAATTTTCGAAAATCATCTTCCCTATTCACTTGTATCTTTGTCTCGCAGATATTTCCATGTTTCATTGAGGTTACGCTAAACATGTTTTCACCTATTACAGCAACAATTCCTTGTACCAATTTACTGGAAGTCGGCTCTCTCAGATAAATTGGTGGGGGCTTAAACGTCTTCTTCGGAAGTTCTGGCTCATCCGTCTGGAGGAGAGCAAACCTATTTTGATCATTACTCACGGTCTTAGGAGCTTTTGCATTTGATGACACTTGAGCAGACTTCGGGCTCCTCTGTCGCTTGGGAACGGTTACGTACTTATCCATACCTACTTGTTTTTTGGGTTTGACTGCACTATTTGATGAAGATGATGTTTTTTCATCTGTTGAAATCACTATATTGGGCGAACAGGAACGACGCCGTTCTACGGCTCTTGTAGTGAGAAAATTTTCCAGAGATTTTTTTATGGATTCTTCCTCAGAGAGCCATTTAGTTTTTCTAGATGAGCTAAGCTCTTTCTCAGAATTACATCTGAGAGGAACACTCATACAGTTTTTATACGATTTTTTGATGTTTTTTTTTTATATATTTAACCTATTATGATTTTTTTTCACTTTTTTGTTTAATTTCAACTTTTTACACTTTTTCACCTATTACGATTTTTTCACCGAAAATTCAGCCGCACTAAAAGTAACACGTCCGAACAGTTCGATGAGACGAGACTAAACTCTATTATTTTTATACATAAAAATTATTTTTTTTTTTTTTTTTACTAAAACTATTTTTACTAAAACTATTTTTACATTATAATAATAAATAACATAATTCATTTAATTATATTTCTTTAACATATATTTTTTTTTATATACTAAAACTATTTTTACTTTATAATAACTAATAATTAATAACATAATTAATTTAATTATATTTCTTTAACATATTTTTGTGATATTTCCTTAATTTACCTCCTGTATCTAAAATAGAATTTACTCCCTGTCTTTTTACTATCCTGTATGGCCCGTGATATGGTGCCTGATTTTTCTTCCTGTTGATAGCTCTTAATAGCACTAGCTCTCCTACTTCAAAATTAAAAGGTTTTATGCCTTCACGAACTCTCACCCTACTAGCTTTAGCTATATCTAAATACTCTTTTGCTCTTTCTAAAGAAAACTTTAATCTTTGCTTTAATTCTTTTGCATAATTTTCTATATTGTAACATTTTTCATTACTCCTAACTTCATCATTTGGTAGGTAAGGCAACTTCCCAAAAACCAGTTCATATGGCGTATAATTTGTATCTACGTGCGGTGTTGTATTGTACGCGAATGTAAAATATGGAATCCAATTGTCCCATTCATTATCTTTACAAAAATTTAATAAAAATTCGTTAAGTACTCTATGATTTCGTTCTATAGAGCCCATAGTCTCATGATGGTAAGGGGCACTGAATATTTGTTTAATATCCAATAAATTACATATTTCTGACATCAATTCGTTTGTGAATTCAGTGCCTTTATCTGATTTTAAGACTTTAAAATTACCGTATTTCAAAATAAATTGTTCTAATAATGTTTTCGCTACCGTTTTCGCCTCCTTAATCTCCATTGGACATGCTACCACGTATTTCGTTAATTCACATTGAATCGTAAGTATGTACCGATTGTAATTTGACAAGCGCAAAGGACCAACTGTATCAATTGATACTACTTCAAAACTTGTGCCTGGTGTGTCTGTAAGAATCATGTTTTCTTTTGTATGTTTAGTTTGTTTATTTATTTTACACTGCTTGCAGTTTAAAATCTATTGTTTTATCATCTTGCTCATATTCTTACATATGTAGCGCTGTTTTAATTTCAAAACTGTCTTTCTGATACCTAAGTGTCCTCCATGAGTAGAATTATGGTATTCATCAATAAGTTTCATCTGAGTTTCTTTGCAAAGTATTCTTTTTGGTTCATCATATAATATTTTAAAATATATATTTTTAAATTTGTTTTTGATTTTAATTGTAACCTGTTGTATACATTTTTAAATTTTTCCATGGCCATGGTTTTAAATATTTCATCATTCTTGCTCAAAGCTAGCTCCTTGATTTCTTCTTCATGCATTTTTGAAAACAGTTTCTCCAATGTCAACTTCGTGCTCAATGGATTATCGCTGCATCTTGCTATGATTTCATTATTATTTATTTCTATTAAATTATCTTTAAAATTTGTATGTATTTGAAACTTAAGTTTTTTTGTTTTGTGTAAGTCTGATATTGATGTACAGTCCCAGACGAAAAGTTGATCAGGCCTTTGCCCGGAAATGCACTGTGTATTATTTGTCTTGTCAGGGTTATTCGTATTTTCTAATCGTTTTTGCATGTTTCTGGTTATTGCCAACACCTTTTTATCCATTTCATCTCTATCTGGAATCATTGCCCTTAGTGCGTCGCTATTTAAAATTATTCTTGATAACGCATCTGCATTCGTATTCATTTTCCCTTTTTTATAATGTATTTCAAAATTATGCTCGGATAAATCCATTCTAATTCGTGTCATTTTTGACGACGGATTTCTGTGTGAAAACAGAGAAACTAAAGGCCTGTGGTCTGTGACACCAAAAAGTCTCTGCCATATAGGTAAGGTCTAAAAAAATTAATTCCCCAATGAATAGCTAATAACTATTTCTCTATTGTTGGTTTGTTTATGTCATGCTTTGATAAAGATTTGCTTGCATATGAAATTGGTAAATCTGAACCAATTTCACCTTGCGATAAAACTGCACCAAGAGCATAATTTGACGCATCTGTTGTCAAAATAAACGGTTTCTCAAAATCTGGGTATTGAAGTATTGGTGGGTTCATAAGTTTTTCTTTTAGCGTTTCGAATGACTTTTGGCATTCATTATCCCATTGAAAAGGTTTGTTTTTCTTTAATAACGCATTTAAATTTTTGGCTATGTCTGCAAATTTAGGTATAAACCGTCTGTAGTAATTGCAGAAAGCAACAAATCTTCTTACTTCATCTGCATTTGTAGGAACCGGATAGTTTTTCATTACATCCTCCTTAGCCGGATCTGTTCTAATTCCCTTATTTGTTATGAGGTGCCCAAGATATACCACTTCTGGTTTAAAAAAACTACACTTGCCTGCATTTAATTTAAGGTTGTACTTTCACAATCTTTGAAAAACGTTTTTTAAATTCTCATTGTGGTGCTTTAGACTGCATCCAAATACAATAATGTCATCGACATACAGAAAAGCTTCGGCATCTAAGCCGCTCAGCGCAATTGTTAACATCCGCTGAAAACTGTTTGAAGATATTTTCAAACCGAAAGGCAATCTTTTAAATTGGTAATGACCATTTCCTGTGGAAAATGCCGTCAACGGGCGAGAATTTTCATGCAATTTTATCTGGTGGAATAAACTTGTCATATCAAGCGTTGAAAAAATATTTGGCTCTGCCAAGCTTGTCGAGTACATCCTCTATTCTGGTTAGTGGAAATTTGTCGTTGACAATCTTTTCATTTAGCTTTCGAAAATCTACTACGAGACGCCATTTTTTTGTATCATCTGCTGATTTTTTTGGTACGACTAGCAGAGGTGAATTGTATGGGCTAACTGAATTTTCTATTATGTTATCAGCTAATAACTGATCGACCTGCTTATTAATCTCCTCCATTTGCGTTTGTGGAAGCCTATAATTTTTTATATATACCGGTGTTGAATCTGTTATTTGTATTTGTTGTGTATAAAAATTATTAACACTAAGCTCTTCATATGGAAGATGAAAAACATCTTGAAATTCCTTAAAAATTTCAATTAAAGATTTCCCAGTATGTGGGTCATTACTACCAACATCTAAACTTTCTAAAAGTGTAACTAGCCTGTCGCTATCTTGTTGACTCTCTTTTCTTGTAAAATATACACTGTAGTCCTTTAACGGTTTTATTTTGCAATTTTCACTTTTAAAAATTACGCTCTTATCAGTAGTATTCAGTACTTTAACATGTGCTACACCTTTCGCGGGTATGTTGCGGCTGGTATTTTGTTGGCCTAGGATTGTTTTTTTTAATTGTTATATATTGTGGGTTTTTTTGTTTAATGTTGTTAAATTTTATTTTTCTTATTAAGTATTTTTTTTTACTTTTGCCGTCTGACGTCTAGTTTTAATTGTCTGTTTTGTTTTGCTTTGTTCATTTACAAATGTTACAGTGTAGTCAATTATGGTAGTAGACGTAAGGGGAGCATGGCAATGCTCAGTATGTTGAAAACAGGGTCGGCATTTTCATTCAAGTTGTAGTGGAACACGGTGAGAAAAATGGTTAATTTTGAATTTTGAAATTTAAGAATGGGCAGATTGAAAAGAAAACCTAGACGAGAAAATATAGTAAAATTTTGTATGTATATTTAAATAAAAAAATAAAAAAAAGATGGACATTTGGCGGCAAGAAATAAAGTCGAGAAAATTCTAAAATGAAAAGAAAATATGGCGATGCATAAAGAAAAATAAAAATATTGGAAGATTAAGGAAAAAAAATGGAAATTTTGGAAGATCTGTAGGAAAATAAGTAAGATAAAATTTGTAGTACAGATCAAATGTGAAAAGCGAGTCAAGGTGATCACACATAAAAAAATTTGATGAAGAGTCTTTTTTAAAATAAATTTCAATATTTTCTTTAAGTTAATTGTATAAAGAAAAAATTTCTTGTTAAATTTTTTTTTTTATTAGAAATTTCTAAATTGGGCTTTCAAGGTCAGGTATTTTTTATTATAAAATAAATAAAAGACTAGTTTATTTCATTTTCTCCAATCCTACGTTTCGTCGGTATTTTTCCGACCTCCTCAGGGATTAATTTTATTCAATCTGGCAACCATATAAATATATAAAGGATAATAACAATATTAATAACAAACAACCATAAATTTAACAATAAAATAATTACACTTACATATAGTCTTTTCGTCAATTTTACATTACTTTTAAATATATTACACCTTTTTTGTACAACATTTAACATACGATACAAACACAGTCAATTAATAAAAAATTAATGCAAAAATTAAAATAAAATATCACAGTAATTATCCTATCGCTAATATCACAGTTGAAGTTAAACTAAATTAAATTATTGCTATTATGTAGTTAGAGTTAGCGCCGTCTATATCTTCCTTCTTATTCATCACTTGATCTGCTTTTTGCTGGATTCTTAAACTTTCCAATGTATACCTTTTACCAACTTTCTTTTCTACTTCTAGGATCCTCACATTTTTAAGGTCGGCCGTATGTTTTTTATCAAAACAATGTTGAGAGAGACCTGTTGTTAGTTTTTGCTTTTTAATGTCAGCTTCATGTTCGTCTATTCTCGTACCTAAACTTCTCTTTGTTGTGCCTATGTAAATTTTTCCACACTTTTCTTGTTCGTTTCCAATACATTTTATCTCATATACTACGTTGCTTTTATCCCTTGTTTCTATTTTTGTTTTTGTTTGCGTGAACAGTGAATTCGTTGTTTTGTTTGCTCTGTGTGCCAATATTATATTGTTGTCCTTTATAATCTCTCTCATTTGTATATTTTCTGTAAGTTTGGGGATAAATGCTAAGCTGTAGAATTTCGTGCTGCCAGATGTGTTATTGTTTTGGGTATTGCTAATTTCCCCAGTGTTTTTATTTGTGGCTTTCTGTATTAAATTATCAATTATATTTCTCGGAAAACTGTTTTTTACTAACATTTCTTTAATTTTGTTTATGTTTTTTGATAGAAATTTATTATCACTTAATTGAAAAACGTTGTTAATCATATTTAATGCTGTGCTTATCTTTTGTGTCATTGGTTGAGTAGAGTGAAAATTGATAATGCGGCCAGATGCAATCGATTTAGTGTACCAGTCTGTTAAAATTTTGTCATTTTCCCTGTGTAGCCTCATATCGAGATATGGTATTGAATTATTTTCCTCTTTTTCCATGGTAAATTTTAATTTTGTGTGATAACTGTTAAATGTTTTTAAAATCTTCTCTTCGTCTTGTTTTTTGATAATTGCAAAAAGATCGTCCACATATTTAGTAATTAGTTTTATTTTTATGTTCTGGTTTTTCCGCAAATCCTCAGTTGTACGTTCCAATAGAGTATCCAGGACAATGTCTGCTATTGTTGGGGATAATGGATTCCCCATTGGCATGCCGTATGTTTGGCTATAAAAAAAAAAAAAAAAAAAAAAAAAAAAAAAAAAAAAAAAAAAAAAAAAAAAAATTTCTTGTTTAAATAACTTTATTTAACGCAACTTAAAAGTCCTGTGAAACTCATCCTGGGAGGAGTAACAAAGTGCAACCGGAGGAATAGTTGAAGATTAAACTTAAAACGTAAGAGTAGTTTGTGAAATGTGTAAAGCAAAAAAAAAAAAGTAAAGAAATTGATTTTGTTTGTTTAGCTGGCTGGGGATAGAGAAGGTAAATTACCTGTACATATCGAGGCGGGAATTTAATAATTTTCCCAGGACATAAGGACTGTGATCAAGAACTGTAAATACTGCTACCACAGCCAGGTAAAAGAAAAAAAAAAAAGAAAAGAACGAAAAACTTACAATAATTGGAATTTATGCAAAGGCTTCCGAAGGAGAATATTTAGCTATAATTAAGGAGGAGAAAAATAATATAAAACAAATAATATAAAAGTTTTTAGATTAAATGCAAGATTAGGGAAGTTACATTAAGAATTTAGGTTATAGTTTTATTAGCTTTAATTTTCTTTATTTTTATATTTGAATTACTAAATTATACAGTACAGCGAACGGTTTTGTTTAATATGAATACCGCCTAAAAATATGTTTTTTTTGTGTTTGCAAAAAAAAAAGTATTACGCCGGAAGTAAAATTTTTCTACAAAGTTAAATCGTTTTGTTTAGTGTCATTTTTGTGTGTTATTGGTCCTGAGAATGTTAAGGGCACAGTGCTAGCCTTAGGGAGCTCCTTCAGGTTAGGTAAATTTCAGAAATTAGAAAATTATAAAGAAAATGGTTTAACCAAAAAAAAAGGAATTTTATTTGGAGGTATTGGAAGAAATTGTTAAAAAAAAAAAAAATTCTTGAAATAATTACATACGCGGTGTATAAAAGAAAATCTTTTCCTGTACGTCATAAATTTAAATATTGATATAAAAAAATTTTTTTGTAGTAGTTTTTAATTAATTTAGATATTGTTGTTTTGTGAAACTTAGATTTAAAAATCAAATTTATTTTCTCTGTATAATAAAATATGTAATCGGTTATTTTAAATTGAAATTCAAAGAAATGGAATTTTTGGCTTAAATTTAAAGGATTAATGGCATGAAGGTAAGATAAAGTTGGAGAAGTCGAGTGGTTTTGTGGGTCACAAATAAATGTGTGGTGGATTTCTTTTGTGACATGGCAGGGTGGGCAAACCGGGGCATAACAACCGCTTCCTGAAAAGAAAAAAAGAATAAAGTATCATTTGTAGGGTATATTTGTATTTGTGTATTGCGTAAATAGCACTTGAATTTTTTTATGTGCAGCGTACCCAGTGAGCAGGGTTGGAACCTTCTGGGATTTGTTCACCGTGGCTAGTCGGAAACCTCATTGGCCACTACGGCTGTTACAGGTATTATAGAATTTCCTAGAAATACTCCTTCAGCTAATTCTTCACTAAGCACAATGCTCTCTTCACTCACTTTTACATTAATAGGAACTATTGCCTCTGACCTTGCTGGTACAATTACGTTTGTCTGATGAATTATCCTCGAATTCATTGGCATGATAATCTCATGTTCATTTACAATAAACGTAATCGTGTATGTTTCAAAATCTATTTTACTCATGTATTCTATTAAAATATCCCGTCCGATTATTCCATCGGTTTGGATTGGAAAATTATTCTCTACAATGTGAAAATTATGTTGAATAGTTGCCGTTGCAACTTTTAAATTTAAAATTTTTGTACCTATACTATCTATAGCTTCTTCAGTTATCCCAGTTAATCTAACAGTATCTGTAGTATTTATATCAGAAAAATTTTTTATTTTACATATTGAAATATCCGCTCCCGTATCTATTAAAAATTTTAAATTCTCATTACTATTACAGCACTCTAAAATTATGTATGCGCTCACGTTATTTGCTATTTTGTAAATTCTTATCTTTTGCGGCATTGGGCAACTTCTTTCGTTACCCGGCCTTCCTAGTTTCCCTCTTCGGCTTTATAATGGTAAGACCTATACGTGTTATTGTTGTTATTCCGTCCTCTACCATTTGAATTATTTCTATTACCTTGGTTACTATAGAAGTTCCTACTCCCATTATAATTACCACTATTATTTCTAAAGATATTACCGCTCCTGTTCGTGTTGTTGTAATTGTTGTTTGCGAAATTGCCATTACTATTTCCATAATTATTGTTGAAACTCCTGTTACCTCTGTAATTGTCGTTTGCAACATTGTTGTTTCCATAATTGTTGTTCGCACCACTATTGTTTCTGTAATTATTGTTTGAATTATTGTTAACTCTGTAATTGTTGTTTGGACCATTGTTGTTTCTGTAAGTGTTGTTAGAACGATTATTTACGTGAAACAAGTTTCTTCCCTCTAACCCTAAATGTTTTTCTGCAGTCATGCATCTTTCTACTGCCTCATTCAGCGTTTTCGGCATATTTGCTAATAAAATAGATTGATATTTAACATTTACTCCTTTCATAAATACATTCAGTGCCATACTATCACTCAATTTATAGACAGCATCTTTAGCCTCTTGGGTGGGGTTTTTTAAATTTTTAATTTCAAAATTACTCATGTGATCTGAAAGTTCGGCAATTTTTTTCTAAAATCAGATATACTACTGTTATTCTGCTTTACTGTACCCAACTCTGTCAGAACCTGCTGAAGCGTTTTCGGGTTAGGAAAAGCGCTTTCCAAAGCTTTTTTAAAATCAATAAAAGTTATCGGTCGATTTGAACGACCTAAAATACTTCGCACTTGTGCCGTTAATTTAAAATTATAGACGTACTTAACGAATATTTCTCTGTCTTCTTCTCTTAGCAAATCATGCAACAATTCAGATTGAGTAATAAAATCTTCCAGGCATTCATACGAACCTTTAAAAACTTGTAGGTTTTTACCTACCATGCCCATATCGAAACTAGCCATTTTCGGTAAATTGCCTTCTTCTAACTCAACACCCTTCTCCTTTACTCTTAGATTCTTAATTATTAAAACCAATTCGCTATGCAAATTCTCAAATTCAATTACCAATGTATTTTTTTCCTTATCTTCACTTCCCTTAGTGAATTCTTCCACACTCTGCTTCAAAAATGCTAATCTTTCTAATTTCAATGACCTTGAAAGCCTGCATATAGGAAACTATATAAACTATTAATAGCAAACAAAAAAAAGGTCGATCAACACTTATACTTTCTAATTTAATTTCCTTATATTTTTCCTCATAAATCCTATTCTTACTTTTTTTATATTTAATTTAAGCTTTTTTAACTCCTCAATCCATTCATTCAAAGATTCCATTTACAAAATTAAAATAAAAAATATTTTTAATACCATAATTTTTTTTTTTTTTTTTTTTGGTGTACCAAATTACAAAAATACATTAATTAATAATTGCTTTGTTCAATAAGAATTTTTATGAAAATTTCATGCTTTGTTACTGTAATTTTTCTTAGTGTACTAGTTGCCAAAAAATTCAAACTGGCAATGCCCTACATTAATATAATATAATACAACTCTATAATATAATACACTCTATTATATGTGACATTTATTCATCCGCTGATCGTGACATTTTTTTTTTTCTTTATATTCTCTTTTGAAGTTTTTGTTTTTATTTTGGTGATAATATTTTTTGTTTTTAATAATGATTTGTGAAAATTTATTTTTATTACTTATTCTTGTTGGCCTTCAACTCTTCCGTCAAGGCATCAATTTGCTGCCAAATTTCCGTGGCCCTTTCCCAAGAAGGTGGATTTTCGGCTGTAATCATTCGTTTTAAATCAGCCAATCTTTTTCGCAGCCTCACAATTCTGCCAGCTCTTCTTCTTTTAGGCTTAGCTGTTGGTGGTATTGCTGTCAATTTGTCTTCTACTCTGCGCTGCTGCCGCTGCAGATACTGTTGAATAGTAATTGGTTGTGGTTGTTGTTTAGGTAGAGCGTTCTCTGCTACCGCAGTAGTTTTTGTTGTAGACATTTGGCAGGATCGCCATGTAATGTACGCACTGCACCTTTTATACAATTCCCTACCTAAGGGTTGTTAGCCGGCGTTTTGTAACGCCACTGGCTTCTAAATTATTTTAGCCGGCACTAAAGAATGCCAAGGCAAAGCACTTTAAAGCGCTGATAATTTAAAGTTTTTTTAAATAAAAAACAAGAGCCAATTACTCGGCTGAGTTATGATTCTGAATCCTTTTTATTATAAATTTCGTCCTCTTATAAACTAAAATAACGGTACTTACATCTAACTTATTCTATGTTCTATGTTTACTTCTTCTTCTCCTATGTTTACAATTATGTCTAAATCAGCTGTTGTAATTCACAATAAGAAAATATACTATTAGAGATGTGAGTGATTATCGATCCACTACAACAGTTCTATAATAGCCATAGTCTTAGAAATTTGTGCACGTTGATTATTTGTTAATGTGAATAGTCATGGAAAAAATGGGCGTGATCGGTGTGGGAGTGGCAGCTCCCATACAATGTGAATATTTAGATCATATACAAAATTAATATTAAATATTCTATTAAATGTTCTATATATATGTATTTAAAAATGAATGTTTGTATGTATGTATGTCCTGTGATGATCTTCGGCAAGGTTGTTGTGCATGCCACCGGGAAGGTTTCTGAGTTGGTACGACCGCGCCTACTCTAACGCCCATTTTTTTAATTGATTAATTGCTTCTGTATGGGTTTTTACAGATTTACTTCATACAAATTGTATTCACATCTTACTGAAGGCGAGGTAAAAATGAAAATTTTATGTGCCACGCCCACTTTCACGCCCCGTCACAAAATATTAATGTTTGTATGTATGTCATTTATAGAATCGTAAACTATGCATTTTATCATGTGTTGATTTTCAGCAAAGTTGTTGTGAATGAGTCCGGGAATGTTTCTCAGTTGGTACGACCATAACTACTCTAGCGCCTACTTTTTTAATTTGATTAGTTTCTTCTGCTTGGGTTTTTACAGATTTTGAAGTAAATTTGTATACACATCTTACTAAAGGCGAGGTAAAAATAAAAATTGTATGTGCCAAAGCTTCTTATTTCTTTCGACCTCTCCTACTTTTTTTAAATGTGTAATTGATTCTACTCGGATTTTAACATATTTACTTCAATTCGAATACACATGCTACTCTAGGTGAGGTAGAAATTAAGATTCATACTCCACGCCTCCTTTCACGCCCCATCTCTTGCCGGGAAGGCCAGATTGCTGGACCGATCTTACTAAAAATTTTACGGAATATAACTAAAGGTAGAATTAGCCGAACGTCTACGTCCCGTACTGTACTGTAACGAAACAGCTGATACCGTTTTGTTATTTGAAATCAATGTAAATGCTTACCGAATATTAATATCACGTTGACGGAACGTCTCAACCTGTATAAAATAGAAATTCCTAACGTTCTTACGTGACATTTGTACAGCTATGATGGGCTGTTTGTATGTTATATTGTATTGGGGTAAATTCGCCCTATTTTTTTGGTACTTTTCTTTAATAATAATGTTTGTGTTTATATGTATTTAATAAAAAAACAATCACATACAATATAAATATAACAAATTTAATGCATACATAACTATGTATTTTTCAATATTTATTCAATTAAATTATAGTAAAATATATTAAATTGATAATATAAATAACTATTAAAGTGCTAGATTATTTCCCTTATTAATAAAAACATTAAAGTAGACTTCAAATGTACTTTAATAAAATGTTGTATGAAAATTTTGTCTAAAAGCAGACTTTAAACCTACTTTATTTTTTAAGAATGCGGCAGTATGTATGTAAATGCGCACACACACAATTTTACTCCTATTAAAGCCATTTTGGTACTTTTTCAAGCAAGCATGTACGAAAAGAAACTTTACAATAACAGCTGACAGTTTATTTATTGTGCAAATAAAAATAAAAAGATAATTTAAAATATATGTATTTATAAAAAAATTAAATTTCATTCTTAAATATTTCAATAAAGAAATGAATGACGAACAATTAATTTTGCTCGTCCAAGTGCTTGGCGGCAAATTTGAAATCAGGGGGCTAATTCTGGCAGTCGTGATCGAAATTGTTTTCGATTCGAAAGCAATTTCGATAGTGCTTTTATTTCTACTCGCAATGTTGCATTTAAACGCTCGCTCGCTATCGCCTGCTGTCATTAGAAATTTCGATACATATTCTTCGAAAACGACTAATAAAACCCCAAAAGTTAAAAAACTCGAACTCACGAGTAAGTATTCGATCGTATACGACTGTCAGAATTAGCTCCCAGATGCAAGTTCCAGGCAAGTTTGTACAATGTCCAAATATACATTCATACATATTTACATATAAAAATTATAATATTTTGTAGAAGAAATGGCTATTAAAAGGTGGGTCTGCCTACGAGATAGTTATGCTCGTGAGAAACGCCAAGAAAATCTTCCTTCTGGTAGTGAGCAAAAAATGAAGACGCAATGGCCGTTAATGCAAACGATGGAATTTATAAATCCATATATTGCTCCGCGAGCGTAAGTGAAAAATAGTTTTTTGTCTGTTTCATTGCTAAAAGTGTTTCGTTATTTATTTACATATGTATATTGTAGAACGCGCTGCTCTTACAACATTTGTGAAGATTCGCACTTATCGCCGTCGTCACCAATTATATTATCATCACCACTAGATGAATCGAGTTCCCAAACATCTTTTGAGGTGGTTGAAACAGTGCCAGCTACTCCAGTGAAGCCAAATCGAAAACGACCTGCAACAATAGAAGACGACAATTTTTCCGAAGCCGTCGTAGCATTTAAAAAATTATGCGAAAACAGATCGGAAAAGAAAAAAGAAGAGGAGAAGGACCCACTTTACGGATTTGGGCAAATGATAGTGGCGACTATCGGGAGCATGGATCCAATAAAACAAATTCATGCAATGAAAAGAGTTACTGCATTGGTAATGGAGATGAAGTTGGAGGTGATTAATTAAAAATATTATTAAATTATAATTTAAAGTTATATTTATTATATAAAAGTTTAATTGTTGATTTAACAAATTGGCAATGAAAAAAGTGTTAAAAAATTGTTGTCCAATACGTTTTTAAAATTCAATATAATTTTATGGTTTTGTTAAGTTTTTTTTGTTATAATTAAGTTTTTTGTTATGTGTAGAATTTTTTCATATGTATTTATTTAAAAAAATTCTTTGAATTTTAAAAAAGTATTGGACAATAAAATTAATAATTTGTTAATGAATACTTTTGCTAATTTGTTAAATGAAAAATTATATATAAAATGTTTATATAAAAAATATTGGCCTAGGGCGATACAAATTTCTTAATTAAAAAAAACTTGTCTGAATTTCTAAGTTATTTTTCTACCTTTAAGTTTGTAGACTTTTTATTTACGTATATACATATCGTTAGCTACACATTCAAATGTGCTAAGTTACAAATATCAGTTTTTACAGGAGAGCTAAATAACTCATAAATTTTTGCAAAAATCATTATTTCATAAAAATTTAAATGCAAGCTTCTTCTTTGTCTGCCTGTTTGATCAATTAAAATGTAAAACACAAATAAATGCTGCATATTATCTCTCTTTCAGATGTTTTTTGACTTAGCACTTTTTATATTTTTTTTATTTTTTTGTTTACGTACATAGCACATTTTTTCCTGCTTGATAAAAACCATGATACAAACAAAACAAAATCTTTTTAAATACATATATACATATGTACATACATATATATAAATTTTTTTATTGTTGTATTAATTTGTATCACAAAAAAAAATTTGCAGACTTACTTCGTTGCTGCTACTTAGTTACATTAGTTATTTCTATATAAAGTAATTTCATTATTGTAAATATCATTATAAAAATACAGACTAAACATTTATCACAAAACAAAATTTGCAGACTTACTTCGTTGCTGCTAGTCAAATTAAAAAAAATTACTATTAATCATGTGGTAAATCATCATAAAACTGATGATGATCTTTGGGCAAAGTCAATTTTAAACATTGTAAGTCCTCGTATTTCCTGCGAGTTATTGGCTTCCTTTTTTGGTAAAGCTGCTGTAAATCACACCACTGTAAAGGAACTATGTTTCGATCAATTCTTTGGGGTAAAATTTTCCATGATTCGGTGAACCTTAATTTGAAAAAAATTTCCCGATCAGGTGTATACCTTATAGCGCGTAGATCTGTCACTTTGGCATCGAATTTTCCACGTCCTGGCCGAATGCTTTTACAGAACTCAATTTTGCTAAATTGTTTAAAAAAATCATGACTTAAATAAGCTACGTCGTATGGTTCAGGTTTTTTTCTTGCAGCTTTACATATTTCAATATATTCGGCCGGAACATGGATATTTCTGTTCTTCATAGCTCGCTCTATAGTGGAGTGGACGCTATCGGCCTCCATTTGTGTATGCCCAGTCTCTAAAATTTTTTGTTCTATAACAATTTTGTGTTTGGTTGCAGCGTTCAAAAGTGCGTTACTCATCACGTAATTACGGTTTTGATACCCACAACTATCACTAAAAAATATAAGCTTTACCTCATCATCTCTGTTAGTAATGCTGGGAAGAACTTTATTTTCAATGAAGTAACTCCATATGCTGGAAAATTCTTCGGCACAAACGCCCCCTTCAGCCTCGTTCCATAAAAAACAGTACCCTTTATTGTTAATAAGGTTGTAAAACACCAAGTTATGTACTTGTAATATAGTTTTATAGTACAAGCTACTGACGTTGGACTTTGGAGCCATCAGTACTGCTTGAAGGTCAACTGTGAAGACATGTGACTGTTCAGATTTATCTTTATTTTTCTCAAGTCTCGCTTCTTCTTTTCTCTCTTGGCGACAATTATATTTCTCATTTGATAGATTACCGACTGAATAAAGAGCACATTTCTCGCATTGGTCTTTTTTCGGTGTAAACAAGCTAATATTTCTTTTCTCAAATTCTGAATAAAACAATGATGGCGAAAGCGGTTGAACATTGTTAGTTGAGCACCAATCCGTAGCATACAAATCGAAAATCATTTTTTTAGAACGCCATTCTGGCAAAAGATATTTTTTTTTTTAGTCACAGATCGACAGTAGTGCAATTCCATCAGTGGAAGGCTGTCAAAAAATATATTTAAATTTTGTTTTCTTGGACAGATTTTTTTAACACTTTCAGTAGCATTCTTATTTGCAACCAAAGGCGTCTTCACCCAAGTAAGCACAGATCGCCTACCTATATTCAAGGTGTTTATGAAAAATGTTCTACACACCCGTACAGTCTCATTATTTAATTTCAAGTGATATTGCAAAGATCGGGATCTCCTAGAGACAGTAGGCTTTGTTCGATTGTGGAGTCGATGAGGATGTGTTGTGTTCACTAAGGTGTTTATATAAATTTTTTTTTGGTTCCAATCCATTTTCCAAAAATTGGTAAACATTTCTTGTCTTTGAAGATCAGTAATTAATGGGCATTTCATGGCAGCGTTGTTTTTTTTCTGTGCGCACTTACATCTTGGCTTCATAGCCCGTGCTTCCTTTTTGTTTCTGTAGTTCCACGAACCACTTTCTTTTCGAGTACCCCAATAATTTTTGCCAATTTCCCTTTTTTTTTATTTTTTGCCTGAAACCATGCATCATTTTTCACCTGAATTCTTTTCTTTCGCTTTTTATTTTTTATTGGCATATCACTGGAATTGTCAAAATCACTATGGAATCCATAGGGCACTAACCCAAAAACACCATCGTCTGGTTCTATCCCAAAATAATCATCGGATGGCTGAAGCAACTGGGCTGCATTGTTATTTATGTTCAAATTCATTATATTCTGTAATAATTTACTGTTATAAATCTTGTTTAATTTAATAATAATAACAATTTATTACCTTTTTGTAAAAATGAAACAAATTAACTTTTTATTTTGTACAAACAATAATTAATTAAAAATTTTCTGTCACATAGCACGTGCTTTTTTACAGCTGTGTACTTAGCACATTTATATATCATTGCCAACGTTAAGTAAAAACAATAAAAACTTAAAATTTTTTTTTTCCAAAATATTATTTGGTTTTTATCTATCGAACTGCGTCTAAATCTTAGTTTTCAAAAAAATGTACTTAGCACATTTGAATGTGTAGCTAACGATATGTATGCATATAAAAAAATATAATTAAAATAAATGAATTTCGTTGATAAATAATGGATTGTTTTAAATCATTTGATGCTGGTATGGGATTGCTCCTTCATTTGAAAAATATTCAGCCAATCTATTTCTCAAGTCGATTGCTTGTTGAGTAGCTCTACGCATATGTGTTGAGAAAGATCGCATGGGGCGTTCAGCATTATTTCTGAGCTGCTTTCTCCAGTCTCCTTCTTGAATAGTACCATCTTCAGCTTCCCGGTCAACATAGCTTGATGGGCAATACCACCGTTTTTGATCATTTAACATGATGAAGTTGTGCAGTACAGTACATGCTAGCACAATGATGTCGACATTGTCCGGCGACATTTCTATTGTTGTTAACAATAGTCTACAACGTACGCATAGTATACCAACACAGTTTTCTATAACTCTCCGCGCACGAGAGAGTCTGTAATTGTAAACAGTTTTAGTCGTATCTAGATTTGATCCTGGATAAGGCCGCATTAAATTGCTTCGTAAAGGAAAGGCTGCATCACCCATAAAATAGTGAGGAAAAGGGTCTCCATTCGTTGAACTGAGGGGTTTGTTTGGGGGCACAGGTACTTTGCCTGCCATTACTGACTCTCCAAATGAAGACAAACGAAATATTCCTAAAACAAAATCGTGATTAAAAAAGTAAGATATGAAAATGATGCAATATATTTGAGAACAATACCTGCATCACTTTGACTACCATAGCTTCCTACACTAACAGAAGTGAAAGTGTATTTTGCATCACATACTCCCATCAATACCAAGCTGAAATGTTTTTTGTAGAACCTGAGTTGGGGGGACACTTTATAGCAACGTGCTTCCCATCTATGGCACCCACACAATTCGGAGCATTCCATATCATATTAAAATCGTTTTCAATATCCTGGTATTGACATGTGGTTGGCTCGCTCAGATAAACTGGAGATAATACTCGCCACAATATTTCGCAGGTTTCCAGAACTATTCCGCGTACTGTAGACTTTCCAAGTTTGTGGCTCCAAGCTATAGACTGAAGAGAACATCCATGACCCAAATATCTGCAACAAATTTATATATTATACACTTTAATTTTCGGTAAAACTATTCCTACCTACAGAAGGGTTATTCCCAGTCTTTCTTCTGCGCCAATTCTTTGCCTGGGTTTTGTTAGCTCATCACGAACCAAAGTCAGCAACAAATCAAATATATCGCAAGTCATTCTTGTATGTTTAAAAAATTGTTCTTCGTCAAATTTTTTCATTTTATTAAAAACTTTTTTATTATAGCCCATAACAATGTAATCTCTATTTATTGGCTGAACACCCCATCTTCTATAGCGGCGTCCGCGTTTTCCTTTTCTTTTCCTGAACATATTTATTAATTTTAAAAACATTAAATTAAGAAATAATTCTTCCGAATCCATTATGACCGACACTAATTAAATTTTTAACAACAATAACACAATATCCTATGTTTGTTTTTTTTTTGTTTGACGTACGGCACGTTTTTAAATTTTCTATAAGTACACAAACGTGCTTACAGTACGGATACGTGGACGTTCGGCTAATTCTACCTTAAGACTCCGGCATGACTAAGAATTCTTCTTTCGACCGCCTACTTTTTTTCAAAATGAGAAAAATCAATAAAATTACTCAAAATGAATTGAATATTTGTGTAATGTCTTTACAACGGAACCAGACTCTCAGTCAAGAAATTGATGAAAAATGTTATCGAGGCAACAATTTTCACTGGAAAATTTAAAGGTGAAGACGTACTGCTGCTACGTATCCCAATGATAACGATTGATATGCCATTCGAATTCAAACGTTTGCAGTTCCCAGTGCGACTTGCTTTCGAAATTACTATCAACAAAGCGCAAGGATAATCGTTGGAAGTGTATGGATTAAATTTGGAGAATCCATGCTTCTCATATGGACAGTTTTTGTGGCCTGTTCACGAGTTACCTACGGTCACCAATCACAACTACACCCACAGTAATATACACGTTCTCGACAACAACAACAATTAACATACCAACAACAATAACAATAACTAAAACTAAAACCACAGTCATCAACCTACTTCAACAAATTGTGTCAGACATGAATAAAACAAAAGTAACAGCCTGTTTATAGAACGCGACTCGCTGATAAAAACCGCTGAAATGTTAGCAGTTTTGTTATTTTGGGTCATAGAACACGACTGTTGACAAGTTTGCTAAAAAACGTAACTGCTGTCAATTTATTTGGTATATACAAGACGGTTAGAGTCGCCGAAGTGTCAAAATTGGACGAATATAAAATTGTGCTCGCGCGTAAAATTTAATTACAATTTCATTGAAAAAGGCAAACACAAAATGGATATTTCAACAAAAAAAGTAAGTACACGTTGATATCACAAATGTTTTCTTTAGTTTATTTCGACTTTTTAAATTTTCAGCATTAAAATAACTACAGCAATGCAGTTCAGGCAATTGGTGGATTGCATGGAGGAGTTTCCACATTTGGCCACAGGAGCTCCTCAGTTTGGTAGCAGCAAATCTACTATGGAATGTACTTGGGAGCTGGGGCAATTAAAATAAATTCTTGTTTATTTAAAAAAAATATATCTAAAAATAAAGACAAAATTTTAATACATTCATACATACATTCATGAATATATTCATACTCCAATCAATTTACACTTACTTGTTTAAAAAGTTACGGAAAACTCCTTGTTTTCTAATAGAAAACGTTTTAAATTACTTTTTTATCAAAAAATTTAAAAAATTCTTTAAATTTTGTTTTACTTTTTTGTTTGTTTATGTTTATTTGATATTTTGCATAATAGTAGGGTTACCATCTTAATATTTAACATTTAATATTAAATTTTGTATGAAGAAATATAAACAAAAAATATTTTTTAACACGTTGGCAATAGTAGGGTTTCAAACAACTTTGACATATGCGCGAATTAACGTAAGTGGCACGACAAAATCGTCTCGCGTTCTATAAACGCTTTTTATTTCTCACTCGTCCACCGGTCGTCTAGTCGCGAGTTGGGCGAGTCGCGTTCTATAAACAGGCTGTAAGCATTTAATTATTTTAGTGTATTTTATTGCATTTTATTTTATTTCTTAAAAGTTATTCTTGGAATTTATAAAAATAAAGTAGGTCATTTAATAAATATAAGTAATCATTTTTAATTAGTTTATTTCAGCAAATTATTCTCCGAATTAATAAAATTAAGTTATTGCAATTAAATAGTATAAAAGTTAAAGTAAATAAAATTGTAGATCATTATTAATCAACCATCAAAAAGTATTCGTTTCATTTCTCTTACAATATCTGGCGCAGTCGAAAAGGCGGTGGTAGTATGATATACAGTGAAATTATATTTAAAAATGTAAAAGGAACAATTAATATAAAAATTTAATAAAATATACAAGGAAAAATAAGGAAATGAAAAGTTAAAATATTGTTACTGTGTAAAATAAAAAAAAAACGAGAAAAAAATAGAAGAACATTTTTGTATCGCACAAAAATACTAAAATAAAAAAAAAACAAGTAAGATTGCTATATTCGGCTGTGCCGAATCTTAAATACCCTCCACCTAAACGTAATAAGAAATACAAAAACTACACTGGTTATAGGACTAGAATATCCTTATTCTGTGTTTTCTATTCAGTCTTAGTGCAAATTTTTTTTATTAGTATTTGATATATTGTTTGAAAGACAATTTTACGACCAACATAATTTATGTTAAATATTTTGAAATTTTGTCTAATTTTCACTATTTTTAATCGATTTAATTACCAATTCTTACCATAATTTATAGAGTTTGTCTGATGTTCATAATAATCTTGAGTGTAACTTAACAGAGTTTAAAAAAGGGGTAAAATTCGGTTTTAGTGATTTTGCTCAAAAAAAAAAACAAAATGAAATAGTGCTTTAGAGGAAATACCAGAAAAAAATTTGTTGGCGGTCACGCCTATTTTCGAGGGGGCAGGCCCGTAAAGTTGAAAATATATAGACCTATATCGGGAACTAATGGGTGTCTGATAATTTGTAATATATTAAATAAAAGGTATTAAAAATACCTTTCCAACGATATATATCATGATTATAAAATATGGACCGAATATGGGTTAAATCCAAAAAGAATATTTTTTTACCCGAATTTATTTGTTTTTTGGACATGGTTCTATATGGCAGCTATGAAAAATTATGGGCCGATCTTCATAAATTTTGGAACAGTTATTTTCATGCATATGAGGATATTTCACGTCGAATTTCAGCATAATAACGGTATATTTAAGATATATATTAGTACTAACGTGGATTTATGTGGGGGATATAGTCAAATATGGGCCGATATTCTCAAAATCCAGCAATTTCATTTATGCATGTATGTAAATGATCCATGTAAAATTTTGGATTGGTACCCTTATTTATAAGAGATTTATGAGTATTAAAGTGATTTTCGGAAGAGGGCTTAAAAATAGACCGAAATTAACAAAATTTTGTGGAATGATTTTTGTATATATGTAAATGATCTGTGCAAAGTTTTGAGTCGGTAACGATATTTATACAATATATATAGGGAAAAATTTATTTTTCAGATGTGGTCCTTGTATGGGAGCTATGACCAGTTCTGGGCCGATCACCATAAAATTTAGTACAAAAATTTATTTGCTTATGAGGAGTATTTATGACAAATTTTAGCCGTTTAAAATTATTTATATCTGTTTTATATGTATTGAAATGAATTTTGGAAGTGGACTTTATATGGGGTCTATGGTCAAAGATGGACCGAACTAAAAAAAATTTCGTTTTGCGATTTCTTTTTGCATAAAACTTATTTTTGCTGAATTTTGTCGTGATATTCCAATTTTATAGGCATTTATTTATCATTAAGCCATATTTCGGGAAAATATATATTTGTATGGGGGCTATAAGAAATCATGGACCGATCCTTATTATTTTCCGCACACTTTCCTCTTTTATCATAAAAATAACGTATACAAAATTTCATGGTATTATCTGCAATATATTTCAAAATATTGCAACAAAATGGACGAAAAATATCAAATTTTTATGGAGGTGGTCTCACATATTGGTTCATAACTCTGGTTGACCTAAACCGATTTTATATTTTTACCGACAGCAAAGCCGCCGTAAGTAACATAGCAGGTGTCTATGTGACATCGAAGTTAACCGCAGAATGCCGGATATCTCTGAATGAGATAGCGGAACATTCTAGGATAGCGCTGATATGGGTCCCTGGTAGGGGTTACATTACCGGTAAACGGTTAACCGGTTTTCCGGTTTTACCGGTCGTATTGATTACCGAATTTACCGGTAAATTTAAAAGCAAAATACCGGCAATTTCGGTAGTTGTTGATAAATATTTCATTCCAATTGAAGTTAAATTTAAATATAAAATGTAATAAAATTTTTTGAAAAAATTTTATTTATTCGAAGGTTTACTTCAAAGTTAAATATAAGAATTTGAAATTTATTTTTGTATACCTCTGTTATATGTTCTACATAGCTTTCCGTTGGAAAACGTAAATGCAAAAACATACAGAAATATACAAAGAGACACTAGCAAAATGTAATGCATTTTCTGGCCTGCTAAAGCCTTCGTCAGCATTCTTTGTGTCTATTGTTGTTCATTTTCAAATTTCTTATATTCAACTTTTCAAATTTACTATATGAGAATTTTTCCTCTTGCGAGTATTATTTTATTGTAAAAGGTATACAAAAATAAATTTCAAATTCTTATATTTAACTTTGAAGTAAACCTTCGAATAAATAAAATTTTTTGAAAAAATTTTTTTACAATAAAATAATACTCGCAAGAGGAAAAATTCTCATATAGTAAATTTGAAAAGTTGAATATAAGAAATTTGAAAATGAACAACAATAGACACAAAGAATGCTGACGAAGGCTTTAGCAGGCCAGAAAATGCATTACATTTTGCTAATGTCTCTTTGTATATTTCTGTATGTTTTTGCATTTACGTTTTCCAACGGAAAGCTATGTAGAACATATAACAGAGGTATACAAAAATAAATTTCAAATTCTTATATTTAACTTTGAAGTAAACCTTCGAATAAATAAAAAAAAAAAAAAAAATTTTTTCAAAAAATTTTTTTACAATAAAATAATACTCGCAAGAGGAAAAATTCTCATATAGTAAATTTGAAAAGTTGAATATAAGAAATTTGAAAATGAATAACAATAGACACAAAGAATGCTGACGAAGGCTTTAGCAGGCCAGGAAATGCATTACATTTTGCTAGTGTCGCTTTGTATATTTCTGTATGTTTTTGCATTTACGTTTTCCAACGGAAAGCTATGTAGAACATATAACAGAGGTATACAAAAATAAATTTCAAATTCTTATATTTAACTTTGAAGTAAACCTTCGAATAAATAAAATTTTTTGAAAAAATTTTTTTTACAATAAAATAATACTCGCCAGTGGCGTTTTGTAACGCCACTGGCTTCTAAATTATTTTAGTCGGCACTAAAGAATGCCAAGGCAAAGCACTTTAAAGCGCTGATAATTTAAAGTTTTTTTAAATAAAAAACAAGAGCCAATTACTCGGCTGAGTTATGATTCTGAATCCTTTTTATTATAAATTTCGTCCTCTTATAAACTAAAATAACGGTACTTACATCTAACTTATTCTATGTTTACTTCTTCTTCTCCTATGTTTACAATTATGTCTAAATCAGCTGTTGTAATTCACAATAAGAAAATATACTATTAGAGATGTGAGTGATTATCGATCCACTACAACAGTTCTATAATAGCCATAGTCTTAGAAATTTGTGCACGTTGATTATTTGTTAATGTGAATAGTCATGGAAAAAATGGGCGTGATCGGTGTGGGAGTGGCAGCTCCCATACAATGTGAATATTTAGATCATATACAAAATTAATATTAAATATTCTATTAAATGTTCTATATATATGTATTTAAAAATGAATGTTTGTATGTATGTATGTCCTGTGATGATCTTCGGCAAGGTTGTTGTGCATGCCACCGGGAAGGTTTCTGAGTTGGTACGACCGCGCCTACTCTAACGCCCATTTTTTTAATTGATTAATTGCTTCTGTATGGGTTTTTACAGATTTACTTCATACAAATTGTATTCACATCTTACTGAAGGCGAGGTAAAAATGAAAATTTTATGTGCCACGCCCACTTTCACGCCCCGTCACAAAATATTAATGTTTGTATGTATGTCATTTATAGAATCGTAAACTATGCATTTTATCATGTGTTGATTTTCAGCAAAGTTGTTGTGAATGAGTCCGGGAATGTTTCTCAGTTGGTACGACCATAACTACTCTAGCGCCTACTTTTTTAATTTGATTAGTTTCTTCTGCTTGGGTTTTTACAGATTTTGAAGTAAATTTGTATACACATCTTACTAAAGGCGAGGTAAAAATAAAAATTGTATGTGCCAAAGCTTCTTATTTCTTTCGACCTCTCCTACTTTTTTTAAATGTGTAATTGATTCTACTCGGATTTTAACATATTTACTTCAATTCGAATACACATGCTACTCTAGGTGAGGTAGAAATTAAGATTCATACTCCACGCCTCCTTTCACGCCCCATCTCTTGCCGGGAAGGCCAGATTGCTGGACCGATCTTACTAAAAATTTTACGGAATATAACTAAAGGTAGAATTAGCCGAACGTCTACGTCCCGTACTGTACTGTAACGAAACAGCTGATACCGTTTTGTTATTTGAAATCAATGTAAATGCTTACCGAATATTAATATCACGTTGACGGAACGTCTCAACCTGTATAAAATAGAAATTCCTAACGTTCTTACGTGACATTTGTACAGCTATGATGGGCTGTTTGTATGTTATATTGTATTGGGGTAAATTCGCCCTATTTTTTTGGTACTTTTCTTTAATAATAATGTTTGTGTTTATATGTATTTAATAAAAAAACAATCACATACAATATAAATATAACAAATTTAATGCATACATAACTATGTATTTTTCAATATTTATTCAATTAAATTATAGTAAAATATATTAAATTGATAATATAAATAACTATTAAAGTGCTAGATTATTTCCCTTATTAATAAAAACATTAAAGTAGACTTCAAATGTACTTTAATAAAATGTTGTATGAAAATTTTGTCTAAAAGCAGACTTTAAACCTACTTTATTTTTTAAGAATGCGGCAGTATGTATGTAAATGCGCACACACACAATTTTACTCCTATTAAAGCCATTTTGGTACTTTTTCAAGCAAGCATGTACGAAAAGAAACTTTACAATAACAGCTGACAGTTTATTTATTGTGCAAATAAAAATAAAAAGATAATTTAAAATATATGTATTTATAAAAAAATTAAATTTCATTCTTAAATATTTCAATAAAGAAATGAATGACGAACAATTAATTTTGCTCGTCCAAGTGCTTGGCGGCAAATTTGAAATCAGGGGCCAAATTACCGCATTCGATATCGAGTAAAATTTATCGTAATTTTCTTATTTGAGATTATGGCATTCGATATCGAGCAAGAAATTTAGTACATTTTATCATAATTTCGATATCGAAATCAATTTTCGATACGATAGCTCATTCGATCACGAATGCGGTAATTTGGCCCCAGGGGGCTAATTCTGGCAGTCGTGATCGAAATTGTTTTCGATTCGAAAGCAATTTCGATAGTGCTTTTATTTCTACTCGCAATGTTGCATTTAAACGCTCGCTCGCTATCGCCTGCTGTCATTAGAAATTTCGATACATATTCTTCGAAAACGACTAATAAAACCCCAAAAGTTAAAAAACTCGAACTCACGAGTAAGTATTCGATCGTATACGACTGTCAGAATTAGCTCCCAGATGCAAGTTCCAGGCAAGTTTGTACAATGTCCAAATATACATTCATACATATTTACATATAAAAATTATAATATTTTGTAGAAGAAATGGCTATTAAAAGGTGGGTCTGCCTACGAGATAGTTATGCTCGTGAGAAACGCCAAGAAAATCTTCCTTCTGGTAGTGAGCAAAAAATGAAGACGCAATGGCCGTTAATGCAAACGATGGAATTTATAAATCCATATATTGCTCCGCGAGCGTAAGTGAAAAATAGTTTTTTGTCTGTTTCATTGCTAAAAGTGTTTCGTTATTTATTTACATATGTATATTGTAGAACGCGCTGCTCTTACAACATTTGTGAAGATTCGCACTTATCGCCGTCGTCACCAATTATATTATCATCACCACTAGATGAATCGAGTTCCCAAACATCTTTTGAGGTGGTTGAAACAGTGCCAGCTACTCCAGTGAAGCCAAATCGAAAACGACCTGCAACAATAGAAGACGACAATTTTTCCGAAGCCGTCGTAGCATTTAAAAAATTATGCGAAAACAGATCGGAAAAGAAAAAAGAAGAGGAGAAGGACCCACTTTACGGATTTGGGCAAATGATAGTGGCGACTATCGGGAGCATGGATCCAATAAAACAAATTCATGCAATGAAAAGAGTTACTGCATTGGTAATGGAGATGAAGTTGGAGGTGATTAATTAAAAATATTATTAAATTATAATTTAAAGTTATATTTATTATATAAAAGTTTAATTGTTGATTTAACAAATTGGCAATGAAAAAAGTGTTAAAAAATTGTTGTCCAATACGTTTTTAAAATTCAATATAATTTTATGGTTTTGTTAAGTTTTTTTTTGTTATAATTAAGTTTTTTGTTATGTGTAGAATTTTTTCATATGTATTTATTTAAAAAAATTCTTTGAATTTTAAAAAAGTATTGGACAATAAAATTAATAATTTGTTAATGAATACTTTTGCTAATTTGTTAAATGAAAAATTATATATAAAATGTTTATATAAAAAATATTGGCCTAGGGCGATACAAATTTCTTAATTAAAAAAAACTTGTCTGAATTTCTAAGTTATTTTTCTACCTTTAAGTTTGTAGACTTTTTATTTACGTATATACATATGTATGCATATAAAAAAATATAATTAAAATAAATGAATTTCGTTGATAAATAATGGATTGTTTTAAATCATTTGATGCTGGTATGGGATTGCTCCTTCATTTGAAAAATATTCAGCCAATCTATTTCTCAAGTCGATTGCTTGTTGAGTAGCTCTACGCATATGTGTTGAGAAAGATCGCATGGGGCGTTCAGCATTATTTCTGAGCTGCTTTCTCCAGTCTCCTTCTTGAATAGTACCATCTTCAGCTTCCCGGTCAACATAGCTTGATGGGCAATACCACCGTTTTTGATCATTTAACATGATGAAGTTGTGCAGTACAGTACATGCTAGCACAATGATGTCGACATTGTCCGGCGACATTTCTATTGTTGTTAACAATAGTCTACAACGTACGCATAGTATACCAACACAGTTTTCTATAACTCTCCGCGCACGAGAGAGTCTGTAATTGTAAACAGTTTTAGTCGTATCTAGATTTGATCCTGGATAAGGCCGCATTAAATTGCTTCGTAAAGGAAAGGCTGCATCACCCATAAAATAGTGAGGAAAAGGGTCTCCATTCGTTGAACTGAGGGGTTTGTTTGGGGGCACAGGTACTTTGCCTGCCATTACTGACTCTCCAAATGAAGACAAACGAAATATTCCTAAAACAAAATCGTGATTAAAAAAGTAAGATATGAAAATGATGCAATATATTTGAGAACAATACCTGCATCACTTTGACTACCATAGCTTCCTACACTAACAGAAGTGAAAGTGTATTTTGCATCACATACTCCCATCAATACCAAGCTGAAATGTTTTTTGTAGAACCTGAGTTGGGGGGACACTTTATAGCAACGTGCTTCCCATCTATGGCACCCACACAATTCGGAGCATTCCATATCATATTAAAATCGTTTTCAATATCCTGGTATTGACATGTGGTTGGCTCGCTCAGATAAACTGGAGATAATACTCGCCACAATATTTCGCAGGTTTCCAGAACTATTCCGCGTACTGTAGACTTTCCAAGTTTGTGGCTCCAAGCTATAGACTGAAGAGAACATCCATGACCCAAATATCTGCAACAAATTTATATATTATACACTTTAATTTTCGGTAAAACTATTCCTACCTACAGAAGGGTTATTCCCAGTCTTTCTTCTGCGCCAATTCTTTGCCTGGGTTTTGTTAGCTCATCACGAACCAAAGTCAGCAACAAATCAAATATATCGCAAGTCATTCTTGTATGTTTAAAAAATTGTTCTTCGTCAAATTTTTTCATTTTATTAAAAACTTTTTTATTATAGCCCATAACAATGTAATCTCTATTTATTGGCTGAACACCCCATCTTCTATAGCGGCGTCCGCGTTTTCCTTTTCTTTTCCTGAACATATTTATTAATTTTAAAAACATTAAATTAAGAAATAATTCTTCCGAATCCATTATGACCGACACTAATTAAATTTTTAACAACAATAACACAATATCCTATGTTTGTTTTTTTTTTGTTTGACGTACGGCACGTTTTTAAATTTTCTATAAGTACACAAACGTGCTTACAGTACGGATACGTGGACGTTCGGCTAATTCTACCTTAAGACTCCGGCATGACTAAGAATTCTTCTTTCGACCGCCTACTTTTTTTCAAAATGAGAAAAATCAATAAAATTACTCAAAATGAATTGAATATTTGTGTAATGTCTTTACAACGGAACCAGACTCTCAGTCAAGAAATTGATGAAAAATGTTATCGAGGCAACAATTTTCACTGGAAAATTTAAAGGTGAAGACGTACTGCTGCTACGTATCCCAATGATAACGATTGATATGCCATTCGAATTCAAACGTTTGCAGTTCCCAGTGCGACTTGCTTTCGAAATTACTATCAACAAAGCGCAAGGATAATCGTTGGAAGTGTATGGATTAAATTTGGAGAATCCATGCTTCTCATATGGACAGTTTTTGTGGCCTGTTCACGAGTTACCTACGGTCACCAATCACAACTACACCCACAGTAATATACACGTTCTCGACAACAACAACAATTAACATACCAACAACAATAACAATAACTAAAACCACAGTCATCAACCTACTTCAACAAATTGTGTCAGACATGAATAAAACAAAAGTAACAGCCTGTTTATAGAACGCGACTCGCTGATAAAACCCGCTGAAATGTTAGCAGTTTTGTTATTTTGGGTCATAGAACACGACTGTTGACAAGTTTGCTAAAAAACGTAACTGCTGTCAATTTATTTGGTATATACAAGACGGTTAGAGTCGCCGAAGTGTCAAAATTGGACGAATATAAAATTGTGTTCGCGCGTAAAATTTAATTACAATTTCATTGAAAAAGGCAAACACAAATTGGATATTTCAACAAAAAAAGTAAGTACACGTTGATATCACAAATGTTTTCTTTAGTTTATTTCGACTTTTTAAATTTTCAGCATTAAAATAACTACAGCAATGCAGTTCAGGCAATTGGTGGATTGCATGGAGGAGTTTCCACATTTGGCCACAGGAGCTCCTCAGTTTGGTAGCAGCAAATCTACTATGGAATGTACTTGGGAGCTGGGGCAATTAAAATAAATTCTTGTTTATTTAAAAAAAATATATCTAAAAATAAAGACAAAATTTTAATACATTCATACATACATTCATGAATATATTCATACTCCAATCAATTTACACTTACTTGTTTAAAAAGTTACGGAAAACTCCTTGTTTTCTAATAGAAAACGTTTTAAATTACTTTTTTATCAAAAAATTTAAAAAATTCTTTAAATTTTGTTTTACTTTTTTGTTTGTTTATGTTTATTTGATATTTTGCATAATAGTAGGGTTACCATCTTAATATTTAACATTTAATATTAAATTTTGTATGAAGAAATATAAACAAAAAATATTTTTTAACACGTTGGCAATAGTAGGGTTTCAAACAACTTTGACATATGCGCGAATTAACGTAAGTGGCACGACAAAATCGTCTCGCGTTCTATAAACGCTTTTTATTTCTCACTCGTCCACCGGTCGTCTAGTCGCGAGTTGGGCGAGTCGCGTTCTATAAACAGGCTGTAAGCATTTAATTATTTTAGTGTATTTTATTGCATTTTATTTTATTTCTTAAAAGTTATTCTTGGAATTTATAAAAATAAAGTAGGTCATTTAATAAATATAAGTAATCATTTTTAATTAGTTTATTTCAGCAAATTATTCTCCGAATTAATAAAATTAAGTTATTGCAATTAAATAGTATAAATAGTTAAAGTAAATAAAATTGTAGATCATTATTAATCAACCATCAAAAAGTATTCGTTTCATTTCTCTTACAATATCTGGCGCAGTCGAAAAGGCGGTGGTAGTATGATATACAGTGAAATTATATTTAAAAATGTAAAAGGAACAATTAATATAAAAATTTAATAAAATATACAAGGAAAAATAAGGAAATGAAAAGTTAAAATATTGTTACTGTGTAAAATAAAAAAAAAACGAGAAAAAAATAGAAGAACATTTTTGTATCGCACAAAAATACTAAAATAAAAAAAAAACAAGTAAGATTGCTATATTCGGCTGTGCCGAATCTTAAATACCCTCCACCTAAACGTAATAAGAAATACAAAAACTACACTGGTTATAGGACTAGAATATCCTTATTCTGTGTTTTCTATTCAGTCTTAGTGCAAATTTTTTTTATTAGTATTTGATATATTGTTTGAAAGACAATTTTACGACCAACATAATTTATGTTAAATATTTTGAAATTTTGTCTAATTTTCACTATTTTTAATCGATTTAATTACCAATTCTTACCATAATTTATAGAGTTTGTCTGATGTTCATAATAATCTTGAGTGTAACTTAACAGAGTTTAAAAAAGGGGTAAAATTCGGTTTTAGTGATTTTGCTCAAAAAAAAAAAACAAAATGAAATAGTGCTTTAGAGGAAATACCAGAAAAAAATTTGTTGGCGGTCACGCCTATTTTCGAGGGGGCAGGCCCGTAAAGTTGAAAATATATAGACCTATATCGGGAACTAATGGGTGTCTGATAATTTGTAATATATTAAATAAAAGGTATTAAAAATACCTTTCCAACGATATATATCATGATTATAAAATATGGACCGAATATGGGTTAAATCCAAAAAGAATATTTTTTTACCCGAATTTATTTGTTTTTTGGACATGGTTCTATATGGCAGCTATGAAAAATTATGGGCCGATCTTCATAAATTTTGGAACAGTTATTTTCATGCATATGAGGATATTTCACGTCGAATTTCAGCATAATAACGGTATATTTAAGATATATATTAGTACTAACGTGGATTTATGTGGGGGATATAGTCAAATATGGGCCGATATTCTCAAAATCCAGCAATTTGATTTATGCATGTATGTAAATGATCCATGTAAAATTTTGGATTGGTACCCTTATTTATAAGAGATTTATGAGTATTAAAGTGATTTTCGGAAGAGGGCTTAAAAATAGACCGAAATTAACAAAATTTTGTGGAATGATTTTTGTATATATGTAAATGATCTGTGCAAAGTTTTGAGTCGGTAACGATATTTATACAATATATATAGGGAAAAATTTATTTTTCAGATGTGGTCCTTGTATGGGAGCTATGACCAGTTCTGGGCCGATCACCATAAAATTTAGTACAAAAATTTATTTGCTTATGAGGAGTATTTATGACAAATTTTAGCCGTTTAAAATTATTTATATCTGTTTTATATGTATTGAAATGAATTTTGGAAGTGGACTTTATATGGGGTCTATGGTCAAAGATGGACCGAACTAAAAAAAATTTCGTTTTGCGATTTCTTTTTGCATAAAACTTATTTTTGCTGAATTTTGTCGTGATATTCCAATTTTATAGGCATTTATTTATCATTAAGCCATATTTCGGGAAAATATATATTTGTATGGGGGCTATAAGAAATCATGGACCGATTCTTATTATTTTCCGCACACTTTCCTCTTTTATCATAAAAATAACGTATACAAAATTTCATGGTATTATCTGCAATATATTTCAAAATATTGCAACAAAATGGACGAAAAATATCAAATTTTTATGGAGGTGGTCTCACATATTGGTTCATAACTCTGGTTGACCTAAACCGATTTTATATTTTTACCGACAGCAAAGCCGCCGTAAGTAACATAGCAGGTGTCTATGTGACATCGAAGTTAACCGCAGAATGCCGGATATCTCTGAATGAGATAGCGGAACATTCTAGGATAGCGCTGATATGGGTCCCTGGTAGGGGTTACATTACCGGTAAACGGTTAACCGGTTTTCCGGTTTTACCGGTCGTATTGATTACCGAATTTACCGGTAAATTTAAAAGCAAAATACCGGCAATTTCGGTAGTTGTTGATAAATATTTCATTCCAATTGAAGTTAAATTTAAATATAAAATGTAATAAAATTTTTTGAAAAAATTTTATTTATTCGAAGGTTTACTTCAAAGTTAAATATAAGAATTTGAAATTTATTTTTGTATACCTCTGTTATATGTTCTACATAGCTTTCCGTTGGAAAACGTAAATGCAAAAACATACAGAAATATACAAAGAGACACTAGCAAAATGTAATGCATTTTCTGGCCTGCTAAAGCCTTCGTCAGCATTCTTTGTGTCTATTGTTGTTCATTTTCAAATTTCTTATATTCAACTTTTCAAATTTACTATATGAGAATTTTTCCTCTTGCGAGTATTATTTTATTGTAAAAAAATTTTTTGAAAAAATTTTATTTATTCGAAGGTTTACTTCAAAGTTAAATATAAGAATTTGAAATTTATTTTTGTATACCTTTTACAATAAAATAATACTCGCAAGAGGAAAAATTCTCATATAGTAAATTTGAAAAGTTGAATATAAGAAATTTGAAAATGAACAACAATAGACACAAAGAATGCTGACGAAGGCTTTAGCAGGCCAGAAAATGCATTACATTTTGCTAGTGTCTCTTTGTATATTTCTGTATGTTTTTGCATTTACGTTTTCCAACGGAAAGCTATGTAGAACATATAACAGAGGTATACAAAAATAAATTTCAAATTCTTATATTTAACTTTGAAGTAAACCTTCGAATAAATAAAATTTTTTCAAAAAATTTTTTTACAATAAAATAATACTCGCAAGAGGAAAAATTCTCATATAGTAAATTTGAAAAGTTGAATATAAGAAATTTGAAAATGAACAACAATAGACACAAAGAATGCTGACGAAGGCTTTAGCAGGCCAGAAAATGCATTACATTTTGCTAATGTCTCTTTGTATATTTCTGTATGTTTTTGCATTTACGTTTTCCAACGGAAAGCTATGTAGAACATATAACAGAGGTATACAAAAATAAATTTCAAATTCTTATATTTAACTTTGAAGTAAACCTTCGAATAAATAAAAAAAAAAAAAAAATTTTTTCAAAAAATTTTTTTACAATAAAATAATACTCGCAAGAGGAAAAATTCTCATATAGTAAATTTGAAAAGTTGAATATAAGAAATTTGAAAATGAACAACAATAGACACAAAGAATGCTGACGAAGGCTTTAGCAGGCCAGAAAATGCATTACATTTTGCTAGTGTCGCTTTGTATATTTCTGTATGTTTTTGCATTTACGTTTTCCAACGGAAAGCTATGTAGAACATATAACAGAGGTATACAAAAATAAATTTCAAATTCTTATATTTAACTTTGAAGTAAACCTTCGAATAAATAAAATTTTTTGAAAAAATTTTTTTTACAATAAAATAATACTCGCAAGAGGAAAAATTCTCATATATTAAATATAAAATGTTATATTTTAAGAAATATTTTATTTTTATTATTAGGTTAAAACTACATAAACCTTCATTGATACAAACTATTGTGACGCTTCGTTCTATATTGAACATGAGAAATGAATGTAACTCGACAAACGAGTCTTCTGATGATGTAGAAGAAATCCCTGAATCAACCCAGTTAACAATGAAAGACAGGCTACAATTGGCCATTAAAAATCAAAATAAAATAAAATAAAATTGAATAAAATTTCCAACGTAACCAATACCACGATTTTAACAAAAGTAATAAAAAAAGAAATCGCACTCCTTGAAAAAGAACAAAAGCGTGGAAAGTATCTGACGATAGCGTTCAACCACCTCTTGACAGTAAAGCCGACGAGTGTGGAATCAGAAAGAGCTTTTTCTGCAGCAGGGTTAATTTGCACAAAAATTAGAACCAGCCTTAATGACAATACAATTGACACCATTTGCCTATTGCGAGCATATTTTAATACACACGCAGATCTATTCAAAAATTAAAATTTTCTCTTAATGATATAATATATTTTAACATTCTTATTTTGTTTTATTAATAATTACATTTATTTTAAATAACTTTGTTGAACAATGCATTAAACGTTTTATTACTTTAATATATAACAATATATATGTATTTCTCTTTACACAATTTTAAGCATTTATTTTACTCGTTACTGATAAACTTAAAATTAAACAGAATTACCGGTAAATTACCGATAAACCGGTTTTTAAATAAAAAATTTGCCGTTTACCGGTAAAAGCAAATTTCGGTAATTTTATATGCCCTAGTCCCTGGACACAGCTCGATACAGGGTAACTACATTGCTGATGATTTAGCCAAGAAAGGTACAATGCTGGCTGATGAGGAGATTGACTCCTTCACTGGCATTAACATGAAAAGTCTGAAATCACTAATTCAAGATGAAATGTTCAGACTTGCTCAGGTAAGGTGGACAAACGAAATCACCTGCTATATTGCTAGGTCCACTTGGCCCTTATTTGATACGGGAAGGACGAAATCTTTACGTAGTTTTCGTCGCGACCTAATTAGGCTTATTGCCTCTCTACTTACAGGTAACTGTACTTTTGGAACACACGCCAGAAGACTTGGTCTACAATATAATGATTTTTGTAGAAGCTGTCATAACGAGGAGGAGGAGGAGACAGTCATACACTTCCTCTGCGAATGCCCGGCCCTATCGATGAAGAGGTAACGGATACTCGGGGCACCCTTTCTTCCATGTTTGGGTGCACTATCCAGGATTAATCCAAAATGCATCAGCACCTTTGGTTTGACAGGGAAGCAACCGATACGGTTTGAAATCGATAGGGTATCACAATGGGACCAATATAATGGACCCAAGTGAGCTGTTTCAGAAAACGGCTACCCTATAACCTAACCTAACCTAAACCGATTTTGCTGATTTTAAATAGCAAACTTCTCGAAAGCATTTCTGACAGAATTATTGAAGATTTGGATCCCGAATATATCTTGGGACTGTAGTGCAAATTCATCACCCATTATCACTTACCCATATTATTATTATTCTTATTATCTACATTTATAGTTAACCTACTTACTCTAATTATTATACCCACCTAATGTATAGTTAACCTACTTACTCTAATTATAATATCTATACCTAGTCTAAAACTGTTATACAGCATGCAACTCTAAAGCATAAATAAAATGAGTATGTTGTCTACGGACAGTCTGCATACAAAACTTGAAACAACCAGTTGAATTTGTTTTAATACTTAAATGCAGATATTATAGGACTTCAAAAAACTGATTTCAACATCCAGACAGACAGACAGACGGACATGGCTTAATCGACTCCGCTATATATAAGGCTCCAGAATATATATACTTTATAGGGTCACAAATTTTTTTTCTGGAAATTACACACGGAATGACAAACTTATATATACCCTTCTCACGATGGTGAAGGGTATAAAAACGAAAAAAAAGAATAGAAGAAAATTTTTGTATCGCACAAAAATACTAAAATAAAAAAAACAAAAAAAATATATATAGAAGAAAATTTTTGTATTGCACAAAAATACTATAAAGGGAAAGAAATCTTTGTATCGCACAAGGATACTAATGAAACATAGCACAAATAGAACAATAAAATTTCAAAAAAAAAAGAGAAGACAGAAATCTTTGTATCGCACAAGGATACTAATGAAAATATAGTGCAAATAAAAACTAAAAATTTAAAAAAAGGAGATTAATAAGTTGGGGGTTAGAATATGAGTGAATATCATATTAATTGAATAAATAATTTAGACGAGAAATTGAAAAGAACACCACACTTAATATAGTTTCGCAAAGTATCACCTACTTCCGAGAACCTACTACCCAGGGAAAGGAAACGATTACAAGGTTGATTAATAATCACCTCCGGATAACTACAACAAAGGACATGATCTTGTTATTAATATCAATGTGAGTTGTATACATATTTATATATATCATATCTAAAAAAAAAAAATTTTGGGTAGAATTTTTTTTTAATCGAGATTAAACTCGAAATCGAGATATAATTAATGTCAAAAAAGAGGTTTTCACTTTACAAACTACCTAAATTATTTAAAAGCAAAAGCTTAACTTCAATTTTCGAAACAGAGCAATTAATTGTAATGACTAACGAATTTCAGGATCAACTTGCGTCTGGAACTGTCAGGTTTAGCAGCAGTACAGATGGACGTTTTCCAATCGTTAAGAATACCGGATGCCATCAAACAATTACCTACATTCGATGGTAATCCCAGACTTTTGTACGAATTCCAGAAGAGATTCTTTTGTTTATTAGGGGAACAGATAAAACCCCATATGGACAAATCCTGCTAAGGGCTATACGTAACAAAATTGAAGGTCAGGCAAACGAAGTACTTAACATGTACGGTACACCATTGAATTGGAACGACATTAAGGGAAATTTAATAACTCATTATTTTGATAAGCGTTCAGAAACTTCTCTGATAAAAGACCTGGACAACTTAAAACAATATGGGAAACCATTCGAAAAATTTTATAGCGAAGTTGTGGAACTTCAATCGGCTCTTTGTAACAATATATTGTTACACGAATCAGACAAAAACGTAATAAGTGCTAAGAAGTCACTTTACGGTGAAATGTGTCTAAACTCTTTTGTTACGGGATTAAAGGATCCATTAGGGGCAACAATAAGAGCTATGAGACCAAACTCGTTGGCGGAAGCCTTGGATTTTTGCATTAAAGAGCAAAATATATACAATCAACAAGGGCCATCTCGCAACTTTTCTAATAGATATAATAATCAATATAGGCAAAATAATTACCCATATCTAAGGGATCGTTATTAAAATAGACCAAGTTACAGTGGCCATCAATATGGGAACAGTAATACTTTAGTACCCACGGTCACACAAAGAATGGATATTCGCAACCGGAACCAATGGACACATCAAGTGGGTTTACTCACCTAAGAAACATAAATTCTTTCCCAAGCATAAAACAGAGCCCGAGGTCACAAATTAGAAGACAACCGAATATGGAAATTATTATGCATGGACTAAGGGAAGAATACGAGTAGACTAACGTGGACGAGGAAGTAAATTTTCAGAAATCCGCCTCACAAAACACACGGGAGATAGGAATAAACATGGATCCGAATAAGTTTACATAAAAATCAATTTTTCTAATAATAAAGTTCTCAAATTCCTAATAGATACTGGGGCTTCGACTTCATTTATTACTCCAGAGCATGTAGACCTAACAACATATCAAATGCAAACCAACAATTATAAAAACTGTTAGAGAAGCATACAATAGATAAATTAGTAATACTGCCAATATTTAAGGAATTTAATCAGGACGGGAAACTTTCACTCTTATTATTCAAATTTCACAACTACTTCGATGGTCTTTTAGGAATTGACTATTTATCTAATATAGGTGCTAAGATCGATTTACAAAAGAATGTATTAGAAACAAAATATTCATCAATTCCACTATACCATAAGCCAAATATTTGTTCTGGCAAAATCCCAATTGAACCAAATAAAAAAATGTTGATTTGGTTACCCGTCGATGTCAAATCAGGGGATATCTTTATTACGGACACCTTTATTAATGAAAACCTAGTCATATCAGCTGGTATTTATACAGCAAAAAACTGGTTTAGCTGGATAGAGGTAACAAACTTAAGTAATTCATCAGAAACTGTATATTTCAATCAACCTTTAAAAACACAAGAGTATTGTGATCAACAATTTTTTGAGGTTAATAATATTGAATTTAAAGCATTCGATAACAACAAAGATATTGACATAAAGGATCTATTACGTATTAGTCACCTCAATCAAGAAGAAAGGAGACTTCTATTAAAATCATGTAGGAAATATTCGGATGTTTTTTACAAAGAGGGTCAAGAGCTGACATTTTCGAATAAAATCAGACACAGTATACCAACAACAAACGATATACCGATATATACAAAATCCTATAGATACCCGTACGTTCACAAGACAGAAGTACAAAAACAAATTGCTAAGTTGTTAAACCAGAACATAATTAGATTAAGCTACTCACCTTGGAGCTCACCCGTCTGGATAGTACCGAAGAAGAAAGATGCTAGCGGGAAACAGAAATGGAGTTTAGTAATTGACTATAGGAAGGCGAATGAGAAGACTATGCAAGATAAATACCCTATCCCAAAAATCAACGAACTACTAGATAAATTAGGTAGATGCATGTACTTTTGTACTATATACCTGGCCAGTGGATTCCACCAAATAGAAATGGAACCAAAAGACATTCCGAAAACTGCATTTTCAGTTGAAGGGGGACATTACGAATTTGTTAGAATGCCATTCGGGCTAAAGAATTCACCTTCTACATTCCAAAGGGTCGTGGATATTGTCCTTAAGGAATTAGTGGCAAAAATATGTTTAGTTTATTTAGATGACATCATTATCTTTGCGACTTCTCTACAAGAACATATCAACAATTTAGAACTAGTCTTTGAAAGATTGAGAAACTCGAACTTCAAAATTCAATTAGATAAGTCAGAATTCTTACGAAAAGAAATAGAATTCTTGGGACACATAGTTTCTACTGAAGGTATTAAACCAAACCCCGGGAAAATAAGTGCTGTAAAATAATTTCCGATACCGAGAACCCCGAAACAACTCAAATTCTTTTTGGGTTTACTGGGTTATTACAGGAAATTCATCCCTAATTTTGCAAAAATAACGAAGCCACTAAAAGTTTGTCTGAAGAAGAGGAAGGAGATATAACTTACTGAAGATTACAAGAGAACTGTTGAAATGTGTAAAACTCTACTTTGTAATGATCCTATATTACAATACCCGGATTTTTCCAAAGATTTCGTTTTAACTACAGATGCTAGCAATTATGAACTAGGGGCTATATTGTCTCAGGGACAAATAGGGAGCGATAAACCTATCTGTTATGCTAGCAGAACATTGAGTGGCACAGAAACTAACTATTCCACAATCGAAAAAGAGCTGTTAGCTATAGTATGGGCTACAAAATACTTTAGACCTTACTTTTTCGGTCGCAAATTCAAGATAGTCACATACCATAGACCGTTAACATGGATAATGGGGCTGAAAGAACCCAATTCAAAACTGGTACGTTGGCGAAGTTAGAGGAATTCGACTACGAAATTCTTTATAAAAAAGGGGTACAGAATTCAAACGCTGATGCACTCAGTAGAATAAGACCGGACGTAAACAATCACGAAGCTTTTTCTACTCCCGGCACTAGCGGAAGTACAGTGCACTCTGCAAAAGAGAATTTAGACGATGGTATTTCAATTTCAGAGAAACCTCTAAATGAATTTAACATTCAATTAATACTCGAAGTACGTACGGAATCAAAAGTTACGGTTGAAGTACCTTTCAAAAATAAGTTGAAACGGGTAGTCAGATCAGCGGCCTTTGACAAGGATTCAATAATAAAAATCTTCATCAAATTTATTAAACCAAATAGACTCGTAGCAATTTATACAAACGATGACGTTTTTCGTATAATATAGAAAATTTACTCCGCATATTTCGCTAATAATAAGCGATACCGATTATTACGTTGTACTCTCAGAATAAAGGATATTACCGATAATGACGAACAAGATGAGATTATAAGGAAATATCATCAAAATTGTTCATGTCTACAGGATGGTATTGGTGTTCCCGTCTCTGTCCTGTTGGGAGATGATGTTACCATCAACAATATAACGACAAAACATAGAGCGCTGCTTTAAATATATTTTAGCTTAAGTTAGTTTTTCGTTAAATTTAATTTTAACATTATGTTAGATTTTCGAGCCATTTTGTTATTTATTCGTTGTCTCGATCTCAAGGAATTTAGTAATTTTATAGTATTTTTTTTTAGAGTATATATCGAGCCCATCATTCTTGAATTTATAAATAAAACTATAAAGTTTGTACAACTCTATTATTGAAAAAAGGAAAGTCTTTCATTTTCAATAAAAGCTGAATCTGCCCAATTTAAAAATAATCCTCTTTTTATTAACGCAAATCAAGTTGTTTTGAAACTTGGTTAGCAAATTTGCAGGTCCCACAAAACCATTTAGAACCACACTTGGTGAGTGAACATTTGGTCCTTCGAACCGGATACTTTGGTGGGACAAATTTTTCAGATATATTAAAAAAAGGTGATATTTAATTTTATTAATTTTAATATTTTGGTTAGAATAAAAATTCTACCAAAAACATTTATTTTGTTAGCTACACATCATTAAGGTAATGTAGTGTTTTGATCTGCATTATCATTCAATGGTTAATGTATTAGTTAAAATTACCCAGTATTTTTACCAACACTGTCGTACTGTTTTTAGCTCAACAACACTGTCTTCGTATGACAGCTGTCAATACTTGACATTTTTACTTTTTTATAGACATAAATAAAAACAATAAATAACATAGAAAAACTTGGAAAAATAGCTACTCGGTGTGTTTTTGGTCAAAAATAAAATACAGGGTCTTTGTTATTTATATAAAAATCAAAAGAAAATATTCTTTTCATAGATAGACAAACAGTGAATTCAAATTTTGTAGCGATTATTTATAAAAAGAAAATTACACAGAAATATCCACTGGCATTTTGGCACAACAAGAAATGCTAATGAAATAAGGCAAAACATTGTTGTGTTAGTTAATGCCTGTGTCTTTTATTCTTTTATATGTATGTTAATGCCATATTACAAATATTACATACACATTACATCTTACAGTTAGTGATGCCATATTCTTATATTTACGTTATGATAATGGTATGACATAAATGTTATATATGCAACATCTTCTTTCTTAAAGGTAAATTTAAATAAATACAATAAGTATGTACAATTAGGTTAATGAATAATAAAAAATACAATTTAAAAATAAAGTTTACAAATTCAATTTTCTAGGTTGCCTTATAAATCTACCTTTTCTACCATCATTATCAGATCATTATCAGAAATGACTGGTACTTCAGTATGTATTTGGTAATCTTCTTGTAACTCATTATTATCAATGTTTTCAAGTTTATTATCATGTGGTGTTTTCTTTATATGGTCTTGACTTCTTCTGTAAAGAATACCATTGTTATCCTTTACAATAAATGACCTTGGTTCTTTACATGTATCAACAACTTGGCCTTGAAACCAACAACTTGTAGGTGTTTTCTTGAACCTAATAGAATCTCCTTCTTGCACGGGGCTTACTCTTTTTGCTGTTTTGTTATAATAATCAGTATATTTCTGAATGTTTGAACTCAATTTCTCTTTATATTCATTACTAGCTGACCCGGTCCGCGTTGCTGGCCCTAAGCAAACATTAGGGTTGTATTACCACACGATTTAAATTAAGCTTTTAAAGAAATGTACGGCCTTTAAATAAATTTATGGAATCTCTATCATAAAGATTTGTTACAGAATAACTTGCATATGGTCTAGGTATGGAAAATTATATTTATTTATTACTTCATCTTGGGGCCAGCGGATATTCAATGTTTTTTTTTTTGGTGTGCCGTGTGGAAAACATAAATTTTCCAAAATTAAGCCAGCAATAGTTAATGATGTGACTCTTGCTTTATTGATGGCAATAGTACAGGTAAGACGCAAAGGGAATTGGAGCCGCTTTAATTGGAATGGTAAATCGTTGGAAATCATCCGAATTCGTTGAATAAGTACATCTTCGCCTTTGAATCTGCCACCGATGATTGTTGCCTCGATTAAATTTGGTGAGCAGTTTTTGATGGTCAATATGGTTCCGTTGCATAACTTTGGTGCGTTTAAGTTGCGAATAAGATATACCGGTGATCCAACGTTTAATGTTAGCACATGCGGTGACATTCCGGGTGGCTCCAATGAATTTAAAAATTCAGTGGGATAATTGACGGCTTGTTCTTCATCCATTACTGTATCGATCGATTTGTATTTGATTAATTTGGCGGGCAGTTTCAATTGAATTTGCTCATTGAGCTTGTTGGCATCGTAATTTGTTGATGCCAAAATTGCACGTTCCCACAGCCAATCCGATTTTTTGTAGAAGAGTGTTAGACTTGGGAAAACCTTGTCGACAACGGATTGAATATTCATTTGCATTCGACAGAAGTTAGGCGGGAACGAAATCTCGTTCGTGGCGCGATTAAGTGGAATTTTTCCATTTCCGATGTCAAAAAGTTGTTCTGAGAATGTTTGGACGACGGGTCTTGCAACAAATGCACACGCATGTTCGTCGATAGCGTGATTTTCTCGACTCGGTTCCAAAGATATGAAGCTTTCAAGCATGCGTTCAGCTCATCTGCGGTCATTGATAACGGGCAAAGTTTGACGAAAAGCACCAACAAAAAGAATAAGAGCGCCTCCCATCGGTTTGTAGTATCCTCGAAAATCACGTAGAGTCCGATCAAGCGCTTCGAGCAATTTGTTTGAATGTACCGTTATTTTTTATCCGCGTTTGAAAAAACTCACAAATGTGCACAAAATGTAGGTATCTTAAATGCAAGGATACATAAAGTTTTTTATCATTGATTGATGATATAATCAGGTCTATTCGGGAAGTCACTTTTCCACAAATACGCGTTTCATTAAATTTTTCTATTCTAAAATACGTTAGCGATGTGAGTACCAGAAAACAAAAGATGTGCAAACAGAAAGCATATGTTTTTGTTCACTTTGTATGCATTCTAAAATACTTGTTCACCACACATCTACATAATTTTCGTTCGAAGATTGATTTAGCGCGTAAAAATAAAATACCTACAAAATTGAAAAATCAACAACAAGCGTATGCTTCAAATGTAAGTAAATATATGTACATGTATAAAAACATACAATGAAAGTTAATTCTGTTTCTTTGTCCAGGTCTAAAAAACAAACATCATTGCAACAGTGTCATTAATAGCCATGGTTACGCCTGGTATCGAAGATTTTTGAAAGAAGTATATTCGGGTTTCTTCTTTTGTCTGCTCATCCATTTTGATACTTATACATTAATGGCTTAATTTCTCTTCGATTGCAACTAATACTTCAGACAGAAGTTTTGAAAAAGTTGACTACGAAATATTATGATGCCAATCCTTGCCAACTCCATGTTGGTAGTTTCCATCAGCGAAGAAACGAAGTGCTGCAGCCAGCTTGTCAACAGGCTTTAAGCATCCAAGCCGTGATTTTGTCTTCCAATTCATATAAAATATATTTAAATGCCTCTGTTGATTCTAAAAATTTTCTTAAAACTTCTTTTGGTATTAGAAGAGGTGATTTTAAATTTGTAATAAACATTCATATTTCTTAAAATTTTAATTACTCCTATGAGATTTTCAGGTTGTGCATTAATTAAAAATGCAATCGAATAAATCTCAATTTTTATTTTTAAATTATATTTAGAAAATATAAAAATTCTGTGTATTAATTAGACAGCTGTTTTCAATGTTTATGTTTTTCATAAGAGATTACAAAAATCGATTACTGCAAACGATAATTCTTCACTCGTATTTTAGAATATGTCGAAGACGAAATGTCGAAAGTGAACGTTCGACGACGAAGAAGTGAAGCGCGTATTCCCGAATAGACCTGAATATTATTTTTAACTTATTGTATAATGTTGCACCTTAGTAAGCGCGAAATATCTTCTGTTATCGAATGATGTAAATATTTTGTAAATAAACCGAAAACTCGGATTTTTGAATGCAACATTTCGAAAGTTTTAAAATTTTGATATTGGATCGTTAATAACATAAGTTTTTTGCAAATATCTTCGGAACTACATAACCGATTTAAGAGTTTGATATCTCGTTTTGAAAAACATGACAACGGCTTTGAAAAAAATGAAATAAAATAAAAAAAGCAAAATATATGTATGTATGCTCGTATGTCTTTGGTGATGCAATATGAAAATTGGATTTTGCCACGCCCCTGCGCCCGCAGACTGAAAAACCAAGCAAACATTAATATTTTTATTTTTACCTCGCCTTCAGTAAGGTGTGGATACAATCTGTATGAAGTAGATCTGTAAAAACCCATGCAGAAGCAATTAATCAATTAAAAAAAGTGGGCGTTAGAGTAGGTGTGGTCGTACCAATGGTGGTAACTTGACCTTACCACTGAGACAGCACAACCCAGGCGATTCTCCGGTGAACTTTAATGCACCGCAATGGTTGCACATCTCCATTGGGCCAATTTGAACGGAAGGATGCGAGCTGTAGTCAAAAGTGCAATCGTAATGAAATGCTACTCGATTCAAATCAACACTTGAAGCTCTTCTTCTTTCGCGTTGATTTAGATTTTCACGTTGTTGAATTGCTTGATTTAATCCATGATTTCTCATTGCTAATCGACCCGTTTCATTTGTCGCCTGTCTTTCTTCTTGTGTTTGCGTTACGCGAAGTCGGGCCATACTAACACGGCGCAGATCTCGTGCGATTTCTTGTTCATCCGTATTCAATCGATTGGTAATATTCCGATTTGTAATTGCATTACGGGTTCGGTGCGAAACATCAGATCTTCTGGGTCGCGGCATTATGAATAACACTGAGAAATTAATGTCACAAAATCATTTAGGGAGCTTACCTTGTAAAATCACTTTTAAAAAAGGTTGAAAATTTTTAAATACTACAAAAATAAATCAGGTGCCAAAAGTTTATGCACACAACGCTATCTACTGGTGAATACTTTTGCGAGTATTATAATATCTTTATTATAGATGTTAACCAAAGTGATGATGAGAAAAAGGGGTTTGACCTATAGCAGGATTAAAGGGGGTAATCTATAATAAAGATACAATTATAATTACTCAGAAATTGAATAATTATAATTGTGGGTTGAGAGAAATTAAGGGGTTAAATGACAAAACTCATAGGCTGGTTCGTATAGAATAAATATCACCTTTTGTTTTTGCTTTTATACAATTACAATTCAGTTTCCTTTATTTTGAATTCATCAATGTTCGATATGTTAAATATTTAAGGTAAAGGCAAAGGTAAGTATAAAATTTAAATTTCAAATAAATGTGTATGTGTATATTAATTTGTAATTATTTAGTTTCAAGATAAGTATAAATTTCTAATAAGAACTAAGCTTCTTGATGGTTTTAAAGTAAGTGAGTTTTCTTTCCTTGTAAAATATGTTTGTTAGTTATTAAATTTCCAGTGCGTTAAAACTTCGTGTTTTTGACGGAAACTGGCGATTGAAAACTTAGCGCTGCCACATTTTGTGTCTTTTACGATATAGCTCACACTACAAATGCTTATATTAATTGCAGTTTAATAATTAATATAAAAATTATATAAATTTGCATTTTATAATTTTAGTGTTCAAACTAGTATGGACATGCCGCCGGCCTTGGCACTAGGCAAGAATTGGACCCTCTTGGGCTCATAATACGTGAGCCAACGAACGAATCGCCTCTACCAATATTTTATTGTTATAGCTAGGTGAGTGACTTGTTGACTGGCTTGTTGTTGGTTGTCACGACTAACAGGTGGTTGATGTTGTTGTTGACTGTATTGGTTTGGCTGCCGACGATGACCTTGTTGCTGTTGATGATGAACACGTTGACGACGTTGGTGTAACAACGTGTGATGATACTTGTCACATATCCTGCAGGTGTCCATTGATTGACAAGCTCTTATTGTGTGGCTTTTTGCCAGACAATTGATGCAATAGCGGTGGTTCTCCACCACGTTCTCTCTCTTCATAGGGCTCATTTTTATGAATTTGCGACAAAATCGCAGTGCGTGAAAGCTGGCACACAACGCACACTTGTAGATTGGCTGCGGCGACTTGAAATAGGCCTTGTGGTTTCGTCTCGACTTATAGTGCGATGGGATGTTTGACTACGTTGACTTGCAGTCGGCCGGGTAATTTCGAGCCTTCGGTTGTTCCTATGGATATAAATTACTTTTATTAAAATAAATTAAAAACAAAAATGGATAAACGGAAATGGGGAGGTTATGTGCTGTAGAATGCAAAATTATATGTACATAAATTTACGAATATAATTGAGCAATATGTAAATGTGTGTGAAGTAAGCTAAAGTTTAAATTAAGAGATAAAGAGAATAAATGTGAATTCATATATTTTATAACAAAGGTTTTGTTTAATATTAGACCGAAATTCTGAGATTTAGCAAAGAGTTTCGTCCTTGTTTGCAAAGGGAAGGAGACACAATTTAACAATTGGGCGAGTTATTGTTCCGGTAGCTATGCGTACCTCAGCTGCACGTATATTGTTATCAGATCCTGGGAACGTTTTCTCAATCCTTCCCAAACGCCATTCGTGGGGTGGTAATAAATCATCTATTACAACCACTAGGTCACCAATGTGAACGTTTGGAGAAGAGTTCTTCCATTTATAGCGCTTGTGTAGAGACTTGAGGTAGTCTTCTTTCCATCGTATGGAACATTGATGGTGAATTGCTTTCAATTTTTCCCATCGGTTTATAAGGGACATATTCTGGAAGTTTTGTTCTGGGAACGCTATCAAGGGAGCGCCTCTTAAAAAGTGACCTGGGGTCAATGCTGTCAAATCTGTGGGATCTTCCGATAGTGCAGATATTGGTCGAGAGTTGAGTACTCCTTCAATACGAGCTAACACAGTAGCCAATTCTTCATAAGTGAATTTATGGCACCCCGCAACTCGTTTAAAGTGGTATTTGAAGCTTTTTACGGCGGCTTCCCATAAGTCGCCCATGTGCGGAGCGTGTGGTGGTATAAATTTCCACTCGAACCCGTGAGTAATGTATTTCTGAGCTATGTCGTGAGCTGCGTGTTTGACAAAAGCTGAAAATTTGAGTTCAAGTTCTCTACTGCAACCGATAAAATTTCTGCCATTATCTGTTACTACTCTTTGGGGTAGGCCTCGCCTCCCAACGAAACGACTAAATGCAGCTTCAAATGCAGCAGAGGATAGAGCTGAGCAGGGTTCTAGATGTATCGCTTTCGTGCTGAAACAAACAAAAACACTGACGTAACCTTTAACATAGGGTGATTTTCTTAACGAAGATGTTTTTAATTCAAACGGGCCGGCAAAATCAATACCTGTTATTTGAAAGGGTAGAGAAAGGTTACATCTCTCCGGAGGTAAGGGTGCCATTATTTGTGAATATGGCTGTTGTTTGAATATTATACAACATTTACAGTTACGTATTATCTTTTTAATACGTGGTTTCAGTCTGAATATAAAAAATTCAGTTTGTACTGCTCTGTACATTTGACTGCATTCAGCATGACATAAATGTGTAAATGGGTTAGATATAACTGGCAAAATCGTGAATTACCAGGTAAAATGATAGGGTAACGTTCTGAATAAGGAAGAGAGGATTGAGATAATCTACCATTTACTCTCATAATAGAATTTGGATCTAGAAATGGGTTCAAACTTTTTAGAGAACTTTTGTTTGAAATAGTCTTAGAGTCATTTAGACAACTATATTCTTCGGGGTAAAAACTTTTCTGAGCTAAGATAATTAGTTTAGTTTTAGCATTTTTCATTTCCTTTTGAGTTAAATGATGCAGAGCGTTACTATTATCATTTGGTTCTTGCTTTTTTAGGGATATGTTTAAGAATCTGAAAATGTAACAAATAATGCGTAAAGCCTTGGAGTATGATGAATATTTGTCTAAAATATCATTTCTTTCAACTTCACTGTGAAAGGATTGAGTTTCTGTGCATTTTTTGATAGCGTGAAGAGGATTTCGTTTTGGCCATGTAGAAGAGGGATTAGTTAGCCATACCACCAGAGAGAATTATAAGCAAGTTCCTGTGGTTTGCAGCCACGTGTTCCCAAATCGGCTGGGTTGTCGTGCGTTGAAACGTGTCGCCATATTGCATCTGGAGCAATGAGATTGATCTGAGAAACTCTGTTGGCCACATATGTCTCCCATGTTGAGGGGGGGTTTAGAAAGCCATCCCAGGACTATGGATGAATCAGTCCATAAATATATATCTTTGGTTTTAAAATTCAATGTAGAGTTAATGTACTTAAGGAGTTTTGTTAAGAGTAGGGCTCCGTTAAGTTCAAGCCTTGGAAGACAAACTGTCTCAATTGGAGCAACTTTACATTTGGCTACTAACAAATTTGAAAACGCTGTGTGGGTATGAGTTTGACACTTTGCATATAACACTGCACAGTATGCTGATTTGGATGCATCAGAAAAGCCGTGAATTTGAATAGAATCTGAAGGTGTAAATTGTAGCCAGCGGGGTATAGATATAGTGTCTACTTTCTGTAGATCTTGTACAAGAGTATTCCAATTTTGAAGAGATTCTTGGGAAACTTCTTCGTCCCATTGCAGTTTTTCTAACCACAATTGTTGCAAGAAAATTTTTGCTCTGATGACTATTGGAGCCAGCCAGCCAGCGGGGTCAAATAACTTTGCAATTGAGGAGAGTATTTGTCGTTTTGTTATTTTTGTAACTTGATTAATTTCTGCAAATTGATAAGTAAACGAGTCATTTAGCGCATTCCATTTAATACCAAGGGTTTTGGTAGCGCTCGTCTCATGGAAGCGAAGAAAATCGTGATCATAAAGATCTTCTTTTGGTAAATGTGCGAGAAGTTTGGGATTATTTGCGGTTATCTTTTTTAATGGGAAACCCGCTGAATTTAACGCTTCTATGAGCTGAGTTTGGGCAGTGAGAGTTTCTTCTATTGTGTAGCCACCAGACAGAATATCATCAACATAAGTTTCTGTTCTCAGAATTGATGATACCTTTGGGTACTGGGATTCTACATCTGAAGCGAGTTGTAAAAGGGTGAGAATCGCTAAAAAGGGGGCGCAGTTTACTCCAAAAGTAACTGTTTTTAACTCGAAATCTTTTATAGGGCTGTCTGGTTGACTTTGGAACAAAATCTTTTGATATGGTCTGTCATCTGGGTGTATAAGAATTTGGCGATACATTTTTTGAATATCGCCACTAAATACAAATTGATACTTTCTCCAATTGAGTATTGTTGTTATTAAATCATTTTGAAGTGTCGGGCCTGCATAGAGAACATCATTCAGTGAAACTTGAGACTTTGTTTTCCTTGACGCGTTGAAAACGACTCTAACCTTTGTGGTTTTATGTTCTGGTCGCACAACCGCGTGATGAGGTAAATAATATGAGAGATATTTACCTTGAGATATAATTTCTTGGGAGTTAGATTCTTCCATATGATTTAGCGATAAATACTCTTCCAAAACTGCTTTGTATTGGGACTGTAACTCTAAATCTTTCGATAGTGTTTTTTCCATTCTGGAATATTGAGCAAGGGCTACGAATCTTGAGGAACCAAGGAAGATTTCTTTAGGATATTCTGTTTTGAATGGTAATATAACTATATATCTACCATTTTTATGACGAGTGGTTGTCTGAGTGTAGAAATTTCACAAATTTCATCTTCTTTTGAGTTTGTGTGAACCGATGGGATTTTTTCATCTTCCCAACACTTTTTTAATAGTTTAGCGAGTTCATCATTTTCAGACGAAGTGACTTCAGTTGTGAAGGCTTGAATTGCTTCAGCTTTCATGGGACCACTTAGCACCCAACCGAAAATAGTTTTATATGCCGATGTCTTGCCACAAATATTCTTTTTTATGCCATCGAGATTGATAAAATGCTCATAGTCATTGCCTAAAATCAAATAAATTTGTGAAGTTTTATTAAAAGTTGGGTCGGCTAGATCTAAGTTTTCAAGTTCTTTTGTGTTAGGGATTTCAAATGAACATGCTGGGAGCCGTTTTGTTACTTTTGGCAAGACTATAGCTTTTATAGGTATTCTTATATTTGTTCTTTTGGCGTATAGTGTGAACTCACATTCTTTATTTGCGGCCTGTTTTTGACCACCAATGCCCACGATTTCGAAATGAGTATTTTGATAAGGCAGCTGAAGACGATTTCTAATTCGTTCAGTTAAAAATGTTCGTTGAGAACCAGGGTCAATTAAAGCTCTTATAGTAAATAGTTCGCCTTGGCATTCTATTTGCATGAGTGCAGTTCGTAATAGAATGTTTTCATTGCTAGTAGAACAATTAGCTTGAATGTGTTTTGAGGTGGTAGGTTGCTCACTTTGAGTGTGATTTTGAGTAATTTTTGGGAAAGAGTTTTGGGAATTAACTGGTTTGTTTGAACCATTTTCAGCAATTTCATTATTATTGGCAATATTTTGGGATTTTTTAGCCATGTGTAATAGGGTGTGGTGAGGTTTCTTGCAATAGAGACATGTTCGTTTGCTTTTGCAATTTACTTTTATGTGTGAATATCCTAAACAATTATTGCAATATTTATTTTTGAACACAAAATCAATTCTCTCTTGTACCGAGAATGATCTAAACTTTGGGCATATTCTAAGTGTATGTTCTTCATTACATAACTTGCAAGAAGAGTTTGTGTTTTCTTGTACTACATATGTTTGTATGTTTGAAGATTTAGTGAGGGACAAGCTATCTTTGGAGTTTCTGATGCTTGTAATACGTTCAACAGCTTCGTATCTATCTACTAGAAACTGTGACATTTGGGACCATTTTGGAAGCTCACGAGGCGCTGTAAGCGTTTGTTCCCATAGAGAAAGAGTTAATTCTGGCAGTTTTGTTGATATTAGTCGAATGAGAATAGGATCCCAACTTTCGACAGCAACACCAAGAGTTTTAAGGGTTGCTAGAGAGTCATTAACTGACGATTGAATTCGTCTGATAGACTCACTATTCTCATTAGTAGCTGGAGAAATGTCAAAGAGAAGTTTTATTTGATTGTCTACAAGAACACGCTTGTTCTCGTAGCGGGATTTTAAAGCATTCCATGCCAGTTGAAAATTATCATGTGAGAGAGGATATCTTTTAACTATATCACCAGCTTCGCCTCTTGTTTTGTTACGAAGATGATACAATTTTGTGACGGGAGTGAGCTTTGAGTGATTAATGTGCACTGCGGTGAACATATCACGAAACGAGGGCCATTCTTCGTAACTACCTCTGAATACTTCTGTATCACAGGGAGGGAGCTTTATGCAATCGCTTGAGTTATGTGGCATAATGTCTTGTGTTAAAGCTAGAGCTGGGATAGAATAGCGGGATGTTGACTGAAATACAGGCCTATTTGGGGTTTCTATGTGAGAAACTTTTATTAATTCCACAATTTGGGAAGAACAGTGATAATATGCGCTTGCGCATGCGTCATATTCACTTTTAGCTTGTACTTTAAATTCAGAATCAACTGTGTCACTTTGAGATAACATGACATTTTTGTAAGAAATATCTAAATTTGTCCATCTTGTTTCTAAGTCTTTTAACTTAATTTCCAGAACTGATCCAGTTTGATCCTCTACTTCAGTTCTGTTGAATAAGTCGCAAAAGTGAAGCAAATGTTCACAATTGAACAGAAAACACTCTTTAGAAGGGGATCCAGTTAAATCGTTGGACGTACTATTGGATGTAGAAGTCATTTTGCTGAGTGAAATGATACTAGGTTTTAATAAGTGAATACAATTGAACCCTGAGTATATGGGTGTGATTGTATTTAATAAACTTTCTAATGAATAGAATATAGAATACGACACTAAATATGTTATTTAGTTTATTAAGGCAACTTTTTAGGTAAAGGTATAAAGAGTTATAGCATTAAACACTTATTGTATAGTGTTAATAGTTAAATTCACTACTCTGCTCGTTGTGATAGAGATAAAAAAACTATGGGATATATAGCACTAGTTGCGAGCAGAGCATGTAAAATTGCCTAGTTGAGTAAATTCACTTTTAATAGCACCGATTTAATGGATTAAAGAGTAAAAATTATTTTAAAATTCTTATTTTATGTGGAATGTAGAAAATTATCAAAATGGAAAACCGATAGCTTTTGTATATTATTTATTATACTTCAATTTATAATAACTTTGAAATAAATAAATAAAATTTTCAAATTTCGTGGTAAACTGTTTCGAAAATTTAGGGTTAGTTAATTTTTGTTAATGGATTTACTTGTTTAACCATTGATTTTAATAGACTGTAAAATTTTATTTTCAATATAAATGTTTTCGGAAAATAGTGGTATGTATTTTAATTAAATTCAACTTTCTTATGAAATTTTTTAATGTTTTATAATTGTGTTGTATTTGAAATTTATTTAAAGGAGTAAAATAACACAATGGTAACTCTTATGAGAAATATGTATGTATCTATACTGCTATGTGAATAGCTTAAATTATTATTGTTTTTATAATTAATTTGTTTTTGGCGTATTTTTATTTAATTTAAACTTTTTCTTGATTATATATAATCAGTTTAACTTTCTCAAGTAAAATTTTTAATTTATTCTGTAAAACAATTACAAAATACTTAATTAATTTGTTTTTGTGACCAATGTTTATAGTTATTATAATTGTTTTTTTTTTTTATATACATTTAATTTATTTATTGAATCTTCAGAAATGAAATGACAATAAGTTTTCGAATCTTAATACTAAAAGAAAATAATAAGTCCAGCCAGTGCTAGACAAAATATTATGATACTACAAAAAATTTATATCCACTGATCCAGTCATCTGTTTTGCGCTTGAGTTAAAGCAAGGGTATCCCTCCTTCTCAACCGAACATGGCCAGTAAAGTTAAGGATGTCTCGTGCAAGTGGGTTTGGATGGTGTTCAAGTTTGCTGACATATTTTGAGGCGTGTTTTGTAAATTCGACTTTCACCAAAGGAATGCCTAGATCTTTGTGGATTCGAGAACTTTTAACATACCATGGAGCTGCAGTAATTGTACGTAGAATCTTATTTTGACCCCTTTGAATTTTTTCAATGTTGGATGCTGAGGCAGTACCCCATAAGTGAATTCCATAACACCAGATTGGCTTTAGAATTGCATTGTACAACAAAAGTTTGCAATCCAACTTTAATGTAGAATTTCTGCCGATTAGCCAATTAATTTGCACTGCTTTTAATCTCATCTGGGTAAGTTTTGCGTCGATATGAGACTTCCAAGTTAAACGACGATCGAGGTGGATTCCGAGGTATTTGACTTCATTGTGTTGCGGGATAATTTGATTATTTATTCTGATGAACGAGCAGGTATCTTTTCGCAATGTGAAAGTTATATGAATACATTTCTGTTCGTTAACCCTGATTTTCCAAAGCTCAAGCCAATTCTCTAGTTTATAAACATATTTCTGCAAGTTCTGTGATGCTATTTGTTGGTCCTTATGAACGCTAATAAAGGCTGTATCGTCTGCAAAAGTTGAAGTATGTATTATGGGGTCTAACGGCATATCGGATGCATAAATCAAATATAAAGTTGGACCCAGTATGCTACCCTGGGGTACTCCTGCTTCAATTGGCTGAGCGGGGCTTAAAAAATCGCCTTCTTTGATTGTAAATTTGCGACCATATAAATAACTTTTCATAAGTTTGTGGGTGTTAGCAGGCAGAGTTAATTTAATTTTATGCATTAAACCTTCATGCCAGACTTTGTCGAACGCTTGCGACACATCAATGAAAAGGGCGGAGCAGTATTTTTTCTCTTCGAACGACTGTCTTATCACATTTACTAATCTGTGTGTTTGTTCGATGGTACTGTGTTTAGCTCTGAACCCGAATTGGTGATTTGGGATACATTCAGAATTGGAATCAACTTAGCCAATAACAATTTTTCAAACAGTTTTTAAATTGTCGGCAGTAAACTAATTGGCCTATATGACTCTACTTTAGTGGGGTCCTTCCCTGGCTTAGGAATCATGGTAATCATAGATACCTTCCAATCTGCAGGATAGTATTCTAGGCGTAAAATAGCATTGCAAATAAAGAGGATAATTCTTCTAGCTATATTTGAGTTGTTTATAGTGAACACGTTTCTCAAATGGTTAACAAATAAAGCCACCTTCTCGGAATCATTTCTAGCCCAGTCTCCAGTCGGATTTCGCAGAGGAGGCTTTCCTCTAACTGGTCTTTTTAAACCTCGTGCCGCCTTCCATAACGAATAGTCAGATTGTGGGGTACTATCAAGACCCTCCAAGTAAGATTTAAGTGAAGCCATTCTTTGGGTTTCTAAGAAATTTCTTAGTATATCCCTGCATACCCGTAGCCTAGCTTTCAGTTCAGGAGACCTGTGAATTTGCCACTCTCTTCTAACTCTTCTTTTTTCTGACAGGAGATGATCGAGTTCAGCGAAATAAGTTCTAATTGTCCCACTTCTGCACTCAACGTTGTATGTGGAGGCGTGATGTACAGCTCTTCGTATGTCCTCAATAAACTTGCCAATCGACCCAGCAATATCCTCGGTAGTTCTCAACACTACATTTTCCGTGCAGTGGGAACTTAAATACTTTTTATACTTTATCCAACTTACTCTGGTTTTAGAGATGTCCCGAAATGGAGAGCCATTCCCTTGAAGGAAACGCATTGAAATAATAGAAGGAGAGTGATCTGAAGACAAGTCTAATGAAGGCTCCACTTGTATCGATTCTACAGGGATATTTTTCACTACTCCGAAGTCAATAACATCGGGAATCTTCCGTCGGTCCGTCGGCCAGTAGGTGGGATGCCCGCTTGAGAGTACATCTAATCCCATTTTTGCAATGGTGTTGAAGAGTTCACGACCCTTCGGGGTCACCAAACGTGAACCCCAAAAAGTGTGCTTGGCGTTAAAGTCACCAGCAACTAAAAATCTAGCTCCAAGGGAATTGAAGAAGCTGTAGTATTGGTGTTCTTTTATTGAAAATCGAGGTGGCGAATAAATTGATGATAAAACAAAATTGTATTGACTGAATTCAATGCAAATGTTTGTTGCTTGTAGGTAATCCTCACATATGTTGTTCATTAAATAATGTTTTATTCTGTTCTTTATAAGAATTGCCGAACCTCCACATTATTATTATTATTATTAAGTGAGGCTTCATGCACCACGACCTAATTTCAAAATTGTCCCCGGCCTCGATTACACTTCCTGCTTCACTCACATACATTCATGTTACAAATATAAAACCTCCACATGCTCTTCCGCGTGGATCTTTAGTATCATATAACACGTAGCCATTAATTTTGAAGTACGCTGTCGCCGTCAAGTGAGTTTCAGAAATCATCATGACATCAATCTGCTTATCCATCAGGAAGTGTTCCAGTTCGTTTTTATGTTGGCGGAGGCCGTTCGCGTTCCAAAAACAAATTTTTAAACAAATCATTTCTTTAAAATGGCTTGTAAGATAGTGGATTGCATTTTCAGCATTTCCTGCATCATGGATGTCATAGTGGTCGTAAAAGTGTTCATAGTTTGGACAAGAGTCTGCAATGTAGTCTCTAGAGAGTTAATATTAGGCTCGAAATATTGTGATTTAGGTTCCTGCTCCAAACATGGCATATTAGATTTAACCACGTTTGCGTAAGAAACTTGTCTAGAACTAGGCACGTTTACATGACTAGTGGACCGTAACAATTGAGGGAAATTGTTACTCGAAGCAAAATTAGGCTGTTGAGGACGATCAGGTAATACTGACGTCTTGTTGGTTCTTATGCCTTTCAAATGAGTGTAAATTGGACAACTTCTATAATTTGCGGTATGATTACCTCCGCAGTTACTGCATTTTTTGATAATTTTAATAATAATAATAAATAAATATAATTTCCAATTTGCCTTAAATAAATGCGTTTCTTTTTTGATTGAGCCCATACCTAGACCATATGTAAGTTATTCTGTAACAAATCTTTATGATAGATATTCCATAAATTTATTTAAAGGCCGTACATTTCTTTAAAAGCTTAATTTAAATCGTGTGGTAATACAACACTAATGTTTGCTTAGGGCCAGCAACGCGGACCGGGTCAGCTAGTATATAATAAATTCGATTTATTTATTAAGAAAAACATAAACAATAACAATTTTTTTTTATACATTTCATTTATTTATTGAATCTTCAGATGTTGAAATGACAATAAGTTTTAGAATCTTAATACTAAAAGAAAATAATAAGTCCAGCCAGTGCTAGACAAAATATTATGATACTACAAAAAATTTACATCCACTGATACAGTCATCTGTTTTGCGCTTGAGTTAAAGCAAGGGTATCCCTCCTTCTCAACCGAACATGGCCACTAAAGTTACGGATGTCTCGTGCAAGTGGGTTTGGATGGTGTTCAAGTTTGCTGACATATTTTGAGGCATATTTAGTAAATTCGACTTTCACCAAAGGAATGCCTAGATCTTTGTGAATTCGAGAATTTTTAACGTACCATGGAGCTGCAGTAATTATACGTAGAATTTTATTTTGACTCCTTTGAATTTTTTAAATGTTGGATGCTGAGGCAGTACCCCATAATTGAATTCCATAAAACCAGATTGGCTTTAGAATTGCATTGTACAACAAAAGTTTGCAATCCAACTTTAATGTAGATTTTCTGCCGATTAGCCAATTAAGTTGCACTGCTTTTAATCTCATCTGTGTAAGTTTTGCGTCGATATGAGAATTCCAAGTTAAACGACGATCGAGGTGGATTCCGAGGTATTTGACTTCATTGTGTTGCGGGATAATTTGATTATTTATTCTGATGAACGAGCAGGTATCTTTTCGCAATGTGAAAGCGATATGAATACATTTCTGTTCGTTAACCCTGATTTTCCAAAGCTCAAGCCAATTCTCTAGTTTATAAACATATTTCTGCAAATTCTGTGATGCTATTTGATGGTCCTTATGAACGCTAATAAAGGCTGTATCGTCTGCAAAAGTTGAAGTATGTATTATGGGGTCTGACGGGATATCGGATGCATAAATCAAATATAAAGTAGGACCCAGTATGCTACCCTGGGGTACTCCTGCTTCAATTGGCTGAGCGGGGCTTAAAAAATCGCCTTCTTTGATTGTAAATTTGCGACCATATGAATAACATTTCATAAGTTTGTGGGTGTTAGCAGGCAGAGCTAATTTTATTTTATGCATTAAACCTTCATGCCAGACTTTGTCGAACGCTTGGGAAACATCACTGAAAAGCGCGGAACAGTATTTTTTCTCTGCAAACGACCGTCTTATCACATTTACTAATCTGTGTGTTTGTACGATGGTACTGTGTTTAGCTCTGAACCCGAATTGGTGATTTGGGATACATTGAGTGTCGTTCAGAATTGGAATCAACTTAGCCAATAACAATTTTTCAAACAGTTTTGAAATTGTCAGCAGTAGACTAATTGGCCTATATGACTCTACTTTAGTGGGGTCCTTCCCTGGCTTAGGAATCATGGTAATCATAGATACCTTCCAATCTGCAGGATAGTATTCTAGGCGTAAAATAGCATTAAAAATAAATAGGATAATTCTTTTAGCTACACGAGGTAACTCCACAAGCATTTTGTTGCTGATTTTATCCATACCTGGAGCTTTTTTAAGATTCAGAGTACCAATAGCGCTTTGAACATCATTAAAGCTAAGTCTTAGAGGTACAGGAGGTCTAATAACGAGTGGAGGCAAATCAGATGCATTATTTGAGTTGTTTATAGTAAACACTTTTCTCAACTGATTAACAAATAAAGTCCCCTTCTCGGAATCATTTCTAGCCCAGTCACCAGTCGGATTTCGCAGAGGAGGGTTTCCTCTAACTGGTCTTTTTAAACCTCGTGCCGCCTTCCATAACGAATAGTCAGATTGTGGGGTACTATCAAGACCCTCCAAGTAAGATTTAAGTGAAGCAATTCTTTGGGTTTCTAAGAAATTTCTTAGTATATCTCTGCATACCCGTAGCCTAGCTTTCAGTTCAGGAGACCTGTGGATTTGCCACTCTCTTCTAACTCTTCTTTTTTCTGACAGGAGATGATCGAGTTCAGCGAAATAAGTTCTATTTGTCCCACTTCTGCACTCAACGTCGTATGTGGAGGCGTGATGTACAGCTCTTCGTATGTCCTCAGTAAACTTGCCAATCGACCCATCAATATCCTCGGTAGTTTTCAACACTACATTTTCCGTGCAGTGGGAACTTAAATACTTTTTATACTTTATCCAACTTACTCTGGTTTTAGATATGTCCCGAAATGGAGAGCCATTCCCTTGAAGGAAACGCATTGAAATAATAGAAGGAGAGTGATCTGAAGACAAGTCTAATGAAGGCTCCACTTGTATCGATTCTACAGGGATATTTTTCACTACTCCGAAGTCAATAACATCGGGAATCTTCCGTCGGCCAGTAGGTGGGATGACCGCTTGAGAGTACATCTAATCCCATTTTTGCAATGGTGTTGAAGAGTTCACGACCCTTCGGGGTCACCAGACGTGAACCCCAAAAAGTGTGTTTGGCGTTAAAGTCACCAGCAACTAAAAATCTAGCTCCAAGGGAATTGAAGAAGCTGTAGTATTGGTGTTCTTTTATTGAAAATCGAGGTGGCGAATAAATTGATGATAAAACAAAATTGTATTGACAGAATTCAATGCAAATGTTTGTTGCTTGTAGGTAATCCTCACATATGTTGTTCATTAAATATTGTTTTATTCTGTTCTTTATAAGAATTGCCGAACCTCCACATGCTCTTCCGCGTGGATCTTTAGTATCATATAACACGTAGCCATTAATTTTGAAGTACGCTGTCGCCGTCAAGTGAGTTTCAGAAATCATCATGACATCAATCTGCTTATCCATCAGGAAGTGTTCCAGTTCGTTTTTATGTTGGCGGAGGCCGTTCGCCTTCCAAAAACAAATTTGTAAACAAATCATTTCTTTAAAATGGCTTGTAAGATAGTGGATTGCATTTTCAGCATTTCCTGCATCATGGATGTCATAGTGGTCGTAAAAGTGTTCATAGTTTGGACAAGAGTCTGCAATGTAGTCTCTAGAGAGTTAATATTAGGTTCGAAATATTGTGATTTAGGTTCCTGCTCCAAACCTGGCATATTAGATTTAACCACGTTTGCGTAAGAAACTTGTCTAGAACTAGGCACGTTTACATGACTAGTGGACCGTAACAATTGAGGGAAATTGTTACTCGAAGCAAAATTAGGCTGTTGAGGACGATCAGGCAATACTGACGTCTTGTTGGTTCTTATGCCTTTCAAATGAGTGTAAATTGGACAACCTCTATAATTTGCGGTATGATTACCTCCGCAGTTACTGCATTTTTTGATTTTTGAGTCAGTTTTCGACTTGTCGCATTGAGCAGTTGCATGTAGCTCCCCACACGCAACACAAACTGACGGCAATTTACAATACGCCTTGGTGTGACCAAATTCTTGACAGTTAACACACTGGACGGGTCCCTGACGCTTATGCGGTTCTTCCACGGTGATTCTACGATGCAGAAGGTAAATCAGATTGTAGATGGGATGGGACTCGTTTTTCTTTAATACGACATCTCCAGGTTCCAATTCCACCCTAAACATAGGCTGTGGAATCTTTTCACGGTTTCTAATATTCACAAGACTCTTAATTTTGAACCCTTTGTCCATTAAGCCGGTCTTTATCTCCGCAGGGTCAACAGATGGGTCTATACCCTTTAGAACGACTTGGAGACCTTTTGCGCTTTTGAGCTGATAGGTGTAGAAATCCCTAGCCTCCCTCTCCAACTGGTTGGACAATTTTCGAAAATCATCTTCCTTTTTCACTTGAATTTTGGTTTCGCTGATATTTCCATGTTTAATTGATGTTACGCTAAACGTATTTTCACCTATTACCGAAACAATTCTTTGTACCAATTTACTGGAAGTGGGCTCTCTCAGATAAATTGGTGGGGGCTTAAACGTCTTCTTAGGAAGTTCTGGCTCATCCGTCTGGAGGAGAGCAAACCTATTTTGATCATTACTCACGGTCTTAGGAGCTTTTGAATTTGATGATACTTAAGCAGATGTTGGGCTCCTCTGTCGCTTAAGAACTGTGACGTATTTATCCATACCTACTTGTTTTCTAGGTTTGATTGCACTATTTTATGTAGAAGGTGTTGATATTCCTTCATCTATTGAAATTACTATATTGGGCGAACAGGAACGACGCCGTTCCACGGCTCTTGCAGTGAGAAGATTCTCCACAGATTTTTTTATGGATTCTTCCTCAGAGACCCATTTAGTTTTTCTAGTTGAGCTAAGCTCTTTCTCAGAATTACATCTGAGAGGAACACTCATACAGTTTTTATGTGATGTTTAATGTTGTTTTTTTTTTTTTTTTTTTTATATTTTTACCTATTACGATTTTTTCACTTTTTTGTTTAATTTCAACCTATTACAATTTTTCACCTATTACGATTTTTTCACCGAAAATTCAGCCGCACTAAAATTAACACGTCCGAACAGTTATAATTGTTAAGGAGTTTCCTTCAGGCTAATTTGGTCAAATGTTTGTTTCCAAAATACAATATTCACTTTTCCATCTCTGATTTATTTCATGTACATATTCTTTTTGGGTTTGTTGTTTTCTCTTTTGTACGAAATTTGTATTTTTTATTTAAGTTACTTTGTCTTTGTAACAAATATTTTTCTTGCTCTTTTTATAGTGGACTGTGAGCTATTTTTTTTTGTTTTCTTTAAGAGCGAAAAAAAATTATCTTTGTAATGAAGTATTAATTTGAATAACACTTTCTTTAATTTTTTGTCTTTTATATTTATATAAATCACAATACTATTTTTGTTTGGATGAATTTGAAAATATGAAAATGAATGATTTAAGAGATTTTAGAATCGGTAAAAAAAATTTCAAAAGAGACTTACTTAGTAAAGAGAAAAAGAGAATGTGTTTGTAGTTGTTTACTCTTAGATGAACGAGTTGAATTTTCCTAGTTGAAATTCTCTTATTTGTCGGGATGATCAAATGATGTGGTGTAATATTTGTTTCTGCTTTTCTTAAACACTTGTTTCTTGTATTTTTGTTTTTTTTTTTAATATAGGTATGTATGGAAATGTTTTCTCACTATGTCTGTATCAATGTAAACTTTATATTGTTTAAATGTTTTCTTTGTAAAAGTTTAAATGTTTTATAATCTATTTTATGTAAATATGTACCACTGTAGGGGAAAATTTGTTGGTTTGTATGTATGATTTAAATTTGCTATGTACATATGTACATACATATGTAATAACCAAATTTAGAATTTTTATTTATTTTTTAACAACACTTCTAACACTTCTTTTACCTTAACTTTAAATTTTTTGTATGTATGCACTTTTTGTTTTTTTTTTTATACACCACACTTTTTTGTTTATTTGTTTGAGTTGTAAATTTTGTTTCTTTTGCACGTTTTGTTTTGGGTTGTACTTACTTTGCCGGTTATATTTGTACTGAAGAACAAGTGTTCTATTTCTTCTTCATTTACCTCATTTGTTGGTGAATTTTGATGAATGCTCAATTTATGTTGTTGTAACAATTAATGTTGTTTGTGTATCGTTGGACCATGAATACTTTTGGCGAGTATTATAATATCTTTATTATAGATGTTTACCAAAGTGATGATGAGAAAAAGGGGGTTGACCTATAACAGGAGTATAGGGGGTAATCTTTTGTTTTTGCTTTTATACAATTACAATTCAGTTTTCTTTATTTTGAATTCATCAATGTTCGATATGTTAAATATTTAATGTAAAGGCAAAGGTAAGTATAAAATTTAAATTTCAAGTAAATGTATATGTGTATATTAATTTGTAATTATTTAGTTTAAAGATAAGTATAAATTTCTAGTAAGAACTAAGCTTCTTGATGGTTTTAAAGTAAGTGAGTTTTCTTTCCTTGTAAAATATGTTTGTTAGTTATTAAATTTCCAGTGCGTTAAAACTTCGTGTTTTTAACGGAAACTGGCGATTGAAAACTTAGCGCTGCCACATTTTGTGTCTTTTACGATATAGCTCACACTACAAATGCTTATATTAATTGCGGTTTAATAATTAATATAAAAATTATATAAATTTGCATTTTATAATTTTAGTGTTCAAACTAGTTTGGACAACTGGCAATAGCAGAACCAGAATTTGTTTTTGTAAAAAAAAATTAACAAAAAAAGTTTTCAATCAAATTAGGTGAAAAAACAATTGTCGTAAAAATTGTGATATACAAAAGAACGACATTTGATTTTTGGATTTTAGAAGATAATAATTAAAAGTAATGGGTGATACAATTTGAAGTAAGTCTTTTAAAACCCTTGTAGAATCGATTACACAATTTTAAAGCAGGCGTGGTCGAATTCGGCTGTACACTGCGGGCGTTTCTACGGCATCAATTTAAAAAAAGTAGGCGGTCAAAAAAGATCGCTAGAGATCGGACGCCTAGAGAGATCTCGCCCAGAGTAAGATTTTTCAATTACACAATTTAAAAAAGAAGGTGTTAAAGTAGGCGTGGTCGCAAAAAAGAAGTATTCTATAAATACTTAGTGGTGTGATGTGAAAATTTCAGGCAGATCGCTCCAGCGGGACATAAAATTTGTATTTATACCTGGCCTACAGTAAGATGTATATACAATTTGAAGTAAATCTGTATAAACCCATTTAGAATTAAATAAAAAAAAGTAGGCGTTAGAGTGGGCGTGGTCGTACTAACTTACAAACCTTCCCGGGCTCATGCACAACAACTTTGCCGAAGATCATCACATGATCATTTACGATTCTATAAAGTACATACACACACTCACACATAAAAACATTAATTTAAAAAAAAGTAGGCGTGGTCAATTTCTAAACTTTTTCCGGGTATTCTTCTTCTCTGGCCTGAGACCAGCCTGAATTCGTGCGAATCGTTGCAATCGGTCCTGGCGTTCTTTAGTTATAAAGCTAGTAACTAACGTCACTCTCTTTTATATATATAGATTATTAGAGCAATTCCATATGAAAACGATCAAAATTGGCAAATTTTTGGACGACCCCTCTCCGATTTTAAAATAAAAAATAAATAGTCGCAATCGATTGCCCAGCAAAAAATAATGTACCTACATATTTTTTTTTATAGTGACTGGTTTAGTGGTGGTGTACACCACTGTCATGTGACAAAATTGAAGAATTCTTCATAAGGGACCTCATTGAAAGTTGTTTTAAAAAAAAAACTACTAAAGCGATCGCAACGAGTGATAGCTCGTTGGAAAGGTATTGAATCAGGCTTTAATTGAAAAATAAAATTTTCCTAATTTTTTTTAGAAATTTACCTTTAAATTTTCCCATGAAAATTAAATTTTCCGATTTTCCACAGAAGCTCCTAAATTTTCCGGCTAATTTTTTTTTGGATTCCTCATAATTTTTGCTTTAAGAATCAGCAATTAAAAAATGGACCCCGACTCCTTGTTTGGACAGGAGAAGAGCATTTTAGAGACCACCTTGTTAAAAATACATTTTAAAAATTATTTTACAGTAAAAAATACATTTATGAAGAAAAAATCAATTTTTTTTAAGAGCCCCAAGTTGAGTGTGTAGTGAATATGGTCTGCCTGCCTTCACAAGATCGGCCATAAATCCATGGATAATAGCAGCAGTGGCATGTAATGGCACACCAAACCCGACTGAGGCTACAGGTCATAAAATGTTTTGTAAATTTTTTAAATTACCAGGTAATAAATATTTCGCCTAAAATGACACGTGCAGAAACAAGTCATAAAACACGGATTTTCCATAAATATGGGGAAATATTTATTACCTGGTAATTTAAAAAATTTGCAAAACATTTTGTGACCTGTGGTCGGCTTATTGACAGTAACCAATTAAGTCCCTCTTTAAAAAACATTTTATGACCAGTAGTTCACGCAAATTTTCCTATTAAAGAAAAGCAAATATCGCTTATTTTTTTTTACCTATTTTTTAACAAAAAATAAATATAAATACTGCACACACTCTGAGTCAAATTTCAGTTGAATACTAAACGTGAAAGTGTTAAAGTGTTTTTTTTTTCGTAAAGTAAAGAGTGAATCTGTAAAGACAATTTAAAGTAAAATGAATAAATTTTGCTGCAATCCGTTTAACAAGAGTGGACATCGTTCGAAAAAGATAAAAGTATTAAAATTAACTGGTGTTTCGAAGCGATACATGAATGAATTAAATATACAATACGGTGAAGAAGCAGAATTCATTTGCCCCAAGTGTAAAATCGATTTGTCTCAACAAGCAAATGCATTGAAACAAATGCAGCCACAATCCGAGAGTGAAATGACAAGTGAACAAAATGTTTCATCTGATAGTGAGGCCGACATTCCGATGTTCAATATGTCTTTGAGTCCTTTGAATGAGGCTATTACCACTTTAGGTGAAACGCCTATTAGAAAAAGAAAGTTGCGAAGTGAAACATACAGGAAAGAGAAAAAAGGCAAGGTTATGAGTGCAATCGCGACAATATTTGATGAAGGCTCTGATAACGAATGCAGTCAAGCAGATGACGTTGATGACGGCAAACAAATGATTGAACAGTTGAAAAGAAAATTCAATTTAGCGACCACTTTTCCGGAGAAATATCTCATTTTATCTGTGCTGCCTCAATCATGGTCTATACGCAAGATTTCTGAACAGTTTCAAACAACTTTTTACATCGCGAGAAGAAGCAACGAATTAGTTCGACAGAAGGGCAAATTGGCGACTCCCACCAAGAAATTTGGCTCAAGGACCCTCAGCGAAGCAACGGTGAAATTGATTCAAGATTTTTACTGCAATGATGACAACAGCCGCGCCTGCCCAGGTACACGTGACTATGTTATCACACGTGAAGATGGAGAAAAAATACACAAGCAGCGCAGATTATTATTATGTAATCTATCCGAAGCATACCATCAGTTCAATGAGAAATACCCAGCAGAAAAAGTGGGATTTTCTAAGTTTGCCATCCTACGACCAAAAGAATGCGTGCTGGCATTAGACGGGCACGGAACGCATTCAGTCTGCGTTTGCATGTTTCATCAAAACATCAAATTAATTTTCTTTCCATGCAAGAAATTGAAAGTATTTCACGGTGAAATTGAAACATATAGGGACCTCCTGTCGAAGTCGTTGTGCGCATACTCCACGGAAAATTGTCATCTGTCCAAATGCGACAATTGTCCGAAGAGCAATATTTGGCGGAAAAGTTTGAACAGCTGTTAATTCAGGAGGTGCATTTCAAACAGTGGATAATTAGCAGCGGCAGATGTTCCCTTGAGACCGTGTTAAAGCAGATTCCGGAATTCATCGAGGAATTCGGATTCAAGTTGAATGAACTGAAGGCGCACCATTTCATATCCGAGATGCAATCGAAATTTCTAAAGGAAAGTAAGGAGAAATTAGCCCAAAATGAATTCAGTGTGATAAGCGACTTTGCCGAGAATTACACTTTTCTCGTTCAGGATGAAATTCAGGCTTATCACTGGGCAAACGACCAGTGCACGGTGCATCCTTTTTGCATTTATTTCAAAAACGAACATAACGAACTACAGACCGTAAGCCTTGTTGTTGTCGCGGAGAGTTTAGCTCATAATTATGTGTCCGTTTATTTATTTCAAATGAAACTGTTTGAATACAAAGTAACGTTTTTCTCAGACGGCGCGGCTTCTCAGTACAAGAATAAAAAAAAATTTTTGCAATCTTTGCATAATTGAAGAAGAACAAAACTGCAAGGTCGAGTGGCACTTTTTCGCGACGCCCCCCGGTAAGGGCCCATGCGATGCGTTAGGGGGAACCCTCTTCAGTCTCGTCTCATCGAACTGTTCGGACGTGTTATTTTTAGTGCGGCTGAATTTTCGGTGAAAAAATCGTAATACGTGAAAAAGTGTAATAGGTTGAAATAAAACAAAAAAGTGAAAAAATAACTCGTAATAGGTAAAAATATAAAAAAAACATTAAAAATCGCATAAAAACTGTATGAGTGTTCCTCTCAGATGTAATTCTGAGAAAGAGCTTAGCTCGACTAGAAAAACTATATGGGTCTCTGAGGAAGAATCCTTAAAAAAATCTGTGGAGAATTTTCTCACTACAAGAGCCGTAGAAAGGCGTCGTTCCTGTTCGCCCAATATTGTGATTTCAACAGATGAAAAAACATCATCTTCATCAAATAGCGCAGTCAAACCCAAAAAACAAGTAGGTATGGATAAGTACATCACCGTTCTCAAGCGACAGAGGAGCCCGACATCTGCTCAAATGTCTTCCAACTCAAAAGTTCCTAAGACCGTCAATAGTGATAAACTAAATGACCAAAACAGATTTTCTCTACTACAAACGGATGACCCAGAAATACCGAAAAAGACATTTAAGCCCCCACCAATTTACCTGAGAGAGCCCACTTCCAATAAAGTGATACAAGGAATTGTTGCTGTAATAGGTGAAAACATGTTTAGCATAACCTCAATTAAACATGGAAATATCTGCGAGACAAAGATACAAGTGAATAGAGAAGATGATTTTCGAAAATTGTCCAACCAGCTGGAGAGGGAGATTAGGGATTTCTATACCTACCAGTTCAAAAGCGCAAAAGGACTCCAAGTCGTTCTTAAGGGTAAAGACCCATGTGTTGATCCTGCGGAGATAAAGACCGGTTTAATGGACAAAGGGTTCAAAATCAAGAGCGTAGTGAATATTAGAAACCGTGAAAAGATCACTCAGCCCATGTTCAGGGTAGAATTGGAACCTGGAGATGTTGTCTTAAAGAAAAACGAGTCAGATCCCATCTACAATCTGATGTACCTTCTGCATCGTAGAATCACCGTGGAAGAACCACATAAGCGTCAGGGACCCGTCCAGTGTCTCAACTGTCAAGAATTTGGTCACACCAAGGCGTATTGTAAATTGCCGACAGTTTGTGTTGCGTGTGGGGAGCTACATGCAACTGCTCAATGCGATAAGTCGAAAACTGACTCAAAAATCAAAAAATGCAGTAACTGCGGAGGTAATCACACCGCAAATTATAGAGGTTGTCCAATTTACACTCATTTGAAAGGCATAAGAATCAACAAGACGTCAGTATTACCTGACAATCCTCAACAGCCAAATTTTGCATCGAGTGACAATTTCCCTCAATTGTTACGGTCCACTAGTCATGTAAACGCGCCTAGTTCTAGACAAGTTTCTTACGCAAACGTGGTTAAATCTAATATGCCAGGTTTGGAGCATGAACCTAAATCACAATATTACGAGCGTAATATTAACACTCTAGAGACTACATTGCAGACACTTGTCCAAACTATGAACACTTTTACGACCACTATGACATCCATGATGCAGGAAATGCTGAAAATGCAATCCACTATCTTACAAGCCATTTTAAAGAAGTGATTTGTTTAAAAATTTGTTTTTGGAATGCGAACGGCCTCCGCCAACATAAAAACGAACTGGAACACTTCCTGATGGATAAGCAGATTGATGTCATGATGATTTCTGAAACTCACTTGACGACGACAGCGTACTTCAAAATTAATGGCTACGTGTTGTATGATACTAAAGATCCCCGCGGAAGAGCATGTGGAGGATCGGCAATTCTTATAAAGAACAGAATAAAACATTATTTAATGAACAACATATGTGAGGATTACCTACAAGCAACAAACATTTGTATTGAATTCTGTCAATACAATTTTGTTTTATCATCAATTTATTCGCCGCCTCGATTTTCAATTTCACACCAATACTACAGCTTCTTCAATTCCCTTGGAGCTAGATTTTTAGTTGCTGGTGACTTTAACGCCAAACACACTTTTTGGGGTTCACGTCTGTTGACCCCGAAGGGTCGTGCACTCTTCAACACCATTGCCAAAATGGGATTAGATGTACTCTCAAGCGGGCATTCCACCTACTGGCCGACGGACCGACGGAAGATTCCCGATGTTATTGACTTCGGAGTAGTGAAAAATATCCCTGTAGAATGGATGCAAGTGGATCCTTCACTGGACTTGTCCTCAGATCACTCTCCTACTATCATTTCAATGCATTTCCCTCAAGTGTGTGGTTCTTCATTTATGAACATGACTAAGACCCGAGTAAGTTGGATAAAATACAAAAAGTATTTAAGTTCTCATTGCACGGAAAATGTTGTGTTGAGAACTACCGACGATATTGATGAGCCGATTGGCAACTTTACCGAGGACCTTCGACGCGCTGTGCATCACGCTTCCACTTATCACGTTGAATGTAGAAATAGGACAAACAGAACTTATTTCTCTGAACTCGAACATCTCCTATCAGAAAAAAGAAGAATGAGAAGAGAGTGGCAAATTCACAGGTCTCCTGAACTGAAAGCTAGGCTACGGGAATGCAGAGATATACTAAGACATTTCTTAGAAACCAAAAGAACGGCCTCACTTAGATCTTACTTGGAAGGTCTTGATAGTACCCCACAATCTGACTACTCGTTATGGAGGGCGGCAAGAGGTTTAAAAATACCAGTGAGAGGAAAACCTCCTTTGCGAAATCCGACTGGTGACTGAGCTAGAAATGATTCCGAGAAAGGGATATTATTTGTTAACCATTTGAGAAATATGTTTACTATAAACAACTCAAATAATAACGAATCTGATTTGCCACCACTTGTTATAAGACCTCTAAGACTTAGCTTTAATGATGTTCAAAACGCTATTGGTACTCTGAATCTTAAAAAAGCTCCAGGTAGGGATAAAATCAGCAACAAAATGCTTGTGGAGTTACCCCGTGTAGCATGAAGAATTATCCTCTTTATCTTCAACGCTATTTTACGCCTAGAATACTATCCTGCAGATTGGAAGGTGTCTATGATCACTATGATTCCTAAGTCAGGAAAGGACCACACCAAAGTGGATTCATATAGGCCAATTAGTCTAATGCCGACAATTTCAAAACTGTTCGAAAAATTGTTAATGACTAAGTTGACTCCAATTCTGAATGAAACTGAATGTATTCCTCATCATCAATTCGGATTCAGAGCTAAACACTGCACCATCGAACAAACACACAGATTGGTAATTGTGATAAGAGGGTCGTTTAAAGACAAAAAATACTGCTCCGCCCTTTTCATTGATGTGTCGCAAGCGTTCGACAAAGTTTGGCATGACGGTTTAATGCACAAAATAAAATTAACTCTGCCTGCTAACACCCATAAACTCATGGAAAGATATTTATAGGGTCGCAAATTTAAAATCAAAGAAGGCAATTTTTTAAGTACCGCTCAGCCAATTGAATCAGGTGTGCCACAGGGTAGCATACTGGGTCCTACTTTATATTTGATTTATGCCTCCGACATGCCGTCAGACTCCAAAATCCACACGTCAACTTTTGCAGACGATACAGCCTTTATCAGCGTCCATAAGGACCACCAAGTTGCATCACAGAATTTGCAGAATTATGTTTATAAGCTAGAGAATTGGCTAGAACTTTGGAAAATCAGAATAAATGACCAAAAATGTATTCATATAACTTTCACATTGCGAAAAGATACCTGCTCGTCCATCAGAATAAATAATCAAATTATCCCGCAACACAATGACGTCAAATACCTCGGCATTCACCTCGACCGCCGTTTAACTTGGAAGTCTCATATTGAAGCGAAACTTACACAAATGAGATTAAAAGCAGTGCAACTTAATTGGTTAATCGGCAGAAACTCTACATTGAAATTGGATTGCAAACTTTTGTTGTACAATGCAATACTAAAGCCAATCTGGTGCTATGGAATTATGGGGTACGACCTCAGCATCAAACATTGAAAAAATTCAAAGGGGTCAAAATAAAATTCTACGGATAATTACTGCAGCTCCATGGTATGTTAAAAATTCTCGAATCCACAAAGATCTAGGCTTGCCATTAGTAAAAGTCGAATTTACAAAATATGCGTCAAAGTATGTCAGCAAACTTGAACACCATTCAAACCCACTTGCACGAGACATCCTTAACTTTAGTGGCCACAATCGGTTGAGAAGGAGGGATACCCTTGCTTTAACGCAAGCGCAAAACAGATGACTGGATCAGTTGATGTGAAATTTTTTAGTATCATAAAAATGTTTGTCTAGCACTGGCTGGGCTTATTATTTTCTTTTTAGTTTTTTAAGATTTTAAGATTTGAATACTTATTGTCATTTCATATATGAAGATTCAATAAATAATTAAAGGCAATAAAAAAAAAATAAAAAAAAAAACAAATCTTTGCAAACGTTGCATCACTATTTGTATGTTCCCTAAGAATATCAATTTTCGCAAAAGGTATATCTAAGCAACTTGCCAATAAGTTACAATGAAGCGAAATTTCCCTATCTATTTCCGTTAATGACGTCTCCGTTAAAGGTGCCCTCGACAAAGTGTCAGCTATTAGCAGTTCTTTTCCAGGCTTGTATTTATCTGAAAGATTATATAATTGTAAACGAAGCATAAATCTTTGAAGTCTTGCCGGGATTTTATATAGGGGTTTGTCAAACAAATTGACCAACGGTTTATGATCAGTCTCAACCAAAATTTTCGATCCATAAACATATTGATGAAATTTCACACATCCAAACAAAATTGCAAATAATTCTTTTTCTATTTGCGCATAATTCTGTTGAGATGCCGTAAACGAAACCGACGCGTATGCAATTGTATGTTTGTCATGCATAATTGTTGCACCAAGTGCCAATTTAGAAGCATCTACAGACAATATCAAATTTCTATTTGGGTCAAAATAAGTCAGTACAGGTGACTTTGTAATTTCTGTTTTTAGATTATTAAATTCATTCTCGTGCTTTTCTGACCAATGCCAAGATCTTGTTCTTCGAAGCCAAATTCTCTATGAATGATCCTATATAATTTATCATACCCAAAAATCGTTGCAATTCCTTCACACACTTTGGTCTAGGCATATCAATAATAGATTTTATCTTCTCATCATCCGGTTTGATCCCAAAATTACTAAATACATGCCCTAAAAACTTTATCTCAGTCTGTAAAATCTTGCATTTATCTTCATTAAACCTTATACCAACTTCCCTTGCCCTTTGAAAAACTGTCTCCAGAACTCTCAAATGTTCCTCTCTAGTTGAAGAGTAAATCAAGAAATCATCTATATAAATTATCAGCCCGGGAATATCCCCAAAAAACCTGACCATTTCACCATGAAAAATTTCCGGTGTATCATTAATTCCAAATGGTAATCTCAAAAATCTATAACGTCCAAAAGGAGTATTAAAAGTACATAACCTTGACGATTGTTTGTTCAATGGAATCATCCAAAACCCACTGTTAGCATCAAGCGACGAAAAAAATCTTGAACCATTAAGTTTTGCTTTACAGTCTTCAATATTTGGAAACGGAAAATGTGGCCTCAAAATGGCCTTATTTAAATTTCTAGGATCTAAGCAAATTCTAAGATTTCCATTAGGTTTCGATACCAGAACAATTGAGTTTACCCACTCTGTTGTTTCACAAACCCTTTCAATCACCTTTAAATTTGCCATTCTATTTAATTCTAATTTCAATTTATCGTGCAATTTAAATGGAATTTTTCTGGGTGGATCAACAACAGGATCAATATCCTTTTTTACTTCAAGATTACACTCACTATGTAAAAGACCAATACCACCAAACACATCTGAATACTTTTGAATAATACTATTTAATGATAAATTATTTACATTTTTAATTAAATTCATTTCAATAGCTGAATTAAAACCGATAATATTTTTACACTTCATGTCTACTATAAAAAACTTTAATATATAAATATAATTTTCATAAACAACTTTTAAATTGATTGTGCCTAAAACGGGCAACTTTTCGCCACTAAATATAAAAATATTAACGTTTGTTTTGTTTAATAAATGCTTCAATTTAAAATTACAAAAAGTTTCATTTGATATTATGTTGGCCTGTGCCCCAGTATCTATCTGACATAACATTTTGTTATTTTCGATAAAAACCGCAATATTCCATTCTTCCGATGTTTTCATTGTCTTTTTAGAAATGGCGCCAATAAATAAATCTTCTTCTTCGTCCCCGCTGCCTTCCTAGTCGCCATCTTGTTCAACGGCGACATTTTTAACAAACCGTTTTTTAGAAAAGCACATTTTAGCATAATGCCCATTTTTCCCACAATTGTGGCACTTTGCTCCTTCTGCTGGACATTTGTTCTTATGTGTTTGACCACATCGACTGCACTGTACATCCTTTTGTTTGCTCTATGAAGATGACTTAAAGGTTTTTCGCCTTAACACATTTATAACTGGTTCATCGTCATCGGTTACTTCAAGTTTTATTGCATTTTCTTTTGCCATAGTTATGGATTTAGCAATGCCAACAGCCTTATCCAACGAAATACCACCTTCTGTCAGTAATCTTTCGCGTATATTCCCCATTTTAGGTGACAATCCGCAAGTAAAAATGTCTCTGACCAGATCCTCTCTCAAGGCGCCAAATTCACAATTTAAACTTAAATATTTTTAATGTTGTTACGTATTCATCAATTGTTTGATCGTTATTTTGTTTGCATGTAAAAAATCGGTGTCGCTCCATTGCAATATTCACCTTTGGGGTAAAGTAGCAATCAAATTTTATTACCAATTGTGAATACGAAATGACATCCAGATCTTCATTGAATGAATTAAAAATTTCCAACGATTCACTGCCTAGATGATGTAGTAGTAGAGCCACTTTGCGCCGATCTGCTTGCATCTCTAGATTAGTCGCCGTCATGAAAATCCTGAATTTAGTGTACCACTGCTTCCATTCTTTTGCCAGATTTGTGGCCTTAAAATTTATTGGCTGCACCATGGTTGCAAAAAATTGACCACCTTCTGCAGTTGGCTTCATTTGTGTTGAAGTTGATGAACTTTGTTCAACCGGCATTTTGTTTCTTTTTAAATCAAATTTTTAATTTTTTGTAGTTGTTCAACATTAACATAAACTAAAGAACCTCCCTTTCTATTATTAACGGAAATTTTATTTATATTTTGTTTTTGTTTGCATTCTTAAAATTCTTTTCTTTTTGATCATTGCTTACTAGCATAAAAACATTTGTTTATGACTCAGTCTAGTCTCATCTCATCAGCAGAACAAAAAGGTTGATCACGTTCAACAAACATACAACACATACACACAAAACAAGTGCAACAACAAATTAAATTTATAACAAAAAATAACATAAGTACTTAATAACATATGTACTTAATATAGTGAAAATTAAAAGTGTAAATAACAAACAAAACACACAGATTTGTAAAAACATACTTATATAAATTAAAAATAACAAAAAACAAACTAAAATTGAATTGAAATTAATATAAAGGTAAGTTTAGACGATATGTTGAATCAGCATATATATGCTGACAGCCATATGATTAAAATTAGCAGCAAATTCCTATGTCATATGTTAGACGTTTACACGATATGTTGAAAGTAGACAATTTTTTGATGTCAGCATATGTCAGCAAATGAAATGTCAACATAAGAGTTAGCATACGATTTTTGTGTTTATACGATATGTTGAATTTTATGTGGTGCTACATATGCTGAGTCGTATAAACATTTGTTTGTGAAATTAGTCAGTTTGACAACATTTTTCAATTATTATTTAACTTCTGTATTTTATGTGTAATTTTTGAAATAAAATTAAATAATAAAAATATCAATAAAAAAAAAACATAAATAATGACGTGGGAGGAAATTGGTCTAGCTATTGCTTGTACAGTGCTGATTTTGGATGACAATGAAGTGGAATTAAAAGCAAAAAGATGCTGAGTTTGGCAAAAGAAATGGGTAGAACGATGAGAGGAAGAAGGTTATTGTGTAAAATTATACTAGGAATTGGTATAAAGATATAGAGCATATTTTATTGTAAAAAACAGCAATAATAATAAATAATAAAATATTGCAGAATTTACCAACAAAATCGAGGTAAATTATACACTAAATATGCAAATAATGCACGAAAACATGTAAAACATTTATAATAATTTACCCCCTTATTCATAAACGATTATTAAATTTAATAAACGTTTATTAAGCAAATTTTTATATGCAAATCTGTCTTAATAAATGCTTGTTAAATTTAATAATCGTTTTTGAATAAAGGAAATAGATGGAAAATTACCTTACCTAGACGTAAACATAATAAGAGAAAATGGGAAAATCGGAACAAATTGGTACGCAAAACCCACATCTTCAGGCAGATTAATTAATTATTATTCGAACCAACCCATGAAAATGAAGACAAACACAGTGACAAACTTAATAAAGAAAGTATTGGATATAAGTGAGGATGAGTACAAACAAACGAATATGAAAAAGATCAGAAATATATTAAAAATAAATGACTATCCAATAGTTATAACAAACAAACTAATAAACTCAGCTCTAAAAACACAAAAAGACAGAAGGGAAAAACAAGACTCCGTATCAGACACAACAAAACATTTTTACAGTGTACCATTCATCCCAAAACTCACAGAGACGAAAACATTAAGGAAAATAATAACAGATGACAAGGCAACAATTGCATACAAATCAAACAGCACATTGCGAAAGCTATTTACGAATAACAAACCAAAGATGGACAAATTGAAAACAGACAATGTTGTTTACGAAATAAAATGTGAAGGAAACGAGGGGGAGATGTGCAATTTGGTGTATATTGGTACAACAAAAAGAATGCTGGGTACGAGAATCAACGAACATAAAACAGATATAAGAAATGGAAAAATATCGACGGCACTTTCACAGCACGTAAAAGAGTGTAATCATGTGGCAGATTTTGAAAATGTTAAAATATTAGATATAGAAAGGAAGGAAAACAAAAGGTATACACTGGAGAGTTTACGCATACAACAAAAAATAAGAACAACAATGAATACGAAAGAAGACAAAGACAACACGAAACTTCAATACTCCTCTGCAATTAATAATTAAATCAGTTCTGTGATATTAGCTTTAAGTTAAACTTGACTTAAGTTTTGTGTTCGTGTATTGTAAATTATATTTTTATTAATTATTTGATTATTTATACCAAAATTCTGTTCGTGATGTCCCGTTTTTTAGTTATAAGTAACTAATTAATAATAAAAATTAATATACAATAATAATAAACATTAAAGCTGTAAGTAAAACTTAGTCTATAAATTAAAGCTATGTAATAAACCAATAAATTTTGTCACTAGATTATTTAGAACGAGACCCCTGAAGAAGTTAGAATAAAACTAACGAAACGTTGGGAAAATAAAATAAAATAAAAAATAAGAATCGAACAAGTTTTTTATTTACGTTTGGAAACAAACATTTGACCAAATTAGCCTGAAGGAAACTCCTTAACAATTATAAAGGGGGTAATTGTTTATTTCCAGAGACCTGTGTCGATTAATTTGAACAATGCCGCCGGCTATTTTATTGCGTTTTGTGTGTGTATGTTTGTAGGTACATATGCAACAAGAAACTATAGGCGGCTGGGCTTAAAAGTCGTGATACACTATCCTACACAATCGTACGATTCATTCACTGGAAAATCTGACCCATTTCTATCACACTCAAAAAAAATCGCAACAAAGTATGTCATAGGTGCCACACTATTACACAAAAAAGATGAAAAAACATATGTTTTTGCTAATGTAAACAAACGCGGTTTTCCGCCATTTAAATTAATATTTGTGTTCAATAATTTTGTTGTTATATGTGAATATAATAAATTGTATAAACTATACAAACAATTAAAAAATGTTGAACGTCTGTCCTTTAGATTATAATTTTGTCAAACACTAATAATATGCTGTTTAGACGATATGCTAAAATTACCAACATACGTTTGTTGGCATTGTTAACAAAGTTTTAGCAAATGTTGTTAAACATACGTATGCTGAAAAAATTTCCCGTTTACACGATATGTAAGCACTTGTCACAAATTTTTCAGCATAAATATGCTGATTCAACATATCGTCTATACTTAGCTTAAGAAAAATCTATATATATAAAAGAGAGTGACGTTAGTTACTAGCTTTATAACTAAAGAACGCCAGGACCGATTGGCACGATTCGCACGAATTCAGGCTGAACTCAGGCCAGAGAAGAAGAATACCCGGAAAAAATTCAGAAATTGACCACGCCTACTTTTTTTAAATTAATATTTTTATGTGTGAGTGTGTGTATGTACTTTATAGAATCGTAAATGATCATGTGATGATCTTCGGCAAAGTTGTTATGCATGAGCCCGGGAAGGTTTGTAAGTTGGTACAACAACGCCCACTCTAACGCCTACTTTTTTTATTTAATTCTAAATGGGTTTTTACAGATTTACTTCAAATTGTATATACATCTTACTGTAGGCGAGGTAGAAATAAAAATTTTATGTGCCACGCCCACTTTCACGCCCCATCACATGTATGACAGACCGCTGGAGCGATCTGCCTGAAATTTTCACATCACACCACTAAGTATTTATAGAATACTTCTTTTTTGTGAGCACGCCTACTTTAACGCCTTCTTTTTTAACCTTTATGTCAACAGCTGAAAAATTATACTTACGTCAACAGCAAGCATACCCGGGTATGCAAGCACATTTTATATGGGAATTCACACATTTCTAAATATGTTTCTGTTTTATACGTTTTATTTGGATTTTGTTTGTGTTTTTCCCCTACTTTGAATTGTTTTTATTCATGCATATACTTAAATTTTGTCTTCGTCTTCATGTATGAATATTTACAATTAGGGACAAACACTTGTTAGTTGCTCAATTCTATGAACATGAAAATCCAACAAGGAATGAAAAAATGACCACATTTATGATCTGATTTGTTCAATTTTATTCAAACATCAGAATATAGTAGAAAACACTTTTAGTGAGGATATCATGAAATTTCAGATAGATATAATGGCCAGTTTCAGAGATACAGAGTTTTTAAAATTCAAAACATACCCGGGTATGTAGCTGTTGACATAAAGGTTAAAATGTGTAATTGATTCTACTCTGATTTTAACATATTCACTTTAAATTGAATATTTTACTCTAGGCGAGATCAAAAATTAATATTCATACTCCACGCCTCCTTTCACGTCCCATCTCTAGCGATCTTTTTGACGCCTTCTTTTTTTAAATTGATGCCGTAGCAACGCCCGCAGTGTACAGCCGAATTCGACCACGCCTGCTTTAAAATTGTGTAATCGATTCTACAAGGGTTTTAAAAGACTTACTTCAAATTGTATCACCCATTACTTATAATTATTATCTTCTAAAATCAAATGTCGTTCTTTTGTATATCACAATTTTTACCACAATTGTTTTTCCACCTAATTTGATTGAAAACTTTTTTCGTTCATTTTTTTTTACAAAAACAAATTCTGGTTCTGCTATTGCCAGTAGATGGCGTTGTGTGCATAAACTTTTGACACCTGATTTATTTTTGTAGTATTTAAAAATTTTCAACCTTTTTTAAAAGTAATTTCAAAAGGTAAGTTCCCTAAATGATTTTGTGACATTGTTTTGTGACATTAACTGCTTTTGTGACATCAATTTCTCAGTGTTATTCATAATGCCGCGACCCAGAAGATCTGATCTTTGGCACCGAACCCGGAAAGCAATTACAAATCGGAATATTACCAATCGATTGAATACGGATGAACAAGAAATCGCACGAGATCAGCGCCGTGTTAGTATGGCCCGACTTCGCGTAACACAAACACGGCTCCATTAGCAATGAGAAATCATGGATTAAATCAAGCAATTCAACAACGTGAAAATCTAAATCAACGCGTAAGAAGAAGAGCTTCAAGTGTTGATTTGAATCGAGTAGCGTTTCATTAAGATTGCACTTTTGACTACAGCTCGCATCCTTCCGTTCAAATTGGCCCAATGGAGATTGTGTGCAACCATTGCGGTGCATTAAAGTTCACCGGAGAATCGCCTGAGTTGTGCTGTCTCAATGGTAAGGTCAAATTACCACCATTGCCTTCACCATTGGTACGACCACACCTACTCTAACGCCCACTTTTTTTAATTGATTAATTGCTTCCTGCATGGGTTTTTACAGATTTACTTCATACAGATTGTATCCACATCTTACTGAAGGCGAGATAAAAATAAAAAAATTAATGTTTGTATGGTTTTTCAGTCTGCGGGCGCAGGGCGCATACGAGCATACATACATATATTTTGCTTTTTTAATTTTATTTCATTTTTTTCGTTGTCATGTTTTTCAAAACGAGATATCAAACTCTTCAATCGGTTATTCGGTAGTTCCGAAGATATTTGCAAAAAACTTATGTTATTAACGATCCAATATCAAAATTTTAAAACTTTCGAAATGTTGCATTAAAAAATCCGAATTTTCGGTTTATTTACAAAATATTTACATCATTCGATAACAGAAGATATTCCGCGCTTACTAAGGTGCAACATTATACAATAAGTTAAAAATAATATTATATCATCAATCGATGATAAAAAACTTTATGTACCCTTACATTTAAGATACCTACATTTTGTGCACATTTGTGAGTTTTTTTCAAACGCTGATAAAAAATAACGGTACATTCAAACAAATTGCTCGCAGCGCTTGATCGGACTCTACGTGATTTTCAAATGAATATTCAAGCCGTTGTCGACAAGGTTTTCCCAAGTCTAACAATCTTCTACAAAAAATCGGATTGGCTGTGGGAACGTGCAATTTTGGCACCAACAAATTACGATGCCAACAACCTCAATGAGCAAATTCAGTTGAAATTGCCCGGCAAATTAATCAAATACAAATCGATCGATACAGTAATGGATGAAGAACAAGCCGTCAATTATCCCACTGAATTTTTAAATTCATTGGAACCACCCGGAATGCCACCGCATGTGCTAACATTAAACGTTGGATCACCGGTAATTCTTATTCGAAACTTAAACGCACCAAAGTTATCCAACGGAACCACATTGACATCAAAAACTGCTCACCAAATTTAATCGAGGCCACAATCATCGGTGACAGATTTAAAGGCGAAGATGTATTTATTCCACGAATTGGGATGATTTCCAACGATTTACCATTCCAATTCAAGCGGCTCCAATTCTCTTTGCGTCATACCTGTACTATACCCATCAATAAAGCAAGAGTCACATCATTAAATATGGCTGGCTTAATTTTGGAAAATTTATGTTTTCCACACGGCACGCCAAAAAACAAAAAACATTGTACATCCGCTGGTCCTAAGATGAAGAACCCAACAACAACAACAAGTAAGTAACAAATTCAAAGAAACATAAACCCTTTAGTGTGTGGGTTCTCTCTTAAAAAATGTTTTCGCTGTAAATAAGAAGTAAATAAAACAAAAAGGGTTACCCCCCATACTTCTTTTGAGAATTTTCTGGGGAAACAAAATACATTCAAATAATTAATTAATTTGGAAATTAATTATTAATTTTGATACTTCTTGTTATAAAATCGCTAGCAGGGACTTTTTTGATTCAATTTGACCCTTATTTTTTATCGTTTTGAATTTGAACCCATAAATTAAACAATGGCACTCGACAAATTTATAAATTGTATAAATGACCTTTTGGCCGAAAACAACATTCACTCTCTTGAGGTACTTCGGGTCGAACTTGATTATCTATGGTCACAAGCCAAAAGGGCGTATGAAGAGTGTAGGGACATAAGAGAAGATTCAAAAGAAAAGCCAATCGATAAAAATCAGCTTCGCGATCTTTAAAAAAAGGTCTTTCAACATACAAGTCATGTCTAGGGTCAATCAATGCAGAAATTCAAGCCCTATCAAATACAAATATAAAAGAGCGCATTTCTACTGCTGAAAATCAACCACAAGCAAATCAGGATATCTCTTTCGTACGGCTACCACCATGTGACACAGACACATTTTTTGGAGATTTTGTAACATGGCCTACTTTCCGCGACCTTTTCACAGCATTATACATAAATAATTCTAGACTTAGTAAAATTGAGAAAATTTTTCATCTGCAAAAATAAAGACCGGTTTAATGGACAAAGGGTTCCAAATCAAGAGCGTAGTGAATATTAGAAACCGTGAAAAGATCCCTCAGCCCATGTTCAGGGTAGAATTGGAACCTGGAGATGTTGTCTTAAAGAAAAACGAGTCCCATCCCATCTACAATCTGATGTACCTTCTGCATCGTAGAATAACCGTGAAAGAACCACATAAGCGTCAGGGACCCGTCCAGTGTCTCGACTGTCAAGAAAAAAATGCAGTAACTGCGGAGGTAATCATACCGCAAATTACAGAGGTTGTCCAATTTACACTCATTTGAAAGGCATAAGAACCAACAAGACGTCAGTATTGCCTAATCATCCTCAACAGCCAAATTTAGCATCAAGTGATAATTTCCCTCAATTATTACGGTCCACTAGTCATGTAAACGCGCCTAGTTCTAGACAAGTTTCTTACGCAAACGTCGTTAAATCTAATATGCCAGGTCTGGAGCAGGAACCTAAAGCCCAATATTCTGAGCCGCATATCAACAATCTAGAGACAACATTGCAGACACTTGTCCAAACTATGAACACTTTTACGACCACCATGACATCCATGATGCAGGAAATGCTGAAAATGCAATCCACTATCTTGCAAGCCATTTTAAAGAAATGATTTATTTAAAAATTTGTTTCTGGAACGCGAACGGCCTCCGCCAACATAAAAATGAACTGGAATACTTCCTGATGGATAAGCAGATTGATGTTATGATGATTGCTGAAACTCACTTGACGTCGACAGGGTACTTCAAAATTAATGGCTACGAGTTCTACGATACTAAAGACCCCCGCGGAAGAGCTTGTGGAGGTTCGGCAATTCTTATAAAGAACAGAATAAAGATTAAGCTAGAGAACTGGCTAGAGCTTTGGAAAATCAGGGTTAACGAACAGAAATGTATTCATATAACTTTCACATTGCGAAAAGATACCTGCTCGTTCATCAGAATAAATAATCAAATTATCCCGCAACACAATGAAGTCAAATACCTCGGCATTCACCTCGACCGCCGTTTAACTTGGAAGTCTCATATTGAAGCGAAACTTACACAAATGAGATTAAAAGCAGTGCAACTTAATTAGCTAATCGGCAGAAATTCTACATTAAAGTTGGATTGCAAACTTTTGTTGTACAATGCAATCCTAAAGCCAATCTGGTGCTATGGAATTCAATTATGGGGTACTGCCTCAGCATCCAACATTGAAAAAATTCAAAGGGGTCAAAATAAAATTCTACGTATAATTACTGCAGCACCATGGTATGTTAAAAATTCTCGAATCCACAAAGATCTAGGCGTGCCATTAGTAAAAGTCGAATTTACAAAATATGCGTCAAAGTATGTCAGCAAACTTGAACACCATCCAAACCCACTTGCACGAGACATCCTTAACTTTAGTGGCCACAATCGGTTGAGAAGGAGGGATACCCTTGCTTTAACTCAAGCGCAAAACAGATGACTGGATCAGTTTTTTTTTTTTTTTTTTTTTTTTTTGCATATTCTTTTTTATTGTATCTTCATTTTAAATGAACTAACAATAGGTATTCAAATCTTAAAACTAAAGTTAATTAAGATAAGTCCAGCCAATGCTAGGCAAAATCTAGTTTTCAAATTCGATAGGATATAATGAGCAACTTGTATTTATTCATCTGAGAGCGGTGGTGTCCCTCCTTCTCAAACGGCTATGACCGGGATGTTGTAAGATGTCTCGAGCGAGGGGATTTGGATGAGTCTCCAGCTTACCCAAATAAAGGGCCACGTGTTTAGTTATTTCCCATTTGACAAGTGGAACATCAAGATCGTTGTGTATGTTGTTGTTTTTAATATACCAAGGAGCGGTAGTTATCATTCGTAGAATTTTGTTTTGACGGCGTTGAATTTTCTCAATATTGGAGTTGGAGGCAGTGCCCCATAACTGGATACCATAGCACCAAATTGGCTTTAAGATTGAGTTGTAGAGTAGAAGCTTACAATCGAGCCGAAGGACGGAGTTTCTGCCGATGAGCCAATGAATTTGGGCTGCTTTCAGTTTCATTTGAGTCAGCTTAGCATCTATATGTGGTTTCCATGTGAGGCGACGGTCCAGATGAATACCAAGATATTTCACGTGTGAGTTTTGAGGCACTATATGGTCATTAATACGAATAGGGGGACATGATTCCCTACGTAGAGTAAAAGTTACGTGGGTGCATTTCTGTTCATTTATTTTTATTCCCCATTGTCTTGCCCATTTCTCCACTTGCGTTACGTGGTGCTGTAATTGAATCGAGGCATCTTTTGGATCTTTGTGAGTACTGAGAAATGCCGTATCATCAGCAAATGTTGACGTGTGAATTTCATTGTTTGTTGGCATGTCTGCTGTGTACAGCAAGTATAGAATTGGTCCTAAGATACTACCTTGAGGGACGCCAGCACCTATAGGTTGAGGACGGCTTAAATAATCACCTTCTTTAATCATAAACTGACGGTCGATTAAGTATTTCCATAGTAGGTGTTGAAGATTCACCGGCAAGTTCTGCTTTAATTTAGATATCAGGCCTTCATGCCATACTTTGTCGAAAGCTTGAGAGACGTCAATAAAGAGTGCCGAACAGTATCTCTTTTCCTCAAAGGTTTTTCTTATGACTTGTACCAATCTATGTGTTTGTTCTATTGTACTGTGTTGACGTCTGAAGCCAAACTGGTGATTGGGAATGCAGTTGTTTTCATTCAAAATCGGAGTCAGCTTGGTTATAAGCAATTTCTCGAATAATTTGGACATAGTTGGTAATAGACTTATTGGCCTATACGACTCAACTTTGCAAGGATCTTTTCCCGGCTTAGGAATCATCTTTACTAGTGCAATTTTCCAAACCGGAGGGTAGTACTCAAGCCGTAAGATGGCATTAAAAAGAAAGAGGATTAATCTTTTTGCAATGCGAGGCAGCTCAAAAATCATTTTATTGCTGATTTTATCAAACCCAGGTGCTTTTTTAACATTTAAATTATCAATAGCCTCAACAACCTCCAGATATTGAAATCTTATTTGTACAGGTGGTCTGGCAACAACAGGCGGTAGTTCGCTAATGTCAGTATCCGTATTGGGAGTGAATACATTTTTTAAATGACTTACGAAAAGGTTGCCTTTTTCTTCGTTATTTCGTGCCCAAGATCCGTTCAAAGTACGCAGTGGAGGTTTTGCGATTACGGGTTTTCTCAGATTTCGGACTGCACGCCATAATGAATAATTTGACTGGGAAGTTGCGTCTAGACCTTCCAGATGTTGTTTGAGAGACACTGCTTTTTGCGCTTCTAGCAAGATCCTAAGGTTTTTGGTACATTCTCTCAACCTAGTTTTAAGTTGGGGCGATCTGTGTTGTTGCCACTCTCTTCGGACTCTCCTTTTTTCAGACAATAGTTGCTCAACATCTTCAGAAAAAACTCTGTTGTACCTATTCGGGCGGTAAGTGGAAGAAGCATGTTCTGCGGCTTTCTCGACATGTTCATTAAGACTTTTTATACAGGCATCGATGTCTTCAGCAGTTTTTAACGGGAGTTTCTCTGTGCAGTGAGTGCTGATGTATTTTTTGTATTTTAACCAATTCAGACGTTTGACAAGAAGTGAGGCATCAGTTACGATTTGCTGAGGACTTCTGATGGTGATTACAGTGGGTGAGTGATCTGAAGAAAGATCCAGTGAAGCCTCGACTTCAATGAGTTCCGGGGATACCCCTTTCGCCACGCCGAAATCGATAACGTCAGGAATTTTTTGCTGGTCAGTTGGCCAATAAGTTGGTTGACCAGTTGAAATCACATTCAGTCCCAATTCAGACAGGGAGTCGTACAAGATACGACCTTTAGGGCTAACGAGTCGTGATCCCCAGAATGTATGCTTAGCATTGTAGTCGCCAGCCGCTATGAAACGGCTACCTAGTGATTTGTAAAAATCTCTATACTGATCTTTTGTTATTGAAAATCTGGGCGGACAGTAAACTGACGAAATCACGAGGTTTTGACAAAAGTTCTCAATACAGATGTTTGTTGCTTGAAGATAACACTCTGAAAGACCACCCAATGAATGGTGTTTGATTCGCGATTTGACCAATATTGCCGAGCCACCACATGATCTATCTCTGGGGTCCTTGGTGTCGTAGAATGTATAACCACTTATTTTAAAAATGCTTCTCGACGTCATATGAGTCTCGGAAATCAGCATTACATCAATTTTCTTATTAAAAAGAAAATATTCAAGTTCATTTTTGTGTTGGCGTATGCCGTTTGCGTTCCAGAAACATACTGGATCAGTTGATGTGAAATTTTTTAGTACCATAAATATTTTTGTCTAGCACTGGCTGGGCATATTATTTTCTTTTTAGTATTAAGATTTGAATACTTATTGTTATTTCATTGAGATTGAGTCTCGTCTCATCGAACTGTTCGGACGTGTTAATTTTAGTGCGGCTGAATTTTCGGTGAAAAAATCGTAATAGGTGAAAAATTGTAATAGGTTGAAATTAAACAAAAAAGTGAAAAAAATAACTCGTAATAGGTTAAAATATATAAAAAATAAAAAAAAAAACATTAAAAATCGTATAAAAACTGTATGAGTGTTCCTCTCAGATGTAATTCTGAGAAAGAGCTTAGCTCGTCGAGAAAAAATAAATGGCTCTCTGAGGAAGAATCCATAAAAAAATCTCTGGAGAATTTTCTCACTACAAGAGCCGTAGAACGGCGTCGTTCCTGTTCTCCCAATATAGTGATTTCAACAGATGAGAAAACATCATCTTCATCAAATAGTGCAGTGAAACCCAAAAAACAAGTAGGTATGGATAAGTACATCACCGTTCTCAAGCGACAGAGGAGCCCGAAGTCTGCTCAAGTGTCATCAAATGCAAAAGCTTCTAAGACTGTGAGTAATGATCAAAATAGGTTTGCTCTCCTCCAGACGGATGAGCCAGAACTTCCTAAGAAGACGTTTAAGCCCCCACCAATTTATCTGAGAGAGCCCACTTCCAGTAAATTGGTACAAGGAATTGTTTCGGTAATAGGTGCAAATATGTTTAGCGTAACATCAATTAAACATGGAAATATCAGCGAAACCAAAATACAAGTGAAAAAGGAGGATGATTTTCGTAAATTGTCCAACCAGTTGGAGAGGGAAAGTAGGGATTTCTATACCTACCAGCTGAAAAGCGCAAAAGGACTCCAAGTCGTTCTAAAGGGTATAGACCCAGATGTTGATCCTGCCGAGATAAAGACTAGCTTAATGGAAAAAGGCTTCAAAATTAAGAGCATAACGAATATTAGAAACCGTGAAAAGACTCCACAGCCTATGTTCAGGGTGGAATTGGAACCTGGAGATGTCGTATTAAAGAAAAACGAGTCCCATCCCATCTACAATCTGATGTACCTTCTGCATCGTAGAATCACCGTGGAAGAACCACATAAGCGTCAGGGACCCGTCCAGTGTCTCAACTGTCAAGAATTTGGTCACACCAAGGCGTATTGTAAATTGCCGACAGTTTGTGTTGCGTGTGGGGAGCTACATGCAACTGCTCAATGTGATAAGTCGAAAACTGATTCAAAAATCAAAAAATGCAGTAACTGCGGAGGTAATCATACCGCAAATTATAGAGGTTGTCCAATTTACACTCATTTGAAAGGCATAAGCACCAACAAGACGTCAGTATTACCTGATCATCGTCAACAGCCTATTTTGGCATCGAGTGACAATTTCCCGCAATTGTTACGGTCCACTAGTCATGTAAACGCGCCTAGTTCTAGACAAGTTTCTTACGCTAACGTGGTTAAATCTAATATGCCAGGTTTGGAGCAGGCACCTAAATCACAATATTACGAGCCTAATATTAACTCTCTAGAGACTACATTGCAGACTCTTGTCCAAACTATGAACACTTTTACGACCACTATGACATCCATGATGCAGGAAATGCTGAAAATGCAATCCACTATCTTACAAGCCATTTTAAAGAAATGATTTGTTTAAAAATTTGTTTTTGGAATGCGAACGGCCTCCGCCAACATAAAAACGAACTGGAACACTTCCTGATGGATAAGCAGATTGATGTCATGATGATTGCTGAAACTCACTTGACGGCGACAGCGTACTTCAAAATTAATGGCTACGTGTTATATGATACTAAAGATCCCCGCGGAAGAGCATGTGGAGGTTCGGCAATTCTTATAAAGAACAGAATAAAACATTATTTAATAAACAACATATGTGAGGATTACCTACAAGCAACAAACATTTGTATTGAATTCTGTCAATACAATTTTGTTTTATCATCAATTTATTCGCCGCCTCGATTTTCAATAAAAGAACACCAATACTACAGCTTCTTCAATTCCCTTGGAGCTAGATTTTTAGTTGCTGGTGACTTTAACGCCAAACACACATTTTGGGGTTCACGTCTGGTGACCCCGAAGGGTCGTGAACTCTTCAACACCATTGCCAAAATGGGATTAGATGTACTCTCAAGCGGGCATCCCACCTACTGGCCGACGGACCGAGGGAAGATTCCCGATGTTATTGACTTCGGAGTAGTAAAAAATATCCCTGTAGAATCGATACAAGTGGAGCCTTCATTAGACTTGTCTTCAGATCACTCTCCTTCTATTATTTCAATGCGTTTCCTTCAAGGGAATGGCTCTCCATTTCGGGACATATCTAAAACCAGAGTAAGTTGGATAAAGTATAAAAAGTATTTAAGTTCCCACTGCACGGAAAATGTAGTGCTGAGAACTACCGAGGATATTGATGGGTCGATTGGCAAGTTTACTGAGGACATACGAAGAGCTGTACATCACGCCTCCACATACGACGTTGAGTGCAGAAGTGGGACAAATAGAACTTATTTCGCTGAACTCGATCATCTCCTGTCAGAAAAAAGAAAGCTTAGAAGAGAGTGGCAAATCCACAGGTCTCCTGAACTGAAAGCTAGGCTACGGGTATGCAGAGATATACTAAGAAATTTCTTAGAAACCCAAAGAATGGCTTCACTTAAATCTTACTTGGAGGGTCTTGATAGTACCCCACAATCTGACTATTCGTTATGGAAGGCGGCACGAGGTTTAAAAAGACCAGTTAGAGGAAAACCTCCTCTGCGAAATCCGACTGGTGACTGGGCTAGAAATGATTCCGAGAAGGGGACTTTATTTGTTAATCATTTGAGAAAAGTGTTTACTATAAACAACTCAAATAATGCATCTGATTTGCCTCCACTCGTTATTAGACCTCCTGTACCTCTAAGACTTAGCTTTAATGATGTTCAAAGCGCTATTGGTACTCTGAATCTTAAAAAAGCTCCAGGTATGGATAAAATCAGCAACAAAATGCTTGTGGAGTTACCTCGTGTAGCTAAAAGAATTATCCTATTTATTTTTAATGCTATTTTACGCCTAGAATACTATCCTGCAGATTGGAAGGTATCTATGATTACCATGATTCCTAAGCCAGGGAAGGACCCCACTAAAGTAGAGTCACATAGGCCAATTAGTCTACTGCCGACAATTTCAAAACTGTTTGAAAAATTGTTATTGGCTAAGTTGATTCCAATTCTGAACGACACTCAATGTATCCCAAATCACCAATTCGGGTTCAGAGCTAAACACAGTACCATCGAACAAACACACAGATTGGTAAATGTGATAAGACAGTCGTTTGAAGAGAAAAAATACTGCTCCGCCCTTTTCATTGATGTGTCGCAAGCGTTCGACAAAGTCTGGCATGAAGGTTTAATGCATAAAATTAAATTAACTCTGCCTGCTAACACCCACAAACTTATGAAAAGTTATTTATATGGTCGCAAATTTACAATCAAAGAAGGCGATTTTTTAAGCCCCGCTCAGCCAATTGAAGCAGGAGTACCCCAGGGTAGCATACTGGGTCCAACTTTATATTTGATTTATGCATCCGATATGCCGTTAGACCCCATAATACATACTTCAACTTTTGCAGACGATACAGCCTTTATTAGCGTTCATAAGGACCATCAAATAGCATCACAGAACTTGCAGAAATATGTTTATAAACTAGAGAATTGGCTTGAGCTTTGGAAAATCAGGGTTAACGAACAGAAATGTATTCATATAACTTTCACATTGCGAAAAGATACCTGCTCGTTCATCAGAATAAATAACCAAATTATCCCGCAACACAATGTAGTCAAATACCTCGGAATCCACCTCGATCGTCGTTTAACTTGGAAGTCTCATATCGACGCAAAACTTACCCAGATGAGATTAAAAGCAGTGCAAACTAATTGGCTAATCGGCAGAAATTCTACATTAAAGTTGGATTGCAAACTTTTGTTGTACAATGCAATTCTAAAGCCAATCTGGTGTTATGGAATTCAATTATGGGGTACTGCCTCAGCATCCAACATTGAAAAAATTCAAAGGGGTCAAAATAAGATTCTACGTACAATTACTGCAGCTCCATGGTATGTTAAAAATTCTCGAATCCACAAAGATCTAGGCATTCCTTTGGTGAAAGTCGAATTTACAAAACACGCCTCAAAATATGTCAGCAAACTTGAACAACATCCAAACCCACTTGCACGAGACATCCTTAACTTTACTGGCCATGTTCGGTTAAGAAAGAGGGATACCCTTGCTTTAACTCAAGCGCAAAACAGATGACTGGATCAGTGGATATAAATTTTTTGTAGTATCATTATATTTTGTCTAGCACTGGCTGGACTTATTATTTTCTTTTAGTATTAAGATTCGAAAACTTATTGTCATTTCATTTCTGAAGATTCAATAAATAAATTAAATGTATATAAAAAAAAAAAAAAAAAAAAAAAAATTTCATATATGAAGATTCAATAAATAATTTAAAGCAAAAAAAAAAAAAAAAAAAAAAAAAAAAAAAAAAAAAAAAAAAACGGACAGACCACGATGGAAGACAGTGTGGAAGAGTTAGTGGATATCGTTACAGCGCTGAAGGGAGAAGCTCTGCTTGAAGTTTTTAAAGGTAAGATATTTAAAAATCTTTTAATAAATTTAATTTAAAGTTCTTGTTACATTTTTTAGATCATGGAATAACTGCAGAGAGCTTAAAATGCATGAGCAAAGGCCATTTGGATACAATAGTTCCAACCAATTTATTCGGCGTAAGAATAATATTTGAACATAACCTTAGGCAGTGGCAGCAATCAAATATAGAGCCCACGATCACTGAATGCGTACCCGCTTTAGCTGCAAATTATTCAGTGTGTGACGAAAATGTAAGTATGCATGAATTTAAAGTTGTTTGCGGATTCCAATGGCCTATTTTACACGATAACAATTGTGATGGCTTAAGCTGCAATTAGTCTTACTTTTTACTTTTTTACTTTTTCTCTCATCTGTTTGATTGTTGTTGGTGTTTGAATTCTCAGCTCTCTTTCATTTACATGCAAAACACCAACAAAAATCAAACAGATGAGAGAAAAAGTAAAAAAGTAAAAAGTAAGACTAATTGCAGCTTTAACGATACACTTTTAGGGCGAGGGAGGTGCAGAGAATAGTTTTAGGTGGTTGTAAAATTGTGCTAGCGACTGAACAAAAATTATGCCATCGTATGTTATGTTATCGTATAAAATGGGCCAATTATATAAATATATATTACGAAATCACATTTTTGAAATTTTTTTTTTTTAAATTAAATATCATGTAACTCCGCTAATATTACTGCATATCCTCAAAATGGTTCAGTTTGCTGTAAGGTTCGGTTATTTCAATAGGCCTTTGAGTTAGCAGCGGTGAAGAAGAGCTTCCGTGTCTTGTACTCTCCGGGGTGACGACGCTTCGCCTATTTTTCTCAAAGAGCCAAGGTTACGCATGTAACTGGAAATAAACGATAGCAGTTAACTGACCATTAAAGGATTGGACTTTGTCCCAGTATATTACGCATATAGTATCATGCATTTAATTTATTTAATCAAGATTTCAATGCATTTGACTAGTTCGTATTAGCAACTATAACTAATGAGTTCAAATATTTATAGTTTTCCGCAGAAACAATTTTACAAAAAACTCAAGCTGGACAAAGAATTATAAAATTTTATGCAGCAAATCAATTCTTGAACACGAAGTACCGCAGGCAACTGTATTAAAGATTATTTTATGCAAAGGAAAATAAATACTTCTCCCAAGATCTTTGATGAAATTGCTGTCTCTATTCTGAAATTATTTCCAAGAGAAAATAAAGTATGTTAATATGACTAAATCCACATTCTGACTTTCAGGTCGACATAGTTCATGTCTAAAAATTGTAAAATATTTGTACATATTCGTAAAATATATGAGCAAATATGAACACAAATACCATCATATTCATTCAAATATTTTCCATACACGCTAATAGTCGTTCATATACATAACAAATTGAAAATTGAGGTAACATAATTTGTCAAAATATGAAAATACACGAACATATGGTTACATATTGCCTCAATTTTCTCATATGAAAGTATATGAACATGTATGAATGAATATGATTGTGTGCAAAGTTGTTCATATGTTTTCAAATATTTTACGAATATGTACAAATATTTTGCATTATTACTCGGGAATACAAATATTTTAAAATATGTATTTGTTATTTAAATTTTTGAATTATCAAATTGTACTAAACGAAAAAACTGATGTCACCCTGGTTTGAAAGTCAGAATAATATTAGTAAGCTTAGAGTCACAAAAAATTTACATAATTTTTCTTTAAAAGGCTATCTATTATTTACACCATAAAGGGAAAAAAACCAACCGGTTGTCTTTATAGTAATTACCACAATTCTAAAGGGAGACTTAAAAAAAAAGGTCTTTGGGAAACTCCAGCACAGGAAGTGACAGATGACGTTGGGGATAAGCCAGAATTTTCGCCAACAGTTGATGTCCTTGCCTCAAAAGATTGGTTACTGTATAATATAGAACCAATTGAAGAAGTTTTTAATAAATGGGACGATACGTTTGATATACGTCAGCAATATATAAAACAAGGAAATAGTCTGAAAAACATTTTAGAAAACTGGCCAATACTTAAGCAAGCCTTTGGTTACAAATTGGTAAAGAATTTCTTGAGTTCATTTTATTTTAAATATAAAAATATCCCAATATTTTAGGTAAAAGCAGATTTTTCAAAACTTTATGCTGGAAAAAAAAACTTGGTGTTTCAAAAATGGGATATATTTTCAACATCCTTAATGAAATTATGTGCAAGTAAACTTAAAGATGCTGATAACTTGGAAATTATTAACAAGTACAATGACCCAAACTTTGCTGGTAAGTTCTAAATTTAATATAGTTTTTTCTGTAAATACTATTTTAGATTGAAAAAGTAAAACTTTAAAAGTTATTTACTTTGTAGAAAATCGGAACTCAATTTTATTTCATCTTGTTCATGAAATAATTAGGATATTAAAATAAGATATTTTTATAAAAATTATATAATTAAAAAAATAGTTTTATAAGATTTATAAATAAGTTTAATAAAAGTCAATTGCAGTTCATACTGCTTTAAATGCTTTAAATATAATCATAAAAATTATAACAAATTAATATTATATAATATAAAAAATAAAAATATAAGATACATTAAAAAGTTTACAAACACAAATTTGTATTTTCATTTTTTCTACCTTTTCTTTACTGGAACATGATAATATAAAAATCATCATTTCTTTCTTGTGTCATTTTAATAAAACAAATGTTTCTCTCGGTGCAATTGTATGCAAATAGTAAAATATTCACCATGACTACTAGTGAACTACTAGTAAGTATATTAATATTCATCAGCAGTACGACTTTTTCAAATGAGTACTTGCTCCGGTAACAAATATATTCACAAAAGGTATATTTTCTTTCACGATAAAGAAAAAAATACTGCAGGCAATAAAAAATACCTCTGGCAAGTACACTTTCCTACAAATATTTATTCACCTGTAGTATGTTAGTATTTGCCATAAAGCTAAGATTCCATACGTATTAGAAAAGTTTTACTAAATAATATAAGAACTGACATACCGGTGAGTAAAAAAATTAGTACCCGTAACAGAAACTGGTACTTCTTGCGTATAAAAGTGTGGTTATATGTAGTTCAATTTTACTAACAGTTATTAAAAATATACTTCTGGTGGGTTGTCTTAACAATTAAAATATATTCACCAGTAACTCATTTTATGCCATATGGAGTATCACAGTATTTCCCACAAGCACATTTTTACTCACCAGTGTAAATATTTTACTAATGGTGAATACAAATCTTGTACTATACGGGACGGTAAGAGTTACTTCTTATTAGTAAAAATGTCTTTGGGGATATATGGAGATATACTTTACTCACGGTTAGTAAAAAATATACCTCTTGTGGGTTGTTTTAGCAAATAAAGTTATCTTCACTAAGAAGAAATCTGTTGGCTCACGAAGTATGACAGTATTTGCCACAAGTAAGTTTTTACTGACCATAACAAATATTTTACTATTGGTGAGTACAAACCATTTACTATACGGAATGATAAATGTGTACTCCTTGTGAGTAAAAATGTCTTTAGAGCCATATGGAGATCAATTTACGGTTAAGACATTTTACTCATGGCAGGGTTTACTTTTTTTTTTGGGTGTATAATTACTAAAAGGAGCTTTGTATGTATTTTCCGAAATTACAGTATTTTCTGAACCCGTATCCAACTCCATATCTAATGGTTTACCATTTATTTTAACTTTAATTTTAATAGGTCCATCTTTCTACACATTTTTTTTAAATGCCCTTTTTTCTGGCATTGATTACACTCGTAATTTTTACATTGTTCACTTTTATGATTTTTAAAACCACATACTTCACATTGTTAATCCGTTTTCTTTTTATGTTGCCGCGCCATCTTGTTCTTCGATTCCCTTTTGTCGCTACCGCCATTTACTTTCCTGTCCGCAGCACCATTTATTTTTTTTATGAAATTTACCTGCTCTTCTTTTACCGCCACTGTATCATATCGGTGTTTTGCGTACTCTACATTGTTGGCAATTTCAACCACCTTGTCGAACGAACACGCCACCGATTCCAAAAATATTTTGTCCCGGGCAGGACCTTTCCCCAACCCCATTACAAATTTATCCCGCCTTGCTGTTGATAAACACGTACCAAACTCACAGTTAACTGCTAATGATCGAACTCGTACGCCCCATTCGTTGATTGTCTCCGTAGCCAATTTCGAAGCATTATAAAATTTGTACCTTTCGGCAAAACCAGATGTTGGTGGCTTGAAATGTTTTTTCAATACCTCCATACACAGCCCATAAGTTGTTGTTGCATCTTCGATTTTTGTCGTACTCAGCAAATTCTGCAACAGCATATATGATGTTTCCTCTAATGATGTCAATAAAATTGCGTTTCTTTTGACCATATTATCTATGTCATTCGCCACCAGAAATTGTTCCATTTGATTTTCAAAAATCACCCAATTGTTTTGCGTATGATCAAAACTTGGAACTCTGCCAATGATTTGTGCATTTTGGGTAGCCATCTTTGCTTTTTTTTTTAAAAAAAATTTTTCAAACTTCTTTCTGCTGCACACGTTCACTTTTATCAGAATTTTTAATCTTGTTTTGTCCTCGTCGCCACTGTAATAAACTCAACGTTCGAAATGAAAACAAGTGGAGTTTATTATAATTTTAATTAGTAAAGTTATTTATTTAATATTCTGTAGGTTTAAGAAGTAATTCAGTTGCTGTATAAAAAGGGAATGACTTAAAAGATAATCTACAATAAGCAAGAAGACAGCAAAAGGTTTCCAGTAATCCATTTACTGTTGTTAATAACTGTATACATACAAACTCTTGGCAAAAGCTTTTTATAAGCTTTACTCATTTTAAGAGTACATAAATAGTTTGATCTCTGCGATACAGTATATACCCTACATAGCCAATACTTTTATTTGGCAAAAATATTTATAACTTTTTGTTAATTTACTGTATTTTATTAAATGTCTCAAGATCACTGGTTTATTCTGCTTTAATAACACTGTGGAACATGTTTGGGATTATTGTCTTGGGGGTGAGAAATTCCAAGTTAGGGTGATGGTACTAGGTCAGTATAGTAAAACCCTCAAAGGGTTTGGCGTTCGTATGTGTCAGTTTTTTTTATGACCTTTTAAATTTTTTCCTTATCTTGATGTTTTTTCGCTTAGTTGTAACATTTTGGCAAAAACGTAGTTTAACATAACTCGAGAACCACTTGTCCGATTTTGATGAAACAAATTTAGAAAAATTAAGAATTTATTTATTTATTTATTTACAATTAAGTGAAGGTATCCCGTTTTTGTTTTTATTCAAAAAAGTGTCATTTATCGCCTTTTTTATAAATTTTACCCAGTAACTCCAGACTTCTGGCCATAAACTACTAAAACAATTAAGTAAACATTTTTATAATTTTCTATTTTTATTTTATTTATTTATTTTTATATATTTTAATACATATTGCCTAGACTTTTTCGATGGTGGTTGTTCGGGACTAGTAGCATCGCATTCATCGCTATCATCAGTTTCTGAACCACACATAATGTCAATGTATGACTTCACTGACCTTGTACCATCACCCTGACTTGGAATTTCTCACCCCCCAGATTGGCTGTTGTACTGTGTAATGATTGAAGTTCGACATAATTTGTGTATTGAAGTAGTATAACGAAAAGTAATTACACAGTGGAATTATTAAATTCTTCAAGGAGAATTAGATGACAATGGAAATACCAATAAACTACCTAATGTCAAAGAAAGACAAAAGATATCTTATTAATTTTATTGTGAGTGAACAATTATGCATCCATACTTATAGACATGTACATATGTATGTAGATATGTAATCACACTGTGTTAAGGCCCAACTATAATATGCATATGCTAGCTTAAGCAAACGTGCGAACACATATAAATTGTATGTGGCAAACTATAATGTACTTAACGAAACTTTTCGTTAAGTTTTTCAACTGTCATTTGCTTAAGCAAAAAGCGAAACTGGTCGCATATTCCGTACGGAATCAGCTGTTGGTTGTTTGTTTGTGTTTTTAACAAAATGGAAAAAGAAGAAAATACATTTATTTTAAATTTAATAAAAAATGTGGAAAAAATAAGTACCTTTATAATAAAAGGGACCCTTTTTATTTTAACAAAAATGTCTTTCTGTCGCGGTTTATTTCTCTGATAGAACAAGAGCTTCTTTTTCTTTTACAGTGTAGTTCACTTATTTCTTTAAATGTGCACAGGCCTTCAAGCGCTAACTTTAATATTTTTATATTATTTAAATTTTTAAGTTTTTTCTCCATTTTTGCAAACACAATACGAAAATTAACAAAACATATGTAAACGTTTATTATGATTTACAATTTAGTGCTGCCACAGCTGTACATTTTAGTACTTTTGCCGATAAATTAAAAAAGGAAAAATTATGCGTTTCGGGTACGAAGTTTTCTTTTAATTATAAAATAATATAATAATATTTATAAAATATAGTCATTTAATGGCTTTTTGTTAAAATAAAAACATTTCTTTAAACATAAATGAGCAACTGTGGACAAATAGTTTCAAAGTCATTGTAGCCACCTGACAGCCTTTGCGTTAACTTTTGCAATTTGCTTAAGCTTGCTTATGCATATTATAGTTGGGCCTTTACTCTCATTTGTAATACTGCCTATTTTCTAGCATGGTAAAAAAAGAGGAATGATACACCAAAAAATATTTTTGGACGAACAGTAAAAGTAAAAAGTTTAAATGGTAGTATGAAAGCAATTTTTATTATTCGTTGGTTCACGTGGGGCACGACCCATACAGCCGGGCAATTATCATAATTTAAGATCAGATGTATGAAACTTGCCTACGTATTTCCCGTTCATATCTTCAATCTCATAGAGATTGTTTCCAATTTTATTTCTAATTTTACATTTAACAAATTTAGGTAAAAACTTTCTATTGATATTTTTTGACATGTTACTTAGGACATGATTTTTTCGAAATACAACTTGTCCTTTGTAAAATTCTATGTTCCTACTCCTGAGATTATACATTTTTGCAGATTTGGTGTGTGCTGTCTTCAAATTATCTCGTAATTTCTCTCTCAATTTTGCTAATTTGTCTACATGATCTGAAATATTTAAATCCTCACCGGATAAACAGCCAAGTTTGTTTAGAATCTTATATGAAGATCCGTGCTGGATAATATTTTGACCAAATGTGGCAAAATAGGATAAACATTTGATTGAACTATGAAAATCACTCCTGAGTATTGACAAAATTTGGAGAATGAACTTGTGCCAGTCTTTATGATCTTTGTGATCTTGTAAAAAACATCGTATTTTTGTAACTATCTCACGGTTCGCTCTTTCTGAAGCATTTGAGTGTGGGGCATAAAATCCTGTTGTGATATGGGCTATGTCATACAATTGAAAGAATTCTTTCATTTCTTTCGAAACACATTGTTTACCATTATCACTGTGTATATACCTTGGTACACCAAATGCTGGAAATGTTTCATTTTGGAAAAATAAAATGACATTAGCAGAAGTTGCTGCTCTAGGATGCTTAAGAAAAACAAACTTTGTCAGGTGATTTAAACAAATGAAGATGACTGAATTGCGGCTTTTTGAAAAAGGATATGGACCAAGAAAGTCGCAATATAGCCTTTCAAATGGTCGAGAAGTTATAAATTGATTACCCATTACAGGTCTCGATATTTGGTTAGGTGATTTAATACTTTTACAAATTTCACATGATTTTAAATATGTTTTTATGTCATGGACCATTGTAGGCCAAAAATATTTTAAGCGTATTCGGAACAGAGTTTTTGTAAATCCACCATGACTTGTAGTATCGGAATCATGCGCCGAACTCATAATGGTTTGTGTTAGGGACTTAGGCCTTGTCTAAACTAACTCGTTTCAAAATTACGTTTCCAGACAAACGCAGATCTGGAAAGATTCTATATTGTTTGAGATGGTTTCCGTATTTCACTGTATTCCTCATTATTGAATTCGGGAGATGACAAATCAATTTCGGTGCTATCATTTACTAAGGTCAAATGATCCACGTCCATTCTAGATAAACAATCCGGGACTATATTTAATGAACCCTTTCGGTGTTCTATTAGGAAGGTATACCGCTGTAGTTTGAGGCTCCAACGGGCCAATCTCCCACTGAGGTCCTTTTGCGACATAAGCCACTTCAGGGATGAATGGTCCGTAAGTATTCAGAATGATAAACCTTCAATATAAGGCCTAAACTTATTTACACATACAACAGCAGCCATGCACTAGAGCTCGGTTACTGTGTAGTTCCTTTGCGCTTTATTTAACTTTTGTGACACGTATGCAATGGGATGTTCTCTGCCATCGTCGTCATATTGGAAAAGAACTCCACCTACACCTATCTTTGAAACGTCACATTGAATAATAAATTCTTTCTCAAAATTTGGCTGCGCTAAAACGGGAGCTGTAGAAAGGGCCAACTTAAGCTTTTCAAATGAATTTATAGCAGCTTCTGTTAATGAAAATGATTTATTTGTTTTTTTCAAAAATAAAAAAAATAAATAAAAAAATAAATAAAAAAAAATAAAAAGTTGCGATACCAATTAGCCATTCCAACGAATCTTCTTACCTGTTTTGGGCTCCTTGGTAAGGGAAAGTTTTTGATAGAATTAACTTTTTCTGGATCCACCTTAAGACAACCATTGCCCACTATATATCTTAAGTATCGGATTTCCTTTTGGCAAAATTTGCTTTTACTAACATTAATTGTTAGTTTAGCCACTTTAAGGCATAAAGCAACTTCCGATTTTAATGTGGGATTGAAAATCATGGCTACAGACCAGCAAATCGTCTAAATAAATAAAGACATTTTCTCTCAAACGCGAGGGAATTACCTTGTCTATTAACCGGCTCATAGTTTGCGGACCATTACATAAACCGAAAGGCATGTACTTATATTGGTATAATGGCTTTCCCGGTATAACGAACGCAGTTTTTTCTTTATATGTCTCAGTTAATCAGATTTGCAAAAATGAGTCTTTTAAATCTATCCCGCTAATATAGAAAGTATCTGCTTAAAAGTCCGTGTTTAGGCACGAAACCCCTAAATAATTAAAAACCCATTTTGTGGTACGGTAACCCTGCAACTGCAGTGTTAAGGCCCAACTATAATATGCATAAGCAAGATTATGCAAATTCCAAAGTTAACGAAAAGGCTGTGAAATGCATAACCAGTTCAGATTTAAATTTCAGGTGACTACAATGACTTTGAAACTTTTTGTCCACAGTTGCTCTTTTATGTTTAAAAAATGTTTTTATTTTAACAAAAAGCCATTAAATGACTATATCTTATTTTATAATTAAAGAAAACTTCGTACCCGAAACGCATAATTTTTCGTTTTTTTTAATTTATCGGCAAAAGTACTAAAATGTACAGCTGTGGCAGCACTAAATTGTAAATCATAATAAACGTTTACATATGTTTTGTTAATTTTCGTATTGTGTTTGCAAAAATGGAGAAAAAACTTAAAAGTTTAGATAATATAAAAATATTAAAGTTAGGGCTTGAAGGCCTGTGCACATTAAAAGAAATAAGTGAACTACACTGTAAAAGAAGACGACGCTCTTGTTCTGTCAGAAAAATAAACCGCGACAGAAAGACATTTTTGTTAAAATAAAAAGGGTCCCTTTTATTGTAAAGGCACTTATTTTTTCCGCATTTTCTATTAAATTTAAAATAAATATATTTTATTCTTGCTCCATTTTGTTCAAAACACAAAGAAACAGCTGATTCCGTACAGAATGTGCGATCAGTTTCGCTTTTTGCTTAAGCAAATGACAGTTGAAAAACTTAACGAAAAGTTTCGTTAAGTACATTATAGTTTGCCACATACAATTTATATGTGTTTGCACGTTTGCTTAAGCTAGCATATGCATATTATAGTTGGGCCTTTACTCGTTGATTTTTCTCTTTTGTGTTCTCATACCAATAGGCAGTTGTGGTGGTGGTTTTTTTGAACAACACTCATTCTTGATACAACATTTGAAGCCACAGCATCTCAAACAAAAAAAAACAAAATACAAGAAAATAACTTAAGTGAATTATATTGTAAGTGAATTTAATATATCATATTAATATAATTTAAGTAACTTATTTTCAATAAAGTGTATAATAAATCCAACATAAAAAGACAAGAGTGTACATAATTTCTTTTTTTTTAAACACACATATATATATACATATATCAAAAAAAAAACAAAAGGTAATTGAACCCAAATATACTGTTCCAATATTAACAAAAGACACCATTTTTAATTTCAAATCTGCAGTAGCAACTCCTACAAAATTGTGAAAATTAAAGAAAAAATTAACAAAAAGTTGCACACATTTTGCGACTGTTACGAAAGCTTAAGCCAAGCTTAGCTTATAAAAGCCATCCCCTTTAAAACAACTTTAGTGAAAATCACAAAAAATACCAACTAACAGTGAAGTAAAGTTATATCAAGTGTTATTCAAGGACGATATATAATCCATATTCTATCACCACATTACTCATCCTCACCATCATCCACATCTCCCAAGGAATAAGATGACACATTACCTTATCATCACCATCATCCCCTTCATCCAGGAATAAAGGTAAACTACAACAACATCTAGCATAATAGCAACAAGTGGACACTATTGTAGAAGACATCACCCAGGATTGAGGAAAATTATCCACATCACCCTTCACCCTACAGTCAGCAACCCATTACAAAGAAACCGAAAGTCACCCCATCCTTATATTTTATATCCTATATATTTTCAACCCGTGTACCCGTACATTTTGGGTCATCCAAAACCCAGAGTTTCCACTCCCTCACCTAATAATTAGGTATTAACTCATTTTGGGCAATCCATAACCCGGTATACCCCCTATCTCAAAAAAATACTTACTCATAATATTTCCCAAAATTATGACTACGTCGTTTTTTCCGCGTAATTTATATGGCATATAATATTCCCTCGCAAATTATAGCCATTTTAGTTTTTCCGCGCAATTCACATGACTATAATATTCCCCCGCAAATTATAGACATTTTAGTTTTTTTCCGAGCAAAAAATTCACATGACTATAATATTCCCCCGTTTTTCCCCGCGCAAAAAAAATGTGAAAACATAAATTTTCCAAAATTAAGCTAGCAATAGTCAATGATTTGACTTGTGCTTTATTGATGCCTATAGTAAAGATAAGACGCAAAGGGAATTGGAGCCGCTTGAATTGGAATGGTAAATCGTTGGAAATCATCAGAATTCGTGGAATAAGTACGTTTTCGCCTTTGAATCTGCCATCGATGATTGTTGCCTCGATTAAATTTGGTGAGCAGTTTTTGATCGTCAATGTGGTTCCGTTGCATAACTTTGGTGCGTTTAAGTTACGAATAAGAATTACCGGTGATCCAACGTTTAATGTTAGCACATGCGGTGGCATTCCGGGTGGTTCCAATGAATTTAAAAATTCAGTGGGATTATTGACGGCTTGTTCTTCATCCATTATTGTATCGATCGATTTTCAATTGAATTTGCTCATTGAGCTTGTTGGCATCGTAATTTGTTGGTGCCAAAATTGCACGTTCCCACAGCCAATCCGAAATTTTGTAGAAGATAGTTAGACTTGGGAAAACCTTGTCGACAACGGCTTGAATATTCATTTGCATTCGACAGAAGTTAGGCGGGAACGAAATCTCCTTCGTGGCGCGATTAATTGGAAATTTTCAAAAAGTTGTTCTGAGAATGTTTGGGCAGACGGGTCTTGCAACAAATGCACACGTATGTTCGTCGATAGCGTGATTTTCTCGACTTGGTTCCAAACATATGAAGCTTTCAAGCATGCTCATCTGCGGGCATTGATCTTGGAATAACGGGCAAAGTTTGACGAAAATCACCAACAAAAAGAATAAGAGCGCCTCCCATCGGTTTGTAGTTTCCTCAAAAATCACGTAGAGCGCTTCGAGAAATTTGTTTGAATGTACCGTTATTTTTTATCAGCGTTTGAAAAAAAACTCACAAATGTGCACAAAATGTAGGTATCTTAAATGCAAGAGTACATAAAGTTTATTTTATCATCGATTGATGATATAATATTATTTTTAACTTATTGTATAATGTTGCACCTTAGTACGCGCGGAATATCTTCTGTTATCGAATGATGTAAATATTTTGTAAATAAACCGAAAATTCGGATTTTTTAATGCAACATTTCGAAAGTTTTAAAATTTTGATATTGGATCGTTAATAACATAAGTTTTTTGCAAATATCTTCGGAACTACCGAATAACCGATTTAAGAGTTTGATATCTCGTATTGAAAAACATGACAACGGCTTTCAAAAAAATTAAATAAAATTAAAAAAGCAAAATATATATATGTATGCTCGTATGCCATTGGTGGTGCAATATGAAAATTGGATTTTGCCACGCCCCTCCGCCCGCAGACTGAAAATCCATGTAAACATAAATTGTTTGTGATGGGGCGTGAAAGTGGGCGTGGCACATAATTTTTTTTATTTTTACATCGCCTGCAGTAAGATATGGATACAATATGTATGAAGTAAATCTGTAAAAAAAACCCATGTAGAAGCAATTAATCAATTAAAAAAAGTAGGCGTTAGAGTAGGCGTGGTCGTGCCAATGGTGAAGGCAATGGTGGTAATTTGACCTTACCACTGAGACAGCACAACCCAGGGGATTCTCCGGTGAACTTTAATGCACCGCAATGATTGCACACAATCTCCATTGGGCCAATTTGAACGGAAGGATGCGAGCTGTAGTCAAAAGTGCAATCGTAATAAAACGCTACTCGATTCAAATTAACCCTTGAAGCTCTTCTTCTTACGCGTTGATTTAGATTTTCACGTTGTTGAATTGCTTGATTTAATCGACGATTTCTCATTGCTAATCGAGCCGTTTCATTTGTCGCCTGTCGTTCTTCTTGTGTTTGCGTTACGCGAAGTCGGGCCATACTAACACGGCACTGATCTCGTGCGATTTCTTGTTCACCCGTATTCAATCGATTGGTAATATTCCGATTTGTAATTGCATTACGGGTTCGATGCGAAAGATCAGATCTTCTGGGTCGCGACATTATGAATAACACTGAGAAATTAATGTCACAAAAGCAGTTAATGTCACAAAAACAATGTCACAAAATCAATTATGGAACTTACCTTTTGAAATCACTTTTAAAAAATGCTGAAAAATTTTAAATTCTACAAAAATAAATCAATTCAGTCTCGTCTCATCGAACTGTTCGGACGTGTTACTTTTAGTGCGGCTGAATTTTCGGTGAAAAAATCGTAATAGGTGAAAAAGTGTAACAAGTTGAAATTAAACAAAAAAGTGAAAAATAACTCGTAATAGGTTAAAAAAAATCTACGGTTATTAAAAAAAAAACATTAAAAATCGAATAAAAACTGTATGAGTGTTTCTGTCAGATGTAATTCTGATAAAGAGCTTAGCTCGTCTAGAAAAACTAAATGGCTCTCTGAGGAAGAATCCATAAAAAAATCTCTGGAAAATTTTCTCACTACAAGAGCCGTAGAACGACGTCGTTCCTGTTCGCCCAATATAGTGATTTCAACAGATGAAAAACATCATCTTCATCAAATAGTGCAGTCAAACCCAAAAAACAAGTAGGTATGGATAAGTACATAACCGTTCTCAAGCGACAGAGGAGCCCGAAGTCTGCTCAAGTGTCATCAAATGCAAAAGCTCCTAAGACCGTGAGTAATGATCAAAATAGGTTTGCTCTCCTCCAGACGGATGAGCCAGAACTTCCGAAGAAGACGTTTAAGCCCCCACCACTTTATCTGAGAGAGCCGACTTCCAGTAAATTGGTACAAGGAATTGTTGCTGTAATAGGTGAAAACATGTTTAGCGTAACCTCAATGAAACATGGAAATATCTGCGAGACAAATATACAAGTGAATAAGGAAGATGATTTTCGAAAATTGTCCAATCAGCTGGAAAGGGAGACTAGGGATTTCTATACCTACCAGCTCAAAAGCGCAAAAGGACTCCAAGTCGTTCTAAAGGGTATAGACCCATGTGTTGATCCCGCGGAGATAAAGACCGGATTAATGGACAAAGGGTTCAAAATGAAGAGCGTAGTGAATATTAGAAACCGTAAAAAGATCCCTCAGCCCATGTTCAGGGTAGAATTGGAACCTGGAGATGTTGTCTTAAAGAAAAACGAGTCCCATCCCATCTACAATCTGATGTACCTTCTGCATCGTAGAATAACCGTGAAAGAACCACATAAGCGTCAGGGACCCGTCCAGTGTCTTAACTGTCAAGAATTTGGTCACACCAAGGCGTATTGTAAATTGCCGACAGTTTGTGTTGCGTGTGGGGAGCTACATGCAACTGCTCAATGCGATAAGTCGAGAACTGACTCAAAAATCAAAAAATGCAGTAACTGCGGAGGTAATCATACCGCAAATTATAGAGGTTGTCAAATTTACACTCATTTGAAAGGCATAAGAACCAACAAGACGTCAGTATTGCCTAATCATCCTCAACAGCCAAATTTAGCATCGAGTGACAATTTCCCTCAATTATTACGGTCCACTAGTCATGTAAACGCGCCTAGTTCTAGACAAGTTTCTTACGCAAACGTCGTTAAATCTAATATGCCAGGTCTGGAGCAGGAACCTAAAGCCCAACATTCTGAACCGCATATCAACAATCTAGAGACAACATTGTAGACACTTGTCCAAACTATGAACACTTTTACGACCACCATGACATCCATGATGCAGGAAATGCTGAAAATGCAATCCACTATCTTACAAGCCATTTTAAAGAAATGTTTTATTTAAAAATTTGCTTCTGGAACGCGAACGGCCTCCGCCAACATAAAAATGAACTGGAATACTTCCTGATGGATAAGCAGATTGATGTTATGATGATTGCTGAAACTCACTTGACGTCGACAGGGTACTTCAAAATTAATGGCTACGAGTTCTACGATACTAAAGACCCCCGCGGAAGAGCTTGTGGAGGTTCGACAATTCTTATAAAGAACAGAATAAAGCATTATCTAATGAATAACATAAGTGAGGATTACCTCCAAGCAACAAACATTTGCATTGAATTCCGTCAATACAAATTTGTTTTATCATCGATTTATTCTCCGCCTCGATTTTCAATAAAAGAACACCAATACCATAACTTCTTTAAATCCCTTGGAGCTAGATTTTTAGTTGCTGGTGACTTTAACGCCAAACACACATTTTGGGGTTCACGTCTGGTAACCCCAAAGGGTCGCGTACTCTTCAACACCATTGCTAAAATGGGCTTAGATGTACTCTCAAGTGGACATCCCACGGACCGACGGACCGAAGGAAGATTCCTGATGTTATTGACTTTGGGGTAGTGAAAAATATCCCTGTAGAATGGATGCAAGTGGATCCTTCACTGGACTTGTCCTCAGATCACTCTCCTACTATCATTTCAATGCATTTCCCTCAAGTGTGTGGTTCTCCATTTATGAACATGACTAAGACCCCAGTAAGTTGGATAAAATACAAAAAGTATTTAAGTTCTCATTGCACGGAAAATGTTGTGTTGAGATTGGTTGGTTGGTTGGTTTACGTGGTAGTTCACTACGTGCGAACACTTAAGTAGGGTCGAAGGGACCCCGTTTTAAAAGACCACACCACTCGTCAGATTTAATGTCTTGTACAACATACTGTAGCTAATATGTGTGTGCAAAAAAAGTCATGTCTTGTTAGACCCAACCTGTAGCTGTGAGATATCTCAGCAGGTCATTAAGTTTTGACCCGGCTACCTCACCAAGGTCGTTCAGTGTGTAGTTCCCCATGAATTTATGTCTCCTGACACACAGGGCTGGGCATTCACAGAGAAGGTGAAAAATCGTTTCTTCCTTTTCTCTATCCTTACAGCTACGACAATGGTCGTTAAAAGGGAGTCCCAGGCGATTTGCATGCTTGCCTAACGTCCAGTGTCCTGTTAATACTGCCAGCAATCTTGATATATCATTCCTATTTCGAGTTATCAGTTGCATAGTACGTTTCTCGTTGAAAGATGGCCACATCAACTTGGCTATCCTACATGTGTCTAAATTTCGCCATCTATACTCAGCCTTTGCAAGAAAATGTCTGAGGATGATACCTTTGATGGTCCCCAGTGGAATCGCTACTGAGACCGCATTGGAGATATCTAAGGCAGATTCCGTTCTGGCTAATTCGTCTGCCCGTTCATTGCCGTAGTGGTTCCTATGCGCAGGCACCCAGACCAAGGTAATGTCAGATAGACGACCTAGCCTTGACAGAGAATTCCTGCATTGCCTGACTAGTGAAGATGAAATTGTGTAGGCATTAAGTGAGAGGAGTGCCGCCTGACTGTCGACAAAAATACCTATATTGCCTCTAATGTTATGATCGTGTAATGTATTACAAGCTGCCATGATTGCAAAAATTTCCGCCTGGAAAATACTACACTCATTCGGAAGACGATACGAGGTGTCTACCCCAGGTTCGTCACAGAAGACCCCAGAACCCACACCGCAGCTCATCTTAGAACCGTCTGTGTATATCCTAGTATCGTATTTGTGCACGAGATTGCCCCTATTCCACTCACTCCTAGAGGGAATTAAGACCTTGAATATCTTATCAAAGTCCGTGTATGGAGTAATGTAGTCAGATGGTTGGAGAACGTTTGAAGGCAACTGGTCAAGAATCCCCGCGTGGCCATATATTCTCGATTTCCAACAACCGGACGCTTGAAGCCTCGCTGCGCTGCAGGCAGAAGTGGCCATTATGTGAAGGTCAATTGGCATAAGGTGCAATATAGTGTTCAGTGCCTCTGAAGGACTAGTCCTTAGTGCACCCGTTATGCCTATGCAGGCTGATCTCTGAACTTTGTATAGTTGGTCTACGACATACTTCCTTCTAGTTGCAGTCCACCATACAAGAGATCCGTAAGTAAGAATTGGACGTACTATAGCCGTATACATCCATTTAACTATGCTGGGACTGAGTCCCCATTTCCTACCAAACATCCTACGACAGGTGTAATAGGCCACCGTTGCCTTCTTTACCCTGTGTTGAGTATTTAGCTTCCATGACAATTTAGAGTCCAGTATAATGCCTAGATATTTTGCATTGTTTGAAAGGGGAATTTCGCAGTTTCTCAACATTGGAAGTCTGAAGCTTGGAATCTTGGTCTTCGTCGTGAAAAGTACAAGTTCCGTTTTGCTCGGGTTTACCCCAAGGCCGTTAACTGTGGCCCAGTTGTCGAGCAACCTCAAAGCAGTGGACATAATCTCGCTGATCACGTCCGGAAACAGACCTGGTACGAGTATCACCACATCGTCCGCATAAGCAACAACTTTTATACCCCTACTGTCTAGATCAATAAGAATCGAGTTAATAACGATAAGCCACAGTAGTGGAGAGATTACTCCCCCCTGTGGAGTGCCTCTCTCAACTTGCTTAGACTTAACGGTATTACCAAGATTTGCTGTGACTATTCTTGAATTCAACATGGTAACTATCCAGTTATTGATATATTCTTCAACATCTAGGTTAGTAAGAGCTTGCTGAATTGCAAGAGTAGTCACATTATTGAAAGCACCCTCTATGTCTAGAAAGGCTGCCATTGTATATTGTTTAAATTCGAGAGATCTCTCTATAACCCTTACAACCTCATGCAGAGCTGTATCTGTAGAGCGACCCTTGAGGTAGGCATGCTGACTGTTTGAGAGCCATGTCGAACCCTCCAGGCGCTGCCTAATATGAGCGTCAATGAGTCTTTCCAACGTCTTAAGTTGAAAAGATGAAAGACTAATTGGACGGAAGTCCTTCGCCTTCTCATGACTTCTTTTGCCAATTTTGGGAATAAAAACGACCCTGACTCTCCTCCAATTAACCGGAACATGGTTGAGGGAGAGACAGAGCGTAAAAATTCTATGAAGCCATCTTTGGCAAAATACCATCCGGCCCAGGTGACTTGAATGGTGCAAAACTGTCAATCGCCCATGATATCCTGTCATAGGAGATGATGTCACTATCAATATTGGATAGAGTCATGCCTACACTCTCAATAACCGTATCCATAGCAACATCCTTACAGCCTGGAAAATGTGTATTCAGTAGGATGTCAAGTGACTCTGCTGAGGATTCGGACCAGGAGTCATCATTCCCCTTGATGTAAGTGGGATTGGATTGCCCCTTGGCCAGAATTCTGCTAAGTCTTGCAGAGTCTCTTGTGTTATCTATAGATTCGCAGAAGCGTCTCCACGAGTTTCTTTTTGCGACTACTATAGCTTTCTTGTAAGCTTTCAATAGATCACGATATGGTTGCCATGATTTACTATTATAGCTAATGTTAAAGGCCCTACGAGTTTCCCTACGTAGTTTAGATAGCTCCGAATTCCACCATGGAGGGAAGCTTTTCTTAGCCTTAGTGACTGGACAGGAAACTTCAAAAGCTTTAACCACAGTTCTACTAAAGTTTTCCTCCAATCTTTCAAGACCAGTGATTGAATCTTCCACAACTGGCATATTCCTAAGTTTATGTTTAAGGATCCCATTAAATTTGAACCAATCAGTCCTTCTTGGGTTCCTAAATTGTATTTTTTCTGTCGAGTTCTGAGGTCTAATTTCGAAAAGAATCCAGTTATGATCAGAGAATGATCTTTCACTAGATACTCTCCACCTATCTACTGATACCTTAGACCTATCATTAATGAGTGTAATATCTAATACTTCCTCCCATCCATTATAGTTGTCCGAACTCGGAAAAATGAATGTAGGCGTGTTACCATAATTACATATACTTAGTTTGCTGGAATTAATGAAATCAAGTAAAGACTCACCCCTTTCATTTGTTTCCTTGCTGCCCCAGATTGAATGCCTTGCATTAGCATCGCAGCCCAGGATAATGTCAGATGCTCCAACAGATGACATCAGAGTACTCACCTCGACTGGAGGAGCTGTTTTGTCGTGTGCCATGTAGCTAGAGGCAATCAAGAGGCTACTGTTGCCCGGTAGCTCAACCCTTGCTGCTGTAAGGTCCTCTGAACTAAGCTGCGTACAGAGAAAAATGTTAATAGATTTTTTGGCAATAATACATGATCTTGGCCTACCATTGTTTCTTGCATAGAGTATATTATATGCTGAGGCCGGGAGACCCTTCACGTCCAGGTTTGAAACCCAGGGTTCTTGCACCAGCCCAATGTCCAGGTCCTCTTCGGCTAAGAGTACCCGAAGGTTATCTGTAGCACATTTCGAGTGCTGCAGATTTATCTGCACTACCTTAAGTGCCATTGTTAGTATCTGGGGGGGGGGGTTTTGATAGCTTCATATCTGTGAGCAGAGAGCTTGCCACTTCAACCTCATCCGCCTCACCGCTACCTGTTCCTTTGAGCCGAAACACCCTGACCTTAGCGTCCCTCACTCCGAAGAACAGCTTGAAACCCGCCTTCTCAAGCTCCACTGAGCCAGATTCTGTGATGGCGAGGATAAGGCATGTGTGGCCTTCGCCTTGCTCAGTACGGATGATGGACCAGTCATCCATGTGGATGTTGGGGTTCTGCAGCTTCAGGCAGTCCAACATCTTATGTGCTTCGGTTGCCATCTTTGGTAACCAAATGCGTGCACGCGGTCTCATCGGAATATCCTGAGCGGGGATCAGTTTAAGGCTTAAACCCTCCCATGCGTCACTAATATTAGCGATGCATTTGCTAAGAAATTCCTTTGAGAACACGTCCATGCATTTGATCACCCTGTATCCCCGGTGAATTTCACCAGAGTCAAAACGAGGTGCCGTACCAGTCCTATTAGCGATCAAGTATTCCATAACTAGCTCAGCTAATTTGGACTCGATAGCACCCCATTCTGTTACTACAGGATTGATGGCACCGTCTTTTTCTGTCGCCAGAGCCATTATAAGATGGTCTTTAACCACCTCATTAAAGGGTCGTCTGGCGGATGTGGTCGTGGTAGACATGGGGCCCGGAGTGGCTTTTTTATCTGCAACCTTTCTCCGTTTAGGCGATTTTTCACCCTCTGCTTGAGAGCGATTTCGCTTGCCCCTTTCAGTTGCTAAGGCTGCTGCCTTTGATGTGCTGGGTACCGAATCTAACTCTTTCTGGTATTCATCTACCACAGCCTGGTATTTGGCGCGATCTGCCTCATCACGCTCATGCGGAGCACCGCTGGCAGCATTCTTGTTTATCTTATCAAGAATGAATAGCGCCTTGGTGTATCGAGACTTGAGGATGTCTTTCTGACTCTTCCTCTTCTTTCTTTTTTTCTTCAATTGTTCGCCAGCCTTGGCATCCACTTGAAGAGGAGTATCTGTCAAGTTATTGTTTGAGGGCAGCAGAGTGCTGTGTCGGTCACCCACGCTGTCTTCCATTGCAACCAAGGTCTCTTGGCTAGAGGCCAGTAGGTCGCCTTCTGAAGAGGAACCGAGATCATCGGCGCTCTTCAGGGAGTTGTTGTTGGTTTTTGTGTTTTTATTTGTTATTGTATTTTTCTTCATTTTTGGTCCCACGAGTAGGCACGTAAGGGGATGGACCATCCATGCAGTGACGGCGTACATGGACTAGGCAAAATACATTACAACCGACCCGTGCCCTGGCGTCGGAGGGAAGCTGTTCGCGACTAGTTTCTTTAACCACTAACTAGCCATTCAGGTCTTCGGCACTGCTATCATCCACCTTGACCTTAAAAGTGGGGATAACCCTTGGTCATGTTGGCTTTAAAGCTTATGCCTTCTAACTTGCTCCGGCTAAAATTAACCGATTCAAGTTACAAGACATACACTACAGCCAGCATTTAAGCCACCACATCACGACAAGATGGTTATCCAGGTGGGGGTTGTGTTGAGAACTACCGACGATATTGATGAGTCGATTTGCAACTTTACCGAGGACCTTCGACGAGCTGTGCATCACGCTTCCACTTATCACGTTGAATGTAGAAATAGGACAAACAGAACTTATTTCTCTGAACTCGAACATCTCCTATCAGAAAAAAGAAGAATGAGAAGAGAGTGGCAAATTCACAGGTCTCCTGAACTGAAACCTAGGCTACGGGAATGCAGAAATATACTAAGACATTTCTTAGAAACCCAAATAACGGCCTCACTTAGATCTTACTTGGAAGGTCTTGATAGTACCCCACAATCTGACTACACGTTATGGAGGGCGTCAAGAGGTTTAAAAAGACCAGTGAGAGGAAAACCTCCTTTGCGAAATCCGACTGGTGACTGGGCTAGAAATGATTCCGAGAAAGGGACATTATTTGTTAACCATTTGAGAAATGTGTTTACTATAAACAACTCAAATAATAACGAATCTTATTTGCCACCACTTGTTATAAGGCCTCCTGTACCTCTAAGACTAAACTTTCGTGATGTCCAAAACGCTATTGGTACTCTGAACCTTAGAAGGGCTCCAGGTATGGATAGAATCAGCAATAAAATGCTTGTGGAGTTACCTCGTGTAGCAAGAAGAATTATCCTCTTTATCTTCAACGCTATTTTACGCCTATAATACTATCCTGCAGATTGGAAGGTGTCTATGATCACTATGATTCCTAAGCCAGGGAAGGACCACACCAAAGTGGAGTCATATAGGCCAATTAGTCTACTGCCGACAATTTCAAAACTGTTTGAAAAATTGTTAATGACTAAGTTGACTCCAATTCTGAATGACACTGAATGTATTCCTAATCATCAATTCGGCTTCAGAGCTAAACACAGCACCATCGAAAACAAACACACAGATTGGTAAATGTGATAAGAGGGTCGTTTGAAGACAAAAAATACTGCTCCGCCCTTTTCATTGATGTGTCGCAAGCGTTCGACAAAGTTTGGCATGACGGTTTAATGCACAAAATAAAATTAACTCTGCCTGCTAACACCCATAAACTCATGGAAAGTTATTTATACGGTCGCAAATTTAAAATCAAAGGTGATTTTTTAAGTACCGGCCAGCCAATTGAATCAGGTGTGCCACAGGGTAGCATACTGGGTCCTACTTTATATTTGATATATGCCTCCGACATGCCGTCAGACCCCAAAATCCATACGTCAACTTTTGCAGACGATACATCCTTTATCAGCGTCCATAAGGACCACCAAGTTGCATCACAGAATTTGCAGAATTATGTTTATAAGCTAGAGAATTGGCTAGAGCTTTGGAAAATCAGGGTTAACGAACAAAAATGTATTCATATAACTTTCACATTGCGAAAAGATACCTGCTCGTTCATTTGAATAAATAATCAAATTATCCCGCAACACAATGAAGTCAAATACCTCGGCATTCACCTCGACCGCCGTTTAATTTGGAAGTCTCATATTGAAGCGAAACTTACACAAATGAGATTAAAAGCAGTGCAACTTAATTGGCTAATCGGCAGAAACTCTACATTGAAATTGGATTGCAAACTTTTGTTGTACAATGCAATACTAAAGCCAATCTGGTGCTATGGAATTCAATTATGGGGTACAGCCTCAGCATCCAACGTTGAAAAAATTCAAAGGGGTCAAAATAAAATTCTACTTATAATTACTGCAGCATCATGGTATGTTAAAAATTCTCGAATCCACAAAAATCTAGGCGTGCCATTAGTAAAAGTCGAATTTACAAAATATGCGTCAAAGTATGTCAGCAAACTTGAACACCATCCTACCCACTTGCAAGAGACATCCTTAACTTTAGTGGCCACAATCGGTTGAGAAGGAGGGATACCCTTGCTGTAACTCAAGCGCAAAACAGATGACTGGATCAGTTGATGTGAAATTTTTTAGTATCATAAAAATTTTTGTCTAGCACTGGCTGGGCTTATTATTTTCTTTTTAGTATTAAGATTTGAATACTTATTGTCAATTCATATATGAAGATTCAATAAATAATTAAAAGCAAAAAAAAATAAATAAATCAGGTGTCAAAAGTTTATTCACACAACGCTATCTACTGGCAATGGCAGAACCAGAATTTGTTTTGTAAAAAAAAAAATTAACAAAAAAAGTTTTCAAGCAAATTAGGTGGAAAAACAATTGTTGTAAAAATTGTGATATACAAAGGAACGACATTTGATTTTTGGATTTTAGAAGATAATAATTAAAAGTAATGGGTGTATACAATTTAAAGTAAGTCTTTTAAAACCCTTGTAGAATCGATTACACAATTTTAAAGCAGGCATGGTCGACTTCGGCTGTACACTGCGGGCGTTGCTATGGCATCAATATAAAAAAAAGTAGGTGGTCAAAAAAGATCGCTAGAGATGGGACGTGAAAGGAGGCGTGGAGTATGAATCTTAGTTTTTGATCTCGCCTAGAGTAAGATATTCAATTTAAAGTGAATATGTTAAAATCAGAGTAGAATCAATTACACAATTTAAAAAAGAAGACGTTAAAGTAGGCGTGGTCGCAAAAAGAAGTATTCTATAAAACATACCGGAGCTTTAGTGGTGTGATGTGAAAATTTCAAGCAGATTGCTCCAGCGGTATGGCTTACCTGGCAAGGGTCTTGCATTAGATGGGGCGTGAGTGAGCGTGGCACATACAATTTTTATTTCTACCTCACCTACAGTAAGATGTATATACAATTTGAAGTAAATCTGTAAAAACCCATGTAGAATTAATTAAAAAAAGTAGGCGTTAGAGTGGGCGTGGTCATACCAACTTCAAACCTTCCCGAGCTCATGCACAACAACTTTGCCTAAGATCATTAAATGATCAAATGCATAGTTTACGATTCTATAAAGTACATACACACACTCACACATAAAAACATTAATTTAAAAAAAAGTAGGCGTGGTCAATTTCTGAATTATTTCTGGGGATTCTTCTGCTCTGGCCTGAGACCAGCCTGACTTCGTGCGAATCGTTGCAATCGGTCCAGGCGTTCTTTAGTTATAAAGCTAGTAACTAACGTCACTCTCTTTTATATATATTTCTCATCAATTTACTTAGCTTCAAAATTTTTAAAATACGAATGTAGGAATAGTAAGCTATTAACAGATTTTGGTCCTAAACGATTTCTTTTTTCTGTAATAACATTTGGAAATTTTACTTATGACAACATTTTTACCATCTGCCATATTTGCATGTGTATTTCGGCGTATGCAATTCAACTAAATTTGAATCATTAATCGGACACATGTTTCACAATAAAAAACAAGCAACAAAACAAAAGCAAATGTTTATCCATGTTAATTTGGTTATGTTGTTTGCATTGTTGGTATATCATATTGCTCAAGCCACAAATACGGTCGGTTCAAACATGTTGTATGAATTAATGAGAATAAGAACGTTTAGACACAATGAATTTACTGCAAGCTTTTCTCTTGCCTGTGCATACTTGTTATACCCTTCACCATCGTGAGAAGGGTATATATAAGTTTGTCATTCCGTGTGTAATTTCCACAAAAAAATTTTCCGACCCTATAAAGTATATATATTCTGGATCCTTATAGATAGCGAAGTCGATTAAGCCATGTCCGTCTGTCTGTCTGTCTGTTGAAATCAGTTTTTTGAAGTCCCCAGATATACTCGGGATCCAAATCTTCAATATTTCTGTCAGAAGTGCTTTCGAGAAGTTTGCTATTTGTTTGGTCTGAATTAAAGAAATCCAAGCTCATTAAATGTATATTTTCAAATTTATATAATTAAATATTATTATTAGTAAAATACACTGAGTAATTTAAAGTAAAAAGAATTAAACTGAATTTAGTGAATTTATTAAAATATGCAATACATTTATCGCTCAGTGTATTCCTTTTCGTTAATGTTTCATACTATTTTATAAGAGAATGTAAATTGTAAAGATTAAAGCGCAACTTGTGTTATAATGATTTTTTTAAATATGCAAGAGATAGACTGAATAAAACCATCAACCTGTGCAGTCGCATTGGTTTATTAAGCGCAAAAGACGTTGAATCTTTATTTATTTGTTGTTGCCTTTTTAACTTTGTTTATTTTGTTTTGCAACTTCGGTAAAAATTATTATCAAACACTATTTAAAATCAGCAACATCGGTTTAGGTCAACCAGAGTTATGAACCAATATGTGAGACCACCTCTATAAAAATTTGATATTTTTCGTCCATTTTATTGCAATATTTTGAAATATATTGGAGATAACACTATGAAATTTTGTATACGTTGTTTGTATGACAAAAGAAGAAAATTTGCGGAAAATAGTAAGCATCGGTCCATGATTTCTCATAGCCCCCATACAAAAATATTCCCGAAATATGGCTTAATGATAAATAAATGCCTATAAAATAGGGATATCAAGACAAAATTCAGTTAAAATAAGTTTTACACAAAAAGAAATCGCAAAACGAAATTTTTTTTAGTTCGGTCCATGTTTGACCATAGACCCCATATAAAGTCCACTTCCAAAATTCATTTAAATACGTATAAAACAGATATGAATAATGCTAAACGGCTAAAATTTGACATAAAGACTCTCTATAGACAAATAAATTGTTGTACTAAATTTTATGGTGGTCGGCCCAAAATTGGTCATAGCCCCCATACAAAAATCTTCCCGAAATATTGCTCAATTATACATAAATGCCTATAAAATTGGAATATCACGACAAAATTCAGCAAAAATAAGTTTTATGCAAAAAGAAATCGCAAAATGAAATTTTTTTTAGTTCGGTCCAGGTTTGACCATAGACCCCATATAAAGTCCACTTCCAAAATTTATTTAAATACGCATAAAACAGATATAAATAATGTTAAATGGCTAAAATTTGACATAAATACTCTTTATAGGCAAATAAATTGTTGTACTAAATTTTATGGTAGTCGGCCCAGAACTGGTCATAGCTCCCATACAAGGACCACATCTGAAAAAGACATTTTTCCCTATATATATTGTATAAATATCGGTACCGACTCAAAACTTTGCACAGATCATTTTAATATATACGAAAATCATTCCACAAAATTTTGTTAATTTCGGTCTATTTTTAACCGTATGCCCCATATAAAGCCCTCTTCGGAAAATCACTTTAATACTCATAAATCGCTTATAAATAAGGGTACCAATCCAAAATTTTACACGGATCATTTACATACATGCCTAAATCTAACTGCTGGATTTTGAGAATATCGGTCCATATTTGACTATATCCCCCACATTAGGTTCACTCTCGAAATCCATGTTAATACTAATATATATCGTATATATAGCGTTATTATGTTGAAATTCGACGTGAAATATCCTCATATGCATGAAAATAACTGTTCCAAAATTTAAGAAGATCGGCCCATAATTTGTCATAGCTGCCATATAAGAACCATTTCCAAGAAACAAATAAATTCGGGTCAAAAAATATTCTTTTCGGATTTAACCCATATTCGGTCCATATTTTATAATCATGATATATATCGTTGGAAAGGTATTTTTAATACCTCTTATTATCAAGCACCCAGTAGTTCCCGAGATATAGGCCTATATATTTTCAACTTTACGGGCCCGCCCCTTCGAAAATAGGCGTGACCGCCAACAAATTTTTTTTTGCTGGTATCTCCTCTAAAAGCCTTATTTCATTTTGTTTTTTTTTTTTTTTTGAGCAAAATCACTAAAATCGAATTGTACCCCTTTTTTATACTCTGTTTGTTTTTTATACTCTGTTTGTTTTTTATACTCTGTTTGCTAAATTACACTGAAGATTATTATGAATATCAGACACACTCTGTAAGTTATGGTAAGAATTGGTAATTCAATCAATTAAAAATGGTAAAAATTAGACAACATTTCAAAATATTTAACATAAATTATGTTGGTCGTAAAATTGTGTTTAAAACAATATATCAAATACTAATAAAATTTGCACTAACACTGAATAGAAAACACAGAATTAGGATATTCTAGTCTAGTGTAGTTTCTGTATTTCTTATTACGCTTAGGTGAAGGGTATTTAAGATTCGGCACAGCCGAATATAGCACTCTTACTTGTTCATAAAATGTTTTTGTTAATTCTACTCACAATCAGAATTTGATGTGTACAGCAAAATGAGTATGATTTTTAATCATCATTGAATTTTTCTTTATTCTTTAAAATGAACAAAAAAATTTGTGCTGAATAAAATCAAGAAAAATCGTGATTTTGAAGTACTCTGATACATATACATATACATATGAATTTATATGTACATGAAAGAAAAATAACTAGGTCACTGGGACAAAGTTGATATATAAGAATTTATATACTAACCAATAAAATTAAAATTAAAAAAACAATTTAAATACTTGGACAATAAAATATTATGCGTTTTTTTTTTGTGTGCGTTTTTCACTACCATAAATAAAATTTGTTTTCTTAAAATATAACAAGGTCGCTTCTACGAACCACAATTGAAAATTTATCTAAATTTTCATCAAAACTTAAACAAGCCCAAATGAAAATTCGCTAAAAATTTTTTAAATAATACATCGGTTGCCAATACGAGGCACCATTGAAAATTTTCGAAAATTAATATCGGTTGCCTTTACAAGGCACCAATGAAAATTTTCTTAAATTTTTCCAAATAATCTCTCGGTTGCTTTTATAAAGTGCCAATGAAATTTTTCTTAAAATATTCTAAATAACAATCTCGGTGCCTTTACGAGGCACCATTGAAAAATTTTCTCACAATTTTTCAAAATAATTTCTCGGTTGCTTTTACAAAGTGCCAATGAAAATTTTCTTAAAATTTTCCAAATAATAGTCTCGGTTGCCTTTACAAAGTGCCAATGAAAATTTTCCTTAAAATTTTCTAAATAATAATCTCGGTTGCCTTTACGAGGCGCCATCGAAAACTTTTCTTAAAATTTTCTAAATAATCATCTCGGTTGCCTTTACGAGGCACCAATAAAGATATTCTTAAAAATTTTCTAAATAATAATCTCGGTTAGCTTTACGAGGCGCCACTGAAAATTTTCTTAATAATTATCTTGATTGCCTTTACGAGGCACCATAGAAAATTTTCTTCAACATTTACCAAATAAAATATCGTATAATATATATTAAAAATTTTTGTCTCAAAATTAATATCTCGGTTGCTTTTACGAGGCACCATTGAAAATTTGCTTAAAATTTTCCTAAATCATAAATCAGTCACCTTTACGAGATACCATTAAAACTTTTTCTTAAAATTTTTCTCAAACATTTTTTTCTCGAATAATATTGGCCGCTTTTCCGAAGCACCCTTGAAAATCTTTTCCCAACTCTATATAAAAAAGACAATTCAATAATTTTGCAGTTGATACACCGAACTGTTCGGACGTGTTACTTTTAGTGCGGCTGAATTTTCGGTGAAAAAATCATAATAGGTGAAAAAGTATAAAAAGTTAAATTAAACAAAAAAGTGAAAAAATAACTCGTAATAGGTGAAAAACTTTACAAAGTCAAATAATTGCACTAGGTGCAATAAAAATTAATAAATTGTAATAATTTATTTTTAATTATTTCAAAACTAGAAAATTAAATACAGCGAGACAGTGAATGAGTAACAATTCTAATCTAACAGTGCGAGTGGGCCTCAGAGCCGAAATGCTTATTTCGTGTTGAGCTCGGCAAGTGTTAGTAATGAGAACATTAAAGATCCCGAATTTAATAAAAACTACTTAACTGTGAAACCAAAAATAAGCACAAATCTGAATTTAAGTGCAAGTGCACCAAACTTGAATAAATGTGTTGAACAGGGCACAAACTTAGCCCAAAGCATATTTAATTTAAATAGAAAAATCACTGAAGGACCGTCTTCTTCACGGTCCTCGTTATCAAATATTGGAGAGACGTCAACAGCTACAAAAGGCACATTAATTCCTACAAATAAGGCCGCTCCTATAGTTGCTGTTGAAGAAAAACAAAAAACACAGGTAGGAATGGACCGTTATATAACAGTATCGAAGAGAGGCAGAAGCCCAAAATCTGCCGAAATTACACCAGCCGCAAAATTATCAAAGAATGCTGAAGAGCCACGCTCGCAAAATCGTTTCGCCATTCTCCAAGACAAAAATGATGTCCCTAACGCTGTGATTAAGCCAGTAAAACCACCTCCAATATATTTAAGAGAAAAAAACTCAAACGAACTTATAAAAATATTAGTTTCATTAATTGGTGAAAATTCTTTTTATGTGACTCCAATAAAGCGTGGCAATATTAATGAAACAAAGATTCAGGTTAATAATGAAAACGACTATCGGAGAATAGTTTCGGAATTTGAAAAACGCAAAAAGAATTTTTACACGTATCAACTTAAAAGCGCAAAAGGTCTACAAGTCGTAATTAAGGGAATTGATTCTTTTGTTGATCCTGAGGAGATCAAGAGCAGTTTGGCCGACAAAGGCTTTAAAATCAAGGCCGTATCAAATATAAGAAACAGAGATAGGATCCCTCAACCATTATTTAGAGTGGAGTTAGAACCTGGTGATGTTAAGCTGAAGAAAAATGAAACACATCCTATATATGACTTGAAATTCATAATGCACCGAAGAGTTACAGTGGTAGAACCTCATAAGCGATCTGGCCCAGTACAGTGTTCGAACCACAGACTAACCAGAATCGTCAAAAGTGACTTTTACAAAAGTGGATTATCAGTTGTGCTTAACCCCATAATGTGATAGAGAGAAAAAAAAACTCTATATGCGTATAGCAATGAGTTGAAGAAAACAGCTATACATTACCTCTTTTACCATATGATATAAAATAAAAATTAAAGTAAACAAACATTTTTTTGAGAAAAATTGTAAGAAATTTTAATTTTTAGTTTTTTTCTGTGGAAATACAAAATAAAAGATAGAAAAGTGAATATTTAAACATTTATTTTGTTGTGTATTAGTGGTAAGTTCAATTGAAATATAAAATATGTACGTACATAATAAGAAAATATAAAAATAAATGTTTCGTTTTAGTGGCTGATGGCCGTTGATGTGGCTGATGGCCGGAACCCGCAAACTTTTATCACTGCGTTTATTGGCAGATTTGGCCGGTAGACACTATCAAAAAAGTGTACAAGATGAGAAATAGGAAATTTTATGTGTATCACAATTTACGCTGTATCATCATTTAAAAGGCAATTAACCAGAATTTCATTTTGCCATACAAGCCGAACAGGCACAATAATTGTATCAAAAGTTCCTTAAGCGTTTGGGACAAATGTATGACGATACAAAAATTAAAGGTAGGCTTTTTTAAGGGTGATTATGTTAAAGCTGATTAGATATTTCAATCTATAATTAATTGCAGATGGCAAATTTGGTGCTTAAACGCAAGTGCATATACAAAATAATGGTCCAGTAACAATGGAATTGGAGTCACCAATTGTAGAACCAAAAGTTAAATCGAAAAAAGGAAATTGCAGTAGAAAATAAAACGCAGGATACAGTTACTACTGAAAATGGACAAAAACTATAAAAAGGTTTCTTGAAATTACGTAAATAGGTTGTAGGGTAAGAAAAGTGCAAAATGAATAATAAACATTGGAATTGGAAAATTATTGTAAATTTTTATTTTTAAAGTGATTTTTATAATTTATTTTAATTAATTTATATTAAAACAACTTATTTAAAATTAATAATACTTAAAAATTCAATAAAAAACTTTGTTTAATTAAACATTCTAATTTTTAACTTTTTTTGTTATTAATTGTCATATTTTTTGTGTACTACTTTTTTCGCTGCTTGATTGATTTTAAGCAAAAATCTGTTTGTAAAAAATGTGCGTCAAATACCAGAACAGAAATTTCAGCAAGCTGGTTTTATATTTTTATGGATCAATTCTTCCCAGGATTAACGGTAAGTAACACAATTTATCTGAAAATAGAGGAATTATAACAATTAATAAGTTTTTAACAAAAAATGTATTGTTTATGCAATGTTATTCACAATACTAGAACCATTTATGGACAGAAGTACTAACCTGAACCAATGGAGTTAATTGGACCAATTGTTCGCAGGATCAGCAGTAAATAGTCCTAAGTACCTGAAAATATAAAATTTTAAGTAATTAGTCAATGTTTTTAAACAACATTAGTTCGTTTAAGATTATACATATGGATTTATAAAATAAAAATTAATTTATAATTTATATTGTCTTTACTCTTGGTACAAAGTGAGGTAATGTAATATGATTGTGAAGTACAAATGGCCCGCGTTCTTAGCGAAAAAAAAATTACAAATTGGATGATGAAGAATATGGATAATAAGGAATATGGAAGAATTGGTATAAAGGCAATAGTTTGGCAATTTGCAGTTGTGGTCTGAGTACAATCTCTTTTGCCAACCGAACCCTTAATGCGCAATGGTGACGTCCAAGCAAACGTTTTTGCAGGCATTATTTTATATAAATTAATAATGTCATAGTTGTAGAGGTGACAAAAGTGGTGCTCTTTAGACCACAACTGCCAATTACTTGCCCAAATATTGTCTTTATATCAAATATGTTCAGGCGGCTTCCTTTTCACAATTTAGTAACTTTTAGAGCTCCACGTATTCAAAACACAAAAAAAACTACGGCCGGCCGTAAAATAAAACACAAATACACAACACACATAAAAAAACACACACAATTTGGAAAAAAAACTTATATAAATTCCAATTGGTAATACTTTCACCAATTGGAACTTATGCAGGAAATACACAAGAGATTTTACATTTTAAACGGAAAATTATTCCATACAAATTGTAAATTCTTTATGCAATTTCCGCCTTTGTTTAAAACTTTAGTAAATCAAAAGCACTTACCTTGTCGATCCTTCGGAAAACGATGAAGATTCTCCACATTTGGGCTACCCATAACACACTTACGGCTTCTGAAATTTGATAAAAACTATTATTAAATCAAAATAAAATACCAAAAAAGTCATACTTACATTTTACTTTTCCTTAATTTTTTGCTTCCTTCGAATACTTTTTTATACACTTTTTGTTAAAATCAAACTGACTACTCACTGGCACCAATTGGCATAACAAAAATGAAGAAAATGCGCCAAAATTTTAATAAATTTTGGCGCAAAATTAAAATTTTTCCAATTTTGTTTCGCCAACTTAAAAAAAATTTTCACAAATAAAAATGTAAACAAAAGAATTTCAATTAACCCCATCGAAGAATAAGGATAGCCATACAAATAACAAAATATTTGCTATCCCTTTCCTACGATGGGGTTAAATGTGTGATGCCACTTTGACACATTTTAGTTCTTTCACTGGCCGCTTGGTGGCCGTGTCGCATCTATTCATAATCTATGGTTCGAACTGCCAAGAATATAGTCACACTAAATCTTATTGTAAGTTGCCTACTGTTTGTGTTGTTTGTGGGGATCTTCATGCCACCTCAAAGTGCGATAAACCTAAGGATGATTGCAGGGTAAAAAGATGCAGCAATTGCGGTGGAAACCACACTGCCAACTACAGGGGTTGCCCTGTTTTCGAGGTCGTTAAACGCTAAACAAACAAACTCGCTTCTACCCCTACTCAGACGACAAAAGTGCCTATTACAATTATTCCCCCCGTAGCACAAGCATCCACTAGCCAATTTTCATATGCCAACGTGCTAAGATCTAACCAACCAACAGTGCAAAATGAATCACCAATAAATGATACAAACAGCCACAATTTTAGCCGTCTTGAAGGTATAATGGAGAATCTGGTGCAATCCATGAAACATTTCATGACAAGCATGACAAGTATGATGCAGGAGATGCAAAAAATGCAGTCCACGCGACTGCAGGCCATACTTAATAGACCATGAACTGTCTCAAAATATGTTTCTGGAACGCAAACGGCATACGCCAACACAAAAATGAACTTGAATATTTTCTTTTTAATAAGAAAATTGATGTAATGCTGATTTCCGAGACTCATATGACGTCGAGAAGCATTTTTAAAATAAGTGGTTATACATTCTACGACACCAAGGACCCCAGAGATAGATCATGTGGTGGCTCGGCAATATTGGTCAAATCGCGAATCAAACACCATTCATTGGGTGGTCTTTCAGAGTGTTATCTTCAAGCAACAAACATCTGTATTGAGAACTTTTGTCAAAACCTCGTGATTTCGTCAGTTTACTGTCCGCCCAGATTTTCAATAACAAAAGATCAGTATAGAGATTTTTACAAATCACTAGGTAGCCGTTTCATAGCGGCTGGCGACTACATACATTCTGGGGCTCACGACTCGATAGCCCTAAAGGTCGTAGCTTGTACGACTCCCTGTCTGAAATGGGACTGGATGTGATTTCAACTGGTCAACCAACTTATTGGCCAACTGACCAGCAAAAGAATTCCTGCCGTTATCGATTTCGGCGTGGCGAAAGGGGTATCTCCGGAACTCATTGAAGTCGAGGCTTCACTGGATCTTTCTTCAGATCACTCACCCACTGTAATCACCATCAGAAGTCCTCAGCAAATCGTAACTGATGCCTTACTTCTTGTCAAACGTCTGAATTGGTTAAAATACAAAAAATACATCAGCACTCACTGCACAGAGAAACTCCCGTTAAAAACTGCTGAAGACATCGATGCCTGTATAAAAAGTCTTAATGAACATGTCGAGAAAGCCGCAGAACATGCTTCTTCCACTTACCGCCCGAATAGGTACAACAGAGTTTTTTCTGCAGATGTTGAGCAACTATTGTCTGAAACAAGGAGAGTCCGAAGAGAGTGGCAACAACACAGATCGCCCCAACTTAAAACTAGGTTGAGAGAATGTACCAAAAACCTTAGGATCTTGCTAAAAGCGCAAAAAGCAGCGTCTCTCAAACAACATCTGGAAGGTCTAGACGCAACTTCCCAGTCAAATTATTCATTATGGCGTGCAGTCCGAAATCTGAGAAAACCCGTAATCGCAAAACCTCCACTGCGTAATTTGAACGGCTCTTGGGCACGAAATAACGAAGAAAAAGGCAACCTTTTCGTAAGTCATTTAAAAAATGTATTCACTCCCAATACGGTTGTTGCCAGACCACCTGTACAAATAAGATTTCAATATCTGGAGGTTGTTGAGGCTATTGATAATTTACAGTGGCGTGCAGAAATGAGTACATAATTAATTTCTTTACTTTTCTGAACGATAAAATGAACAATAACAAAGAAAATAACAATTTTTTTTTATTTATTATGCGTTCCATACTAAATAAAACAACAAAAAATTCAAAACAAAAAGCAACAAATTCATAGAAATAAATAACCATAACTAATATAACTCGCATGTACTCAATTTTGCACTTTTCAATAAAACAAGTTTATACCGTTATTTTTGAATTGTTTGCTATTGTATACGACCAGTAATGCAAATTTTAGTGTAAAAACGTGTAATTAGTTATAATTTAAGTGTCATATCAAGTGTATTACAATAATATTCAGTATTTAAAAAAATGAAAAAGTTATCCCGTGATGTGGAAAACAATGTAGTTTCCTTAACTAATAATGGGGCGTCATCTCGGGAAATAGCCAAGGAGCTAAATATTAGTCAATCTGTGGTCATACGCGTTCAAAAAAGGCGACATACTGCTACCAAAAAGCAAACCAGAGGCCGCCGCAAACTGTTGACCGATGCAGATGCACGTCTTATGATGGCAGAAATAAGACAGAACAAGATCATAACACCGAAAAATACGTTTGTTGCCAAAAATAAGCACGTTAGTGAATGGACAGCACGACGAGCGCTCCACAACATTGGCTATATTTCAGCCGTTAAGAAAAATAAATCAGCATTGTCCGAAAAGAAGCAAATGGCGCGAATAAAGTTTGCAACAGAGCATAAAAATTGGACAGTAAATGACTAGCAACGAGTTATTTGGTCAGATGAATCAAAATTTAATCGTTTCCAATCGGACGGTAAGCAGTACTGCTGGCGTCGCCCTGGTGATACCATTCAACGCCACCACGTCAAGCAAACTGTGAAGCATGGGGGTGGGAACATCATGGTTTGGGGATGCTTCACTTGGTGGCATATCGGGTCATTACACAGAATTGAAGGTATAATGAAGAAGGAAGACTACCTCACCATTTTGAAGAGTCATCTGTCCGAGTTCGTTGACAAGAGTGCCTATCCTGAAGAAGAAGTCGTATTTCAGCAGGTTAATGACCCAAAGCATACGGCGAAAATAGTGAAAAAATGGCTGAGTGAGCAAAATTTTCAACTGATGAATTGGCCAGCCCAAAGTCCCGACCTCAACCCGATTGAGAATTTATGGTCAATCGTAGGAAGACGGCTGGAACTGTACCAAACAGCTCCATGAAACCTAGAAGAGCAGTGGGCACGAGTGGATCTAGAGTGGCAGAATATACCTAAAGAAATAATACAGAACCTGGTTGAAAGCATGCCAAAGCGTATTAATATGGTACTAAAAAATAAAGGGTTATGGACCAAGTACTAAAAAAGTGCTCTATTAACAACTTTATTGAAAAGTGCAAAATTGAGTACATGCGAGTTATATTAGTTATGGTTATTTATTTCTATGAATTTTTTGCTTTTTGTTTTGAATTTTTTGTTGTTTTATTTAGTATGGAACGCAGAATAAATAAAAAAAATTGTTGTTATTTTCTTTGTTATTGTTCATTTCATCGTTCAGAAAAGTAAAGAAATTAATTATGTACTCATTTCTGCACGCCACTGTAAATGTTAAAAAAGCACCTGGGTTTGATAAAATCAGCAATAAAATGATTTTTGAGCTGCCTCGCATTGCAAAAAGATTAATCCTCTTTATTTTTAATGCCATCTTACGGCTTGAGTACTACCCTCCGGTTTGGAAGATCGCTTTAGTAAAGATGATTCCTAAGCCGGGAAAAGATCCTTGCAAAGTTGAGTCGTATAGGCCAATAAGTCTATTACCAACTATGTCCAAATTATTCGAGAAGTTGCTTATAACCAAGCTGACTCCGATTTTAAATGAAAACAACTGCATTCCCAATCACCAGTTTGGCTTCAGACGTCAACACAGTACAATAGAACAAACACATAGATTGGTACAAGTCATAAGAAAAACCTTTGAGGAAAAGAGATACTGTTCGGCACTCTTTATTGACGTCGCTCAAGCTTTCGACAAAGTATGGCATGAAGGCCTGATATCTAAATTAAAGCAGAACTTGCCGGTGAATCTTCAACACCTACTATGGAAATACTTAATCGACCGTCAGTTTATGATTAAAGAAGGTGATTATTTAAGCCGTCCTCAACCTATAGGTGCTGGCGTCCCTCAAGGTAATATCTTAGGACCAATTCTATACTTGCTGTACACAGCAGACATGCCAACAAACAATGAAATTCACACGTCAACATTTGCTGATGATACGGCATTTTTCAGTACTCACAAAGATCCAAAAGATGCCTCGATTCAATTACAGCACCACGTAACGCAAGTGGAGAAATGGGCAAGACAATGGGGAATAAAAATAAATGAACAGAAATGCACCCACGTAACATTTACTCTACGTAGGGAATCATGTCCCCCTATTCGTATTAATGACCATATAGTGCCTCAAAACTCACACGTGAAATATCTTGGTATTCATCTGGACCGTCGCCTCACATGGAAACCACATATAGATGCTAAGCTGACTCAAATGAAACTGAAAGCAGCCCAAATTCATTGGCTCATCGGCAGAAACTCCGTCCTTCGGCTCGATTGTAAGCTTCTACTCTACAACTCAATCTTAAAGCCAATTTGGTGCTATGGTATTCAGTTATGGGGCACTGCCTCCAACTCCAATATTGAGAAAATTCAACGCCGTCAAAACAAAATTCTACGAATGATAACTACCGCTCCTTGGTATATTAAAAACAACAACATACACAACGATCTTGATGTTCCACTTGTCAAATGGGAAATAACTAAACACGTGGCCCTTTATTTGGGTAAGCTGGAAACTCATCCAAATCCCCTCGCTCGAGACATCTTACAACATCCCGGTCATAGCCATTTGAGAAGGAGGGACACCACCGCTCTCAGATGAATAAATACAAATTGCTCATTATATCCTATCGAATTTGAAAACTAGATTTTGTCTAGCATTGGCTGGACTTATCTTAATTATCTTTAGTTTTAGGATTTGAATACCTATTGTTAGTTCATTTAAAATGAAGATACAATAAAAAAGTATATGCAAAAAAAAAAAAATAATGTCGGTCATAAAGAATTTAATTCAAGCTTCTGATCGTGTGGTCGAATTCCAAAGCTATTTTGATAGGCTAGCGGTAGAATCGCATACGCAATACACTATGGAGGCTGAGGAAAAACAACTCCAACATCATTGGTCAAAATTCGAGTCATACTATGACATCGCCTTGGAAAAATATGACTCCATTAAAGATGACATAGATTATGACACTTTAAAGCAACGCTTTTTTCCGCTTTTGGGGCTTATAAAACGGTAGTCGCAAAAATTCATGAGCTCAGCGCAAATATTAAAGCCAAGGCAAAATTAGATTCCCCTTCAAATGATTTCACAGGCGATCTAACCCCTCATATCTCCTTACCCCCATGCGATACCGAGGTCTTTTATGGTGACTATCAATCCTGGCCAACTTTCCGAGATGTGTTCACCGCCCTTTATCGCAACAATAAACGCCTATCACTCGTAGAAAAAATGTGCTATTTAGTAAAGAAAACGCAGGGTGAAGCGCGAGAGCTTTTGAAAACGTGTCCCATGACCCACGATGGTTTCAACATGGCTTGGCAGAATCTAGTCAATCGCTATGAAAATAAGCGCATCTTAGTGAACGCCCAACTGAAGTTGCTTTTCAACCTAAAACCAATCACAAAAGAGACTAGTGCTGATCTGAGGCAGCTGCAGCGCACCATAAATGATTTTGTCACCAATCTGCGCTTGCTACAAATTGAAGCCGACAATTGGGATGTCATTTTTGTCTATATTTGCTCAACATGTCTGCCCGAAACCACTTTAAACTTATGGGAACAGTCCTTACCGCGCACTACTGACTTGCCAACGTGGAAAGCTTTGGATGAATTCCTATCAACAAGATTCCCAAGTTTAGAATCTGTAGCAGATATTCGGTCAACATTTGTTAGTCCACATGCCCCACAAAGTTCTCCATCCGCTAAATCTAATAAATCGAATTCATCCAAGATTAAAAGCTACCAGACCAACGTTTCCAATGACAAGCTTGGCAAGTGCGAATTGTGTTCCCAATATCATCCCTTCAGATTTTGCTCAATATTTCTAGAGATGAAAATGAAAATTTTCTAAAAATTTTCAAAATGATACATCGGTTGTCTTTACGAAGCGCCAAGGAAAAATTTTTTAAAATTTTCTAAATAATACATCGGTTGCCTTTACGAGGTGCCAATGAAAATTTTCTTCAAAATTCTCAAAATACATAATACATCGGTTGCCTTTACGAAGCGCCAATAAAATTTTCTAAACAATACATCGGTTGCCTTTACGAAGCGCCAATGAAAATTTTCTAAAAATTTTCTAAATAATACATCGGTTGCTTTTACGAAGCGCCAATGAAAATTTAAAAAAAAAAATAAAAAACATTTTCTAAATAATAATCTCGATTGCCTTTACGAGGCACCATAGAAAATTTTCTTTAACATTAACCAAATAACATATAGTATAATATATATTAAAAATTTTTGTCAAAATTAATACATCGGTTGCCTTTACGAGGCACAATTGAAAATTTGCTTAAAATTTTCCTAAATTATAAATCAGTCACCTTTACGAGATACCATTAAAAATTTTTCCAAAAAAATAAAAACATTGGTCGCTTTTGCGAAGCACCTTTGCAAACTTTTCTCAAACATTTTTCTCGAACAATATTCGCCGCTTTTACGAAGCACCCTTGAAAATCTTTTTCCAACTCTATATATAAAAGACAATTCAATAATGTCGGTCATAAAGAATTTAATTCAAGCTTCAGATCGTGTGGTCGAATTCCAAAGCTACTTTGATAGGCTAGCGGTAGAATCGCATACGCAATACACTTTGGAGGCTGAGGAAAAACATCTCCAACATCATTGGTCAAAATTCGAGTCATACTATGATCTCGCCTTGGATAAATATGACTCCATTAAAGATGACATAGATTATGACACTTTAACGCAACGCTTTTTTCCACTTTTGGGGCTTATAAAACGGTAGTCGCAAAAATTCATGAGCTCAGCGCATATATTAAAGCCAAGGCAAAATTAGCTTTCCCTTCAAATGATTTCACTGGCGATCTAACCCCTCATATCTCCTTACCCCCATGCGGTGACTATCAATCCTGGCCAACTTTCCGAGATATATTCACCGCCCTTTATCGCAACAATAAACGCCTATCACCCGTAAAAAAAATGTGACATTTAGTCAAGAAAACGCAGGGTAAAGCGCGAGAGCTTTTGAAAACGTGTCCCATTACCCACGATGGTTTCAACATGGCTTGGCAGAATCTAGTCAATCGCTATGAAAATAAGCGCATCTTAGTGAACGCCCAACTGAAGTTGCTTTTCAACATAAAACCAATCACAAAAGAGACTAGTGCTGATCTGAGGCAGCTGCAGCGCACCATAAATGATTGTGTCACCAATCTGCGCTTGCTACAAATTGAAGCCGACAATTGGGATGCCATTTTTGTCTATATTTGCTCAACATGTCTGCCCGAAAACACTTTAAACTTATGGGAGCAGTCCTTACCCCGCACTACTAACTTGCCAACGTGCAAAGCTTTGGATGAATTCCTATCAACAAGATTCCAAACTTTAGAATCTGTAGCAGATATTCGGTCAACATTTGTTAGTCCACATGCCCCACAAAGTTCTCCATCCGCTTAATCTAATAAATCGAATTAATCCAAGACTAAAAGCTACCAGACCAACGTTTCCAATGACAAGCTTGGCAAGTGCGAATTGTGTCCCCAATATCATCCCCTCAGATATTGCTCAGTCTTTTTACAAATGTCAGCTGAAGATCGCTATACGACAGTGAAAAAGCAAAATAAATGCACTAACTGTCTGGGAACTCATGGAGCCAAAACATGCCCCAGCAAATATGCTTGCAAGACATGCAAAGGAAAACACCACACGTTGCTTCATCGCGTTGAACAAAAGCAAACCAGTAGTCCTCCGGTGGCAAATACCCCAGTCAATAACCCTAATAAGCCGCCTCGTGACTTAGATTTCCACCCCTCTTCATCGGCACAAGCAGCCAGTAGAACGCTGCAATCTTTTCCACTCACCTCGAACCCACACACAATCGGTTATTCTCGGTACAGCGTTAGTTTATATTTACAATAATGACCTCAAATGCACTGTTCGCGCACTAATCGACTCCGTCTCAGAGTCATCTTTTATCTCAAAGAAGTTACAAAGGCACCTCGGCCTCCGTACTCGGCGATCTACAGCCCAAGTCCACGGTTTAAGTGACACCGTGACCGCGACCTCAACCCAAAGCTGTCATATCAAAATTGGGTCCCCAGTTGACAAGTCATTTGAAACTTTTTCAGATACTTTAGTCATAAATAAGCTTACTGGCCATCTTCCGTATTACCCCTCATCTGCGTTACAAAATGACAATTTTTCACAACTACAATTAGCTGATACTTACCGCCGAAATTGCTCTGAAGTTAAATTACTTCTCGGCGCAGATGTTTATCCAAAAACAATTCAAGTCTACAAAGAGACACACAGCAATCACTGCTAGCCTAAGACAGTTTTCGGCTGGATTATTACTGGAAAGGTGCCAGCAAGCCCGTGCAAAAAGGCAGTGTTATCATTCTATAACACAATAGAGTTGAACAATCAACTACAGCGGTTCTGGGAGTTAGAGGATATTCCGAGAAGAAAAACGCCCTCCCCGGAGGACACATACTGCGAAAATTTGTATACATCTACTACGTTTCGTAATAAAGAAGGTCAATATGTACTTTCTCTCCCCTTTAGAAAAGATTACCCCGAAAAAATAAATATTGGCCCCTCTTGAAAAATTGCTTTTTCCCAGTTTATACGAAACGAGGCAAGATTAATCAAAAATCCCCAAATGAAAATTGATTACGATAAGATAATCACAGAGTATTCTACTCTAGGTCAAATGACCAAAGTAACCCCCATAAATGGTGATAGCGGCAACTACTATTTACCCCACCATGCTGTTTTAAAACCCGACAGCACCACAACTAAATTGCGAGTAGTCTTTAATGCCTCGAGCCCCTCATTAAACGGCATAAGTCTTAATGATCTGCTTCATCCTGGTCCAATCCTGCAGGCAGATTTAATGATCTTAATTTTGAGATGGAGATTTTCCCGCTTTGTTTTCAATGCGGACATTGAAAAAATGTATCGCCAAATCTTGGTGCACCCCACACAAACCCCTTTTCAAAGAATTTTGCATCGTAATTCTCCGAATGAGTTAATTCAGGACTTTGAGTTGAACACAGTCACCTTCGGTGTAAACTGTGCCCCCTATTTAGTAATTAGGACATTGTTGGAACTTGCTAAAGAAAATGAAACCGCTTACCCGAAAGTTGCCGAAATTTTGCGCGACTATATGCATGTTGACGATGTCCTTTCAGGAGCCCATACAATATCGTCAGCAGTTAGATATCGTGATGAACTTATAAAGGTTTTGGAAACAGCGGGGTTTTCTCTAAGGAAATCGACTTCCAATAATGAAAAGCTACTGCAAGGTCTGCCGCCAACACACTTGTTGGGTGAAGAATTTCTACAACTGTCGGAATCCAGTGTTACCAAGACTTTAGGGCTCAGGTGGAATGCAGGCAACGACCATTTTTACTTTAAACTCAAAGCTAACCCGAACCGTGAATTAACCACAAAGAGGTGTGTACATTCGGAGATTGCCAAGTTATTTAAACTCAAAGCTAACCCGAACCGTGAATTAACCACAAAGAGGTGTGTACATTCGGAGATTGCCAAGTTATTCGATCCAGCAGGATGGCTATCTCCCAAGATTATCGTTGCCAAAATGATCATGCAACAAATATGGAAAGACGGTACTGTTTGGGATGAGGATGTGAACCCCCTTACGATGAAAAATGGCACGAATTTCTCGACGATTACGTCAGAATCGAAAAAGTAAGAATTCCCCGTTTCATTGATTTCGACCCATCATATAAAATTGAATTACATGGTTTCTGTGATGCCTCGCAGAAAGCGTATGCAGCTGCCATTTATCTGCGTTCTGAAAACCAAGGATTTGTCAGTAGTCATCTTTTAGCGGCAAAATCGAAAGTTGCCCCCATAAAATTTGTCTCCCTACCTCGCACAGTGGGTTCGATGACACCGAAAGTAGCGATTAATTCATGGGAGCCGTAATTTAAATTTTTTTGAAATTTTTTTTTTCAAATCGTTAAACATACATAAAAAGGCATATTCTGAAAAAAAGATACACTGAAAAAAAAATTTTTTACGATTTTATAGACATTTTTATTTTTCGGAAAATTATAGTTTGTTTCAGAATTTTCACCGTAATTTTAAAATGGAAAGTAATTTTTTTTAAAAATGAGAAGCAAACGAAAGCTTATATTGTCTTCTTGCTAAAAAATAAAAAAATAAATATATATTTTGCATAAATATAAACATAAGTTTAATTTAAAGTCTGAATTTGGGTATTGAAGGATTTCGAGAATTTTACAATTTTTTTAAAAAAGTAACGAAATAAATTTTTATAATTTTTTTTGTTTATCAATAATTGTCATACACTTAAAAAGAAACCATATTAAACAAAAAAATTAAAAAAAATAAATTGTTGTCTGTTTGGGAACGTTTTTTCAATTTTGTGGAAAATGGGCTTAATGTACACATTTTATTGTAAATTTAAAATAGAAAGCTATAAATGATTAAATAAAATTTAAACTTAAAATATATTGAATATATTATTAAAAATATAAATAAAAAATAATATATACATATATAAATATTTCAACATGATTTAAACTCCTATTTGTCCTTACGACAAAATTTCATGAATTCTAAAATTTGTATAATATGTTAATAAAAAACAATATTTTAATTTTTTTATCCATTTTGTTTGTATTTAAGAAAAAAATTATATATTACTATCATGTGTTTCTTGAGAAATAATAGGCGATAGCAAAAGCTGTAGTTCGGAATTTGATAATTGTTGTTTTTCTTTTCGCTCATTTTGTTTATTTATACTAGATATTAATGGGTCTGAACTGAGAAAAAATCTATTTAGAATATCTCCATTCGACTTTTCTCGGCTGCATTTGCGAGCAAAGTGTACATTATTTAGTGAAAAAATAAGGTTTTTGAAAAAAAACTGATAGAAAATATTTTTTTATTTAAAAAAGAAGATAAAAATTATATGTACATATATATGCATTTAAATCCATTTTGGGTATTATTGTGGTAAAAGCTTTAGATATCTTCAACATCATCACCATAATCATCATTATCATTATAATGATCACTATTGTGGTGCCTCTAAAACAAACACTTTACAAAAATATACTTGTCACACAAAAATTGTAACAAACAAACTTTTTTAAAATTAATCACATTTGCTTTGATTTAATAATAACAAAATAAAAAATATTTTATCATTCGTTTTTAAGAATTTGAAAGAATAAAGAAACTTTTTTATAAAATATTGTTGGTCTTTTTATTAAAAAACTAAATACATACCAACAAATTGGTGACCCCGCATTTTAAAAGTTTTAAGCTATAATTATGTCAACTTCCGAAGGCGATTTTTCATCTCTATCATCAAATTCCCCTCATATGGAAATTTCAAGAGTCGCTGTTAAAGCACCACCATTTTGGCGTTCAGATCCATTGCTTTGGTTTAAACAAATGGAATCGCAGTTTATAATGGCTGGTGTTACTCAAGACGCCACGAAATTTCATACAGTTGTGGCATCAATAGAGAGCAACATCCTCGAGAAAAAGCAAGACATCATAATAAACCCTCCGGCTGCTAACATGTATGAAACTTTAAAAGCAAAACTCATCAGTTCATTCTCGGACTCTGAAGATAAGCGTCTCAAAAAACTTTTGACAGAAGTCGAATTATCGGACAAAAAACCATCAGATTTGTTAAGTCAAATGCGTTCCTTAGCTCAAGGTAGAGTATCGGATGATATTTTAAAACAACTTTGGATGCAGCGACTACCATCTCAAATGAAAGCAATTTTATCCGTCAGTGAAGACCGCTTAGAGAAACTGGCCGCCATGGCAGATAAAATTTCTGATTGTTCAGATACAGAACTCCATACGATTTCCACATCATCAGAAAACCGTACGAGCAGGCTCGATAATATTGAACGTCAGCTGGAAAGTCTGTGCAACAAAATGGAATCTTTTGGAAGATCGAGAAGTAAGAGCAAGGCAACAGGTAAACGCAGTCGTTCTAAGTCAGTTTCAAACAAAGATAAACCATTGTGTTGGTATCATTTCAAATTTGGAAACAAAGCTAAGAAATGTGTTGTCCCTTGCAATTTCAACCCATCGAATCAGGAAAACTAATCGGCGCTCCATCTTGGGTGACGGATGGGAGCAGCCAGGAGCTATGTCGCCTGTTTATTCGAGATATTAAATCGAAATCCAGGTTTTTAGTCGATTCTGGAGCAGACGTTTCAGTAATTCCAGTATCATCATTACAACACAAGCAACAACCTAGTTCGCTAACTTTATATGCTGCAAATAAGTCGACAATTCGAACTTTTGGAACCAAAACCCTTATTATCGATATAGGACTAAAGCGGAATTTCACATGGGATTTTGTTATTGCTGATATAGATAAACCTATTATTGGATCAGATTTTTTGGGTAATTATGGCCTACTCATCGACGTTAGAAATAATTGCCTCATCGATCCCAAATCTAAAAGCAGTGCTAAAGGTATAGTAGCTAATGATCAAAATTTGTCAATAAAAACCATATCACCTTCGTCTCCATTCTATTCTCTTATTATGGAATATAATGATTTATCAAAAATAAATTTTCATTGTAAAGCAAAACATTCAGTCCAACATTTTATAGAAACTACAAATGGTCCTCCAGTATTTTGCAAACCAAGACGTCTTTCACCTGAAAAGCTACTTATAGCTAAAAAAGAATTCAATGAAATGGTTCGGCTGGGAATTTGTCGTCCTTCCAGTAGTAACTGGGCAAGCCCACTTCACATGGTCAAGAAATCCAATGGAGAGTGGCGTTCATGTGGTGACTACCGTAATCTTAATGCTCGTACCATACCTGATTGTTACGCTGTTCCACATATTCACGATTTTGGAATGCTCTTAAATGGTAAGAAAGTATTTAGTAAAGTAGATTTAGTAAAAGCATACCACCACATTCCGGTCGCAGAAGACGACATTAAGAAGACGGCAATAACAACACCGATTGGAAATTTTGAGTTTCTAAGAATGACATTTGGCTTGTGCAATGCTGCACAATCCTTCCAACGTTTTATGCATGAAGTAACAAGAGATTTGGATTTCATATACGTTTATATTGATGATTTGCTAATTGCATCAGAAAACGAGCAAGAACATCAGATGCATTTAAGGAGTTTATTTGAAAGGCTGCGTCAATATGGTCTTACCATAAATTTTTCTAAATGTGTGTTTGGAGTTTCAGAACTTGAATTCCTTAGTTATTTGGTTACTGAAAAGGGCCTGAAACCACTTCCGAGTCGTGTTGAAGCCATTTCACAATACAAACTACCTGAAACCGTTAAAGAACTCAAGTGTTTCTTAGGTATGATTAACTTCTATCGACGTTTCATACCACATGCCGCCAAATATCAAGCAATTTTACATGGAATACATCAAGGTAATATTAAAAATGATAAACGTCCTATTGAATGGAATGAAGCAAGAAAACAAGCTTTCGAAGAATGTAAGCTACAACTTGCAAATGCAACTCTTTTGTGTTATCCAAAAGAAAATGTTCCCACTTCCTTGTGTGTAGATGCATCAGATACAGCAATGGGAGGTGTATTACAGCAGTTTATAGAAAGTGAGTGGAAACCATTAGGATTTTTTTCTAAAAAATTCAATAAGACCCAGATGAAATACAGCGCATATGACCGTGAACTACTGGCCATATTTGCCACACTTAAACACTTTCAATATTTTTTGGAAGGTCGCCAATTTTGTATTTTTTCCGATCACAAACCACTCATATACGCGTTTAAACAAAAACCTGATAAAGCTTCACCTAGACAGTTAAGACAGTTGGATTATATAAGTCAGTATACTACCGATATTCGTCATATAAAAGGAAAAGACAATATTGTCGCTGATACTCTGTCCCGTATTCAAGCAATCGATATGCCTACAAATTTAGATTTCAACAAGCTGGCTGAAGAACAAAAGATTGATGAAGAGTTAATGTCACTGATAAACAACAACAATTCCTCTCTTAATTTAAAATTAGTAAACAATGGGGACTATAAAATTTTCTGTGACGTCTCCAATTCGAAAATAAGACCTTATTTGACAAAATCTTTTCGAAAATTAGTATTTGAGAATCTTCATAACTTATCCCATCCAGGTTCTAAAGCTTCTGTAGATTTGGTGCGTTCACGTTATATTTGGAAATCGTTAAGAAAAGATGTTTCAGAATGGGCTAGATGTTGCATTGCGTGTCAAAAATCAAAGGTAAACCGGCATACGAAAAGTCTTTTGGGCGAATTTAAACCACCAACAGAACGATTCAAGCATATCAATATAGATATTGTTGGTCCATTAGAAAGTTGCCAAGGTTATCGATATCTTCTAACATGTATTGACAGGTATACAAAATGGACGGAAGCTATTCCATTAACAGACATAAAAGCTGAAACAGTAGCAACCGCTTTTACGAATATTTGGATATCTCGATTTGGAGTACCTAAACAAATAATAACCGACCAAGGAAGACAATTTGAATGTAAATTATTTCGTGAACTTTCCAAATTATTCGGTTCAAGAGTAACACCCTCAATCAAATGGGCTAATTGAAAGATGGCACCGAACTATGAAGTCTGCATTGAAGTGTTATGAGAAGAAAGATTGGGTTAGCGTTCTACCACTTGTCATGCTTGGTCTGCACACAAGAATAATGACAGGCTCTAATGTGTCTGCTGCAGAAATGGTATATGGAACATCTCTAACTTTACCAGGTGAACTAGTAGAAGAAAAATCTCCTAATATTAGTGACACAGAATGGATTAAATTATTTCGAAATCACATGTTGAGTATCAAGCCTTTAATAACTGGTTGTAATAGCAACACCAAAACATACGTTAATGATAAACTTAAAGATTGTGAACATGTATTCGTCAGATGTGATGCAGTAAAGAAACCACTTCAACAACCATATAATGGACCGTATAAAGTTATTTCAAGAACTGACAAATTTTTTAAACTTCTAATTAACGGAAAGGAAAATGTTGTTACCATAGATAGATTAAAACCTTGTTTAAGTTTTACAGATTCCCCAGATGTATTTAAGAAGACAAAAAGAGTTAGATTCGCTGTTTGACAACGCTGGAGGGGGAGTACTGTGGTGCCTCTAAAACAAACACTTTACAAAAATATACTTGTCACACAAAAATTGTAACAAACAAACTTTTTTAAAATTAATCACATTTGCTTTGATTTAATAATAACAAAATAAAAAATATTTTATCATTCGTTTTTAAGAATTTGAAAGAATAAAGAAACTTTTTTATAAAATATTGTTGGTCTTTTTATTAAAAAACTAAATACATACCAACACTATCATCATGATCATAATCATCATTATCATGATCAGAATCCTCATCATCATTGTCGCCTTCTTCGGGAAGAATTAATAATTCCAAAGCCACCGGTATTTTGTGTGTATTTTTTTTTATATTAATTTTACTGATGCTGGAAATATATGGATCTAAAGTAAGCAGAAATCTATTAAATATGTCTTCATTAGTTTTTTCCCGGCTGCATTTACGCGCAAAGTATTCCCTATAGTTTTTGAAATTATTGTTTCTAGCCTCTTGCGCTTCCTCTGATAGCTCACCAATTGGCAAAAGGGCATTGGATATTATTTCCGGTCCGTGTATAAAAAATTTATGAAGGGTAGGTGACATTTTGTACCATGGATATATTTTAACAAAATGTTTTGCAGTATTGTGTGCAAAGTCCCTAAACTTTTCACTATTGACCTCGTGGCCACATGTAGGGTAAAATGAACTATAACAATTAAAAGAGATGGAAGCGTGACACGATATTTTTTAAATACAGTGTTCGTGAGTTACATATAATTTTATTTGTTCGAACATTAAGTGTTTTCGTGATCATTTCGAGCTCGTGAGTTAATTTTAAATTTAATAAAAGCACGAACGTATGCAAAAATTAGAATTTGGTGTAAATAAAACAGAAATTATTTTTTGTAAGTGAGCGTGAGTCAAAATTAACTCACGCAACCATCTCTGATAGAAACCAAACTTATTTATAACAATAACTTTAATACCGAAAATAAAGACAAAAGAGAGTTAAAAACAAACAAGTTGATTTGTTGTTTGTTTTTTCAGATTAAGTATTTAGCAACTGGAGTTCTTTCACAAAAAATTTAATAAGTACAAAAACGCGGTGCCTCTGCAAAAGTTTGGTGTGGAATATATAAGCTAAAATACTATATTAAAATATCACTTAATAAAATTTGCTGGATCGCAACAAGAAATTTGTTGAAACTCTGTGTATATATCGAAAATACCCCAAATATGGAGCAATTTTTAAAAAAATATTAAAAATATTTGCAAAACATTTATCTAAAAAACATTAATGCAATTATGTAGCCAAATACCTGAAGTTGATGGTTCCATTTTAATAAAATTACTTTTAGAACGATTAATAAGAATTATCAGCACCCAAAATATCTCAATTTTCAGTTTTAGGCACGGTACGAAAAATTTTGAAAAATTATTTGACTTTGACAGCTCACAGTCGATAAAGTAATTTACTCAAAACAAAAGTTTTTGGCAAATAGTGATGTAGAATTTAATTACCTTTCACCCAGTACCACACACGAATGTGTAGGATAAAGTTCAGCTTTTGAATTAATCCTCACTTTTGGTACATTTCAACCCTCTGTGCCTCGTAAAGAACTTTGCGGAGCAGAATTGCTTGCTAATATGGTAGATTCTATTCTAGCTCAAATAACCCTCAAGGACTATAAACTCTACCTGTGGACAGATTCCACGATCGTATTGGCTTGGCTGAGAAAACCTGCTCACAAATGAAAAACTTTCGTCGAAAACAGAATTTCATCTATAATCGAAAAGGTAGGAAAAGACTCGTGGTCTCATGTCGAATCAAAAAGTAACCCCGCCGACTTGGCGTCCCGTGGTACTACTATACATGAATTGGCATCGAGTGAGTTATGGTGGTATTGGCCCGCGTGGCTAAGGCGTCCCCATTCAAACTGGCCCTCAAGCAAACAAGAGTTTGACACAGAAGAATATCCAAACCAATATGCGTGCTCACTACCTCAATACAACAGAATGACATTCTAGAAAACTTTTCAAACCTACCTCGTGCATTAAGAGTCATAGCGTACATTTTCCGTTTTTATACCCGAATACAAGCCAATAAAACAGTAGAAAAGATCAGTGGAAAAGAACTATCGCCAAAGGAAATAGTCTTCTCTAAAAACCGTATAATCATAGCTTGTCAGAAATCTCATTTTTTCGAAGAATATTCACAATTATCTATACAAAGACCACTGTCCCGAAAAACCTCCCTTTTAACTCTCAACCCCTTTCTAGATTCCAACGGAATCATGCGAATAAATGGTCGTCTAGCAGACTCCCCTACTCTAAGTTATGACGAACGTTATCCCATTTTACTGCCTTATCATGCACGTTTTACGAGATTATTTCTCAAGTATTTGCACCAATGGCCAAAATGCGCTTTTATGCCGCTTGACTAAATTACGTTATTATGTCCCCAAACTCAAAACTCTCATAAAAACCATAATATCCCAATGCGTAACATGTGTCAAATATAAACGCCAAGCCAGTCAACAAATAATGGCTGCATTACCCCCCGAGCGTTCGACTTTAACGCGCGCCTTTCTCTCCACCGGCGTCGATTTTGCTGGACCTTTTGACATAAAATCCTACGCTGGTCGTGGCTGTAAAGTGACTAAAGGATACGTGCTGGTTTTCGTTTGTTTTTCAACAAAAGCGATCCATCTCGAAGCTACCGGTGATATATCCACACAAGCCTTTCTAGCTGCCTTCGCTCGTTTCTTTTCGCGACGAGGAACACCTCACGCTATATATTCTGATAACGGCACCGCCTTTGTAGGCGCAGCTAACATCTTAAAGGGCGATAAACAATGATACACAAAGGTCTTCTCGCTCAAGATGCTTTTTTTTAGCTTTTATTTATTTACTAGCTAAACCCGGTGTGCTTTGCTACCCCCCCCCTCGTCATAAAATAAAATAAAACGTATTTATATATTTACAAGCATTTATTTATTTAATTTTAATGTATTTATTGCAATGCTTCAGGCGAGACCATGCCCCTTTGTCCACTTACATAGTCAAGAATTTAATATTTCGTAAGAATATCCTGTTGTGAAAATTTAATGACGATCGGTCCAGTAGTTAAGACTATATTACGATGTTTAATTTTCCTAAAAAGGGGCGTGGTCCCACTCACTTTTCTCCTGGTACGTATTCCTAATTATGCCAATACCATATGTACCAAATATCACCGACGTACGTCAAAAAATGCCCACAATATGGCGGGTAAAATTTGTGGGTTATATGGGCGGTGCCACCCCCGTTTGTACAATCAAAACTTCATATAGCCTATTATTCCTTCCAGAGTCACAGTAACATGCTGTAAAAATTTCAGGCAGATTGGTCCAAGGGTTTGGCCTCCTATTAAGCACAAACATACAGACACATATTCATTTATTAAAAGCAATATAATTTAAGGTGAAATGGGGCGAAAAATGGGGATTTGGTAATAAAAAAATGTATGTAGTTAAAAAGTATATAAAACTTTAGGTAAATACATATTACAAAAAAAGTATTTTGTATAGCAAACATTGTTAGTGGTATAAGTAAGTATCTGAATTAAAAAAAGGGGGCGATGAAGTAGGCGTAGTTCATAGTTATATGGCGACGTTAACAGTATTAAGAGCAATATACTACCAAATAAAAAAAATACATTTGAATGAACAAATTTATATAGAGAATAAAACTTTCAAAAATTTGGCGTGAAAAGGGGCGTGAAAGGGGCGTGGCTTAAGAAATCTTTATTTTTACCTCGCCTGGAGTATATAATGTGTATACAATTTGAAGTAAATCTGTTAAAAACTATATGGGAGCAATTACATAATTTTTAAAAAGTGGGCGTAAAAATGGGCGTGGTCAAAAAAAAGTACCCTATTAATCATACCAGAGTCCCAGTTAAATGCTGTGAAAATTTCAAAAATAGCGGTCCAGAGGTTTGGTCTCCAATTACATTATTTAAAAAAAGTGGGCGTAAAAGTGGGCGTGGTAAAAAAAGAAGTACCCTATTATTCCTTCCAGAGTCACAGTAACATGCTGTGAAAATTTCATCAAAATCGGCTCAGCCGTTTTGGAGTCTATACGTTACATACATACATACATATCTTGAAATGACAATAAGTTTTTTAATACTAAAAAGAAAATAATAAGCCTAGCCAGTGCTAGACAAAAATATTTATGATACTAAAGAAATTTCACATCAACTGATCCTGTCATCTGTTTTGTGCTTGAGTTAAAGCAAGGGTATCCCTCCTTCTCAACAGACTGTGGCCACTAAAGTTAAGGATGTCTCGTGCAAGTGGGTTTGGATGGTGTTCAAGTTTGCTGACGTACTTTGACGCATATTTTGTAAATTCGACTTTTACTAATGGCACGCCTAGATCTTTGTGGATTCGAGAATTTTTAACATACCATTGAGCTGCAGTAATTATACGTACAATTTTATTTTGACCCCTTTGAATTTTTTCAATGTTGGATGCTGAGGCAGTACCCCATAATTGAATTCCATAACACCAGATTGGCTTTAGAATTGCATTGTACAACAAAAGTTTGCAATCCAACTTTAATGTAGAATTTCTGCCGATTAGCCAATTAAGTTGCACTTCACTTAATTTCATCTGAGTAAGTTTTGCGTCGATATGAGACTTCCAAGTTAAACGACGATCGAGGTGGATTCCGAAGTATTTGACTTCATTGTGTTGCGGGATAATTTGATTATTTATTCTGATGAATGAGCAGGTATCTTTTCGCAATGTGAAAGTTATATGAATACATTTCTGTTCGTTAATCCTGATTTTCCAAAGCTCAAGCCAATTCTCTAGTTTATAAACATATTTCTGCAAATTCTGTGATGCTATTTGATGGTCCTTATGAACGCTAATAAGGGCTATATCGTCTGCAAAAGTTGAAGTATGTATTATTGGGTCTGACGGCATATCGGATGCATAAATCAAATATAAAGTTGGACCCAGTATGCTACCCTGGGGTACTCCTGCTTCAATTGGCTGAGCGGGGCTTAAAAAATCGCCTTCTTTGATTGTAAATTTGCGACCATATAAATAACTTTTCATAAGTTTGTGGGTGTTAGCAGGCAGAGTTAATTTATTTTTATGCATTAAACCTTCATGCCAGACTTTGTCGAACGCTTGGGAAACATCAATGAAAAGCGCGGAACAGTATTTTTTCTCTTCAAACGACCGTCTTATCACATTTACCAATCTGTGTGTTTGTTCGATGGTATTGTGTTTAGCTCTGAACCCGAATTGGTGATTTGGAATACATTGAGTGTCATTCAGAATTGGAGTCAACTTAGCCATTAACAATTTTTCAAACAATTTTTAAATTGTCGGCAGTAAACTAATTGGCCTATATGACTCTACTTTAGTGGGGTCCTTCCCTGGCTTAGGAATCATGGTAATCATAGATACCTTCCAATCTGCAGGATAGTATTCTAGGCGTAAAATAGCATTGCAAATAAAGATGATAATTTTTCTAGCTATATTTGAGTTGTTTATAGTGAACACGTTTCTCAAATGGTTAACAAATAAAGCCACCTTCTCGGAATCATTTCTAGCCCAGTCTCCAGTCGGACTTCGCAGAGGAGGCTTTCCTCTAACTGGTCTTTTTAAACCTCGTGCCGCCTTCCATAACGAATAGTCAGATTGTGGGGTAATATCAAGACCCTCCAAATAAGATCTAAGTGAGGCCGTTCTTTGGATTTCTAAGAAATTTCTTAGTATATCTCTGCATTCTCGTAGCCTAGCTTTCAGTTGAGGAGACCTGTGCATTTGCCACTCTTTTCTAACTCTTCTTTTTTCTGTCAGGAGATGATCGATTTCAGAGAAATAAGTTCTGTTTGTCTCACTTCTGCACTCAACGTCATATGTGGAGGCGTGATGTACAGCTCTTCGTATGTTCTCAGTAAACTTGCCAATCGACCCATCAATATCCTCGGTAGTACTCAACACTACATTTTCCGTGCAGTGGGAACTTAAATACTTCTTATACCTTATCCAACTTACTCTGGTTTAAGATATGTCCCGAAATGGAGAGCCATTCCCTTGAAGGAAACGCATTGAAATAATAGCAGGAGAGTGATCTGAAGACAAGTCTAATGAAGGCTCCACTTGTATCGATTCTACAGGGATATTTTTCACTACTCCGAAGTCAATAACATCGGGAATCTTCCGTCGGTCCGTCGGCCAGTAGGTGGGATGCCCGCTTGAGAGTACATCTACTCCCATTTTGGCAATGGTGTTGAAGAGTTCACGACCCTTCGGGGTCACCAGACGTGAACCCCAAAAAGTGTGTTTGGCGTTAAAGTCACCAGCAACTAAAAATCTAGCTCCAAGGGATTTAAAGAAGTTATGGTATTGGTGTTCTTTTATTGAAAATCGAGGCGGAGAATAAATCGATGATAAAACAAATTTGTATTGACAGAATTCAATGCAAATGTTTGTTGCTTGGAGGTAATCCTCACTTATGTTATTCATTAAATAATGTTTTATTCTGTTCTTTATAAGAATTGCCGAACCTCCACATGCTCTTCCGCGGGGATCTTTAGTATCATACAACACGTAGCCATTAATTTTGAAGTACCCTGTTGCCGTCTAGTGAGTTTCAGCAATCATCATGACATCAATCTGCTTATCCATCAGGAAGTGTTCCAGTTCGTTTTTATGTTGGCGGAGGCCCTTCGCGTTCCAAAAACAAATTTTTACACAAATCATTTCTTTAAAATGGCTTGTAAGATAGTGGATTGCATTTTCAGCATTTCCTGCATCATGGATGTCATAGTGGTCGTAAAAGTGTTCATAGTTTGGACCAGTGTCTGCAATGTAGTCTCTACAGTGTTAATATTAGGCTCGAAATATTGTGATTTATGTTCCTGTTCCAAACCTGGCATATTAGATTTAACCACGTTTGCGTAAGAAACTTGCCTAGAACTAGGCGCGTTTACATGACTAGTGGACCGTAACAATTGAGGGAAATTGCTACTTGATGCAAAATTAGGCTGTTGAGGATGATCAGGTAATACTGACGTCATGTTGGTTCTTATGCCTTTCAAATGAGTGTAAATTGGACAACCTCTTTAATTTGCGGTATGATTACTTCCGCAGTTACTGCATTTTTTGATTTTTGAATCAGTTTTTGACTTATCGCATTGAGAAGTTGCATATAGCTCCCCACACGCAACACAAACTGACGGCAATTTACAATACGCCTTGGTGTGACCAAATTCTTGACAGTTGAGACACTGTACGGGTCCCTGACTTATGGTGTTCTTCCACGGTGATTCTACAATGCAGAAGGTAAATCAGATTGTAGATGGGATGGAACTTGTTTTTCTTTAAGACAACATCTCTAGGTTCCAATTCTACCCTGAACATGGGCTGAGGGATCTTTTCACGGTTTCTAATATTCACTACGCTCTTGATTTTAAACCATTAAACCGGTCTTTATCTCCGCAGGATCAACACATGGGTCTATACCCTTTAGAACGACTTGGAGTCCTTTTGCGCTTTTGAGCTGGTAGGTATAGAAATCCCTAGTCTCCCTCTCCAGCTGGTTGGACAATTTTCGAAAATCATCTTCCATATTCACTTGTATCTTTGTCTCGCAGATATTTCCATGTTTAATTGATGTTACGCTAAACATGTTTTCACCTATTACAGCAACAATTCCTGGTATATAGGATGGCTTTTGAGTCTCCAATTTGGTGTGGGAAATCATGTAAGAAGATGTTGAACAAGAAAGGAGCCAAGATGCTACCCTGAGGTACCCCACTTTTCACAGGACCACGCTCAGAGACAGAGTCTTTGATTTTCGCTCCAAATTTTCTGTTGGTGAAGTAGCTGCGAATTATTCTAATTATGAATGGATCAACACCAAGGTCTATCAATTTATAGATTTTTCCATTGTGGTATGCAGAATCAAAAGCCTTTTCGATGTCTAAAGATATAGCCACTGTGGATTTTTATTTCTAAGGTTAGATATCGCATCATTGTGAAATTTTAACAAAGCAAGTTGTGTTGAGTGATTTTTCATGAATCAAAATTGGAATTCTGGAATGGGCTCGATAACAAACTCTTTTCCCAATTTTTCTTTCAAAATATGTTCGAATAATTTACCTATGTTGGATAGCAAGGATATTGGACGAAATTCATCAGGCTTATTACTGTCTCGTTTCTTTTTGATCGGCAATATTTTTGCCTCCTTCCAGGCTGATGGAAAATAGCCGTTATTTAAGCAATTTTTAAAAATTGTAGCCAATAGCCTCAACGTTGCATCTGGGAATTTTCTAATTAAGAAATTTTAAATACCGTCAAATCCAGAGGACTTCTTGTTGTTGATGTTGTTTATATGTAATTTAATATTGTTTACAATTCGGAAATAATACGTGTCGTGGTTTTCTTCTGACAAAAAGCTGTTATCAAAAGTGTATATATCGTCTATGTAGAACAAAAACTCATCATCTACATTTTCATAGTTTTGAGTTATAAGGTGTTTTTTATAAAAGTTATCAAAAAAAATCCAATATTTCGATAACAAATATTTTGAATACCACAATTTGTTAACTATTAAATACAACATTTTATCCACCAAAAACTTTTAATAAATAATGAGAATTTAGAGCTAATTTTACCAAATTGTAGATAGTGATTTTATCTTCTTACCTTTTTTGTTTCGATTACAGTTAGTGAGTTGTTATTGCATGAATACAAAGTGCATATTTTGAAAGTTTTATTGAAAGAAATAAGTTAAGTAATGGATAATCTAATACATTTCATTAATATTATCGATTTTAAGATAAATTTGAATTGTACATTTTTAAGGCTTGTTATTCATCAATATTTTCATCTTCAAAGTCTTTTGCAGACTTTAACGTTGGCAAATTCTTGTACCACTGATGAAGCTCGACTGGTATGACTCCACTTGCGCATAATTTTAGCAAATCTTTTTTTTTTTGCTTCGCTTATGGGTAACTCATTTTCATAAATATGTATAGGTGCTAAGACATTTGGTGGTCTTCCACGTCCATGGACGCAAATTTTTTTATATGGTGCTGTGTGATCGTATCGATAAAATATTGTATTCGGATCGGTTTTTTGGTATCGTATACATTTTACTTTTAACCAAGACACTCTTTTACAATCCTCATCAATATTTCTATTTTTCATGAGATTTTTACACAGTTTTTGGAGATTAAGAAAATCAAAATATTTAATTTCATTGACTTCGTAAGGAGCTTTGTTCTTATTTTTACCTCTTGTGGATCTTGCCGCTTTAAAAATTTCAAGCCAATCATTCATTATGAATACCGATCTGTATTTCTTTGAATATTCTATTGATGAATGCATGGAGTCGCACTCCATATATGTATGACCACTTTCCAAAAATTTTTGTTCGATAACTTGAAGGTGGGTGGAACGTACAGCATAGAGCAAAATGGCAGCAACGTTTTGATTCCTATTTTGGCCACCACATGTGTCAGAAAAAAGTGACAGCTCCGTAATATTTTGTGGTATTGAATTGATGTATTTAAACAGTATTGATCCAATTTCCGAACTGCCTCGTTTTCCATTTAGTTCATTCCAGGCATAGCACAAAGCCTTTTTATCATGACCACTTTCATACACTGTAAGGTTATAAACATTAATCTTGCGACTATAATACATTTGAGACGATGCTGAGGATGGTATCTGCAATACACTCTGGAGATCAAATGTAACTGTTTGAAAACTGTCCTGATCGTTGTTTGTCTAAATTCTTAGCCAAGGAGCAATCATCTCTTCGGTTTATATGCAAGTCATATTCTTCTTGAAGTTGTTATTTTCTTACTGAGTCTGCCAACTCAAATCGTGTGCAAATGGTGCACTGGTCTTTTTTTGGTCTAAAGAAAGATAGATTGTATTGAGTGCAAAACACTCTCCTGTACACATTTTCTTTCACTGGTATCTCATTAAGCGTAGAACAATAAATTTGGTAAAGGTCATACATTTTGAGGATGGATAGATTGGTGTCAAGGTATTTTCTTTGAGATGACTGGCGAATGTAATGTCCCGGTACGGACGAAAAACTTTCAATGCTTTACTATATTTATGGAATGATTACTTGTTTTGTTGCCTGGTGGTTTCTTTCCACGTTTGTCATCACCTTCAAAATTACCGCAAGCATTGATTGACGATAGTGCTACATTTATAGGTCCATTTGATATGGATAGAGTTTTTTGAAAAAATGTTGCACACACCCTCCATAATTGTCGTTGTCCATTGAAAAGGTAGTATGCCCTTGATTCGCTACGCGAACTATGATTCTCCAAAGTAGTTCTTCGTTTCACAGAAGAAACTTTTTTGCATTTCAAAATGAAGTCTTTTTGCCTTTTGTAATTGTTCATTGCCCAATATACACTGCAAATTTTATTTCGGTCTCCTTCCATAAAATGTAAATTGCATTTGAAACGACATTTGGTGCAGTTAAATTTTTTAGGTGTCTTCGCTTTTTTTAATCTCGTGGAAGTTTCGTAAGGCAAGCTTTCGGCTCGTTTATTTTTTATGATGTTCACTTTTCGCATCGCCATATTTCGCTGTTTCCAACGATACAGGGAATTTTTATTTGATACTTGATTTTCACTATTTCGGTTTTCTTTTCCATCGCTGTCATCGTCGGAATCAATGTAGAAATCCTTTACACTATAACATGATGGCGTTGGTGATCGTTGTACACGTTCATTGTCACTCTGATCGCTTGAGTCGGACATTTCAATATGTCTGGGCTCCTGCCCATACGAATAATCCACTGATTTTAATTGTTTTCCTCGCTTTCCAAACATCTTGAAAAAAATTTAGTTCTTATTCATAGAACAATTAAAAGAAGACGTTTTTACCTTGAAATTAATTACAGAACACCTCTCCGAATGCTTAAATTTTGCTTTATTATTTTTGTTACGCAATTTCAGTTTTTATATGGGAATCCCAGAATTAAAAACATAAACAACGAAGAAAAATCACCAGTGTTACCAACCAGAGATGCAAGCCGACCCAAAATCGTCGGCGGGGGTTAATCAAAAAATTAACAAAAACCTTAGGTAGATAATGATGTTTTCTTCACAAATTTTATCGCAAACCTGCAGTTAGTGAGTTATAAAAAAAAAATTTTAGTAAATAAAATAGATATGCGCATATCGATAAGCGCAAAAAATAAACAATGGAAAATTATGAAATAAAATGCAATAAACTCATTTTCCGCAAAAGTGTAGTTGATGACTTTTTCTTTTACATAGACGATATGTTGCGGAAGCCCATCAACACATTTTGATATCTCCGTTTCTATATCGATATTTAGGTTTTCACGGTTTACTTCTTGAAAGACTTCAGTGTAGTGTAACTTAAATTGCTCTGAAATCACGCAACTGTTGGTTGTGACCGTATCATTTATAACAAGCTGTTGGCAGAATGAATCCTTTGATTTGCCAATGATTCTAAAAACGTCCTTAAACGCCGTAGGACCTGGTTTTATTTTTGTAAGTTTATATCTAAAATCTTTTGCGTCTTTGATATTTATAAGTTCGTAATAATTGTTTTTAAAAGACTTACTTGCCTTAAAAGTATTTTATACTCACTGCTATTTCTGTTCCCATTTCTATGGTATATTTTTTTCAGGTCCTTCTGCCAATTATGTTTTATTTTCAAAAATATCTTAATATTTTCAGGATAATGGTACTTTCCATCATTTATTTCAATGTTTTCTGAATGCCGATTGTGTGTTGTGATAAATAATTGATTAAAAGACGTAATAAGCGTGTCTAATTCAATATTATCCAGATTATAGTTGCTAGGAGGTAAGATGGAAATAGATGCTTCTTATAAATCTCTCTGCTGAAAGCGTTCCAATTGGTATTTTTGTACGAGGTTACTACTGGTGGACTTCTTAGGCATAGGCTTGTACACGCTAATTCAATTTCAATCACCAGAGGAAAATGATCCGAGAAAGTTGGGAGTCTTTTAATTCTATAATTAGGCTGGATGGAGTTAATTATACTGGGGTTTAATAAGAAGTGGTCCAAATAAGATGAGCCATTTGGAAATGACGGAGTCACATCGCAGACAGTTGTTTTGAAGCCAATCAAGAAAAAATTTTCCATTGGCGTTGTCTGTATTGTCTCCCCAGCTTGGATGTTTGGCATTGAAATCACCTCCTAAAATAAAACCATCAAAGTTATTTGTCATGTGAAGGATTTGATTTAAATTGTTGGTTACCACGTCAGAGGGAATTACCTAATAAATATTTCCTACAAATATTGTTTGTAATAAGTTCTATTTCGATAAATACGCTATCCATTTGAAATCTAGTGCAATTAATTCTATTGTACTTTATGTTGTTTTTGATGATGATTGCTATACCTATCGATGAATTATCATATACAAAATTATAACCGTTAATCCTTACTCTTTTGTTTCCATGTAAGTGGCATTTCTGGTTCTGATGAAGGATATTTGATAGTTCAACTTGACGAATTTTGCTTATGAGGGAACGGACGTTGAATGAATTAAATTTGATGGGTCTATGGTCCATATTTATTATTTACTTTTCTCAAAAGTCTCAGGAATTCTTCTTTTGCTTCATTTTTTTGCATGCTTTTGAAATTCGCTAAGAAGTTGGTAATTTGTTGTTCCAATGGCAATTCCTCAGGTACTAAGAAGATTTTAGTAAGTTGTAAAAATTCATCTATTATTGATGGCTTTTGTGGATGTGATTGAGATGCATCTAATTTAAATAGACTAGCAAATAATTTACCAGGAGAACGCATGGAACGACTAATTACATTATTGACATTATTTTTGGCAGTAATCTTAACTTCTTTTGCTTTGTTTATGAGGTCTCTACGGGCAGATACGTATTTTTTATAAGATGGACAACCTCGCCAGTTTGCTGGATGTCCCCTATCTCCGCAATTAACCCAATGTGGTGGGGAAGATTCCGATTTTATGCGTTGGCATTCACCCGGTAGATGCTTTTTGTCGCATTTTGCGCACTGAAACTCCGAGTTACAGTTTTTTAATATATGCCCCCAACGCTGGCACCTATGGCATTGAACCTCCTTTTCCTTTCTTTTTGGGACCTCCCATGAAACAGTTTGACTCAAGATATGTATATCTTATATGTGATATATCTGTCAGAGATTTTCCTGGATTTAAAGTGACAAGGAAAAAACCTGTATTATGAGCATTTTTTTTGGAGTATGGTATTGTAAACTGTGTGACTTTTGAAATAACCTCTGGAGCTAATTTGTCCAAAGCAGTTTTAACTTCATTAATTTCCGTAGCAAAGTAGAGGTCTCTCAAAAGAAACGAGACATGTTTTAATTCCTTTGGTGTGTACGAGTATGAATGTATATTTTTTTCCTTTAGTAGAGCCATCATTTCTGCGTGTACCGAAACATCAGAAAGATACAGCTTACTCTTATGTTTGTTGACATTTTTTATTTTAAAATTTATTTTCGGTGTTTTTGCCTCTAGTTGGTCGACTAATCGTTTAATGTTGACATCAAATAAAAAAAATGTGTGAACAAAATGATTTGGAGGTATTTCTGGATGCTGAGTTTTCAACATTCCTTGGTGTTGGTTTGTCATCTACATTCTCTATTTCCAATCCAGAGAGTAACGCATATCTATTATCACCCAGATGAGTGACGTCAATGTAAGTTGCTGGTAAATTCCCATCAGTTCGTTTACGTTTATTTAACGATTGTTGAAATTCAATAGACGCTTGGCCATCAGTCGAAATGATGTCTTCTGTATCGACCACATCCATGGCCGGACAGAAAATTTGGCCCCACTCTCCTGGTATTCAATATGAATCCTTCTTTCCCCTATGATTGGATATATCCAGGCGACTTCTATCAGGCGGCTTCTAACAGGCGACTTCCACATACATACACACATGTATGTACGAACCGGCTTCTCACTTTTTAAGTCTTAATCTCAACTTAAAAAACATTAAATTATTAGAGTTTTCCTTTCTATAATTGGTATTATTAAGCACAAATTTGTTTAGTTAGTTTCCAATAAAAAATTATTACAATTTCGGAAAATTATTAAAGAATAATGACTCGAAATAGCTAAATGCAGTATCCGTAAACAAATAAATAAATTTCAAATTAAAAGGCATTACATTACTTTTCGAAGATCAAGTTGATCAGCTGTTTGCAGAAATCGCTAGTTCAATAGTAAACAATTAAAACAGACAATTTACAAACTCAAAGAAAATTTTTAAATTGCATATTTTTAATTTGAAATCGTGAAAAAATGTTACAAGCTTTAGCTTAAATAAGAAGAAAACATATTAGATTTAAATTGTGCATCATTTCATTTTGTGTTTAAAGTGCAGTTTCAATAAAATAAGCCAGATCGCTTCAGTATACACTAGCGGTTTGAAAACGCCAAATTTCTAGCGTTTTCGTTTGTCAGAACACCTCTTTGGCGTTTTCGATTTAAAAATGTTAAGCACATGGGCGGTTAATTTGATTTTCAAACACGAACGAATAGAACACGTTTTTGGAGCGCTCTTTGGAAATTTGACAAATTTTATATATAATAAGTAACAATTACTAAAGTAATACATACTCCTCAAAGATTATATTCCTTACAAGGCTGTGTGTGATTTATTTATTAAACATTGCATCATGAATGATGTCAATTGCGGACCTTCTGGTTCAGTACCAAAAAGCGAAAAATGGCCGCCGGATAAAGGAAAACTTGTGAACAACAACCTCATTGGCCACTCAACACGACACTGAGGAAATGGTAGACGCAAATCCGGATGATATAATGGGAGCGGCCGGCGATGATGATGGCCCACCATTTCAACTCGTAAATTCAAAGAGGTTAAGAAAAGATAATGAAACCCCGTTACCATACAATCCTTTACCTGGAAGGAACGTTAAAGTTGATGGCCTTGGTACCATACCAATATCACAAAATAGATTTGAGCTACTGGGACATATTAACATTGAGACAAAAGAAAATATTTCGGTCAATAAAAAAACCGACATCAACAACACCGGGGGAAATGGTAGTATGAACTCTGGTGGAACGGTAAGTAGGAAAAAATTCTGTCCACCTATCATCCTGCATAACGTCAACGTCAAAACACTTATTGACCAACTAAACAAGTTAAGCCCTAAGGTAAATTATAAAATAGTAAATTCGTCGCAAAACAAGAGTAAGCTGTACTTCGAAGACCTCAAAACTCACTTAGAAATGATGGAACTACTCAGAGACCAAAATATTAAATCTTACTCATTCACACCACCTGAGATAAAAAGAGTCTCAGTTATTGTTAGAGGTCTGTACCACCTCACCTTGGTATCAGACATCAAAACATCCATTGATATGGAACTCCCAAATACTGTCGAAAGTGTGAGCAAATTAGTTACACCATACTCAGCTAAAAATGGATTTGAAACAGGTTTGTTTATTGTTATGTTAGCTCAGGGAAGAAAATTAAGCGATGCCAATAAAATTAGATATATGATTGTTTTTTATGTGCTATGTAGACCTTTTATATTGTTAAAAATCTTTATATTTTATTAGTTCGGCTTGAGGTCCCTTTTATTAAAAATATAAAAACTATTGTTCGTTTCTAATTTTTATTATATTTTATTTATTTCCAATATTTCGACCAACTTTGTTGATCATCTTCAGGGAAGAAATATAATTTAATGTTTAATACAGTGTTGTCCGATGTTAATATCTTAAGTTTCTTTCAAAAAGAATAAAGAATATAATAAAAATTAGAAACGAACAAGAGTTTTTATATTTTTAATAAAAGGGACCTCAAGCCGAACTAATAAAATATAAAGATTTTTAACAATTAGATATATTTTAAAGCAATCAGTATCTTGGAAATCTCCCAAATCAATAAAAAGGGAAATACAATGCTATAGATGCCAGTCATGGGGGCACTCTGGTAAGAACTGCAATTCTAAATTCAAGTGCGTAAAATGCAAGGCAGAGCATTTGCCTGGACAGTGTACGGTGAAGAAAGGTGAGGACGCTCCCGATTGTGTCAATTGTGGTGAAAGTGGGCACGCGGCCAGTTATAGGGGATGTCCTTCCTACAAAAAGTATTTAAATAGAAAGAGAGAATTATCTGCTAGATTAAAAATAGAAGAGAAGAAATAAGAAATAATGTAGGGAAGACTTTAATCAATAAAAATGTAATAAATGATAAAATATCATTTGACACTTTATTTTATGATAAATTAGATGATAATCGGCCCAAGCGGTCTTCTTTAATTGACGAGTTTATCAAACTAGAAGAGTATTTTAATGAATCAAGTTCGATATCTTTAGAAAAAAAGATTTTAAATTTCCTAAAATCGTATAAATTGATGCCTTTAGAGGAGGCCAGAAAAGAATACGGAGTTTTGTTGAAAGAAGTCTTACGCAATATAGCTCGAAATAAATTGATTTTTGTCACTTTTAATGTTAGACCTCTCGGCGAAATTAGTAGACGAATCGAATTAATTAGGTGCCTCAACTACAACAGAGTTGATATTTGTTTTGTGCAAGAAACGCACTTTCGCAGAAACTCAAATTTATCTTTTGAAATTTATAATATTATTAGAGATTTTTCTAGTCAGGGGACGGCAATTCTAATACATAAAAATATAGAATATATCTCTGTTAATGTGCCGAACGTGGAATTTCCAAACAAATTTATTGAAAATAGATTATCGCTTTCAGGTAGCCCAAGGAAATTTTTAATGGGTAGTGTTTATGTTCCATCTAACTTTTCGAGAGTAGATTTTAATTCTTCCTTGGATGCCATTGCATGGTTCTCTGACCGTTATAATGGAGTCTTCATTGGGGGGGATTTCAACTCCAAGAATACGGTTTGGGGCAATTTGCTGAATAACGCAAATGGCCAATGTCTGTTAGATTGGCTAGGCCTGTCTGGAACGAGTTTTATCAGAATTTGTGATAATTCTCCTTCCTTTCCGGCTGGTTCATCTTTTCTGGACCACTTTTTGGTGAGTTCGTCCCAGATCGACTTATTTAATAGGAATTTTGTGACAAGTACACATTTCTCTTTTTCAGACCATTTTGCGTTAAAAATGGAAATCACCCTTGCGGACTTTGAGCTCTTTTTAACTCCCCCTAGAATCTTCATTCGAAGAGACAAAATGGGACGATTTCCGCTCTGATATTCATTACGATATGGCACATGTCCGTCCGCCTACAAACAGAAACTTAAATAATCCAGAAATCGATGAGAGCATTTCATCGTTTTCTGAATCTATAAATGCTGCAGTCTTAAGACACACAAAGAGGATCGAGTTGAAGAACAAGAAATTTTTAGTTCCACAAAATATAAAAAATCTTTTTAAAATTAAATATTTATGGCAAAAAAACTTGAAAAGAAGACCATAATTAAGGAACAGGTTGAGATACATCAGGCGTCGGAGGTTAGTAATAGGGTGGCTAATATTAAGCCTGGGCCCGGGGCCTTTAAAGAAATGGTTGCCTTTTCCGGGGGCAGAAAACAGAAAAACTTTAGTCGTCTTATAGTGGACGATGTAGTATACCATAATGATACCGAAAAGGTTGTTCAGTTTAAAGATTATTTTGAGGAGGTCTATAGTTTCCGCGCCCCTGATGGGCCTGATATAGGAGAGATAACTGCATACGTGGATTCCTTTCTGAGTCACTGTCCAGAATTCGTCAGCTCTTTTACGAATGACTCCGATGCCTTATGCGATCTCAATGCGGAGCGTTTCACTAATATCTCTGGAGTCGGGGAAATCAGCAATTCATTGAATCGAAAAAGTCCTCTGGAGCTGACAATATGTCCAATTTCTTAATTAAAAAATTACCACCTTCGGCAATTGAGGTTTTAGTTATTATATTCAACAACTGCCTGAATAATGGCTATTTTCCTAATGCCTGGAAGATCTCAAGGATATATCCTCTCGTTAAAAAACCGAACGACTTTCAAATTGCCAATTCTAGCCCGATATCGATGTTGTCAAATATTGGGAAAATTTTTGAAGGAGTTATTAGGGAAAAGCTGGAGAGCTCTCTGGACCCAAACGCTATCCCCATTTACCAATTTGGTTTTAAGAGCGGGCATTCGTCAGTTGACGCATTAACCTTTCTGCATAGTGAAGTAACTTCGAATTTGAGGGGAAAACACTGTACCGTGGCGGTTTCACTTGATGTGAAGAAAGCGTTCGACCGAGCTTTTCAGTTAAGAATCATTTATAAATTGATACAATTACATTGTGTTCCATACATCACCAAACTACTTATAAGCTACTTTAGAGATCGAACCTTTTTTGTTCAAATTAATCAGATAAAATCTGATATTGGTAATATTTTTTATGGCGTTCCACAGGGTGCTATACTGGCCCCTCAACTTTACAGCATCCTCGTTTATGACTTTCCCCATGTTCTTAATGGCAATAAAAGTATCCTATACGCCGATGATTCATTCATTTTTGCACACGATAGTGATCCTGAAGTCGCTTTAAATTTGGTCCGTGACCATCTATCGGCTGTTGATAAATATTATCGCAACTGGGGTATAAAGATTAATTCAAGTAAATCAGAGGCCATTTGTTTAAGGAATGCTTCTGGCAAAGGCTCCGTGATGTGGTTCGGAAAAGCAGGTCGCTGAATCTATCATTACATGGATTTTTTATTCCCTTTAAGGATAGTATAATATATCTAGGGATAACAATAAACAAATTATTCAAGTTCAATCAACATGCGAGAATAGCTAAGCAAAAGGGGTTCCGTATCAAAGGCATGTTACTAAAATTACTGACCAATAAACAACTTAATCAAAAGTGCAAACTTCAAATTTACAAAGTGTGCATTCGTTCGGTAATTGGACGTTCTGGAACGGAGCTGTTTGAGGCTCTGCGTTAACGCCAATTTCGAAAGTTATGCCAAAAGATTTTCTAATACGAAAATTTACAGTAAAGCTGGAATTGTACCGCTTTCATCTTATGCTCTTGTTTTGATGAGAAAATTTATTGATAGATTAGAACACCATGAGAACACCTTAATGAGTGATGCATTTGTAAATTTTTATAATGAAAATTGGTCAATCAGTGTTTATTTTTCGCCTCTGGGCATTTTGAATGAGGACTTAAGTGGCCTAACAAATTTATCTGAATACCGCCTACCAGAGTTCTACTCCCACGTCTCTTTGGGTTCCAACAGGGGCTAAACCAATTTGAATACTATTGTATTAATTTTTGTATATATGTTTTAGGTTAAGTTTAGTTGTAAGTTTTTTTTGATCTCATATGGCATGAGGCGTTATTTAGAACAATAATGTTGTTAATGTTTATTTAAATAATACAGTATAGTTTTAAGTTTTTCTCCCAGTGTTATCTTTTTATAGTATGTATATATTTTGTAATCTGCCTTAAGGTGTGTTCACATTGTGTGTATTTGTCATATGGAATGTCACTTTTTCGCATGTCAAATTTGTACATATAGTCTGAACACCTTCAAACAATAGCATGTGTTATTTCTATGTGTGCAATACACATGACATTTTTTATTTAGAACGAGTTCTATTTTCTTGTGGCAAACCATCTGACATCAGCTGTTTTTTATAACAAAAATTTTGTGGCGGCAAAAATTAATTGAAATTTTAATAAATATAATTTATAGTAAAACAAAAATCTCTCATTCCATTTTAAAATACAGTTTTATTTAATTATAAATTTAATTTTTATTATACACATACAGCAATCAGCTGTTTTAAGATTTTTTTTTTTTGATAGGTTATGTCAAATGTACTTAACATACCAACATTTGAACATGTAAATTATAAACCGTATGTGAAACTCAAATTTTGACATACACATGAAAACACATGTGGATAGAAAAGTGACATTCCATATGACAAATACACACAATGTGAAAACACCTTTAAAAGTCTCAATAAATTAAATTAAAATTGATTTTCAAACACAGATTTTTGAAGAATTTGATTTCATTTATCATACATTCGTATTTAATATACAATTTTTTTATTTTATAGATTTCATGAGTTATGAATTAATAAAAATTAGTAAAAATAAAGATTTCATCACATGTTCGGAAAAATTAAAAAACACTCAAACAGGTGTATTTTATTGTAGAAAAATTTTTTTCTCACACTGAAACAAAAAGTTGTGTTGAATTTGCATTGGTGCCACCAAAAATTAAAAAGCGCACCAAAATTTAAAAAAAGGCCCGCGCACCAACTAAAGAATTTTTCGCACCAAAAATTTAAAAAATCACCAAAAATGGAGCGAAACGCAGCAAGTTGACAACGCTGGTGATGCATAAACAACAAAAAAAATTGTTCACCACCAGCGTTGCCACGACCAAAAAAATTTTGTAACCAAAATGTAAAAAAAAAGTAACCAAAAGCAAAAAAAAGTAACCAAAATTTTTATATATTTAAAATTTTATTTTATTTATACTTCAGCTAAAAAATATATATGTAAAATATAAATTAACCATTTCATTTCAGTTTCTAGTTTAGTCTTATAATTAGGTACAATTGAAAGAAAAAAATAATTCAGCAATAACAATATTAATAAAAACCAAATGTAATTAATTTCATTAGATTTGTTACAAAACACTAGTAGATAAAGTTTAAGTAGATGAGGCTAAAAATCTGTCTTGAATGTTCTTAGATGATTTATCCATATAGCGAACGACTAGAACTAGTGATTTCTTTGTGGATACGTATGTTGTTTCGTCTACTATTAACGAAAACTTTCCTAACATTTCTGTTAATTGAGTTGCTTTACCTGCCACATTTAATGTGTTTCGCAATTTTGAGAGTCGGGACAGCGCTCCTCTAATAAGCCTGGTAGATAGTCCATTAATAAAAAAAGGCAAATTGTGGGTAATAAGAAACATTACTAATGTTAGCTCTGTTTGGTGCACTTGCTTATTAAGAGTTTCTTTTTGAGAACTTGCAAATGTTGTTTTTATTTTCCACATTTTGCTTATGACACTTTTTTTGTGTGCTTTCGTAAATAACTTACGTGATTTGGAATTTTTTTTCACAGGCAGCGCAGAAACAACATCGATCTTTGTTTCTTAGCCACGGAAACTCATCCAACCACAATACACGGAATTTTCTTTTCGTGCTGTTTTTAATATCACTAAACAACAAAATATTATTTAAAAAAAGTTATTGAAATTGAATGCAAATATGCCTATTCTCATCATCACTTCCAGAAGATAACTCGACATTATTAGTTTTACTTTGAGCAGCCTTTTTAAATAAAAATCTAACAAAAATAAAAATTGTGCTTAAAACCAATATTATTATTTTTTAATTCGAAGTACATACAAACTTATCCATTTTTTACGAAAGAAACCCAATCTTAACTATTTAAAAAACACTTTATTAATTAAAAATTAAATAGCACGCTAATTTGTAAAAAGCTTTTTTTGGTTTTCTGATAAAAAACATAATTTATGAATGTTTATTAAGGTCCGTTCATATCTAAAACAAAAGAATAATTAACTTGCTCCGATGTCAAACATCAATATGAAAATGCATTTAGTAGCATGTTTTTAGATGGTTTTTGTGAAGAACCTTTTACTCGTTCAACAATACAATGATTGTGTTTGTTATGTTTGGAGACAGGCATGTATTTTTTTGTAATCTTGTGTTTAGTGTTTTATTTTTAAAACACTTAAAATGTGGTAGTTTAGTTTATCACCAAAATTAGTGGTAAAAATTAAGTCAAAGTAAAAACAATGTAAAAAATGGTTACTTTTGTGTTAAAAAAAAGTAACCAAAACGGAAAAAAAGTACACAAGTACACATTGGAAAAAAAAGTAACCAATTTTGGTTAAAAGTAACCAAAACGGCAACGCTGTTCACCACACAAAAAAAGACGTGAGTAAAGATAGCGTCGATATTTATATATTAGGGTTTTTGGGAATTCAGAAAAATGGGAATTTAAAAATACGTAAAGTATTTCAATGACAAATCATAAAAACACAAACAAAAACATTAGGAATTCAAAACAGAATTTAAATTTTAATTTAATTTATAAAAATAAAAAACATTTTATAAGAAAAGTTAGTTGAAAATATTCACACAAATATGAGATTTCGTATTTCATGGAATACAGGCGACGTCAAGGAATTACATATATAGATTATGAAAGTACATCATCTAAGCTATTTAAAACGCCTTCCGTGCAAAAAAAATCCTCTGGCCAGTTTTCCAGAAAACTGGGCTCATCCAAAATGGTCAGAAAAATCTGGGATTATTTATTTCTTGGAATACAGGCGACATCAAGGAACTACCTATATAGATTATGAAAGTATATCATCTAAGGTATCTAAAACGCCTTTCGTGCAAAAAATCCGCTGGACAGTTTTCCAGAAAACTGGCTTCATCCAAAATGGTCAAAATAATCTGGGATTATTTATTTCTTGGAATACAGGCGACGTCAAGAAACTACCTATATAGATTATGAAAGTAATATGACGGCGTTTTAGATAGCTTAGATGATGTACTTTCATAATCTATATACGTAGTTCCTTGACGTCGCCTATATTAATTTTTTTTTATTATATGAAACTTGAAATTGTTGAATATATTTATATGTAAACATACATCATATACAACATTTAAATGAAAAAAATACGATTTTTATTTTTGTTTTATTTATTTTCCATCTTTTTAAAAGTGGTGCCCCTTTATAGCCCCTTTTTGAGCGACTTATTTTTAAGAAATCCCCTTTTTGTGCGACTTTCTCAAATTTGCCAACGGTAACTCTGGTTACGGTTTGATAAAGATTCGTTCAGTTTGTTTTGTTCACGGCGATTAAATGCAAACAAATTTTCGTAGCAACTTCAAAAGAGAATTAATAAAAATAGACGTCTTAAAAATCATCGTATAAACGTAGCCGTAGCCGCTGCCTCGAAATGTTTGGTTCAGTTTTAATGGACTTTTAGGCACCGCCGATAAAAATTCTCCATCGTCTTCGTTTTCTGGCCTTATAATAATAACTCATTAAAATGTTGAGAAATAAATATTGGAATATTAACTATTTTAATGTAATAAATATCTTTATTGTAATTTTAAGTACCGCCATTCTAATAAATGTTTTTTGTTGCAGTATATTAGAACTTTTTCTTCTAAATCAGAACAAAAGTTGGAAAGTTTTCATGACAAGCCGGACCCTCATTTGATTAAATATGATTACATAGGACCCCCAGACAAGGAGTCAAACTTACGTCCCTATGTTCGATACATTGCAGAAACTGAAAGTACTCTTGCTATGCTGCTAAGAAAGAAACGAATAGAAGTGGAAGAATGGAATCAATCATTTTGGTCAAAACACAATAAACGTTTTTATGAGGTAAACCTTATTTTATAGTCTTAAGACTGCTAAATTTTAACAGCAGTGATTATTTTAATTTTCTCTCCAATATAAAGATTATTATTTTCATTTCGGTAAGATAAAAATAACTTACGGAGCACGTCAAATTTTGTAAATCAGTATTTCAACCTACATAACGTTGGTCTCATGTAGAAAGGCCCTAACTCGCTATTTTTTCGAAATTAGTTTTTTTTTGTGATTTTAATGCATTTAATGCAAATACACCTCCTCACAAAAATTTATTGCAATAGTGTAAAAAATAACGCTTTTATAAGCACGTACAAAAAAAGATGGCTTAAATCTAGTTTACCGACGCAGCTCCAAATAAAAAAAAGTATGTATGGTGATAAAAAATTGAAAAATAAGAAGAAAAAATAAAATAAAAATATTGGCGCAAACGCTTAGTTTTCGAGTTATGGACGTTTTTAGTTTTCTTAGAAATATGTGATTTGCTTGAAGTTCAGCTTAAAGGTCAACGAAAAAAAATAAAAAATGCCACCCAATTCAGAATAAAAAAAGAAAAAAAAACAAAATTAAAATTTAAGGGGGCTGAGGCCCGTGGAGCCCCCTGGAACCAAAAGACTTCCCCGCCCACTTAGTGATATGTGTGCGTCAGTGTTACCAGTGAAATTTCGAGAAAGATACATTTTAGTTTCCAAAAAGATACATTTTTTCCCGAAAAGATACATTTTGAAAAAAATTTTAAAATTCATTTTTAACATTTATTAACATAACATTTTTTATATTTATAAAAATGAATTAATATATCATTTTCTTTACAATATTCATAAAATATGAAATAAAAATGTTGTGTTAATAAATGTTAAAAATATCTGTTTTATTTAAAATTTAAAAATTGCGTTCTAGTTGGGACACCCTTTATTTATTTAAGTCATAAATATTAGGTATGTAATTTTTAAAAATACAGTAAGCTAACTTTAAAATTAATTATATGTAACTATCTTTGGATGTTATTAAAACAAATTAATTTTTGTAAAAATTAATATACGAGTTAAGTCGTTTGTACTGATTTGTTTTAAAACTTCAATATAAAATGATTGGCAATTTTTTTAGTAAATCATATTTCTTATGCTGATCTTCTATTAGGGTATCAGCAAAGTATGAGCTAAACACCTGAATACATTTTTTCAATTGGTAAAAAATAATTTGGATTTGAAAATTCTATTTTCAAAGCATCTGTTGCCTTTACATAGTTAAATTCTAAATACATAGTTGCTAGCACTTCTTTTAAGTAATTTTTCAACTTCAGATTGCAAAAGGTGTAGACGAGGCTTTTCCGCCTGCAATATTAGATTAAAATGGTTTAAAAGTTCTAAAGTGTATGACATAAATTCCAAATAAATTTTTCTAATGTCATTACTCAATACAGAGAATCTGTACTATGCGAAGCCGGTGGTCTGTATACCATGGAGGAGGAAATCCTTCCGCCCTACTATGCGAAGCCGGTGTTCTGCATACCGTGGAGGAGAAAATCCTTCCGTCCGGCCGAAGGCAGGCTATGCAGTGAAGCTTTAGTTAGTGGAAATTTACATATTTCTATGAAAACTAAAAACGTACATAAATCGAAAACTAAGCGTTTGCGCCAATATATTTATTTTATTATTTATTATTATATATTATTTTATTTTTTAAGGCCTTTATAATCGCTTAATGGGATGCGAGTGGGATATCTATCAAAAAAATTATTTTTTAACTCCAGAATAGGATTTTTCAATATTTGGCGCATGTATCATTTTCATTTTCCCCCATTTTTTTTATTTTTTTTTCACAATTGAGTTTTTTTTTATTTTTCCTCAAAAGAAACTTTAGACCAAAAGAGCTAAAAATTTGTGTCTGGCCTACTATCCAATAGTACTAACCTTGGTGCAAATTTCAACCAAATTGATTTTTAACATTGGGTCACTTGTCGTGAAATTCACCATATATAAAGATTCATTGCCTGAGTGTTACTTTTCTTTAAAAAAAAGCAACATAATCTGTTGTGCGTTAATATACAACATTGAGTCTTGCGTACGTTAAAGTCGACTCTGTTCGCACAACCCTATTCTGAGATTGTTTAAGATCTTGGCTGATCATATCATTCATGTTTTGTCTTATTTCCCCAATTTCAACAGAGTTTGGTCTATGGTTAATTGAGTATTAATGGCAATTGTTGCTATCATTTGCAAAAGAATAAATAGGATTGGAAGTTTGACATAGGAGGTAATTTATAAAGATGCGAAATAAAGTTAGTAGAAAGAACGGAGCCTTTTACCCATTATTCTCTTCTACGGGTCGTATTATGAAGAAATTACTTCTCAAATATTTATTTTTGTGATTGAATAAAGCAAAAGGTACCAAAAATTACCAAAACACAAATTTTAGTTTGAATTTTCTAAATATAAGTTTTTGCAATATTTTTTTGTCTTTTAATATATCAATATTTAAAATTTCATGTCTGCAGATCATTTATTTAAAAAATATTTAAAAAAATTCCCCTTCTTTCAAGATAGAAAGTTCATTTCTAATACGCATTTACACTACCGGTCAATAAAATAGCTCCGGCTTTTTCTCTTAATGAATGGTCAATTCTCTTAAAACCTGTTACAAATTTCAATTATTCGGTAGTCTCTCTTTTTATAGTTTTTATATATAATTTTTTTGGATACAAAAGAAAATTCAAAAATAGTTCAGTTATAAATTTTTTCTACATTTTGTCAACTACCTACAATAATAATACAAATAATTTAGTTCATTAGAATAGCTCCAATGCTTGTCGTTTTAGTTGTGATCAATTGATTGTTATCAACACGTTGTAAATTTATAAAGTGGACGTAAATCTAAAAACGATTAAAAAAATGGGTCGTGGGATTGCATTATCTTTAGAAGAACTAGAAAAAATTGAAGCGTACAGAGACTCAGGGCTTAGTCATCTCGAAATTGGAAAAAAACTTTGACAGAGTCACCGTGCTATAGGAAATTTTTTACGAAATATGTCGAGCTACGGAAAAAATATGAAAGGTTGTACCAATAAAGCAACTACTGTTGCAGAAAGGCGTCTTATTATTAGAACAGCTTCGAATTCGAATGACTTTGTGCCGATAATAAGTGCTAAAAATTGAGTTTCTGCAAGTATTTCTACAGTGCGACGCATAATTCAAAATACCAAACATCTGAAGAGACTTAAGCTGCAAAAAAACCACTAATCCAGCCAGAAAAGCAAATAGACTTCTCTTCTGTCGTAACCATATGTCGTGGAAAACTGAGTGGCAACGCGTAGTGTTTTCAGACGAAAAAAATTTAATTTGGAGGGACCAGATGGATATAATTTCTATTTTAATGATCTTCAAGAAGAAGAACATCGATTAAGTCGTCTTCATAGCCGCGAAGGTGGTGTGATGGTGTGGGGAGCGGTCTCCTACTTTGGAGCTTGCGAACTCCAATTTTTATCTTCAAAAATGAACGCACTAACTTATAAAAGCGTACTCGAAAAAACATTTCCTCACTTCGATAATACTTTTGGACCACTCAAGTGGACTTACCAGCAAGATAATGCTCCGATACATCTGCACGAGTTGTGAAAAACTGGGTTCAACAACAAAATGTTGCATTACTGGAATGGCCACCAAACTCTCCTGATATAAATATTATTTTTTTTATTATTTACTAGCTAAACCCGGGGTGCTTTGCTACCCCCCCCCCTCGTCATAAAATAAAACGTATTTATATATTTACAAATATTTGTTTATTTAATTTTAATGTATTTATTGCAATGCTTTAGGCGAGACCATGCCCCTTTGTCCACTTACATAGTCAAGAATTTATTATTTCGTAAGAATATCCTGTTGTGAAAATTTAATGACGATCGGTCCAGTAGTTAAGACTATATTACGATGTTTAATTTTCCTAAAAAGAGGCGTGGTCCCACTCACTTTTCACCTGGTACGTATTCCTAATTATGCCAATACCATATGTACCAAATATCACCGACGTACGTCAAAAAATGCCCAAAATATGGGGGGTTAAATTTGTGGGTTATATGGGCGGTGCCACCCCCGTTTGTACAATCAAAACTTCATATAGCCTATTATTCCTTCCAGAGTCACAGTAACATGCTGTAAAAATTTCAGGCAGATTGGTCCAAGGGTTTGGCCTCCTATTAAGCACAAACATACAGACACACATTCATTTATATATATATATAGATTAAAAGCAATATAATTTAAGGTGGAATGGGGCGAAAAATGGGGATTTGGTAATAAAAAAATGTATGTAGTTAAAAATTATATAAAACTTTAGGTAAATACATATTACAAAAAAAGTATTTTGTATAGCAAACATTGTTAGTGGTATACGTAAGTATCTGAATTAAAAAAGGGGGCGATGAAGTAGGCGTGGTTCATAGTTATATGGCGACGTTAACAGTATTAAGAGCAATATACTACCAAATAAAAAAAATACGTTGGAATGAACAAATTTGTATAGAGAACAAAAAGTATAAAACTTTCAAAAATTTTGCGTGAAAAGGGGCGTGGCTTAAGAAATCTTTATTTTTACCTCGCCTGGAGTATATAATGTGTATACAATTTGAAGTAAATCTGTTAAAAACTATATGGGAGCAATTACATAATTTTTAAAAAGTGGGCGTAAAAATGGGCGTGTCCAAAAAAAGTACCCTATTAATCATACCAGAGTCCCAGTTAAATGCTGTGAAAATTTCAAAAATATCGGTCCAAAGGTTTGGTCTTCAATTACAATATTTTAAAAAAGTGGGCGTAAAAGTGGGCGTGATAAAAAAAGTACCCTATTATTCCTTCCAGAGTCACAGTAACATGCTGTGAAAATTTCATCAAAATCGGCTCAGCCGTTTTGGAGTCTATACGTTACATACATACATACATACATACATACATTGAATTTTATATATATAGATAGATAGATTAATAGATATATAAGAAAATTGTTGTTTGTACAAATTATTACAATTTACAATAGTATTATCTATAAATGGCCTAACATAATGTTGTGAGCCAGATTGGCAATTACAATTAAAATTTAAAAAAGATTGCTTGATTTAAGATTTTTGTTATAATTAAAAATTGTAATTCAAATTCATTTAAAATTAATCTGCGATATTTTAAGGATGATTCTAAAAATATGTATAATGAATGAAAGTTATACCCATTGAGAATAAACAGCCAAGCTGATTTTTTGCGCGAAAATAGCCTCAGCTAAAATCCGAGGTAGTCTGTGTTGATGCATATTAAAGACTCTATTTATGTAGCAGAAGTGTAATTTTAAAGTTGCAATGTATAAAGATGGTAGTCCTGTTTCTAAGTATACCATGTAGTTAGGAGTTGTTGAAGGTTGTAGTATGTAGGTATATGTATTAACTGTATTAAATATTGTGTTAAAACAAGATATTGTTATAAATATTAAAAAACTGGTAAAACCACTATTTAGTAACTGTATCTATTTGTTGTTGTTATAATATTTATACCAATACATATGGGAATATTCATGTACTAAAGAACTCAACAATAATACATATTCTGTCACTCGTTAAGTAACGCTCAACCAGCAAAGTATAATTATAATTTACTCTATAATAATAAAATTATATTAAAATAAACTCCAAGTTTTATTTGAGTTTATTACAGTGGCGACGAGGATTAAAAATAATAAAAGCTTTTAAAGGAAATGGCTGCTGCAATCTTTGGAAAAGTTCCATATTTTGACCACAGTCAGAGCAATTGGGCAGTGTTTCAAAATCAGTTTGAACAATTTTTAATAGCCAATGAGATAAAGGATGATATTAAGAAAAAGGCTATCCTATTAACATCGTTGTGCGAAACGTCTTATATGCTGTTGGGGAACTTATTGAGTCCGGCAAAAATTGAGAATGCCGATACAAAATATAGTATGTGCTTGGAGGCAATGAAGAAACATTTTAAGGCAGCTACATCTGGATTTGCCGAGCGCTTCAAATTTTATAGTGCAAAAAAATTATCCACAGAAACCATAAATGAATGGGCAGTGCGTGTGAGGTCTCTAGCGGTGTGTTGTGAATTTGGTGCAAATTTAGACACTGCTATACGGGATAAGTTTGTGATGGGTTTGGAAAAGGGAGCAGCTCCAGATAAAATTTTCCTAGAAGGAGTGGATGTCACATTTGAAAGGGTGGTAGAAATTGCCAACAATGTGGAATATGCCAAGCATCAGTATGATACCGCACAGCTAAAAGAAGAAAACATCAATTTTATAAGCAGAAGAAACAGAAAAGAACAGCCGAAAAAGCAACAACAGTCCCAGAGTAAGTCAACTGTAGTTCAATGCAAGGTTTGCGGATTTAACAATCACAAGAGTGATAATTGTAAGTTCAAAAATTACAAATGTAATCAATGTAAGCAAAAAGGCCATTTAAAAAAAATGTGTAAGTCACAAAATTTTAATTATATTGACAATGTTGATGTTAGTTTGTTTTCTATTGCTAGTGAGAACGATGGTCCAATCAAAATTAAAATTATTGTAAACAGCAAATCGTTTGAAATGGAACTTGATACGGGCTCGGAAAATAACGTAATTTCTTCTGATTTTTATAAAAGTTTTTTCCAAAACTATAAACTTAAAAAAATTGATGTGGTATTGAAGACGTATAATGGTGTGAATATAAATCCTATCGGTTCGTTCGAAGTTGAAGTTCTGTATAGAAACAAAAGCAAGGTAATTTCTATAATTTTTTCAGGATTCATGTGTAATCCATTTTTGTCAATTACATGACCTAAATATTAATACGATAAAATAAACTCCAAGTTTTATTTGAGTTTATTACAAAGGTAAATTTAACATTTTTTTTAATAAAGAAGCGTAACAACTTTTCAACTTCGTCATATTTTACATAACCCCATACTTGGGCAGCATAAAACATAATTGAACGTGAGGCTGACTGAAATATTTTTAGCTTGTTTGATTTTGAAATTTTTGGGTGATTTATATATTTTATCCAGGTTGTGTTAATGGCTAATTTAGAAACAGAGAGTCTGTTTACTAGATGTTTCTTAAATGACAGGTTAAAAGTAATGTCCACGCCAAGATATTTATAACTGTTAACAATTTCAATATCTTTGCTGCCAAAATGCCATTTTAAATGTTTAGAAATTCTTGTTGCTCGTCGAAATATCATTATTTTTGATTTATTTAAATTAACCGTCAGGTTCCACCTTAAACAGTAATTGTATAATGCATCAATCATATTTTGTAAAACGTCTGGGGAATCTGCAAAAATGACTATGTCATCAGCAAACAGCAGTATTTTCACTTTTGTACCAGCAACATCTACTCCCCCAGGGAGAACATCTACAATATCATTAAGATACAAGGAAAATAGAACTGGACTTAATATACAACCCTGTTTTACACCTATATTCACCGAGAAGGGCTTGGAAAGACTTAAACCGTCCCAAATGCAGCATTCCGTGTTCTCATATGCTTTCTGCAAAATTCTAACTAGTTTCGAGGAGAAGCCTAAACATGTGAGCTTGTAAAATAGATTATTTCTTGGAACGGTGTCGAATGCACAGGAGAAGTCAACGAAGAAAGAGTAAGTGTTTTTGTTGTTGTTTAGATTTAGTTCAATAATGCTAACCAGATTAAAAATATTATCCACGGTTGAGTAATCTTTTCTGAATCCAGCTTGATACTCATTTAGTATTTTGTTATTTTCCATCCAATCTGTTATCCTATTTAAGAGGACAGTATTGAAGATTTTGCAAAATGAATTTATTAAAGATAATCCACGATAATTACTTGGAATTGATGTGTCTCCTTTTTTGAATAGTGGCATTAATATTGATTTGCGAAAACACGACGGAATATTTTCATGTAGAAATATTATGTTAAAAATGGACAAGATTTCATGCATGAAAGATGCGGTGCATACTTGTAAAATTCATACGTAATACCATCTTCACCTGGAGCTTTGTTACATTTTAAATTTTTAATAACTGAAACCAATTCGCAAAATTCCATAGGAGAGTCTAAAATTGGATCAATAATGTAAGGCATACACCAACTTATACAGTTATCGCAAGCGCCTTGCAACATAGAAGCAAAATGTGGTAGGAAATCATCCGAATTTAAATTTCCATTAGTGCACTGTTTCCTTGAACGAAGTAATTTTGATAGCTTCCACCAATCACTACTGCTTTTAACTGTATTTAGTTTGACCAAATTATTATTATACATATCAAGTTTTTTGATGTTGCATAGTTTAACATATTTAGCTCGAGATACATAGGATCTCGTTCTGTTTATGGCTGTGTGGTTTTTTCTATATAATCTAATGGCGTTTTCTTTTCTGGCAAAAATGTTACATATATGTTATACTTTTTACCCATTTCCCATATAAAAAAGGAAAAAAGTGTAACATTTTTGCCAGAAAAGAAAACGCTATAAGTCTTTTCAACATATATTTTCGAAAGCGTTCACATTGCCAATCGAACCACATCTGTTTGGTCTCAAAACGACATTTGTTCGTTTTTGTCGTAGCAGCTTGTTTAATTTTAGAAGTAGCAATTGCAACCAACTTATCAATAGAAACATTTGTCTGTAAATCCACATTTATGGCTAGATCCGTAAGCTTGTTGACATACTCGAAAGCCTTGTGGTCACTCCAGTGCATTCTAGACAATGCGGTATTTTCTTTTGTACCATTCCTGGACGATAAACATTTTATTTTTATACACAAAGGCATGTGATCTGAAAAAGGTTTGGTACGAATAGAAAAATCTTCTATGTATTGCAAAAAATTGTGTGAACATATGCAATAATCAATTACCGCGTTACCCCTTGCTCCAAAAAAAGTATACTCGCCTTCGGTATCCCCTTTCATTCTTCCGTTAACAATAACACCTCCAATATCTTCGACCAAGTCCATGAGTTTTTTTCCTTGCGTATTGAGTATTTTGTCTTTTGAACATCTAAACTCTCGAATATGTGGTAAAACTTGAAGAAAATTTTCGTCCAAGCATTGTGCTTCCCCAATTCTGGCATTTAAGTCACCAATTATGCAAAAATTGGCGCTTTTTATTTCTTGTAAAAATTCATAAAATTTCGCAAACACCCATTTAATTTGGCCGTTAGTACTACTGTATTAATCTGTATATTTATAAATTTAAAAGGGTATAATTTTCGCAATGTTTTTTTGAACCCATATAAACAGCCACCACTTGCTCGTCCTGCGCCATGTAATTTACTTGCGGGTATCCAATGAACTGTATAATTTTTAAAATATGATGCAAAACTATGTTGTTTGTCTGCTACTATATGAGTTTCAAAAATAAAAAACACGTCGTATTTATTTAAAAATGTTATAAAGTTTCCAAAATTTATTGACTGAGCTAAATTTGCTACATTATAAGCGATTAAATTAAATGAATTGTATTGCTATTGTGAAAATATCGTTTCTTTTTGTGTAGCTCTGCTGGCAGGAACCTCGTATACACAAACTTGCAATTCATAATTGCATTCCATTAACAAATTTCTTAAGTAATCAGCATTGTTCACAGAGTTTGCAATTATTTTACCATTGGACCACGTATATTTAATATTATTTATATAAATGCATAATTCACCAAGTCTGACTCTAAGATTTTTATTATGATTTAGTATAGTTTTGCTTAATTTTCTCAGATTATAACGCACATTTTGTTCCACTTCTGTATAATCCTTGTGTATAAATATCGATTGGCCAGTTAGCTTCTTTTTTGCTGAGATAACATTAAATGCTTGCATACTGTTTTCCAACATGAAGCAAAATGATTTACCACCAGATATAATTCGTGTTGCAATAATATTAATATTAACGTCCAACACCTCAGAGCATAACTTCGAAAATTCGTTTTTAGCAGCAATTATGTTACCTGCACTAAGTCCATTTACGAAAACGTTCGCCGAACGTGATTTTCGGTCAATATATTCCAAACGAGTTGTTAGTTTGTTAACTTCCTTTTTTAATTTTTTGTTTTCTTCCTTTAACTCTTCAATATCAGATTTTAACTCCACTAAGTCTGATTTTCTAGTGACATCCTTTAATTTATCATCTAGAAGTGAACAAAGCTTCTCCCACGAAAAAACATCTTGCGAATTAGATTTGCCTGAATTCTCCATGCCTCCACTGTTTAAAAATTTTTTGGAATTATTTTGCCCTGTGTGCTCTGGTGATGTAAATTTCAGTGTCCGTTTAGTACTCATTAGTACCAAAGCATACTTTTAGGCTTACTTAAAAGATCAGCTAAATGTAGTTGGCAATACTTTATGTAAATAGCACAACTGAGAAAAACAACAAAATACTGCAAGTCGGCAAATGATAACAACAACAAAATATGTCTTTAATATTGCGCCAACCAAACAACTACCCAAAGAACGATCCAATCAGCCACCAAACACCATCCACCCACATAAATGTAATTGCAAACGCTTACCAATCACTTTATATTATGTATGAGATGTTAATTTCCAATATCAACACGATGAAAATCAAAAGAAAAAAACACTGCCGGCAGCAAGACACCAACCTCACAAACAAGTGAGACACCAATCGCCAATTGTATGGAAACCAAAAAACACTGCCGGCAGCAAGACACCAACCTCACAAACAAGTGAGACACCAATCGCCAATTGTATGGAAACCAGCACCACAAACCCTTTGCAGCAATACACCAATTAACCTTTATTCTCTACGGTTAGATTAATCAAATCCTGTGTTTTGTGTCTTGTACTATTAATAATAATTTTAATTTTGCAAAAATTAAATAAAAAAACTTTGTGCGGATGCAAAAATTTTTCAACTTGACGTTTCAAGAACAATGTTGCCAATCCCAATATAAATATTATTGAGAACGTGTGAGAATGGTTGGCAAGGAAAGTGTATGAGTCTGGCAGACAATTTGAGGATAAGCCGTCATTGATAGCTGCCATCAAAAAAGCTTGGGAGGAAGTTTCGCTTAACTATTTGAAGCAGCTCTATGACTCACTCCCAAACCGTGTTTTTGAAATAATTTCAAAAAAAGGAAGGTCAACTCATTATTAAATCATTGCTTACTAATCTTATTTAGTTAATTTATGAAAAATAAATAAAGCTAGATTTACACGATTGAAGGTATTTTGAAGTCTTATCAAAATTTTTTTTTTTTTTTTTTTTTTTTTTTTTTTGCAGTTAATTATTTATTGAATCTTCATATTTGAAATGACAATAAGTATTCAAATCTTAATACTAAAAAGAAAATAATAAGCCCAGCCAGTGCTAGACAAAAATTTTTATGATACTAGAAAAATTTCACATCAGCTGATCCAGTCATCTATTTTGCGCTTGAGTTAAAGCAAGGGTATCCCTCCTTCTCAACCGATTGTGGCCACTAAAGTTAAGGATGTCTCGTGCAAGTGGGTTTGGATGGTGTTCGAGTTTGCTGACATACTTTGACGCATATTTTGTAAATTCGACTTTTACTAATGGCACGCCTAGATCTTTGTGGATTCGAGAATTTTTAACATACCATGGTGCTGCAGTAATTATACGTAGAATTTTATTTTGACCCCTTTGAATTTTTTCAATGTTTGATGCTGAGGCAGTACCCCATAATTGAATTCCATAACACCAGATTGGCTTTAGAATTGCATTGTACAACAAAAGTTTGCAATCCAATTTCAATGTAGAGTTTCTGCCGATTAACCAATTAAGTTGCACTGCTTTTAATCTCATTTGTGTAAGTTTCGCTTCAATATGAGACTTCCAAGTTAAACGGCGGTCGAGGTGAATGCCGAGGTATTTGACTTCATTATGTTGAGGAATAATTTGATTATTTATTCTGATGGACGAGCAGGTATCTTTTCGCAATGTGAAAGTGATATGAATACATTTTTGTTCATTTACCCTGATTTTCCAAAGCTCTAGCCAATTCTCTAGTTTATAAACATAATTCTGCAAATTCCGTGATGCAACTTGGTGGTCCTTATGGACGCTGACAAAGGCTGTATCGTCTGCAAAAGTTGACGTGTGGATTTTGGGGTCTGACGGCATGTCGGAGGCATAAATCAAATATAAAGTAGGGCCCAGTATGCTACCCTGTGGCACACCTGATTCAATTGGCTGAGCGGTACTTAAAAAATCACCTTCTTTGATTTTAAATTTGCGACCGTATAAATAACTTTCCATGAGTTTATGGGTGTTAGCAGGCAGAGTTGATTTTATTTTGTGCATTAAACCGTCATGCCAAACTTTGTCAAACGCTTGGGACACATCAATGAAAAGGGCGGAGCAGTATTTTTTATCTTCAAACGATCCTCTTATCACATTTACCAATCTGTGAGTTTGTTCGATGGTACTGTGTTTAGCTCTGAATCCGAATTGATGATTTGGAATACATTCAGTGTCATTCAGAATTGGAGTCAATTTGGTCATTAACAATTTTTCGAACAGTTTAGAAATTGTCGGCAGTAGGCTAATTGGCCTATATGACTCCACTTTGGTGTGGTCCTTCCCTGACTTAAGAATCATAGTGATCATAGACACCTTCCAATCTGCAGGATAGTATTCTAGGCGTAAAATAGCGTTGAAGATAAAGAGGATAATCTTTCTTGCTACACGAGGTAACTCCACAAGCATTTTATTGCTGATTTCATCCATACCTGGAGCCTTTCTAAGGTTCAGAGTACCAATAGCGTTTTGGACATCACGAAAGTTTAGTCTTAGAGGTACAGGAGGTCTAATAACGAGTGGAGGCAAATCAGATGCATTATTTGAGTTGTTTATAGTAAACACTTTTCTCAAATGATTAACAAATAAAGTCCCCTTCTCGGAATCATTTCTAGCCCAGTCACCAGTCGGATTTCGCAGAGGAGGCTTTCCTCTAACTGGTCTTTTTAAACCTCGTGCCGCCTTCCATAACGAATAGTCAGATTGTGGGGTACTATCAAGACCCTCCAAGTAAGATTTAAGTGAAGCCATTCTTTGGGTTTCTAAGAAATTTCTTAGTATATCTCTGCATACCCGTAGCCTAGCTTTCAGTTCAGGAGACCTGTGGATTTGCCACTCTCTTCTAACTCTTCTTTTTTCTGACAGGAGATGATCGAGTTCAGCGAAATAAGTTCTATTTGTCCCACTTCTGCACTCAACGTCGTATGTGGAGGCGTGATGTACAGCTCTTCGTATGTCCTCAGTAAACTTGCCAATCGACCCATCAATATCCTCGGTAGTTCTCAACACTACATTTTCCGTGCAGTGGGAACTTAAATACTTTTTATACTTTATCCAACTTACTCTGGTTTTAGATATGTCCCGAAATGGAGAGCCATTCCCTTGAAGGAAACGCATTGAAATAATAGAAGGAGAGTGATCTGAAGACAAGTCTAATGAAGGCTCCACTTGTATCGATTCTACAGGGATATTTTTCACTACTCCGAAGTCAATAACATCGGGAATCTTCCGTCGGTCCGTCGGCCAGTAGGTGGGATGCCCGCTTGAGAGTACATCTAATCCCATTTTGGCAATGGTGTTGAAGAGTTCACGACCCTTCGGGGTCACCAGACGTGAACCCCAAAAAGTGTGTTTGGCGTTAAAGTCACCAGCAACTAAAAATCTAGCTCCAAGGGAATTGAAGAAGCTGTAGTATTGGTGTTCTTTTATTGAAAATCGAGGCGGCGAATAAATTGATGATAAAACAAAATTGTATTGACAGAATTCAATACAAATGTTTGTTGCTTGTAGGTAATCCTCACATATGTTGTTCATTAAATAATGTTTTATTCTGTTCTTTATAAGAATTGCCGATCCTCCACATGCTCTTCCGCGGGGATCTTTAGTATCATACAACACGTAGCCATTAATTTTGAAGTACGCTGTCGCCGTCAAGTGAGTTTCAGCAATCATCATGACATCAATCTGCTTATCCATCAGGAAGTGTTCCAGTTCGTTTTTATGTTGGCGGAGGCCGTTCGCATTCCAAAAACAAATTTTTAAACAAATCATTTTTTTAAAATGGCTTGTAAGATAGTGGATTGCATTTTCAGCATTTCCTGCATCATGGATGTCATAGTGGTCGTAAAAGTGTTCATGGTTTGGACAAGTGTCTGCAATGTAGTCTCTAGAGTGTTAATATTAGGCTCGTAATATTGTGATTTAGGTGCCTGCTCCAAACCTGGCATATTAGATTTAACCACGTTAGCGTAAGAAACTTGTCTAGAACTAGGCGCGTTTACATGACTAGTGGACCGTAACAATTGCGGGAAATTGTCACTCGATGCCAAAATAGGCTGTTGATGATGATCAGGTAATACTGACGTCTTGTTGGTACTTATGGCTTTCAAATGCGTGTAAATTGGACAACCTCTATAATTTGCGGTATGATTACCTCCGCAGTTACTGCATTTTTTTATTTTTACGTCAGTTTTTGACTTATTACATAGAGCAGTTGGATTTAGTTCCCCACACGCAACACAAACAGACGGCAATTTACAGTACGCTTTGGTGTGGCCAAATTCTTGACAATTAACACACTGGACGGGTCCAATGCGCTTATGCGGTTCCTCCACGGTAATTCTACGATGCAGAAGATAAATGAGATTGTAGATTGGATGGGACTCGTTTTTCTTTAAGACAACATCTCCAGGTTCCAATTCTACCCTGAACATGGGCTGAGGGATCTTTTCACGGTTTCTGATATTCACTACGCTCTTGATTTTGAACCCTTTGTCCATTAAACCGGTTTTTATCTCCGCGGGATCAACACATGGGTCTATACCCTTTAGAACGACTTGGAGTCCTTTTGCGCTTTTGAGCTGGTAGGTATAGAAGTCCCTAGTCTCCCTCTCCAACTGGTTGGACAATTTTCGAAAATCATCTTCCCTATTCACTTGGATCTTTGTCTCGCAGATATTTCCATGTTTAATTGAGGTTACGCTAAACATGTTTTCACCTATTACCGAAATAATTCCTTGTACCAATTTACTGGAAGTCGGCTCTCTCAGATAAATTGGTGGGGGCTTAAACGTCTTCTTAGTAAGTTCTGGCTCATCCGTCTGGAGGAGAGCAAACCTATTTTGATTATTACTCACGGTCTTAGGAGCTTTTGAATTTGATGACACTTGAGCAGACGTCGGGCTCCTCTGTCGCTTGAGAACGGTGATGTACTTATCCATACCTACTTGTTTTTTTTGGTTTGACTGCACTATTTGTTGAAGATGATGTTTTTTCATCTGTTGAAATCACTATATTGGGCGAACAGGAACGACGCCGTTCTGCGGCTCTTGTAGTGAGAAAATTCTCCGTAGATTTTTTTATGGATTCTTCCTCAGATACCCATTTAGTTTTTCTAGACGAGCTAAGCTCTTTCTCAGAATTACATCTGAGAGGAACGCTCATACAATTTTTATGCGATTTTTAGTGTTTTTTTTAATTACTGATATTACCGTAGATTTTTTTTAACCTATTACGAGTTATTTTTTCACTTTTTGTGTTATTTCAACCTATTACACTTTTTCACCTATTACGATTTTTTCACCGAAAATTCAGCCGCACTAAAAGTAACACGTCCGAACAGTTCGATGAGACGAAATTTTGAAAATTTATTTTGATGTTCTATTTACACGTTTCAAAAATTTGATCAAAATATTCTTTCAATATATTTCAAAATCTTTTGATAAAATTTTGATCAAAATTTGTTGAAGCTAATTTACACTATTGGTAAACTTTTTATATTGAAAATATTGACTTTGATCAGCTGTTTTGCTTCTTTTGTGAAACAATTTATTATTATAAAAAAAAAACAATTAATAAGTATGGACGACGACACAATCATCATAGCATCAACATTTTTACTATTGGAGGAAGAAATAGCTGATAATAATGCAAAAAAAAAGGAGAAAACAAAAGGAACTTAGGGTTCGACCTTTTCTTTTGGAAGGTATGTCTCTTTTATGGAGCGATTGATAAGGAATGATCCTGACTTATACAAAAACTTTGTGCGAATGTCACCAGACGATTTTGATTATTTGCTTAATCTCGTCACCCCATCAATAGAAAAGGCTAATACTAATATGCGGGAATCTTTATGCCCCGGAAAACGCCTGGCAATTACTTTGAGATTTTTACCGACCGGGGACAGTTACCTAAGTCTGATGTTCTTGTTTAAAAGATCAAGATCATCGATATGAAATATTGTGCCTGAAGTCTGCGCTGCATTATATAAAATATTAAAAGATGAATTTTTAAAGGTAAAACCTAATTTATTTAATAAAAAAAAAAAATATATCAAAAATAATATCTATTGGTACAGATGCCAGCAACAGAAGAGGAATGGGAGAGTATTTCCCAAAGTATAAATAAAATGTGGAATTTTTCCAATTCAATCGGGGCATTAGATGGAAAACACATCAATATTATAGCACCAGCACATGTATATGTATTGATATGGTTTTGAATCAAAAGAATGAACATGCTGTCAAATTATTTTTTGTTATCAATATTGCCAGATGTGATTTTGATGCTCATTTACACGGCATCAATAAAATCTTCAAAAGTTTAGTTCAGAAAATGTTGATCAATAAATTTTGAAGAAATTATGCTGTTTACACGAGTTTAAAGCATTTTGAAGAGAAAATTTGAAGAAAATTTCAATCGTGTAAATCTAGCTTAAGTTTAAAATGATGTGTTCTTTGTTTCACTATTTTTAATCAACTGGAGCTATATTATTGAACGAAAAAAACCAAGCATTATTTGTGCTACCTAAAGTTAATCTTGTATAAAAAAATAATGGGGCATAATTGAAAATATTGTTTTTATAGAAACTGTAGTTAAATGATCACCCTATTATTGACCGAAAACTAAAACCGTTTTCTTCAATTTGATTTCGAGAAAAATTAATTTTCATTTGGTAGTAACAATGGAGCTATTCTATTGACTGGTAGTGTATGTGACTAAAGCTAAAATAGCAATGTGGTTGCTTTATAACAAGAACCACCATTATTTAAGAACAAAATTTAAAAAATTTTCTCATTTTTCCTCTTTTTAGCCTATTGCCGTTTCGAAGCATAGATACGTTCCAAATTTCAATCCAATCGGTGAATGCGTTTGGGATTACTATTTTCCCCTTTGTATCCCGACATGGTCCAAGTTTTTAAAAACGATATGACCTATTGACGCTTCAAAGCACATATATTATCTATGTACGTTCCAAATTTCAATCAAATTGGTATATTCGATTGTGATTACCGTTTTTTTTTTTTTTTTTTTTTTTTTTTTTGTTTAATTTTTGTCCCGACCTGCTCCAAGTTTTAAAAAAATATATAGTCTATTGACATTTCAATAAAATCAGTTTAGCCGTTTGGGTTTACCGGTTTTTCCTCTTTTTGTCCCGACCTGGTCTAAGTTTTGAAAAAATATATAGTCTGTTGAAGATTTCAAGCCGGGATATATTTACGTTTCAAATTTCAAAATTCAGTCTCGTCTCATCGAACTGTTCGGACGTGTTATTTTTAGTGCGGCTGAATTTTCGGTGAAAAAATCGTAATAGGTGAAAAAGTGTAATAGGTTGAAATAAAACAAAAAAGTGAAAAAAATCGTAATAGGTTAAAAAATCTACGGTAATATCGGTAATTAAAAAAAACACTATAAATCGCATAAAAATTGTATGAGTGTTCCTCTCAGATGTAATTCTGAGAAAGAGCTTAGCTCGAGTAGAAAAACTAGATGGGTCTCTGAGGAAGAATCCTTAAAAAATCTCTGGAGAATTTTCTTACTACAAGAGCCGTAGAACGGCGTCGTTCCTGTTCGCCCAATATTGTGATTTCAACAGATGAAAAAACATCATCTTCATCAAATAGTGCAGTCAAAGCCAAAAAACAAGTAGGTATGGATAAGTACATCACCGTTCTCAAGCGACAGAGGAGCCCGACATCTGCTCAAATGTCTTCCAACTCAAAAGTTCCTAAGACCGTCAATAGTGATAAACCAAATGACCAAAACAGATTTTCTCTACTTCAGACGGATGACCCAGAAATACCGAAAAAGACATTTAAGCCCCCACCAATTTACCTGAGAGAGCCCACTTCCAATAAACTGATACAAGGAATTGTTGCTGTAATAGGTGAAAACATGTTTAGCGTAACCTCAATTAAACATGGCAATATCTGCGAGACAAAGATCCAAGTGAATAGGGAAGATGATTTTCGAAAATTATCCAACCAGTTGGAGAGGGAGACTAGGGATTTCTATACCTACCAGCGCCAAAGGACTCCAAGTCGTTCTAAAGGGTATAGACCCATGTGTTGATCCTGCGGAGATAAAGACCGGTTTAATGGACAAAGGGTTCAAAATCAAGAGCGTAGTGAATATCAGAAACCGTGAAAAGATCCCTCAGCCCATGTTCAGGGTAGAATTGGAACCTGGAGATGTTGTCTTAAAGAAAAACGAGTCCTATCCAATCTACAATCTCATTTATCTTCTGCATCGTAGAATTACCGTGGAGGAACCGCATAAGCGCATTGGACCCGTCCAGTGTGTTAATTGTCAAGAATTTGGCCACACCAAAGCGTACTGTAAATTGCCGTCTGTTTGTGTTGCGTGTGGGGAACTACATCCAACTGCTCAATGTAATAAGTCCAAAACTGACGTAAAAATAAAAAAATGCAGTAACTGCGGAGGTAATCATACCGCAAATTATAGAGGTTGTCCAATTTACACTCATTTGAAAGCCATAAGTACCAACAAGACGTCAGTATTACCTGATCATCGTCAACAGCCTATTTTGGCATCGAGTGACAATTTCCCGCAATTGTTACGGCCCACTAGTCATGTCAACGCGCCTAGTTCTAGACAAGTTTCTTACGCTAACGTGGTTAAATCTAATATGCCAGGTTTGGAGCAGGCACCTAAATCACAATATTACGAGCCTAATATTAACACTCTAGAGACTACATTGCAGACACTTGTCCAAACCATGAACACTTTTACGACCACTATGACATCCATGATGCAGGAAATGCTGAAAATGCAATCCACTATCTTACAAGCCATTTTAAAGAAATGATTTGTTTAAAAATTTGTTTTTGGAATGCGAACGGCCTCCGCCAACATAAAAACGAACTGGAACACTTCCTGATGGATAAGCAGATTGATGTCATGATGATTGCTGAAACTCACTTGACGGGGACAGCGTACTTCAAAATTAATGGCTACGTGTTGTATGATACTAAAGATCCCCGCGGAAGAGCATGTGGAGGTTCGGCAATTCTTATAAAGAACAGAATAAAACATTACTCAATGAACAACATATGTGAGGATTACCTACAAGCAACAAATATTTGTATTGAATTCTGTCATTACAATTTTGGTTTATCATCAATTTATTCGCCGCCTCGATTTTCAATAAAAGAACACCAATACTACAGCTTCTTCAATTCCCTTGGAGCTAGATTTTTAGTTGCTGGTGACTTTAACGCCAAACACATTTTGGGGTTCACGTTTGGTGACCCCGAAGGGTCGTGAACTCTTCAACACCATTGCCAAAATGGGCTTAGATGTACTCTCAAGCGGGCATCCCACCTACTGGCCGACGGACCGACGGAAGATTCCCGATGTTATTGACTTCGTAGTGAAAAATATCCCTGTAGAATCGATACAAGTGGAGCCTTCATTAGACTTGTCTTCAGATCGCTCTCCTTCTATTATTTTAATGCGTTTCCTTCAAGGGAGTGGCTCTCCATTTCGGGACATATCTAAAACCAGAGTAAGTTGGATAAAGTATAAAAAGTATTTAAGTTCCCACTGCACGGAAAATGTAGTGTTGAGAACTACCGAGGATATTGATGGGTCGATTGGCAAGTTTACTGAGGACATACGAAGAGCTGTACATCACGCCTCCACATACGACGTTGAGTGCAGAAGTGGGACAATTAGAACTTATTTCGCTGAACTCGATCATCTTCTGTCAGAAAAAAGAAGAGTTAGAAGAGAGTGGCAAATTCACAGGTCTCCTGAACTGAAAGCTAGGCTACGGGTATGCAGAGATATACTAAGAAATTTCTTAGAAACCCAAAGAATGGCTTCACTTAAATCTTACTTGGAGGGTCTTGATAGTACCCCCCACAATCTGACTATTCGTTATGGAAGGCGGCACGAGGTTTAAAAAGACCAGTTAGAGGAAAGCCTCCTCTGCGAAATCCGACTGGTGACTGGGCTAGAAATGATTCCGAGAAGGGGACTTTATTTGTTAATCATTTGAGAAAAGTGTTTACTATAAACAACTCAAATAATGCATCTGATTTGCCTCCACTCGTTATTAGACCTCCTGTACCTCTAAGACTAAACTTTCGTGATGTCCAAAACGCTATTGGTACTCTGAACCTTAGAAAGGCTCCAGGTATGGATAAAATCAGCAATAAAATGCTTGTGGAGTTACCTCGTGTAGCAAGAAAGATTATCCTCTTTATCTTCAACGCTATTTTACGCCTAGAATACTATCCTGCAGATTGGAAGGTGTCTATGATCACTATGATTCCTAAGTCAGGGAAGAACCACACCAAAGTGGAGTCATATAGGCCAATTAGCCTACTGCCGACAATTTCTAAACTGTTCGAAAAATTGTTAATGACTAAGTTGACTCTAATTCTGAATGACACTGAATGTATTCCAAATCATCAATTCGGATTCAGAGCTAAACACAGTACCATCGAACAAACTCACAGATTGGTAAATGTGATAAGAGGGTCGTTTGAAGATAAGAAATACTGCTCCGCCCTTTTCATTGATGTATCCCAAGCGTTCGACAAAGTTTGGCATGACGGTTTAATGCACAAAATTAAATTAACTCTGCCTGCTAACACCCATAAACTCATGGAAAGTTATTTATACGGTCGCAAATTTAAAATCAAAGAAGGCAATTTTTTAAGTACCGCTCAGCCAATTGAATCAGGTGTGCCACAGGGTAGCATACTGGGCCCTACTTTATATTTGATTTATGCCTCCGTCAACTTTTGCAGACGATACAGCCTTTATCAGCGTCCATAAGGACCACCAAGTTGCATCACAGAATTTGCAGAATTATGTTTATAAACTAGAGAATTGGCTAGAGCTTTGGAAAATCAGGGGAATGAACAAAAATGTATTCATATCACTTTCACATTGCGAAAAGATACCTGCTCGTCCATCAGAATAAATAATCAAATTATTCCTCAACATAATGAAGTCAAATACCTCGGCATTCACCTCGACCGCCGTTTAACTTGGAAGTCTCATATTGAAGCGAAACTTACACAAATGAGATTAAAAGCAGTGCAACTTAATTGGTTAATCGGCAGAAACTCTACATTGAAATTGGATTGCAAACTTTTGTTGTACAATGCAATTCTAAAGCCAATCTGGTGTTATGGAATTCAATTATGGGGTACTGCCTCAGCATCAAACATTGAAAAAATTCAAAGGGGTCAAAATAAAATTCTACGTATAATTACTGCAGCTCCATGGTATGTTAAAAATTCTCGAATCCACAAATATCTAGGCGTGCCATTAGTAAAAGTCGAATTTACAAAATATGCGTCAAATTATGTCAGCAAACTTGAACACCATCCAAACCCACTTGCACGAGACATCCTTAACTTTAGTGGCCACAATCGGTTGAGAAGGAGGGATACCCTTGCTTTAACTCAAGCGCAAAATAGATGACTGGATCAGTTGATGTGAAATTTTTTTAGTATCATAAAAATGTTTGTCTAGCACTGGCTGGGCTTATTATTTTCTTTTTAGTATTAAGATTTGAATACTTATTGTCATTTCAAATATGAAGATTCAATAAATAATTAAATGCAAAAAAAAAAAAAAAAATTTCAAAAAAATCGGTTCAGCCGTTTAATTTTACCGGGTTCGCCTTTTCGTATAAACTGAAAATTCCTCTTTTTACCCCCTAGAAAAAAGGCCTTCGGAAAGGTACTTTTACAATGCAGTTGCTTTAGAACAAAATGGATCATTATTTAAGAACAAGATACTAAAATTTCACCTGTTTATGGATCTATGTACATACCAAATTTCAAAAAAATATGTTTAGCCGTTTGGGTATGGTGGTTTAAGAAGCAAAGGTACCAATTTTACCGGGTTTAACCCACATCATCCCTTCCTGGACTTGAAAAAAATATATCCCATTGACACTTTCAGCAGCCGTTTAAGCCTGATTGCGGAACAAATAAACAACGAAATTGTATTTCAATTGTATTTCTTTAGCAACAGATGGCATGTTTATCGACATACAACTTGTTTAGCATTTGTAGAAGTTTTGATTTATAAACATTATTGAGAACATCCTGTTATAAACATAGCTGAGCTGAACGACTAAATATTCTAGACACAAACTTTCTAGTATCTTATCTTAGAACCATCCATAAATTATGATTAGTGTATAAATAGACTTTAGGGTCAAGTTAATCAGTTTATTGTGAGTCATCATTGTGTGAACATCAAGCATTCTCAAACTTAAGTTAAGTGTGTTCGTAAACAGTAATATAAGTGTTTTAAAATTGTTTGTGTGTACATTGAAAATAAAGACTCGTTATATTTTCTTCAAATTCATCAAGTACATCAAATGAATCAATTGAAAACTTATTTTTCTGTCTTTTTATTGACATTTCTCTAGCTTTTCTGGATTTATGTTTTAGTAGTTTAGTAACCATGTGTTATATATTTTTTATAAGTGTATATTAGAAATTCAGTTATCAAAATGTTTTTGATTTTCTTCATTTCAGGAAAAGCATGGCTTTATTAGATTGCACAATCTGTCTGGAAATCAGGATAATTCTGCTGACAAGATGAGTGAATTTTATAAATCGTTCTTGGATAAAAACAAAAAAGTACATATTTTGTATAATATTTCATGGTATATAAAAAATTTTGAAATTTTGATACTCGCTTTACAGGTCGCTGTTCAAAATGTTAATAAGCTAAATAAATAAATATATTTTTTATATTCTATTTTTAATGTATTATCAAAACTTTCTTATTTTATATTGTTACGAAGTTGTATTACCAATTTGAACTAAACGGTTTTAACGTCTGATTTCAACATCCAGAATTTTTGCAACATCTGACATTACATGCATATTCTCGAAGTGGAACACTCTCGAGTGCTTCCGCTATATAATGCTGGAAATAGTTATAAGATGACGCTGAACGCGTAGAACAAAAAATGTTTTGTATGTTCTGGGCCCATATGTAATTCTAAAAATATATAGAAATATCCGTAAAACTTTCTTTATTGTTGTTGTTGTAGCAGCTAAAACATTTTTCAAAATTTAATCCGGGGTGTAGAATTACGGTGCGGCTATAATATAATTCAATTCAAACGCATAAATCTGAATTGGTATATTATTGGCCTTTGTGGTTCTCCAAGCACTTTAACTTGTAGAACGTGATGGGTTCAAATAATTAAAACACCTTGAATGTCTTGCAATAATGAACAACTTTATTTAATTTGTGATTTCATACACTCAAAAAAAACATTGAGTAATCCGTACTTAAATCAATCCGTAGCGGTGTCAATAGTAGGGTAAGTATGTATTTTCTTATACCGAGTACAAAATACTTGATTCAAGTACGGATTCATCAAGGCAAAGATCTTAATTTTAGTTCTCCTTAAGAATGGCTGAGATTGAATTATTCCCTAAATAAGCTTGATTCAAGAATTATAAACTAGATTTAAGCACGAATTCGTACTTGATGTAATCCAAAAATGAGACTGATTTAAGTATGTCCGAGTTTGAATGAATCCCAAAATGAGCTTGGTAAATACTTCGGATCTCGGTCGGCTAACTACGGCTACAATATTATGAAGTAAGAACCAAGGCCTCGTCTGGTTATATTTTTTTCGTTCAAAACAGATTATAAGTGGATCGGTACTCCTATTCTTACTTGCTTTATTCTTATATATCTTATATTAAAATTCACAAAATTCCAGTGTGTTAATTGTCAAGAATTTGGCCACACCAAAGCGTACTGTAAATTGCCGTCTGTTTGTGTTGCGTGTGGGGAACTACATCCAACTGCTCAATGTAATAAGTCCAAAACTGACGTAAAAATAAAAAAATGCAGTAACTGCGGAGGTAATCATACCGCAAATTATAGAGGTTGTCCAATTTACACTCATTTGAAAGCCATAAGTACCAACAAGACGTCAGTATTACCTGATCATCGTCAACAGCCTATTTTGGCATCGAGTGACAATTTCCCGCAATTGTTACGGCCCACTAGTCATGTCAACGCGCCTAGTTCTAGACAAGTTTCTTACGCTAACGTGGTTAAATCTAATATGCCAGGTTTGGAGCAGGCACCTAAATCACAATATTACGAGCCTAATATTAACACTCTAGAGACTACATTGCAGACACTTGTCCAAACCATGAACACTTTTACGACCACTATGACATCCATGATGCAGGAAATGCTGAAAATGCAATCCACTATCTTACAAGCCATTTTAAAGAAATGATTTGTTTAAAAATTTGTTTTTGGAATGCGAACGGCCTCCGCCAACATAAAAACGAACTGGAACACTTCCTGATGGATAAGCAGATTGATGTCATGATGATTGCTGAAACTCACTTGACGGCGACAGCGTACTTCAAAATTAATGGCTACGTGTTGTATGATACTAAAGATCCCCGCGGAAGAGCATGTGGAGGTTCGGCAATTCTTATAAAGAACAGAATAAAACATTACTCAATGAACAACATATGTGAGGATTACCTACAAGCAACAAATATTTGTATTGAATTCTGTCATTACAATTTTGGTTTATCATCAATTTATTCGCCGCCTCGATTTTCAATAAAAGAACACCAATACTACAGCTTCTTCAATTCCCTTGGAGCTAGATTTTTAGTTGCTGGTGACTTTAACGCCAAACACATTTTGGGGTTCACGTTTGGTGACCCCGAAGGGTCGTGAACTCTTCAACACCATTGCCAAAATGGGCTTAGATGTACTCTCAAGCGGGCATCCCACCTACTGGCCGACGGACCGACGGAAGATTCCCGATGTTATTGACTTCGTAGTGAAAAATATCCCTGTAGAATCGATACAAGTGGAGCCTTCATTAGACTTGTCTTCAGATCGCTCTCCTTCTATTATTTTAATGCGTTTCCTTCAAGGGAGTGGCTCTCCATTTCGGGACATATCTAAAACCAGAGTAAGTTGGATAAAGTATAAAAAGTATTTAAGTTCCCACTGCACGGAAAATGTAGTGTTGAGAACTACCGAGGATATTGATGGGTCGATTGGCAAGTTTACTGAGGACATACGAAGAGCTGTACATCACGCCTCCACATACGACGTTGAGTGCAGAAGTGGGACAATTAGAACTTATTTCGCTGAACTCGATCATCTTCTGTCAGAAAAAAGAAGAGTTAGAAGAGAGTGGCAAATTCACAGGTCTCCTGAACTGAAAGCTAGGCTACGGGTATGCAGAGATATACTAAGAAATTTCTTAGAAACCCAAAGAATGGCTTCACTTAAATCTTACTTGTAGGGTCTTGATAGTACCCCCCACAATCTGACTATTCGTTATGGAAGGCGGCACGAGGTTTAAAAAGACCAGTTAGAGGAAAGCCTCCTCTGCGAAATCCGACTGGTGACTGGGCTAGAAATGATTCCGAGAAGGGGACTTTATTTGTTAATCATTTGAGAAAAGTGTTTACTATAAACAACTCAAATAATGCATCTGATTTGCCTCCACTCGTTATTAGACCTCCTGTACCTCTAAGACTAAACTTTCGTGATGTCCAAAACGCTATTGGTACTCTGAACCTTAGAAAGGCTCCAGGTATGGATAAAATCAGCAATAAAATGCTTGTGGAGTTACCTCGTGTAGCAAGAAAGATTATCCTCTTTATCTTCAACGCTATTTTACGCCTAGAATACTATCCTGCAGATTGGAAGGTGTCTATGATCACTATGATTCCTAAGTCAGGGAAGAACCACACCAAAGTGGAGTCATATAGGCCAATTAGCCTACTGCCGACAATTTCTAAACTGTTCGAAAAATTGTTAATGACTAAGTTGACTCTAATTCTGAATGACACTGAATGTATTCCAAATCATCAATTCGGATTCAGAGCTAAACACAGTACCATCGAACAAACTCACAGATTGGTAAATGTGATAAGAGGGTCGTTTGAAGATAAGAAATACTGCTCCGCCCTTTTCATTGATGTATCCCAAGCGTTCGACAAAGTTTGGCATGACGGTTTAATGCACAAAATTAAATTAACTCTGCCTGCTAACACCCATAAACTCATGGAAAGTTATTTATACGGTCGCAAATTTAAAATCAAAGAAGGCAATTTTTTAAGTACCGCTCAGCCAATTGAATCAGGTGTGCCACAGGGTAGCATACTGGGCCCTACTTTATATTTGATTTATGCCTCCGTCAACTTTTGCAGACGATACAGCCTTTATCAGCGTCCATAAGGACCACCAAGTTGCATCACAGAATTTGCAGAATTATGTTTATAAACTAGAGAATTGGCTAGAGCTTTGGAAAATCAGGGGAATGAACAAAAATGTATTCATATCACTTTCACATTGCGAAAAGATACCTGCTCGTCCATCAGAATAAATAATCAAATTATTCCTCAACATAATGAAGTCAAATACCTCGGCATTCACCTCGACCGCCGTTTAACTTGGAAGTCTCATATTGAAGCGAAACTTACACAAATGAGATTAAAAGCAGTGCAACTTAATTGGTTAATCGGCAGAAACTCTACATTGAAATTGGATTGCAAACTTTTGTTGTACAATGCAATTCTAAAGCCAATCTGGTGTTATGGAATTCAATTATGGGGTACTGCCTCAGCATCAAACATTGAAAAAATTCAAAGGGGTCAAAATAAAATTCTACGTATAATTACTGCAGCTCCATGGTATGTTAAAAATTCTCGAATCCACAAATATCTAGGCGTGCCATTAGTAAAAGTCGAATTTACAAAATATGCGTCAAATTATGTCAGCAAACTTGAACACCATCCAAACCCACTTGCACGAGACATCCTTAACTTTAGTGGCCACAATCGGTTGAGAAGGAGGGATACCCTTGCTTTAACTCAAGCGCAAAATAGATGACTGGATCAGTTGATGTGAAATTTTTTTAGTATCATAAAAATGTTTGTCTAGCACTGGCTGGGCTTATTATTTTCTTTTTAGTATTAAGATTTGAATACTTATTGTCATTTCAAATATGAAGATTCAATAAATAATTAAATGCAAAAAAAAAAAAAAAAATTTCAAAAAAATCGGTTCAGCCGTTTAATTTTACCGGGTTCGCCTTTTCGTATAAACTGAAAATTCCTCTTTTTACCCCCTAGAAAAAAGGCCTTCGGAAAGGTACTTTTACAATGCAGTTGCTTTAGAACAAAATGGATCATTATTTAAGAACAAGATACTAAAATTTCACCTGTTTATGGATCTATGTACATACCAAATTTCAAAAAAATATGTTTAGCCGTTTGGGTATGGTGGTTTAAGAAGCAAAGGTACCAATTTTACCGGGTTTAACCCACATCATCCCTTCCTGGACTTGAAAAAAATATATCCTATTGACACTTTCAGCAGCCGTTTAAGCCTGATTGCGGAACAAATAAACAACGAAATTGTATTTCAATTGTATTTCTTTAGCAACAGATGGCATGTTTATCGACATACAACTTGTTTAGCATTTGTAGAAGTTTTGATTTATAAACATTATTGAGAACATCCTGTTATAAACATAGCTGAGCTGAACGACTAAATATTCTAGACACAAACTTTCTAGTATCTTATCTTAGAACCATCCATAAATTATGATTAGTGTATAAATAGACTTTAGGGTCAAGTTAATCAGTTTATTGTGAGTCATCATTGTGTGAACATCAAGCATTCTCAAACTTAAGTTAAGTGTGTTCGTAAACAGTAATATAAGTGTTTTAAAATTGTTTGTGTGTACATTGAAAATAAAGACTCGTTATATTTTCTTCAAATTCATCAAGTACATCAAATGAATCAATTGAAAACTTATTTTTCTGTCTTTTTATTGACATTTCTCTAGCTTTTCTGGATTTATGTTTTAGTAGTTTAGTAACCATGTGTTATATATTTTTTATAAGTGTATATTAGAAATTCAGTTATCAAAATGTTTTTGATTTTCTTCATTTCAGGAAAAGCATGGCTTTATTAGATTGCACAATCTGTCTGGAAATCAGGATAATTCTGCTGACAAGATGAGTGAATTTTATAAATCGTTCTTGGATAAAAACAAAAAAGTACATATTTTGTATAATATTTCATGGTATATAAAAAATTTTGAAATTTTGATACTCGCTTTACAGGTCGCTGTTCAAAATGTTAATAAGCTAAATAAATAAATATATTTTTTATATTCTATTTTTAATGTATTATCAAAACTTTCTTATTTTATATTGTTACGAAGTTGTATTACCAATTTGAACTAAACGGTTTTAACGTCTGATTTCAACATCCAGAATTTTTGCAACATCTGACATTACATGCATATTCTCGAAGTGGAACACTCTCGAGTGCTTCCGCTATATAATGCTGGAAATAGTTATAAGATGACGCTGAACGCGTAGAACAAAAAATGTTTTGTATGTTCTGGGTCCATATGTAATTCTAAAAATATATAGAAATATCCGTAAAACTTTCTTTATTGTTGTTGTTGTAGCAGCTAAAACATTTTTCAAAATTTAATCCGGGGTGTAGAATTACGGTGCGGCTATAATATAATTCAATTCAAACGCATAAATCTGAATTGGTATATTATTGGCCTTTGTGGTTCTCCAAGCACTTTAACTTGTAGAACGTGATGGGTTCAAATAATTAAAACACCTTGAATGTCTTGCAATAATGAACAACTTTATTTAATTTGTGATTTCATACACTCAAAAAAAACATTGAGTAATCCGTACTTAAATCAATCCGTAGCGGTGTCAATAGTAGGGTAAGTATGTATTTTCTTATACCGAGTACAAAATACTTGATTCAAGTACGGATTCATCAAGGCAAAGATCTTAATTTTAGTTCTCCTTAAGAATGGCTGAGATTGAATTATTCCCTAAATAAGCTTGATTCAAGAATTATAAACTAGATTTAAGCACGAATTCGTACTTGATGTAATCCAAAAATGAGACTGATTTAAGTATGTCCGAGTTTGAATGAATCCCAAAATGAGCTTGGTAAATACTTCGGATCTCGGTCGGCTAACTACGGCTACAATATTATGAAGTAAGAACCAAGGCCTCGTCTGGTTATATTTTTTTCGTTCAAAACAGATTATAAGTGGATCGGTACTCCTATTCTTACTTGCTTTATTCTTATATATCTTATATTAAAATTCACATAGACTATTTGAGACTTATAATAGTGAATTTTAACGTAGGAAGTGTGTCTTTTGTAACAACACGTTATATTAGCTGAGGGTTGTTTTTGTAACTACATTATTATCATGTTTTTGTAACTACACGTTACAATATTGAAACAACTGAGAGAGTAAATTTTATTGCTCCAATTTTTTCTCAAAATATAAGTTTTTTTGTCTTAATTCAAGTAAAAATAAGACTTAATTTTCGCTTTAAGAGTTATCTTCTTGATTTAAGAGCAAATTGGACTTAAAGTAAGAATTTTTACTCAATAAATTATAAAAAATGATTTTGAGAGCTTCTGAGAGAGTAAGTTTAACTTCGCTCATTTCTTCTCTACGATTGATTTAAGATTTTTGTTCTTAATTTAAGAAAATAAGTTTTAGTTTTAAGATTTATCTTCTTGATTTAAGAACAAATTGGACTTAATTTAAGAGTTTTTTACTTAAATCAAGAACACTTATCTTGTTTTAAGAAAATCTGCGCTTAAATTCTCAAATCAATCCCGATTTTTACTTATTTTAAGTATGAACTAGTAAAAACGTACTTGAAAATTTTAGGCTAAAACTGAGAAAAATAAACTTAATTTTAGAATGCCATTTTTCTTTCTGTGTATATGCTAAATTTCATTAATTAAATTTGCTTACAGTTAAATATGGAAATGACCCAATTAATTGGTTATACAATTGGGGGCGTTAACATTTCATTGTAAATAAAGACAACATAATTCATTTACGCCTTATCAACAGTTATTAAATTGGTTATTGAACTTAACCCGGTATTGCCCAGAACTTTTTTTGGTTCAAAAGAAGTATACTTATGTATTTTACCCTTCTGAGCATGAAAATGAGTTAAGTTTTTCAATAAATTGTTTCGTATTTCCGGAAAATGTGAAAAACTTGCGTTACCATATGGTAATCGTGTGTCGGCTAGAGTACAGTTTTTTTGTTTAGAAATAAAATACATAAAACGCTGTTTTAAACATGTTTATTGAAATGAAGAATAAAGAAAATAATTTTTGTGAAAAAAAGGAAAAACAAATATTAGTTTTGAACTTATATAAATCATGGTTTGGTATGGTAACTTGCAAAACACTTTACGCAAAGCCCACCATTGCATTTAACACATGCTGTTCATCCGTTAACTTTGTATCGATCACCAGCACAGTATCTACGATTTGATGGTACTACAAAATGACCAATTTGATCATAACGGAGAGTTTGTTCAACTCGACCTGGCTGTTGTGCACATCTGTGTGAAGTCATAGGACCGGATGTTTTTGCTTTTGTGCCATAATGCTTGCAGTAGTACACCGCTAATTGTTTTTGAAACTCAAGCTGCGTCATTGTCGGTTGTCGTTTTCGATGAAGCTGCCAAGCATTTTGAATACAATCATCTATGAGACAGGTACAAATACTAGACCACCACTTCTTTCCTCTATATGCGATGCGATATTGAGCCACATTTTGGTCCAATCGTCATACTTCGCACATATATTTGTTAAAATCCGTGATTGCAAGAGAACGGGGTACAGTTATTTTAGCTCCCCTTTCCTTAGAATAACGGTGTGCCATGGACTTTGGGTTGTCACCAAAGCAAGTAGATAACATGCAGACAATACTGTTATCTTTCTACTTTACCAACCGAATACCTGTGCTTTTCAACTCTATCGATTCGGAGTAACCTCTTTCCATCAACTTGAAAGTTTTTTTTTGCGCTATTGGACAGCTTGCTGGAATACGGTTTTCACGAATTGTTCCCGTATCATTATATCCACATGATTTCAAAAATGGTAGCGATTTCAATTCATCGGAAAAGTCATCAATCATGTTGACTAATGGAGCCGCGCATTTTCCAAACTTATTTTCGTATTCGGCATTGGAACGAGGATTCTTTCCCTGATAAATTTCGAAGTTCACTAGATAGCCCTCTTTCATCAAGCTCTTGAATATAATCGAGCATTTCTTGTAATGACAAACCACTAAAGATCACAAAATTTATGAAAATATAACAAAATATAAAACTACACACAAGAAATTTTAAAAACAGCACAGAAATTCATATAAAACGTTAAAAATTAAACGTGTACCCTAGTCGACCCACGGTTATCATACGGTAACGTCTTGGCAAAAATATAAAAAATAATACAAGGAAATATATTTTCTTATTAAATAAAATCATGATTCATAGTTTATTTCATTAGCTACTACCAGATATATTTTTATTAAATCTACATTTATAACTTACTAGCTGACCCGGTCCACGTTGCTGGCCCTAAGCAAACATTAGTGTTGTATTACCACACGATTTAAATTAAGCTTTTAAAGAAATGTACGGCCTTTAAATAAATTTATGGAATATCTATCATAAAGATTTTTTACAGAATAACTTTGTGACGATGGAAGTCGGGAACCCTCGTTTCCACCAGTACACCAATATATAATAATTATCAAAGATTTGTTTTATGAATTAATTGTATAATTTGCATTTGTTTTATACCAATATGGTAATTGTATTTCATTTATTTCCATGAATTGTAGATTTTAGTCTATTAGTAATAAGAATATTTTTATTGAATTTTCCATTAATTGTAGTTGCAATTGAATTATACATTTATATTGCAATATTACATATTGCTTTAGTGTTATTAGTATTTCAGGGTTGTGTTCTATCACTATAAATTATTTATGGTGCCATCTAGTGTCAGCAAGAACAACAGCCCATACACACTAGCGCCCCTTGCGGCGGGTAGGAATGACGACGTTTAGTGCAGTTGTCATAATCAGCTGTGTGGTTGGTAACTTGTTACCATCTAGTAGAAATGCATCCTAATAGAAAAGTATAAAAGCAGAACAAAAACCTGCAAGAGGGACAGTTGGTTTTCATCAGTTGTGGTGTGCGCTTCGTAATAGGTAAGTGGTAGTAAATTGGTAGTTAGTGGTATTGTAGGTAAATTGTGGTTGCATTGCCAACAGCGCTAGAGAAGTGTTTCCGGAGTTTTACTACAGATTCACCCTCAAGAGCTGGTAGTCACTGGAACTTATTTGCGACCGCATTGGTGAACAGATCAAAGCCGAGCGTAGTGGTGTTCACGGAGTTTTACTACGGTTCCACCACTGCGGGCTACACTAGGGGAGTGTTTCCGGAGTTTTACTACAGATTCACCCTCAAGTGCTAGTTTACTGGGCATGATTTGAGCATAGTGGTGTCCTCGGAGTTTTACTACGGTTCACCGCTGTGCGCTACACTGGAGTAGTGTTTCCGGAGTTTTACTACAGATTCACTCTCCAGTACTAGCTTCACTGGGCCTTATCTACGACCACATTTGTGAACAAATCCAAGCCGAGCGTAGTGGTGTTCACGGAGTTTTACTACGGTTCCACCACTGCGGGCTACACTAGGGGAGTGTTTCCGGAGTTTTACTACAGATTCACCCCCAAGTGCTAGTTTTACTGGGCATGATTTGAGCATAGTGGTGTTCTCGGAGTTTTACTACGGTTCACCGCTGTGCGCTACACTGGAGTAGTGTTTCCTGAGTTTTACTACAGATTCACCCTCCAGTATTAGCTTCACTGGGCCGTATTTACGACTGCACTGGTGACCAACTCGGTGGCCGAGCGTGGTGGTGTTCCCGGAGTTTTACTACGGGTTCACTATTTTTCACGTGGCATTATTTGAGGTTATGTTACTACCAACTACCACTACGTTCGTAACATTACACGACGGTTGGGACAGATAACTGCGTTTACCATAGGGATATTTTTGTATATTTTTTTATAAGAGAGTGGTCAAAGATAGAAATTCCTGTAAATAAAATATAATTGTAAAAAATGAAGAATAAACCGTGTTTCACTTTAAGAGGTCACTAATAAATAAAAAAATTTATTGTGACAGAACGTTGGACAACCGCGAGTTATGCCCCAGCAAGAAAGGATCGTTACAGTTAGCGCCCGAGCAGGGACCTCTTAAATTAAACCGGTTCAGTAAAAAGCTACTGTCGAAAATCGCGTACGACGCGAGTCAATAAAATTATAATTAAAAAAATAAATAAAACAATAAAAGAAAAAAAAAAACTAATAATAATAAATGGAAAAACTGATCGTAATAGTGAATAAATGAAATAATGAATAAATGAAAGGTGTGAAAATAAAAATAGAACAATAAAGAAAAGAAAGAACTAATAAGAATAAATAGAGTTGGTCGTGTAAGTTGCGAACCAATAATTGACAATATAAGTAAATGTGAAAGAAACATCAGAAAGAAAAGACAAAGAATAATAACTAAAAATTAATTTAATGAGAAATAATTAAAATAGACAATAAATTAATCTAATAAAAATTAATAATAAATTAAACGTGAAGAGAAATAAATTCAAAATAAAGAACACTAAATAAAAATTAATCTGGTGAATTAAAACAGACAGAATAATGATTCAATAATAATTCAATAATTGACAATTGAATAAACGTGAATAAAGTACAATAAAAATTAAAGAGAAAAGACAAAGAATAATAATTAAAAATTAATCTGGTGAATAAATGAACGGGTAAAATCTAAATAAAAGTTAAACGTAATTAAAATAGACATAATTAATAATGTAATAATAATTTAATAATAAATCAATAACGGGAAGCGAAATAAATTAAAAAAAAAAAGGATTTTGCTTAATGCGTGAATAAAATAAAGAATAATAATAAATAAAAATTAATTGCATAAGTCGCGAGTCAATATCTTGATAATTAAATGGGCACTACGCAAATCGATGTCCGCGTTGCGAAGACCAACCTTCGGGAAACGCCAATGGGAGCCGACGAAATTTAGGATGGTCGGACTTCCCAAAGAAATTACTACATCCTCCCCCAACACCACCAGTTTACAACAAGAGGGGTCACCGCTAATGGCCAGCATCAGAATCATCAACATCGCCATGTGTGAGGCCGCAGTAATCACCAAATCATGGCCGATGCGTTGTCATATCAACCGTATGAAAACGCCAACATCGCCATGTGTGAGGCCGCAGTATCACCAAATCATGGCCGATGCGTTGTCACGCCGACCGTGTGAAAACGCCAACATCGCCATGTGTGAGGCCGCAGTAATCACCAAATCATGGCCGATGCGTTGTCACATCAACCGTGTGAAAACGCCAACATCGCCATGTGTGAGGCCGCAGTAATCACCAAATCATGGCCGATGCGTTGTCACATCAACCGTGTGAAAACGCCAACATCGCCATATGTGAGGCCGCAGTGTCACCAAATCATGACCGATGCGTGGTCACGTCAACCGTGTGAAAACGCCAACATCGCCATGTGTGAGGCCGCAGTGTCACCAAATCATGGCCGATGCGTTGTCACGCCGACCGTGTGAAAACGCCAACATCGCCATATGTGAGGCCGCAGTATCACCAAATCATGGCCGATGCGTTGTTACATCAACCGTGTGAAAACGCCAACATCGCCATGTGTGAGGCCGCAGTGTCACCAAATCATGGCCGATGCGTTGTTACATCAACCGTGTGAAAACGCCAACATCGCCATGTGTGAGGCCGCAGTATCACCAAATCATGGCCGATGCGTTGTTACATCAACCGTGTGAAAACGCCAACATCGCCATGTGTGAGGCCGCAGTGTCACCAAATCATGGCCGATGCGTTGTCACGCCAACCATGTGAAAACGCCAATATCGCCATGTGTGAGGCCGCAGTGTCACCAAATCATGGCCGATGCGTTGTCATGCCGACCGTGTGAAAACGCCAACATCGCCATGTGTGAGGCCGCAGTAATCACCAAATCATGGCCGACGCGTTGTCACGTCAACCGTGTGAAAACGCCAACATCGCCATGTGTGAGACCGCAGTAGTGGGCAATTGCAGGTAGCTCGACAAGCTTACGCGTGAGGTATACCAAAACTCCGACGATCTGCTGGCAAGGTTTCAGAAGCATCGTCCAGACGTCCTTACGGGTACACAAGCCAGGTCAGCGACGAAAATTTAAACACCATAGCGGTACCGTAACCTACCAGGTACTAATCAGCAGAGGAGGGAGAGTCGACATCAGGGCCCTGAACCCAGGGGAAGAGAGTCATCCGTAAAGAAGGGGGGATGTGTGACGATGGAAGTCGGGAACCCTCGTTTCCACCAGTACACCAATATATAATAATTATCAAAGATTTGTTTTATGAATTAATTGTATAATTTGCATTTGTTTTATACCAATATGGTAATTGTATTTCATTTATTTCCATGAATTGTAGATTTTAGTCTATTAGTAATAAGAATATTTTTATTGAATTTTCCATTAATTGTAGTTGCAATTGAATTATACATTTATATTGCAATATTACATATTGCTTTAGTGTTATTAGTATTTCAGGGTTGTGTTCTATCACTATAAATTATTTATGGTGCCATCTAGTGTCAGCAAGAACAACAGCCCATACACACTAGCGCCCCTTGCGGCGGGTAGGAATGACGACGTTTAGTGCAGTTGTCATAATCAGCTGTGTGGTTGGTAACTTGTTACCATCTAGTAGAAATGCATCCTAATAGAAAAGTATAAAAGCAGAACAAAAACCTGCAAGAGGGACAGTTGGTTTTCATCAGTTGTGGTGTGCGCTTCGTAATAGGTAAGTGGTAGTAAATTGGTAGTTAGTGGTATTGTAGGTAAATTGTGGTTGCATTGCCAACAGCGCTAGAGAAGTGTTTCCGGAGTTTTACTACAGATTCACCCTCAAGAGCTGGTAGTCACTGGAACTTATTTGCGACCGCATTGGTGAACAGATCAAAGCCGAGCGTAGTGGTGTTCACGGAGTTTTACTACGGTTCCACCACTGCGGGCTACACTAGGGGAGTGTTTCCGGAGTTTTACTACAGATTCACCCTCAAGTGCTAGTTTACTGGGCATGATTTGAGCATAGTGGTGTCCTCGGAGTTTTACTACGGTTCACCGCTGTGCGCTACACTGGAGTAGTGTTTCCGGAGTTTTACTACAGATTCACTCTCCAGTACTAGCTTCACTGGGCCTTATCTACGACCACATTTGTGAACAAATCCAAGCCGAGCGTAGTGGTGTTCACGGAGTTTTACTACGGTTCCACCACTGCGGGCTACACTAGGGGAGTGTTTCCGGAGTTTTACTACAGATTCACCCCCCAAGTGCTAGTTTTACTGGGCATGATTTGAGCATAGTGGTGTTCTCGGAGTTTTACTACGGTTCACCGCTGTGCGCTACACTGGAGTAGTGTTTCCGGAGTTTTACTACAGATTCACCCTCCAGTATTAGCTTCACTGGGCCGTATTTACGACTGCACTGGTGACCAACTCGGTGGTCGAGCGTGGTGGTGTTCCCGGAGTTTTACTACGGGTTCACTATTTTTCACGTGGCATTATTTGAGGTTATGTTACTACCAACTACCACTACGTTCGTAACATTACACGACGGTTGGGACAGATAACTGCGTTTACCATAGGGATATTTTTGTATATTTTTTTATAAGAGAGTGGTCAAAGATAGAAATTCCTGTAAATAAAATATAATTGTAAAAAATGAAGAATAAACCGTGTTTCACTTTAAGAGGTCACTAATAAATAAAAAAATTTATTGTGACAGAACGTTGGACAACCGCGAGTTATACCCCAGCAAGAAAGGATCGTTACAACTTACATATGGTCTAGGTATGGGCTCAATCAAAAAAGAAACGCATTTATTTAAGGCAAATTGGAAATTATATTTATTTATTACTTCATCTTGGGGCCAGCGGATATACAATGTTTTTTGTTTTTTGGCGTGCCGTGTGGAAAACATAAATTTTCCAAAATTAAGCCAGCAATAGTTAATGATGTGACTCTTGCTTTATTGATGGCAATAGTACAGGTAAGACGCAAAGGGAAATGGAGCCGCTTTAATTGGAATGTTAAATCGTTGGAAATCATCCGAATTCGTGGAATAAGTACATCTTCGCCTTTGAATCTGCCAAAGATGATTGTTGCCTCGATTAAATTTGGTGAGCAGTTTTTGATGGTCAATGTGGTTCCGTTGCATAACTTTGGTGCGTTTCAGTTGCGAATAAGAATTACCGGTGATCCAACGTTTAATGTTAGCACATGCGGTGGCATTCCGGGTGGTTCCGACGAATTTAAAAATTCAGTGGGATAATTGACGGCTTGTTCTTCATCCATTACTGTATCAATCGATTTGTATTTGATTAATTTGCCGGACAGTTTCAATTGAATTTGCTCATTGAGCTTGTTGGCATCGTAATTTGTTGGTGCCAAAATTGCACGTTCCCACAGCCAATCCGATTTTTTGTAGAAGATTGTTAGACTTGGGGAAACCTTGTCGACAATGGCTTGAATATTCATTTGCATTCGACAGAAGTTAGGCGGGAACGAAATCTCGTTCGTGGCGCAATTAATTGGAATTTTTCCATTTCCGATGTCAAAAAGTTGTTCTGAGAATGTTTGGGCAGAACAAATGCACACGCATGTTCGTCGATAGCGTGATTTTCTCGACTTGGTTCCAAAGATATGAAGCTTTCAAGCATGCGTACAGCTCATCTGCGGTCATTGATAACGGGCAAAGTTTGACGAAAATTACCAACAAAAAGAATAAGAGCGCCTCCCATCGGTTTGTAGTATCCTCGAAAATCACGTAGAGTCCGATCAAGCGCTTCGAGCAATTTGTTTGAATGTACCGTTATTTTTTATCAGCGTTTGAAAAAAACTCACAAATGTGCACAAAATGTAGGTATCTTAAATGCAAGGGTACATAAAGTTTTTTATCATCGATTGATGATATAATATTATTTTTAACTTATTGTATAATATTGCACCTTAGTAAGCGCGGAATATCTTCTGTTATCAAATGATGTAAATATTTTGTAAATAAACCGAAAACTCGGATTTTTGAATGCAACATTTCGAAAGTTTTAAAATTTTGATATTGGATCGTTAATAACATAAGTTTTTTGCAAATATCTTCGGAACTACATAACCGATTTAAGAGTTTGATATCTCGTTTTGAAAAACATGACAACGGCTTTGAAAAAAATGAAATAAAATAAAAAAAGCAAAATATATGTATGTATGCTCGTATGTCATTGGTGATGCAATATGAAAATTGGATTTTGCCACGCCCCTGCGTCCGCAGACTGGAAAACCATGCAAACATTAATTTTTTTATTTTTACCTCGCCTTTAGTAAGATGTGGATACAATCTGTATGAAGTAAATCTGTAAAAACCCATGCAGAAGCAATTAATCTATTAAAAAAAGTGGGCGTTAGAGTAGGTGTTGTCGTACCAATGGTGAAGGCAATGGTGGTATTTTGACCTTACCACTGAGACAGCACAACCCAGGCGATTCTCCGGTGAACTTTAATGCACCGCAATGGTTGCACACAATCTCCATTGGGACAATTTGAACGGAAGAATGCGAGCTGTAGTCAAAAGTGCAATCGTAATGAAACGCTACTCGATTCAAATCAACACTTGAAGCTCTTCTTACGCGTTGATTTAGATTTTCACGTTGTTGAATTGCTTGATTTAATCCATGATTTCTCATTGCTAATCGAGCCGTTTCATTTGTCGCCTGTCTTTCTTCTTGTGTTTGCGTTACGCGAAGTCGGGCCATACTAACACGAAGCTGATCTCGTGCGATTTCTTGTTCATCCGTATTCAATCGATTAGTAATATTCCGATTTGTAATTGCATTACGGGTTCGGTGCGAAAGATCAGATCTTCTGGGTCGCGGCATTATGAATAACACTGAGAAATTAATGTCACAAAAGCAGTTAATGTCACAAAAACAATGTCACAAAATCATTTAGGAAACTTACCTTTTGAAATCACTTGTAAAAAAGGTTGAAAATTTTTAAATACTACAAAAATAAATCAGGTGGCAAAAGTTTATGCACACAACGCCATCTACTGGCAATAGCAGAATCAGAATTTGTGTTTGTAAAAAAAGAATGAACAAAAAAGTTTTCAATCAAATTAGGTTGAAAAACAATTGTCGTAAAAATTGTGATATACAAAAGAACGACATTTGATTTTTGGATTTTAGAAGATAATAATTAAAAGTAATGGGTGATACAATTTGAAGTAAGTCTTTTAAAACCCTTGTAGAATCGATTACACAATTTTAAAGCAGGCGTGGTCGAATTCGGCTGTACACTGCGGGCGTTGCTACGGCATCAATTTAAAAAAAGTAGGCGCTCAAAAAAGATCGCTAGAGATGGGACGTGAAAGGAGGCGTGGAGTATGAATCTTAATTTTTGATCTCGCCTAGAGTAATGTGAATATGTTAAAATCAGAGTAGAATCAATTACACAATTTAAAAAAGAAGGCGTTAAAGTAGGCGTGGTCGCAAAAAAGAAGTATTCTATAAATACTTAGTGGTGTGATGTGAAAACTTCATGCAGATCGCTCCAGCGGTCTGGCTTACCTGGCAAGCGTCTTGCATGTGATGGGGCGTGAAAGTGGGCGTGGCACATACAATTTTTATTTCTTCCTCGCCTACAGTAAGATGTATATACAATTTGAAGTAAATCTGTAAAAACCCATTTAGAATTAAATAAAAAAAGCAGGCTTTAGAGTGGGCGTGGTCGTACCAACTTACAAACCTTCCCGGGCTCATGCACAACAACTTTGCCGAAGATCATCACATGATCATTTACGATTCTATAAAGTACATACACACACTCACACATAAAAACATTAATTTAAAGAAAAGTAGGCGTGGTCAATTTCTGAATTTTTTCCGGGTATTCTTCTTCTCTGGCCTGAGACCAGCCTGAATTCGTGCTAATCGTTGCAATCGGTCCTGGCCTTCTTTAGTTATAAAGCTAGTAACCAAGAATGATAAAATAAAGATTACGCCATGCGCATGATTTCCCGTTATGTGACGTAGAAGGGCCATTCTAAGGGTTACCAATAATGTTTCATGTAGTAGAATTAAAATTTCTTGCGAAAAATTTATGTTTTATGTGATAGTTGGCAACCTTGCAATTGAAATCTCTGAGAGTTCTAAAATAAAATCTGTTTAAAAAAGAAAAACAAACAACAAAAAATATAAACATGAAGAGTGCAGTGAGCAAATACAAGCAAAACATGAGTAAAAAAACAAGTGAGAAAAAATTAGCCAATAGAAACACAGAATGTGTGACGTCACAGGGCCTAAATGCGCAGAACATTTTAAAATTTTACGCGCGTTGGCGTAATCTTTATTTTATCATTCTTGCTAGTAACTAACGTCACTCTCTTTTATATATATAGATTACTTAAAATGAGTACTTACCGACGTGCCATGTCTTAAAACGGGAAATCTTAATTTTTTTGTGACCACAATTTGAGATGCCATAACTTTAAAAACTTAACTCAAAATAACAAAAAGTACACTTGTTGACAAGCAACAACTGTTTAACATTAACTTGAATGTTTTTTCTTTTAGTTTTGGTATTCCCTTTTATATTTATTAGTGAAAATATAACAACATATTTTGGATTACCATATGGTAACCGTGGGTTATTTCGGGTTAAAGTAAAATAAAATTAAAAATATTAGAATCTGTTTTGTCAGCAGTTATAATTGGTTGAATCAAAAAGTCAAATAATAAAATATGTATGTTGATGTGAGTATCAACATTATCCCCCGCGTTGACCAGTGCACCTTAGAACACTTTGCTTTCAAGCCACATACAAATTTATAATTTTGAATTATTGACTTTGTACATAATTTAACTAATATGTATGGAAATAAACTTTAGTCTACAAGTAACTTATTTTTAGTTCGATTAATATTTTTTTAGTGGATGAAGTCATTGTGTTCAAATGCGCTCCCCATACGGGGCAGCTTTGAACTAGGCTGGGGCAGTTTTGAACGGCAATTTTTTATTGTAGTGCTTATGTCCACAAATAACATAAACAGTTATATTTTATATATATCTATATATATAAAAGAGAGTGACGTTAGTTACTAGCTTTATAACTAAAGAACGCCAGGACCGATTACAACGATTCGCACGAATTCAGGCTGGTCTCAGGCCAGAGAAGAAGAATACCCGGAAAAAATTCAGAAATTGACCACGCCTACTTTTTTTTTAAATTAATGTTTTTATGTGTGACTGTGTGTATGTACTATATAGAATCGTAAATGATCATGTGATGATCTTCGGCAAAGTTGTTGTGCATGAGCCCGGGAAGGTTTGTAAGGTGGTACGCCCACGCCCACTCTAACGCCTACTTTTTTTATTTAATTCTAAATGGGTTTTTACAGATTTACTTCATACAGATTGTATCCACATTCTACTAAAGGCGAGGTAAAAATAAAAAAATTAATGTTTGCACGGTGTTTCAGTCTGCGGGCGCAGGGGCGTGGCAAAATCCAATTTTCATATTGCATCACCAATAACATACGAGCATACATACATATATTTTGCTTTTTTTTATTTTATTTAATTTTTTTCAAAGCCGTTGTCATGTTTTTCAAAACGAGATATCAAACTCTTAAATCGGTTATGTAGTTCCGAAGATATTTGCAAAAAACTTATGTTATTAACGATCCAATATCAAAATTTTAAAACTTTCGAAATGTTGCATTCAAAAATCCGAGTTTTCGGTTTATTTACAATCATTCGATAACAGAAGATATTCCGCGCTTACTAAGGTGCAACATTATACAATAAGTTAAAAATAATATTATATCATTAATTGATGATAAAAAACTTTATGTACCCTTGCATTTAAGATACCTACATTTTGTGCACATTTGTGAGTTTTTTTCAAACGCTGATAAAAAATAACGGTACATTCAAACAAATTGCTCGAAGCGCTTGATCGGACTCTACGTGATTTTCGAGGATACTACAAACCAATGGGAGGCGCTCTTATTCTTTTTGTTGGTGTTTTTCGTCAAACTTTGCCCGTTATCAATGACCGCAGATGGGCTGAACGCATGCTTGAAAGCTTCATATCTTTGGAACCGAGTCGAGAAAATCACGCTATCGACGAACATACGTGTGCATTTGTTGCAAGACCCGTCTGCCCAAACATTCTCAGAACAACTTTTTGACATCGGAAATGGAAAAATTCCAATTAATCGCGCCACGAACGAGATTTCGTTCCCGCCTAACTTCTGTCGAATGCAAATGAATATTCAAGCCGTTGTCGACAAGGTTTTCCCAAGTCTAACAATCTTCTACAAAAAATCGGATTGGCTGTGGGAACGTGCAATTTTGGCACCAACAAATTACGATGCCAACAAGCTCAATGAGCAAATTCAATTTAAACTGCCCGGCAAATTAATCAAATACAAATCGATCGATACAGTAGTGGATGAAGAACAAGCCGTCAATTATCCCACTGAATTTTTAAATTCATTGGAACCACCCAGAATGCCACCGCATGTGCTAACATTAAACGTTGGATCACCGGTAATTCTTATTCGAAACTTAAACGCACCAAAGTTATGCAACGGAACCACATTGACCATCAAAAACTGCTCACCAAATTTAATTGAGGCAGATTCAAAGGTGAAGATGTACTTATTCCACGAATTCGGATGATTTCCAACGATTTACCATTCCAATTCAAGCGGCTCCAATTCCCTTTACGTCTTACCTGTACTATTGCCATCAATAAAGCAAGAGTCACATCATTAACTATTGCTGGCTTAATTTTGGAAAATTTATGTTTTACACACGGTACGCCAAAAAAACAAAAAACATTGTATATCCGCTGGCCCAAGATGAAGTAATAATAATTTTTTTTTTTATTTTTTTTTTTTTTTTATTTATTGGATCTTCAGAAATGAAATGACAATAAGTTTTAGAATCTTAATACTAAAAGAAAATAATAAGTCCAGCCAGTGCTAGACAAAATATTATGATACTACAAAAAATTTATATCCACTGATCCAGTCATCTGTTTTGCGCTTGAGTTAAAGCAAAGGTATCCCTCCTTCTCAACCGAACATGGCCAGTAAAGTTAAGGATGTCTCGTGCAAGTGGGTTTGGATGGTGTTCAAGTTTGCTGACATATTTTGAGGCGTGTTTTGTAAATTCGACTTTCACCAAAGGAATGCCTAGATCTTTGTGGATTCGAGAACTTTTAACATACCATGGAGCTGCAGTAATTGTACGTAGAATCTTATTTTGACCCCTTTGAATTTTTTCAATGTTGGATGCTGAGGCAGTACCCCATAAGTGAATTCCATAACACCAGATTGGCTTTAGAATTGCATTGTACAACAAAAGTTTGCAATCCAACTTTAATGTAGAATTTCTGCCGATTAGCCAATTAATTTGCACTGCTTTTAATCTCATCTGGGTAAGTTTTGCGTCGATATGAGACTTCCAAGTTAAACGACGATCGAGGTGGATTCCGAGGTATTTGACTTCATTGTGTTGCGGGATAATTTGATTATTTATTCTGATGAACGAGCAGGTATCTTTTCGCAATGTGAAAGTTATATGAATACATTTCTGTTCGTTAACCCTGATTTTCCAAAGCTCAAGCCAATTCTCTAGTTTATAAACATATTTCTGCAAGTTCTGTGATGCTATTTGTTGGTCCTTATGAACGCTAATAAAGGCTGTATCGTCTGCAAAAGTTGAAGTATGTATTATGGGGTCTAACGGCATATCGGATGCATAAATCAAATATAAAGTTGGACCCAGTATGCTACCCTGGGGTACTCCTGCTTCAATTGGCTGAGCGGGGCTTAAAAAATCGCCTTCTTTGATTGTAAATTTGCGACCATATAAATAACTTTTCATAAGTTTGTGGGTGTTAGCAGGCAGAGTTAATTTAATTTTATGCATTAAACCTTCATGCCAGACTTTGTCGAACGCTTGCGACACATCAATGAAAAGGGCGGAGCAGTATTTTTTCTCTTCGAACGACTGTCTTATCACATTTACTAATCTGTGTGTTTGTTCGATGGTACTGTGTTTAGCTCTGAACCCGAATTGGTGATTTGGGATACATTCAGAATTGGAATCAACTTAGCCAATAACAATTTTTCAAACAGTTTTTAAATTGTCGGCAGTAAACTAATTGGCCTATATGACTCTACTTTAGTGGGGTCCTTCCCTGGCTTAGGAATCATGGTAATCATAGATACCTTCCAATCTGCAGGATAGTATTCTAGGCGTAAAATAGCATTGCAAATAAAGAGGATAATTCTTCTAGCTATATTTGAGTTGTTTATAGTGAACACGTTTCTCAAATGGTTAACAAATAAAGCCACCTTCTCGGAATCATTTCTAGCCCAGTCTCCAGTCGGATTTCGCAGAGGAGGCTTTCCTCTAACTGGTCTTTTTAAACCTCGTGCCGCCTTCCATAACGAATAGTCAGATTGTGGGGTACTATCAAGACCCTCCAAGTAAGATTTAAGTGAAGCCATTCTTTGGGTTTCTAAGAAATTTCTTAGTATATCCCTGCATACCCGTAGCCTAGCTTTCAGTTCAGGAGACCTGTGAATTTGCCACTCTCTTCTAACTCTTCTTTTTTCTGACAGGAGATGATCGAGTTCAGCGAAATAAGTTCTAATTGTCCCACTTCTGCACTCAACGTCGTATGTGGAGGCGTGATGTACAGCTCTTCGTATGTCCTCAATAAACTTGCCAATCGACCCAGCAATATCCTCGGTAGTTCTCAACACTACATTTTCCGTGCAGTGGGAACTTAAATACTTTTTATACTTTATCCAACTTACTCTGGTTTTAGAGATGTCCCGAAATGGAGAGCCATTCCCTTGAAGGAAACGCATTGAAATAATAGAAGGAGAGTGATCTGAAGACAAGTCTAATGAAGGCTCCACTTGTATCGATTCTACAGGGATATTTTTCACTACTCCGAAGTCAATAACATCGGGAATCTTCCGTCGGCCAGTAGGTGGGATGCCCGCTTGAGAGTACATCTAATCCCATTTTTGCAATGGTGTTGAAGAGTTCACGACCCTTCGGGGTCACCAAACGTGAACCCCAAAAAGTGTGCTTGGCGTTAAAGTCACCAGCAACTAAAAATCTAGCTCCAAGGGAATTGAAGAAGCTGTAGTATTGGTGTTCTTTTATTGAAAATCGAGGTGGCGAATAAATTGATGATAAAACAAAATTGTATTGACTGAATTCAATGCAAATGTTTGTTGCTTGTAGGTAATCCTCACATATGTTGTTCATTAAATAATGTTTTATTCTGTTCTTTATAAGAATTGCCGAACCTCCACATTATTATTATTATTATTAAGTGAGGCTTCATGCACCACGACCTAATTTCAAAATTGTCCCCGGCCTCGATTACACTTCCTGCTTCACTCACATACATTCATGTTACAAATATAAAACCTCCACATGCTCTTCCGCGTGGATCTTTAGTATCATATAACACGTAGCCATTAATTTTGAAGTACGCTGTCGCCGTCAAGTGAGTTTCAGAAATCATCATGACATCAATCTGCTTATCCATCAGGAAGTGTTCCAGTTCGTTTTTATGTTGGCGGAGGCCGTTCGCGTTCCAAAAACAAATTTTTAAACAAATCATTTCTTTAAAATGGCTTGTAAGATAGTGGATTGCATTTTCAGCATTTCCTGCATCATGGATGTCATAGTGGTCGTAAAAGTGTTCATAGTTTGGACAAGAGTCTGCAATGTAGTCTCTAGAGAGTTAATATTAGGCTCGAAATATTGTGATTTAGGTTCCTGCTCCAAACATGGCATATTAGATTTAACCACGTTTGCGTAAGAAACTTGTCTAGAACTAGGCACGTTTACATGACTAGTGGACCGTAACAATTGAGGGAAATTGTTACTCGAAGCAAAATTAGGCTGTTGAGGACGATCAGGTAATACTGACGTCTTGTTGGTTCTTATGCCTTTCAAATGAGTGTAAATTGGACAACTTCTATAATTTGCGGTATGATTACCTCCACAGTTACTGCATTTTTTGATAATTTTAATAATAATAATAAATAAATATAATTTCCAATTTGCCTTAAATAAATGCGTTTCTTTTTTGATTGAGCCCATACCTAGACCATATGTAAGTTATTCTGTAACAAATCTTTATGATAGATATTCCATAAATTTATTTAAAGGCCGTACATTTCTTTAAAAGCTTAATTTAAATCGTGTGGTAATACAACACTAATGTTTGCTTAGGGCCAGCAACGCGGACCGGGTCAGCTAGTATATAATAAATTCGATTTATTTATTAAGAAAAACATAAACAATAACAATTTTTTTTATACATTTCATTTATTTATTGAATCTTCAGATGTTGAAATGACAATAAGTTTTAGAATCTTAATACTAAAAGAAAATAATAAGTCCAGCCAGTGCTAGACAAAATATTATGATACTACAAAAAATTTACATCCACTGATACAGTCATCTGTTTTGCGCTTGAGTTAAAGCAAGGGTATCCCTCCTTCTCAACCGAACATGGCCACTAAAGTTACGGATGTCTCGTGCAAGTGGGTTTGGATGGTGTTCAAGTTTGCTGACATATTTTGAGGCATATTTAGTAAATTCGACTTTCACCAAAGGAATGCCTAGATCTTTGTGAATTCGAGAATTTTTAACGTACCATGGAGCTGCAGTAATTATACGTAGAATTTTATTTTGACTCCTTTGAATTTTTTAAATGTTGGATGCTGAGGCAGTACCCCATAATTGAATTCCATAAAACCAGATTGGCTTTAGAATTGCATTGTACAACAAAAGTTTGCAATCCAACTTTAATGTAGATTTTCTGCCGATTAGCCAATTAAGTTGCACTGCTTTTAATCTCATCTGTGTAAGTTTTGCGTCGATATGAGAATTCCAAGTTAAACGACGATCGAGGTGGATTCCGAGGTATTTGACTTCATTGTGTTGCGGGATAATTTGATTATTTATTCTGATGAACGAGCAGGTATCTTTTCGCAATGTGAAAGCGATATGAATACATTTCTGTTCGTTAACCCTGATTTTCCAAAGCTCAAGCCAATTCTCTAGTTTATAAACATATTTCTGCAAATTCTGTGATGCTATTTGATGGTCCTTATGAACGCTAATAAAGGCTGTATCGTCTGCAAAAGTTGAAGTATGTATTATGGGGTCTGACGACATATCGGATGCATAAATCAAATATAAAGTAGGACCCAGTATGCTACCCTGGGGTACTCCTGCTTCAATTGGCTGAGCGGGGCTTAAAAAATCGCCTTCTTTGATTGTAAATTTGCGACCATATGAATAACATTTCATAAGTTTGTGGGTGTTAGCAGGCAGAGCTAATTTTATTTTATGCATTAAACCTTCATGCCAGACTTTGTCGAACGCTTGGGAAACATCACTGAAAAGCGCGGAACAGTATTTTTTCTCTGCAAACGACCGTCTTATCACATTTACTAATCTGTGTGTTTGTACGATGGTACTGTGTTTAGCTCTGAACCCGAATTGGTGATTTGGGATACATTGAGTGTCGTTCAGAATTGTAATCAACTTAGCCATTAACAATTTTTCAAACAGTTTTGAAATGTTTACCCCACATTTTAAAGATGTCGCATTTTTAATGGTCAGAATAGAACATAAAATTACAACAGTGTAACACTTTTTTTCATGTACAGTTGTTTTTGTTTTTTTGTTAAAAAAAAGGAAGAAGCAGATAGCTCCCTGGTAAGATCGCATGAAATAAGACAATGAATATTTATCAAAAAGACCAATGGCACCTTCCCGACTAATACGCAAATTCTTCTTAAACTATAAAAATTATAGACATACATTACATATAAATTAAAAGTCTTTTTGAGTTTTTTTATAAAAAAAAAATATTTTATTACTAATAACCAGACGGGTTATTAGTAATACGACTTTATTTTATTAATTCACAAAACTGACTGCAAAGACTTTACAATATTTTCTTATAACGAAACTTAAATGAATTTGTTGATTTCACATTTTCCCACACTGAACCGTTTATAGTATTAATTGTTGTGAAACATCTAGAATTGCAGTTTTGGTGTTGGCACGTTTCTTGGATATTGAACTTCTTGGTTTTGCTGGCATGTTGCGTTTGCAATAATTATGGTTGATGTTGTTGTTGTTACTGACACGGTGTTAACTTATATAAGAAGTAGTAGATATTGTCCTATGAAATTTGACATATGTACATCAACTTCAGAGTATTCATTAATTACGTTCTCTACAAAGCCTTTCACTTTTCCATAATCACATAAAATATTTTATCATCCTCAGATGATGAAGATGAATTCAACAGGTCATCCAAAATTTTTTCAGCACATAAAAAAGTAGTAATATTTTCCATTTTGTATATTTTTTTTTTGTTTCTTAACACAAATACACATTCATAAACAAAACAAATGTCAGTTGCAGCGATGCCAATTTAGCCCTTTTCGGGCTAGATTTAGCCGGATTTTAGTCACTCAAAACGCAAACAAAAAAAGAAAATTGGATGTGGTTGTATATGGATTTTTTCCATTTAGCCCTTTTTTCCAAAATGTTTCCGCGTTTTGAGTCTCAAAAGTTGGCATCACTGGTCAGCTGTTTTATCGTGCGATTCTCCCCCTCTAAAAATACAGAGTGTGAAAGGTGCACCATTTTTTTAATTTATAGTGTGACATTTATAGAAAAGAACGCACTACACTTTATCAGTGTTGACATTTTTTCAGAAAAGAACACAAAAAAATTAAAAAGATGCGAAATGGGAAAAACGTGTAACAATTTTGCCAGAAAAGAAAACGCCAATAGGCGCCAATAGGCGTAAAATAGCAATGAAGATAAAGAGGATAATTCTTCTAGCTACACGAGGTAACTCCTCAAGCATTTTTTGCTGATTTTATCCATACCTGGAGCTTTTTTAAGATTCAGAGTACCAATAGCGCTTTTAACATCATTAAAGCTAAGCCTTAGAGGTACAGGAGGTCTAATAACGAGTGGAGGCAAATCAGATGCATTATTTGAGTGTTTTATAGTAAACACATTTCTCAAATGGTTAAAAAATAATGCCCCCTTCTCGGAATCATTTCTAGCCCAGTCTCCAGTCGGACTTCGAAGAGGAGGCTTTCCTCTAACTGGTCTTTTTAAACCTCGTGCCGCCTTCCATAACGAATAGTCAGATTGTGGGGAACTATCACTAAGTGAAGCCATTCTTTGGATTTTGGAAATTTCTTAGTATATCTCTGCATTCCCGTAGCCTAGCTTTCAGTTTCAGAGGAGACCTGTGAATTTGCCACTCTCTTCTAACTCTTCTTTTTTCTGACAGGAGATGATCGAGTTCAGCGAAATAAGTTCTGTTTGCCCCACTTCTGCACTCAACGTCAGCTCTTCGTAAGTCCTCAGTAAACTTGCCAATCGACACATCAATATCCTCGGTAGTTCTCAACACTACATTTTCCGTGCAGTGGGAACTTAAATACTTTTATACTTTATCCAACTTACTCTGGTTTTAGATATGTCCCGAAATGGAGAGCCACTCCCTTGAAGGAAACGCATTAAAATAATAGAAGGAGAGCGATCTGAAGACAAGTCTAATGAAGGCTCCACTTATATCGATTCTACAGGGATATTTTTCACTACGAAGTCAATAACATCGGGAATCTTCCGTCGGTCCGTCGGCCAGTAGGTGGGATGCCCGCTTGAGAGTACATCTAAGCCCATTTTGGCAATGGTGTTGAAGAGTTCACGACCCTTCGGGGTCACCAAACGTGAACCCCAAAATGTGTGTTTGGCGTTAAAGTCACCAGCAACTAAAAATCTAGCTCCAAGGGAATTGAAGAAGCTGTAGGATTGGTGTTCTTTTATTGAAAATCGAGGCGGCGAATAAATTGATGATAAACCAAAATTGTAATGACAGAATTCAATACAAATATTTGTTGCTTGTAAGTAATCCTCACATATGTTGTTCATTGAGTAATGTTTTATTCTGTTCTTTATAAGAATTGCCGAACCTCCACATTCTCTTTCGAGGGGATCTTTAGTATCATACAACACGTAGCCATTAATTTTTAAGTACCCTCTCGCCGTCAAGTGAGTTTCAGCAATCATCGTGATTTCAATCTGCTTATCCATCAGGAAGTGTTCCAGTTCGTTTTTATGTTGGCGGAGGCCGTTCGCGTTCCAAAAACAAATTTTTAAACAAATCATTTCTTTAAAATGGCTTGTAAGATAATGGATTGCATTTTCAGCATTTCCTGCATCATGGATGTCATAGTGGTCGTTAAGGTGTTCATAGTTTGGACAAGTGTCTGCAATGTAGTCTCTAGAGTGTTAATATTAGGCTCGTAATATTGTTATTTAGGTTCCTGCTCCAAACCTGGCATCTTAGATTTAACCACGTTTGCGTAAGAAACTTGCCGTGTTTACATGACTAGTGGACCGTAACTATTGAGGGAAATTGTCACTCGATGCAAAATTAGGCTGTTGAGGATGATCAGGTAATACTGACGTCTTGTTGGTTCTTATGCCTTTCAAATGAGTGTAAATTGGACAACCTCTATAATTTGCGGTATGATTACCTCCGCAGTTACTGCATTTTTTGATTTTTGAGTCAGTTTTCGACTTATCGCACGCAACACAAACTGACGGCAATTTACAAAACGCTTTGGTGTGACCAAATTCTTGACAGTTAAGACACTGGACGGGTCCCTGACGCTTATGCGGTTCTTCCACGGTTATTCTACGATGCAGAAGGTAAATCAGATTGTAGATGGAATGGGACTCGTTTTTCTTTAATACGACATCTCCAGGTTCCAATTCTACCCTGAACATAGGCTGTGGATTCTTTTCACGGTTTCTAATATTCGTTATGCTCTTAATTTTGAAGCCATTTTCCATTAAACTAGTCTCGGCAGGATCAACGTCTGGGTCTATACCCTTTAGAACGACTTAGAGTCCTTTTGCGCTTTTCAGCTGGTAAGTATAGAAATCCCTACTCTCCCTCTCCAACTGGTTGGACAATTTTCGAAAATCATCTTCCTTTTTCACTTGAATTTTGGTTTCGCTGTGTTTACATGACTAGTGGACCGTAACTATTGAGGGAAATTGTCACTCGATGCAAAATTAGGCTGTTGAGGATGATCTGGTAATACTAATTGGACAACCTCTATAATTTGCGGTATGATTACCTCCGCAGTTACTGCATTTTTTGATTTTTGAGTCAGTTTTCGACTATCGCTCGCAACACAAACTGACGGCAATTTACAAAACGCTTTGGTGTGACCAAATTCTTGACAGTTAAGACACTGGACGGTAGTGCTGGCAAATTCTACTACTTTCCATTACTCAATAATATTCAATACTTTTCATTTGGGTACTCAATACTACTCAATACTTTTAACGGATTTTTTTAAATTGTAACGCATAGTTTTTATCTGTAAATTAAAGTAGTTTCTTCAAAAAATAAAAATAGATCTTCAACTATTATTGGTTTTGTATGTCTTTTATTATTAAATCAAAAATAAATGTAAAGCTAACTGTTAATTCAACGTTAACAACAACTTAAGAAATAATAGACAGCTTTATTTCGGCGGTTGGTTTAATTTTGTAGGTTACACATTGTTGTTTTTTTATACAGTGATGTATTTTTATGCACTATTTTACATACTCAACTTGCTTAAAAATACAACCCAGAAAGTATCGAGTAACTACTTTTGAGTATTGAGTATCCAAAAAAGGGGCAAATACTCGATACTCGGTACCCATTACTCAATACTTTGCCAGCACTACTGGACGGGTCCCTGACGCTTATGCGGTTCTTCCACGGTTATTCTACGATGCAGAAGGTAAATCAGATTGTAGATGGAATGGGACTCGTTTTTCTTTAATACGACATCTCCAGGTTCCAATTCTACCCTGAACATAGGCTGTGGATTCTTTTCACGGTTTCTAATATTCGTTATGCTCTTAATTTTGAAGCCATTTTCCATTAAACTAGTCTCGGCAGGATCAACGTCTGGGTCTATACCCTTTAGAACGACTTGGAGTCCTTTTACGCTTTTCAGCTGGTAAGTATAGAAATCCCTACTCTCCCTCTCCAACTGGTTGGACAATTTTCGAAAATCATCTTCTTTTTCACTTGAATTTTGGTTTCGCTGATATTTCCATGTTTAATTGATGTTACGCTAAACATATTTTCACCTATTACCGAAACAATTCCTTGTACCAATTTACTGGAAGTAGGCTCTCTCAGATAAATTGGTGGGGGCTTAAACGTCTTCTTAGGAAGTTCTGGCTCATCCATCTGGAGGAGAGCAAACCTATTTGGATTATCAATACTCTTAGGAGCGTTTGAATTTGATGACACTTGAGCAGATGTCGGGCTCTGTCGCTTTAGAACAGTGACGTATTTATCCATACCTACTTGTTTTCTAGGTTTGACTGCACTATTTGATGTAGAAGATGTTGATGTTTTTTCATCTGTTGAAATCACTATATTGGGCGAACAGGAACGACGCCGTTCTACGGCTCTTGTAGTGAGAAGATTCTCCACAGATTTTTTTAAGGATTCTTTCTCAGAGATCCATATAGTTTTTCTAGTCGAGCTAAGCTCTTTCTCAGAATTACATCTGAGAGGAACGCTCATACAGTTTTTATGCGATTTTTAATGTTTTTTTTTAATTACCGAGATATTAACCGTAGATATTTTTACCTACTACGAGTTATTTTTTCACTTTTTTGTTTTATTTCAACCTATTACACTTTTTCACCTATTACGATTTTTTCACCGAAAATTCAGCCGCACTAAAAATAACACGTCCGAACAGTTCGATGAGACGAGAATGAATGTAATTTAAATAAAATTTGCTACAAATATTAATACCTTCATTATTATATCGAATTTTTTTTAAAACATTGTAATCAGAATAGAAGGTTTTTTCAAATTTTAAGATTCAGGATGTACGACAGGTGTGAATGTCATTGCGCCGATATGGAGTTTATTTTTAGTTTGGACTGAAGAAAATAAAAATTTTGACAATTGGATGGTTTTCAGAGCGTATTTTGCGCTTTTAAGAAAAAGGATATATCACAGCAAAACGAGTTCTTGCAGCAATTTAAACAAAATTTAACCGAAATTGTTATTATGTTATATCTAGAATTAAAACAAGTTTCTAAGTCGTTAAAAACCGAATTGTAGATTTTATTCAAAATTCCAATCTGGTGCTATGGAATTCAATTATGGGGTACTGCCTCAGCATCGAACATTGAAAAAATTCAAAGGGGTCAAAATAAAATTCTACGTATAATTACTGCAGCTCCATGGTATGTTAAAAATTCTCGAATCCACAAAGATCTAGGCGTGCCATTAGTAAAAGTCGAATTTACAAAATATGCGTCAAAGTATGTCAGCAAACTTGAACACCATCCAAACCCACTTGCAAGAGACATCCTTAACTTTAGTGGCCACAATCGGTTGAGGAGGAGGGATACCCTTGCTTTAACTCAAGCGCAAAACAGATGACTGGATCAGTTCATGTGAAATTTTTTAGTATCATAAAAATTTTTGTCTAGCACTGGCTGGGCTTATTATTTTCTTTTTAGTATTAAGATTTGAATACTTATTGTCATTTCATATATGAAGATTCAATAAATAAATAAAAGCAAAAAAAAAATTTAAGGTCAGGATGTATAGGAGGTATCCTTGCACCAATTTTTAAAAAAAAATTTTTTTTTTTTTTCTAATTTTTACAAATAAAACCAGCATGCCAATTTTTATTCATATACGATAACGGTACAGTGCAATAACTCCCAAATGAAATAAGTCCCAATGGAAAAATGAAATAAATCCCAAAATTTTTTCAATACAAATTGGGACTTATTTCATTATGAAATAACTCCCAATGCATTGGGAAATAAGTCCTAACAGTTTTTTTGTTGGGAGTTATTTCATTTGGGAGTTATCATTGGCACTTATTTCATCGCAGTTGGGACTTATTTCATTTTAATTGCAAACACTATTTTATTGTTGGGAGTTATTTCATTTCTCTTAAAATTGCATTTTAGTAAATTTTGATATTTTTGTAACGGTTCTTAAAACTGTCTTAAACCAAGTAGTTGCAAATACAGAGAATCTGTACTATGCGAAGCCGGTGTTCTGTATACCATGGAGGAGAAAATACTTCCGCCCGACCGTAGGCCGGCAATACAAGAAATTTGTACAATGCGAAGCCGGTATTCTCCCTACGGCCGGGCGGAAGAATTTTCTCCGAGATATTACCGTAGATTTTTTTTACCTATTACGAGTTATTTTTTTTTTGTTTTATTTCAACCTATTACACCTTTGCACCTATTACGATTTTAACAACGAAAATTCAGCCGCACTAAAAATAACACGTCCGAACAGTTCGATGAGACGAGACTGAATGAAACAGTAACAATTAAAAAAATCAGATCAAAAATAAGATTTATATTATTAAGACGGAAATGGCCTTGCGATTTCAGGTGACATTACATTTTCCTATAAAGCATCGTGTTCAGCATTGGATTCATCATTTTTAGAAAATAAGAGAGAATCAACAATGTTTGGTGCTTCGGTTGATAAATTAACATGTTCAAAGGTGCCCCCTTTTTCTTTGTTCAAACCTGAACTGAACTGACATGCCATAAAAAATATTTTTTTTTTACATAAATATCAAATAACTTAACCTAATTTTGTTTGAAATGAATTTGGGACTTCAATAAATTTTTTCACGAAAGAAAACGATCACTGAATACTTCTTACACTCTTACAAAAAAAAAATAAAAAAAATTACAATGGCACTGCGAAAACTTGTTCACCAAACTACATTCGGTCGACGACTGAAAAAACTAGCAAAAGTTGTTAACGTTGCTAGAAAACAAGGTTGCTATGTGAAAAACTCGGTTAAGGTCGGAAAAAATGTTAAACTGTGATTTTATCAACATAGTTCAAAGGTGTCCCGGGTATAAACGTGCCCCCCTCTCCCTATGACGTAAGTGTCTATGATGTCGATGGTGACAGGGCGGGGTAATGGGACTGGATGCGGAGTTGGTTGATTGGGATTTTGTCCTTTGGTGGTTGAAGCAAATTTTAATTAGTGTGATGACTACGGCAATGATCAAAGAAATTAAAAGAGCTAGCTTACTATGTGATGATGTCGGCTATTTGATTGCATTATCTCTGGTATGCGTCGTGCAATTGTCGACTCATTAAGTTGTTTTTGCAGGTCATTAAGTTGAGTAAGATGAGTCTTAAAATGGCTGGTTGTAGTATTAGTATTAAGTTGGATGTATGATGTGTGCAAACTGGTTGACGTAGTAAAATAGCCTTGAATCATAAGTGCATTGGTGTTAATTATGCAAGTTGGATCTATTTGTATTATGCCAGTTAGAGTTGTGTCGTTCATGAACGACCTAGTCAATTGAACTATTCACTTATATGAACGATGTGATGTCGTTCAGTCTTTTCGTTCTTTTTCGTTCAGTTGTTCTTTTTGTTCAGTTGTTCGTTCTTTTTGTTCAGTTGTTCAGTTCAGATCATGGTGAAATCACTCTACAAGGTGGTGTTGAAACGCCAGCTGTTTTTTTAGTCATTTTCGTTATGTCAATTTTTGTTTTGTTTGTATATATACAGTGGCGAGCACACGTGGAAGATGTTTTGTAATATGACTTAAAATCGAATAAACTCTTAAATTTTCAAAAATAATAATGTTTTTTATATAAAATGTTAAATAAATAGAACAAAAATGAAAATAAATTGAAATTCATTAATTATTAAAGCGAATGTGGAGTTTAGGGTAAATTTATATGAAATGGCAATGTATCCACTTTTGCACGTTAAAGTTCGTTTAATCTGGCAGCAAGAATAAATGGACGGTTGGAGCGAATTTATGCACATAAGCACCGTTATTTGATACATATTTATAAAAATATCAAAGCAAATTTTTAGCTTATCGCGTGCTTTTAATAAAAATGAGAAAAATTCCAGACTTTTTAGAAAACCAAGTGAGAATCTGTCATTGAACAGTGCTACAAGTCATAAAAATAAAAAAAATTAGTCCATAAACTCTAAAAAAACCACGACCTTGTCTGCTGTAGGTACGAGATGCCAGGACAATTTAGCGACTATTATCTTCCAGACAGGGAAAAACATCCAATTTTACCCTAAACTTCACATTAGCTTTAATAATTTGTTTATGTAGAAAGCTTCTTTTGGGAATCTGGGTGGAAATATAAATTATTCTCGGAGCCAGTAAACAAAATATGTGAGCGTATTTTGTTTTTTCTCATAAACAAAACCCCAATAGAAAATCGTACGAAAATAGAAGGAAAACAAGATATTAGGATTTGTAATATGAAATTTATTGGATCAGGATTACCTTTCTGTGTAGGAGCTGGATTAACAAGAAGCTCAAATTAGTATCTGTACATACCGGAAACCACATTTTAACCTGTTTGACGGACCGTTTAGGCATTATGAGGGAAAGATATAAAGAGATTTCTGCAATATTCAGCCTTTATATATGTTAACACCGTGTCAGTAACAACAACAACAACATCAACCATAATTATTGCAAACGCAACATGCCAGCAACACCAAGAAGTTCAATATCCAAGAAACGTGCCAACACCAAAACTGCAATTCTAGCTGTTTCCCATAATTATTGCAAACCCAACATGCCAGCAAAATCAAGAAGTTCAATAGCCAAGAAACGTGCCAACACCAAAACTGCAATTCTAGCTGTTTCACAACAATTAATACTATAACCGGTTCAGTATGGGAAAATGCGAAATCAGCAAATTCATTTAAGTTATGTGAATTAATAAATTAAAGTCGTATAACCAGATGGGTTATTAGTAATAAAACATTTTTTTATAAAAAATTCAAAAATTCGGAAAAAGGGTCCTTTGTCGTAAACAAATTTATAAACCGCGGAAACGACACGCCTTAGTAGTCCTTCTTAAAGAACAAACGGGAGATCTTCTTAAGGATCAGCGGCCACGGTATAGCAGATAAGAAAGACTAAAATAAGTAACATTAAATAAATTGATTACATGAAAGCAAACAAATAAATTTTAACAAATTAGGTACGAGATGCCAGGACAATTTAGCGACTATTATCTTCCAGACAGGGAAAAACACCCAAACAGGCTGCAGCTGCTATAACAAATGACAGATTCTCCCCTTCTTAGCAATTTCGAGGGCTGAGTAATTATTATTTGCAATACCCACCACTTGGTTTTCTAAAAAGTCTGAAAATTTTCTCATTTTTATTAAAAGCACACCATAAGCTAAAAATTTGCAAAAAAAAAATTATGAACAATTTGAAAAATTACATTTATTGTTGCTTTGATGTTTTATAAATATCAAATAACGGTGCTTATGTACATAAATTCGCTGCAACTTTCCATTTATTCTTGCTGCCAGATTAAATGAACTTTAACGTGCAAAAGTGGATACATTGCCATTTCACATAAATTTACCCTAAACTTCACATTAGCTTTAATAATTTGTTTATGTAGAAAGCTTCTTTTGGGAATCTGGGTGGAAATATAAATTATTCTCGGAGCTAGTAAACAAAATATGTGAGCGTATTTTGTTTTTTCTCATAAACAAAACCCCAATAGAAAATCGTACGAAAATAGAAGGAAAACAAGATATTAGGATTTGTAATATGGAATTTATTGGATCAGGATTACCTTTCTGTGTAGGAGCTGGATTAACAAGAAGCTCAAATTAGTATCTGTACATACCGGAAACCACATTTTGGACATTTTGACCTGTTTGACAGACCGTTTAGGCATTATGAGGGAAAGAGATAAAGAGATTTCTGCAATATTCAGCCTTTATATAAGTTAACACCGTGTCAGCAACAACAACATCCATAACCATAATTATTGCAAACGCAACATGCCAGCAACACCAAGAAGTTCAATATCCAAGAAACGTGCCAATACCAAAACTGCAATTCTAGCTGTTTCACAACAATTAATACTATAACCGGTTCAGTATGGGAAAATGCGAAATCATCAAATTCATTTAAGTTATGTGAATTAATAAAATAAAGTCGTATTACTAATAACCCGTCTGGTTATTAGTAATAAAATATTTTTTTATAAAAAATTCAAAAATACTTTTAATTGGCGCCCGAGCAGGGACCCTCGGAAAAATGGTCCTTTGTCGTAAACAAATTTATAAACCGCGGAAACGCCACGCCTTAGTAGTCCTTCTTAAGGAACAAACGGAAGATCTTCTTAAGGATCAGCGGCCACGGTATAGCAGATAAGAAAGACTAAAATAAGTAACATTAAATAAATTGATTATATGAAAGCAAACAAATAAAGTTAAATAAATTAAACAAAGAATTTAAAAAAAAATTTAATAAATTTCTTCCTGAAAGTGAAGAAAAATTTTAAATAATTAACATTAAAAAAATAAAAAAAAAATATAGAGCAATTCCATATGAAAACGATCAAAATTGGCAAATTTTTGGACGACCCCTCTCCGATTTTAAAATAATTAGTCTCAATCGATTGCCAAGCAAAAAATAATGTACCTACATATTTTTTTTTTTTATAGTGACTGGTTTAGTGGTGGTGTACACCACTGTCATGTGACAAAATTGAAGAATTCTTCATAAAGGACCTCATTGAAAGTTGTTTTAAAAAAAAACTACTAAAGCGATCAGGCTTTAATTGAAAAATAAAATTTTCCTAATTTTTCTTAGAAATTTACCTTTAAATTTTCCCATGAAAATTAATATATATTAAATAATAAGTAAACAGAATTAGAAGCATAACAAAAATAATTGCATAGAAATCTAAAAAGAATAAACAGAGAATTAATTAAGTAAATTAATTACATACTCTTAAAAGTTAGGAAAAGTTTAAAATAAACAAAATTAAAAAAGATAAAAGTGAATTAAGAAATAAAAAATAAAATCTTGTAAACTTGTAGATTTTTGGTTGTATTTTCATATAGACTTATAGTATATGAAAATAGTTTTGTATCTTTTTTTATACAGCAGTTGTTGAAATAAAAAAAAGTAATTCACATCTAGTTGCTTCTATATGTTTTTATGTATTTTTTCAGGAGCTCGAAAAGTGATTAAAAGTATAAGCTTGTGCTTTTTATTTTCGCGTCTCTAAAAATGTGCTTTTTTTACTTTCGCGTCTCGTTCTGTTGTCTTCGTTAAAATTAGTATAGTATACAAGAATGATAAAATTAACTGAAGTTTAGAAGCTCTGTTTTGATTGGCCGATAGTGGGTTAGCGTTAAGTTTCTATTTAGAATCTCTTTGCCTATTGGTCGATCAAAACATTGCCATCCAAAATGAATACGAAAGAAAAAACTGAAGAAAAGGAAAAACAACAACTTAAATAGAAATTAATAAAATGATAATTACAGAAAACTTCGAACCACCAGTCACTGGTTAAAGGATTGATGTTGTCTGTTGACTAGCAGGCACCGTAGTGGTGCAGGGGTCAGAACGTAAAGAATTCTGATGAGAGAAATTGGTGTTTCTCGAAACATATGTAAATTCAACCAAACAACCCAGGTTCGAATCCTAGTCAGAAAAATTATTAAAAAAAATAAAAATTTTTTCAAGTTGTTAAACAATTCCTTCTTCAGTAAAAATAATTTAATGAAAATTAAATTCAATGAACTTAAGCCTAACTAATAGAAAATATCAAAAATCCAAAATGAATATTATTAGTGTCGGTCAAATTAAAGCATTGCCATCTAAAATAAATATTGTTAGTGTTGGTCAATCAAAGCATTACCATCTTAAATAAAGATTATTAATGATTAAAAAGTAATTAATGATATAATAATAAATACTAAGTGGTTACAGCCAAGGCCGTCTTAAGGCATGTCGGGGCCCCTGGGCACATAATAATTTGGGGCCCAACTGGAAAGTAAAAAAATGAATGACAAGAATTTTTTGTTATGATTTTAAATTTATTATGTTTTATACAAATTTAATACATGTTATTTAATGTTATAAGAAATATAACCTAGGTATTTGTGTTCTGATTTAAATTGGCTACGCTAGAGGTTTTTTTTCGGGATTTCTTTGCTGCAAAATCTTCTATTTTATCCTCAAAATCAATTTTTTGAAGGACATCACTTTCAATGCACATAATTGACAAGTTAGTTAGGCGTTCTTGCAACATAGACGTTCGTAATTCATTTTTTATTCTCTTTAGCCGAGAAAATGACCGCTCTCCACTGCAATTAGTGATCATCAAACAAAGAAATATTCTTGTAGCAATTTCAACATTTGGAAAAGTTTCTTCTAACTTATCGGACTTTATTAGGTTATGTAAAGCTGAGATACTCAAATCCGATGATTCCGTTGCTATGTTCTTGAGGTACTGCCTTAAATGAAAACATTCTGATATGAACTCCTTAGTATTAATATCTTTGTGGTAGAATTCGGCAAATTGTTTGCATTTTTTTGACAACTGGTCCGAATCAATTGTTAGTAATTGAGAAAGAAAACTAAAAATTTCATCAATTTCTTGGTATGCAGCAGAACGCTTTTTTAAATGAACATGCTTATGTGTCAATTATGGGAATAAACGTTTCTACGCGGAATTTTTGTTTGTCATTTAACTGTACAGCCTCCGCTGATCCGTCAAAAAAAGTAAGACGTGTGCTGCGAATTTTTTTCTTTCAAACATATCTTTATAGTCACCATTGGGTTTTTTTCTTTAGCGGCCGATTCGTACTGATCGAAATTATCGCGTACGTTACTGACATAACCGATTAAAGATGCGTAAAGTTTTGTTGCAACGTCCAGTGTCAAGGTGTTTTTTGTAAACTTATGCTTGTTTTGTTTATAACTCCTAAAAGATCATTCCAAATCTCCGTTAGAAGAATAGTCTCAAATTTTTCAATTTTTTTGGCTAGGCCTTGAGCTTTGTTTCTTGTTTCTCCTGGTTGATTGACGTCATTTGCAATTGATGTTGAAGCTTCAAAAATATGAAAATAACTATTTTTCAAAGCATTAATGGCATTAGCACGTGCAGACCATCTAGTATCCGGGAGAGAATTCAAAACTTTATTTTTTCCCAAATTCGCTGTCATAATTTTCCATCGTTTGGTCGAAGTCGAGAAAAAATTGAATAATTTTTGGACAAATTGGAAGTAGGATACTGCATCTGAAGCACATTGAACAGCTTCAACACCTACCAAATTTAATGAATGTGCCGCACATGGAACAAAAATGGCGAATTCACATTTTTCTTTTATTCTTGCCTGAACACCAGAATACTTTCCTGCCATATTTGATGCATTATCGTAACTCTGCCCTCGGCAGTCTTTTATAGGAATATCAAGACTTTCAGTAAAGTTTAAAATGGCACCTGCTATGCACTGAGCATTATGTTCATCCATAGGTAAAAATTGCAAAAATCTCTCAATAGGCTCTCCGTCTTTGACGTATCTAACGATAAAGATGAGTTGGTCAACATGTGAAAGATCTGGTGAAGAATCCACACTAATAGAGTAGTATTTTGCAGCTTTTACTTCATTAACAATCGCTTTTAGCACTTGCTGTCCCATTATATTAATAAATTCATTACAAATATTTGTAGAAAAATATGATGTATATCCTTTTCCACTATTTCCGCAGTTTCGCATGTGATCAGCAAGAAAAGAATCAAATTCACTAATTAGCTCTAAGCATCCCAAATAATTTCCGTTATTTTGAGACCCTAATATTTCATTATCACCACGAAAAGCAAATCCTCTGGAAGCCAAAAATTTCACTACTGCAACAATTCTTTTAAGTACATTCTTCCAATAATTGACTTGTGTATTATATTGGGACAAAAACTCGCTGTCAATTCGCCCAGTAATTTTGCTTCTTGCGACATATTTCATCATTGATTCCCTGTGTTGTAAACTGTTCTCATGCTCCATTAATAAATTACTTATATGTTTCCAGTCTTTATATCCATTTGAAGAACTCAAATTATGACCAGTACTAGCAGTAGTATTAAATAGACGGCAGCAATAACAGTATAGTACAGAGTTCTTTGACGGTGAAAATTGTGAGGGATATCGAAATCAAAATGTTCTGTTGGTTTTATATACATACTTTAAATTTTTGAAATAATCAAATATGTTTTGAAAATTTTGTATGTGTTAGAAAATTTTATATTTCAAAATTTTTATTATCTATATATATAAAAATGGTGTAAAAAATGTATAGTAATTCATCAAATGAGAACGGCTGGGCCGATTTCTATAAAATTTTTTGTCAGTTGTTCGTATTTTCGAGGAGAAGGTTCTTACGGAAGAAAATTTTGGAAAATCCCTCCGGAAAAGTCGGAAAATTGGAAAATCGAGTTTTTGACTTAATGACTTTCCAACTAAAAAAATAGAAATTTCTTAGTGTAAATTATGAAAAAGGCGAAATGCGAAACGCGGAAAATTGGAAAATCTCTTCGCAAAAGTCGGAAAATGGGAAAAATTGGAAAATTGAATTTTTTGTACGAAATTTTGTGTGAAATTATTCCTGTTGTATTATATTATTACTCTAAAGTTTGTCTGAAGGCCTAAAATTGGGGCGAGGCAAAGTTCGCTGGGTCCGCTAGTTTGAATATAAATTTTCAAAGAGCAATAAGGAAATTTACACGATAAGGAACAATTTTGCTAAAATTTTCAAAGAAAAAGAAGTCGTTTATTTTATTGACTAATAAGAAGAGGATATACCTTAAATCATCGCTGGGACTATAGAAAAAAAAAATCTAATTTTTGGTGTAAATTTTAGATTTTCGTTGAGAAAGGTAAGATGATGTGTTTTAAACAAATGAGGTATTAACTAAAGAAATTTTGTTAAACATAGGCTTTAAATTTAGTCTCCGTCTGACTCCTCTTCCTGAAAATCAGGAAATTTAAAGATATATAAACTACCTCATCAGTTCCTTTAACTATAATACACACTGGAATCTGGATTTTATTTAATTGGCATCTACAATTTAACTTTCAACGATAATCACAATTTTTGCAAACCACATATGAAATTAAAATTCTGGTTGCATTAAACTAGTTTCAATTTAATTAATTTGTTCAATCTACTATTGAACAATATGAAATATCAAATTTATTGAATTGTATGTGTTAATTATTAAAATATTTAAATTTATTAAATTGAAGTTATTAAATAAGTTAATTGAAGTCATTGAATTGTTGTAGTAATTATTAAATTAAGTAAAATATTAAATTAGAAAAAATTTGGAAATTATTGTATTAATTGAAATTATTATTAATATTGAAATTAATGAATTTGTGTTACCCTAACTTAATTAAAAATGAAAGTAACAGATTGTAACTATTCAAAGTAACAACATGTTGATAACGGTTGCAACATGTTAAGGATAAATTAAAAAAGAAAAAGTGTCAAAGTAAGAACAAAAGAATTAAAAATTCAATTTATCCTTAGCACTCATCCTAGCAAGTTCAATCCTCGCTCAATTTATAAACCACAAAAAAAAACCATTCAGGTAACACATACACACACATACACACTATTATTTACTCTTGTACATAAACTAAATTTATAAATAAAACATTAACTTGTATTATTGAAAATAACTCTACCAATTTAACTCTTTCTTTTCCACACAAACACCCATTGCAATTATTCCATTGAGTAATTGCAATCATAATCTTTAGTTTGATACCTACACCAAGCTAAAGATTATTTAAAAAAAGGAAACGAATTTCTTCTATAAACAGAAATTCCATCTTTTTTCATAATTTTTTAAAAAAAAAAACCTAATAATTTTAACCAATTTACGATTTTTTTTTTTTTTATTTTTTTTTAATTTGATATTAATAATTGTTAAATTTAATTTAATTTGTTTTATTTTCATTTAAATTTATATCCATATAACTTAATGCTAGTCTAATTAATGTTAAAATTAGTAATTTTTTTTTATCAATATTAACAAACAAATCGTAAAATAATTTCAACTTACTTTAATATTGACTATTTTAAAACTTAAATCAATTTTTTTTATAAAGTAAATTTTATCAAATTAACAGTTTAATAATACACTTTTTCAATTATATAAATACACATATAAATACACATAGACTCATACATACATCATTTATATAAACATAATCATTCAGAAAATTTAAAGAGTCACGAATTCAAAATCTGAGAATCTAAATATAATATAGTATCTTCAAGTATAAACCAAATTCAGCATCACATCAGGCCTGCTGTCATCGTTGGATAAAATTTTGGTGAGTTTTGTTAAATATCATTAATATTTAAAATTTGAATTCTCAAATATATGAATTTAAAATTGAATGCTCAATCATCTTAAAATTTAGTAGACATAACGTTAAATTTAAAAAAAAAAATTATATTTTTTTTTTGCATTTAGAAAGCACCTTTAAATTTTTTTTATGACACGTATTTCGACTTAGAATACAATAATATCACTGTTAAATATAACATATATACAATTATAAATACATATATTCATACATACAGTTTTATATTACACTACATAAGAAAAATAAACTTATACTTTAAGTTCTTAAATACTATTTTCGGTTTTTATAAATGTTATTGTTTAACTTTGTTTAATAAATTCTATTTAACTTTACATTTACATAATGTTAAATTAAATACCTTATTTTCAATAATTTCCATGAACAGTTAATTAGCTAAGGTTAGTGTATTAGTTAGGGCTATCTAATAAAAACACTTTATGGTAAGATAGCATGGCAGGGAGGGTTAAGACCAGAAGGAAGTGAAACCATCTTCTTCCTTAGCTAAATTCCAGACGAAACATTTTATTTACTATATCTATCCTATTTTAGTTTTATCTATTAGTTAACATTGGTCATTTTTATGCTACCTCTTTAAATTTATTTTATGCGGTTCTTAACTAATTTCGAGGAAGATAAGAAACCACCCCATTTCCCTGAGCACGGTCGGATGAATAGGTAGCACAAGTTTTCCGAGAGATAGGGCCAAGAGAAGTTTGGACCGTTACAAAATAGGAGCCATTTTCTTTCTAAAGACTCATCATTCGTCAATATGCGGGTGAACATATTTTTAGTCAAGTATCTAGTTTTTATTTTACTGTTTGAATCTGGAAAAATTTTACAAGTTTTGGAGAAGTCACACTCTTTATTTTGAAAAAATTCTGGCCCTTTTTGAGTCCAAATATCGCTTACTCTTCGGTGAAAATTTCATCACAGTACGTACCAGGATCAGGAGATACACTTTCTACGCTCGTAAATAATAAGCTTGAATTGGAGGGTTCAGCATCTAATATACCTGTTACTGTCTCTACATCTGGAACTTGCATAATATTATCATTTTTGTCAGATGTAAGTTCTCTTTCCTGTTGAAATTCGAAAGTAACCGGATCTTGAGATGATGAAGGCGAAGAATCAGTCATTCTGTTTGTTTCTGGGCACGGGCCCCGTGTGCCCTTATGGCAAAGACGGAATTGGTTACAGCTTCGGCCGACCTCGCCCTCGATTGTAACCTGGTAACTTATCTAGAATAACTTATAATATAAATTGTATATGTACACTGGAATACCTAAAATATTGCCAATTGTGTAAGGGCTTTTTTTAGAAGTCATTCAGCCGTTTCGTCTCTCAATCATTTTTTTATCCTTGAAGCTTCTATGACACCGTCATATGGTAATTGCGTGAGTTGACAATTCTCAATATCTCTCACCACGGTCATGTGGCAAAACTTTATGAATTACATATGGGCCGCGGTATTTCGCACTAAATTTCCTATTAGAACCAACATCGGTATTCACATTCCGTATAACAACTAAGTCACCCTTTTTGAATTTGACTGCTGGTCTGTTGCGGAGCTGAAATTGTCGCTGAGCATAATCTTGTGACTTTTCTATAGCATCTAGAGCTGACAACCGAATCTCATTCAAGTTACATTCTGGATGTGTGTCTTGTTTATCTTCAAGATATTCCGTTAGTTTGTCGAATTCTTCGCCTCGTTGGTCAACACCAAACAACAATTTACTAGGGGTTTCCTTTGTAGTTGAATGTAAAGAGTTATTTAAGCCGTATTCAACTTTGCCTAACATAATGTACCAATTTGCATGACTAATCGGTTCAGTTATTTTGCTTAGTATGGCCTTTTTTTATTCTATTAACCCGCTCTACTTGCCCATTAGCCTGCGGAGAAGCTGTAGCTACTTTTATGTGCGATATGTTATTCTCCAATAAATAAGCAGCAAAATCAAGAGAAGTGAAGCAAGTTCCACGGTCTGATATAATACGTATTGGTCTACTATAATAACTAAAATATTTTGCTAAACATGCGATAACTTCCTTGGTACTGGTAGAGATTACCGGATAAAATCGAACATATTTTGTAAAAGCATCAACTACGACAAGAACGTGCTTTCGCTTTGAATTAATAGATGGCAGAGGACCAAAATGATCTATGTGTATAGTATCAAAGGGGACTGGTTTCTTGGGAATGCTATGTAAGTTGTGTTCATTAACACGTGCCGGAGCAGAAAACATAATACATTGAACACAGTTTCTTATGTATCTTGTTACTTTTTGTCGCATTTTTGGAAACCAATAATTTTTTTTCAGTTGGTTGGAAGTTTTTTCCGTTCCCAAATGACTTATTCTTTCATGTATGAGCCTAATAACGTTGATTTCCATTTCGGAGGGTACATATAACTGTAGGGTTTTATCTTTTCCTACTCTAAAGACCAATCCGTCCCTTAACTCGAAATCTTTTATTTTCTCATTTTCTAATCTTTGTTTTAGTTGGACTATTTTCCTATCACGATTTTGGACAACTTGAACATAAAAGTCGATTTCCTCAGGATCTATAGCGGCAATTAATTCAGATTTCTCACGTTTTGACCTATATTCAACAGCAGCGACGCAAGCATCAGTGACGTTACCAGTTCCAGCGGCTAAGAGCATCAACGTGTCCCATACTGACACCTCCACGGTGTTGTATGGTATAATTGAAATCTTCCATCTCAAGTGCCCAGCGAGCAATTCTTGGATTTAAGTGTTTCTTACCTAGGGTTAGCGTCAATGAGTTGCAGTCCGTTACAATTTTGAATGGTATCCCTTGTAAATAAACCCTAAAACGGTGCAATGCATATATAATGGCCAATGTTTCTAACTCAAAACTATGATATCGCGTTTCAGCAGCAGTTGTTGCTCTTGAAAAGAACATAACTGGATGAAACTTTCCATCTGACTGCCGCTGTAAAAGAACCGCCCCAAAACCTGAAGAGCTTGCGTCACAATATAACTCTGTTTGTTTCTTTGGATCATAAATAGCGAGTACAGGACCAGATGAAATAATTTCTTTTAATGTATTAAGATGTAAGATTCTTCAGTTGGCATGTATTTCCCATCTTTCGTCAAATGCCTTAAAACTTTTGAGATTTTTGCGTGATTTAGTAGAAATTTCCTGAAGTACGAGAATAATCCTAAACAAGTCTTTACCTCAGCTTGATTACGAGGAAATGGATAAAGTTTTATCGCAGCTAAATGTGAATCACCAGGACGTATTCCTTCTGGACTTACACAATATCCCAAGTAATCTATTTTACTATACCCAAATTTGCATTTAGCTAACTGCAACTTCAGACCTCTCTCTTTTATGATAAGCAATACTCTGGAAATTAATTCTAAGTGTGTCTCAAAATCGGCTGTGGCAATAATAATATCGTCCATATTATTATTAGCCCTTCATCAACTAAATCCCTAAATAACGCTGAAATACTGCGGGGGCGTTTTTGAGACCAAAAGGCATACGTAAATATTCGAACTGCCCATATGGTGTTACGAAAGATGTGTATTTTATTGAATCTGAATCAATCTTGAGAATCCACTTTTCAAATCAAGGGTCGTGAAATACTTTTTGCCACCTAAATATTCAATACAGTCCTCAATTAATGGCAAAGGAAAATTATCCCTAATAGTAAGCTTATTTAAAGCACCATAGTCTACACATTTACGCGCATTCCCCTGACAGCCGGTTCTACGCACCGGAATAACCCGATCACTCGGCCAAGGGCTGTCAACTCAGCAATTACTGCTGTTACAACAACAACACATTTACGCAATTCTCCATTTTTTTCTTTACTAAGACTACTGGAGAAGAGTAGGGAGACTCACTAGGCCTAATAATATTATTTGCCAACAATTTGTCAGTAATTCTTTCCGTTCATAATAAGATAAACGGCGCGGTAAAAAATGAAACGGAATATCATTCGATAATCTGATATCCATTTCATACGCGTAAGGTTTAACCTCAACGTGATTTGCCTCAAGATAGTTTTTTTTTACAACGTTACTTAAATTTTCAAAATGTGTCTGACTGAGATTCGAGTCAACATCGATGTCTGAAAAATTCGTATTAATGCAACAAACATTAAATAAAAAGTCCCCTAAGTCAAAATAATCAACAAAATCAACTTCACAAAGAATTTCAGGTTTCGATTCATAGTTCTTACATGTTGTTTTTTCATCCAAAGAGGAGACTAATGGTGTTTTCTTTTCTGAAATAAAATGTTACACCTTTATTATGTACATTTTTATAATGTTTACCCCACATTTTAAAGATGTCGCATTTTTCATGGTCAGAATAGAACATAAAAGTACAACAGTGTAACATTTTTTTCATGTACAGCTGTTTTTGTTTTTTTGCTAAAAAAGAAGAAGCAGATAGCTCCCTGGTAAGATCGCTTGAAATAACACAATGAATATTTATCAAAATTACCTATGGCAATTTCCCGACTAATACGAAAATTCTTCTCAAATATAAAAATTATATATGTATATAAACATACATTACATATATAAGAAGTAGGAGATATTGTCCTTTGAAATTTGACATACATCAACATCAGAGTATTCATTAATTACGTTCTTTACCAAGCCTTTCACTCACGGTTGTGGATTTCTTTCCATAATCATATAAAATATTTTATCATCATCTGATGATGAAGATGAATCCAACAAGTCATCCAAAATTTTTTCAGCACATAAAAAATATTTTCCATTTTGTATATTTTTTTTTTGTTTCTTAACACAAATACACATTCATAAACAAAACAAATGTCAGCTGCATCAATGCCAACTTAGCCCTTTTCGGGCTAGATTTAGCCGAATTTTAGTCACTCAAAACGCGAAAAAAAAGAAAATTGGATGTGGTTTTATATTAATTTTTTCCAATTAGCCCTTTTTTCAAAAATGTTTACGCGTTTTGAGTCTCAAAAGTTGGCATCACTGGTCAGTTGTTTTATCGTGCGATTCTCCCCCTCTAAAAATACAGAGTGTAAAAGGTGCACCATTTTTTAAGTTTATAGTGTGACATTTATAGAAAAGAACACACTACACTTAAGCAGTGTTGACATTTTTTCAGAAAAGAACACAAAAAATTAAAAAAGATGCGAAATGGGAAAAACGTGTAACATTTTTGCCAGAAAAGAAAACGCCATAAGTTTCTGCTAGCCTCATCATTATTATCTAAATCACCCATATTAATTTCGTTACAATTGGGATACCCACGTTATGATAAAAAAAACTTTTCTACATCACTGGAAACAGCTGATTGACTTCTTGTTTACTTTTATTTAAAATATATTGTTTTTTTAATTTTTGACACAAGTGAATGTTAAATTTAGTAAGAAATTCTCGTCCCAGTATGAGTGGGATGGACATAGTAGTGTCGGGCACAATATTGAGTAAAATCTTCTCACATCGATTTCTGAATTTAATTTTTGCCTCTAATGTTCCATACCCCGATAACTGAGCTGCATTATTTATAGCAAATGGAACATAGGACCTCTTAATAAAATTAGTTGGACTGCCGGTATCAAAAAGAGAAAAACGATTCATAAATCTTCTGCACTTGACCCTACTATCACAAAAGGCAATACTTACATTATTTATAGCACTAATTAGAGCATCTTTACAAAAATCATCTTGGACGTCAGCGCTTCCGGAACTCACGGCGGCAATTTCCCCTCTACGTGGGACTACTATCTTCTTTGGATTAGAACAGCTGCGATGGTCATGGCTCATCTGCAAACAGCGAAAACAGCTTCCATCAGGTCGTTTATCATATAGGCATTTGCTGTGATAGTGGCCCATTTGCGTACAATTATAGCACCGTATACTAGCGGTGTCAGATTGAGCAGTATTGGCATCAGCTATTTTTTTTGTAACGACTGGTTTATTTGGTAGGCCGACAGCATGGCTAATCGAAGGGTTACTTGCACGGCGCTGTTCATACAAATCTAAAGATTCTTTAAATTGATCCAATGTACGAGCGTTCATTAGCAAGTATGCCTCTGGTGTATTGTCCTGCATACCGTCAATTATAAAGCCAATCAGTTCAAACTCGTCAACGTCGCCACAGCGAGATGCAATATTTTCTATCTCTAGCACATAACGTCGAATGTTGTCTTTCCTATTCCACTTGTGATTAGCCAGAATTTTATAAATTTCGCCTCGATTAATGGCCCGCCCAAACTCTTTGACTAATGCTGCCTTCAATTGACTGTAACTTATAACGTCAGTTCTGTTCAATAAAAGGCGTGCGGTACCCGTTAACGAGTTACACAGAGAAGTGTATTGAAACAGTTCGTCAGCGGCGACCATATTCATCACACGGTCAAAATTTCGTAGGAAGTCATATACACCGTATGCTCGGTTCTCGCCATCAAACTTCATTATAGCGTGTTCAATGTCACGAAAGGTCAATCGACTCGGGTGCTTGCACTTGTGTATCTCCAATCTGCGATGAACCGCCATTTTCTAAAATTTCAATCCCATGCTGAAGTTTTAATAACTCATGTTTTTTTCGTAGGATTTCTAGCTGAAGATCTAAATTAATGGCATCGTTAACACAGTCTTGTGCCGAAGTAACAACAGTATTAGTAGTCAGCTGAGTTTTATTAATATTAGCATCAGATTTGACTCCAGACCCCAATTTGGACTGGCAGTTCAATTTAACCTCAGCTTCAGATTTCGACCTCAGAATTGGCATCATTGTTAGGTCCTCTTTGAGATTTAAGGTTGGAACCGCAATCTCCAGGTTTAATACCAGCAGCAGAATCCACATGACTTATTACAGCGGCAGATGCAGCAGTAGATTTATTCGAGGATTCCTCGTCCGCTTTAACAGCATTAAAGACCAAAGCGTTATCATAAAGTTCTCGAAGGCGAAAAGATGAAGCGTTTCCCGGAACTTCTACCCCAGCATTTTTTAAAGCATCCAAAAGTTGCTGCTTGGATAATCGGGACGACATTCTCCAGTATTTGTTTTAAAAATACCCTACACCTGAGCTGTAAACTTGTAGGTTTTTGGTTGTATTTTCATATAGACTTATAATATATGAAAATAGTTTTGTGTCTTTTTTTGTTGAAATAAAAAAAAGTAATTCACATCTAGTTGCTTCTATATGTTTTTATGTATTTTTTTTTTCAGGAGCTCGAAAAATGATTAAAAGTTAAAGCTTGTGCTTTTTATTTTCGCGTCTCTAAAAATGTGTTTTTTTTACTTTCGCGTCTCGTTCTGTTGTCTTCGTTAAAATTCTTATAGTATAGAAGAATGATAAAATTAACTGAAGTTTAGAAGCTCTGTTTTGATTGGCCGATAGTGGGTTAGCGTTAAGTTTCTATTTAGAATCTCTTTGCATATTGGTCGATCAAAACATTGCCATCCAAAATGAATATTATTAGTGTCGGTCAAATTAAAGCATTGCCATCTAAAATAAATATTGTTAGTGTTGGTCAATCAAAGCATTACCATCTTAAATAAAGGTTATTAATGATTAAAAAGTAATTAATGATATAATAATAAATAGTAATCTTAATAATATTAAATAATAAATGAACAGAACTAAAATACAAGCAAAGGAATTTCTTAGAAATCTGGAAAGAATAAACAGTGACAGTGTTAAACAAATATCTTTTTCTAAAAAGTAAGCATCAATCAACACCCAAACTTCTCGAGAATCTTCATCATAATATCAATAGATAAAGATAGATAAAGGAAATTTAAGCATCAACCAACATCAATATCAACTTCTCCAGAATCTTCATCATGATATCAACTATTATGTAAGATTATTTTTAAATTTATTTTTTTATTTAACATTATTTTAACAAAGAAAAAGTGAAAAGAATTACAAATTTACATAGGTCCTTAAAATTAGAAATTTTATTTATTTATTTTTGTTTTGTTGGTTGCGACTACTAAGTTAACCATTTCCAATCACTGAAGACGAAACTATAGGACAATTGACGGAAAGACTGAGTAGGTCATTAACGATGACACAAAACGCCACGACCAGTTCAGTTAACGTCCCTTCAGGACTCAACACTATTCAGAAGAACCAGATAAGGGAAATACTAAATGAGGTACTAAATACACAACATGATCCTTTGCTAGATGTAGAGGTGGATCAACCTGTTGGAACCATTACGAGGTTAGAGGAATTAGATAAAATCCCGGACATAGTTAGGTCATTGTGAGATTTTTCTGGACAACCAGGGGAATTTAGCTCCTGGCGCAAATCTGTCGATAGGATAATGGAATTGTACCAACCTCTTCACGGGACAGGTATGTTTTATGCCATATTACGACTTAGTCTCATCTCATCGAACTGTTCGGACGTGTTTTTTTTAGTGCGGCTGAATTTTCGGTGAAAAAAATCGTAATAGGTGAAAAAAGTGTAAAAAAGTTGAAATTAAACAAAAAAGTGAAAAAAAAAATCGTAATAGGTTAAAATATATAAAAAAAAAAAAACATTAAAAATCGTATAAAAACTGTATGAGTGTTCCTCTCAGATGTAATTCTGAGAAAGAGCTTCGCTCAACTAGAAAAACTAAATGGGTCTCTGAGGAAGAATCCATAAAAAAATCTCTGGAGAATTTTCTCACTACAAGAGCCGTAGAACGGCGTCGTTCCTGTTCGCCCAATATAGTGATTTCAACAGATGAGAAAACATCATCTTCATCAAATAGTGCAGTGAAACCCAAAAAACAAGTAGGTATGGATAAGTACATAACCGTTCTCAAGCGACAGAGGAGTCCGAAGTCTGCTCAAGTGTCATCAAATGCAAAAGCTCCTAAGACCGTGAGTAATGATCAAAATAGGTTTGCTCTCCTCCAGACGGATGAGCCAGAACTTCCGAAGAAGACGTTTAAGCCCCCACCAATTTATCTGAGAGAGCCGACTTCCAGTAAATTGGTACAAGGAATTGTTGCTGTAATAGGTGAAAACATGTTTAGCGTAACCTCAATGAAACATGGAAATATATGCGAGACAAAGATACAAGTGAATAGGGAAGATGATTTTCGAAAATTGTCCAACCAGCTGGAAAGGGAGACTAGGGATTTCTATACCTACCAGCTCAAAAGCGCAAAAGGACTTCAAGTCGTTCTAAAGGGTATAGACCCATGTGTTGATCCCGCGGAGATAAAAACCGGTTTAATGGACAAAGGGTTCAAAATCAAGAGCGTAGTGAATATTAGAAACCGTGAAAAGATCCCTCAGCCCATGTTCAGGGTAGAATTGGAACCTGGAGATGTTGTCTTAAAGAAAAATGAGTCCCATCCCATCTACAATCTGATGTACCTTCTGCATCGTAGAATCACCGTGGAAGAACCACATAAGCGTCAGGGACCCGTCCAGTGTCTCAACTGTCAAGAATTTGGTCACACCAAGGCGTATTGTAAATTGCCGACAGTTTGTGTTGCGTGTGGGGAGCTACATGCAACTGCTCAATGTGATAAGCCGAAAACTGATTCAAAAATCAAAAAATGCAGTAACTGCGGAGGTAATCATACCGCAAATTATAGAGGTTGTCCAATTTACACTCATTTGAAAGCCATAAGTACCAACAAGACGTCAGTATTACCTGATCATCGTCAACAGCCTATTTTGGCATCGAGTGACAATTTCCCGCAATTGTTACGGTCCACTAGTCATGTAAACGCGCCTAGTTCTAGACAAGTTTCTTACGCTAACGTGGTTAAATCTAATATGCCAGGTTTGGAGCAGGCACCTAAATCACAATATTACGAGCCTAATATTAACACTCTAGAGACTACATTGCAGACACTTGTCCAAACCATGAACACTTTTACGACCACTATGACATCCATGATGCAGGAAATGCTGAAAATGCAATCCACTATCTTACAAGCCATTTTAAAGAAATGATTTGTTTAAAAATTTGTTTTTGGAATGCGAACGGCCTCCGCCAACATAAAAACGAACTAGAACACTTCCTGATGGATAAGCAGATTGATGTCATGATGATTGCTGAAACTCACTTGACGGCGACAGAGTACTTCAAAATTAATGGCTACATGTTGTATGATACTAAAGATCCCCGCGGAAGAGCATGTGGAGGATCGGCAATTCTTATAAAGAACAGAATAAAACATTATTTAATGAACAACATATGTGAGGATTACCTACAAGCAACAAACATTTGTATTGAATTCTGTCAATACAATTTTGTTTTATCATCAATTTATTCGCCGCCTCGATTTTCAATAAAAGAACACCAATACTACAGCTTCTTCAATTCCCTTGGAGCTAGATTTTTAGTTGCTGGTGACTTTAACGCCAAACACACTTTTTGGGGTTCACGTCTGGTGACCCCGAAGGGTCGTGAACTCTTCAACACCATTGCCAAAATGGGATTAGATGTACTCTCAAGCGGGCATCCCACCTACTGGCCGACGGACCGACGGAAGATTCCCGATGTTATTGACTTCGGAGTAGTAAAAAATATCCCTGTAGAATCGATACAAGTGGAGCCTTCATTAGACTTGTCTTCAGATCACTCTCCTTCTATTATTTCAATGCGTTTCCTTCAAGGGAATGGCTCTCCATTTCGGGACATATCTAAAACCAGAGTAAGTTGGATAAAGTATAAAAAGTATTTAAGTTCCCACTGCACGGAAAATGTAGTGTTGAGAACTACCGAGGATATTGATGGGTCGATTGGCAAGTTTACTGAGGACATACGAAGAGCTGTACATCACGCCTCCACATACGACGTTGAGTGCAGAAGTGGGACAAATAGAACTTATTTCGCTGAACTCGAGCATCTCCTGTCAGAAAAAAGAAGAGTTAGAAGAGAGTGGCAAATCCACAGGTCTCCTGAACTGAAAGCTAGGCTACGGGTATGCAGAGATATACTAAGAAATTTCTTAGAAACCCAAAGAATGGCTTCACTTAAATCTTACTTGGAGGGTCTTGATAGTACCCCACAGTCTGACTATTCGTTATGGAAGGCGGCACGAGGTTTAAAAAGACCGGTTAGAGGAAAGCCCCCTCTGCGAAATCCGACTGGTGACTGGGCTAGAAATGATTCTGAGAAGGGGACTTTATTTGTTAACCATTTGAGAAATGTGTTTACTATAAACAACTCAAATAATGCATCTGATTTGCCTCCACTCGTTATTAGACCTCCTGTGCCTCTAAGACTTAGCTTTAATGATGTTCAAAGCGCTATTGGTACTCTGAATCTTAAAAAAGCTCCAGGTATGGATAAAATCAGCAACAAAATGCTTGTGGAGTTACCTCGTGTAGCTAGAAAAATTATCCTATTTATTTTCAATGCTATTTTACGCCTAGAATACTATCCTGCAGATTGGAAGGTATCTATGATTACCATGATTCCTAAGCCAGGGAAGGATCCCACTAAAGTAGAGTCATATAGGCCAATTAGTCTACTGCCGACAATTTCAAAACTGTTTGAAAAATTGTTATTGGCTAAGTTGATTCCAATTCTGAACGACACTCAATGTATCCCAAATCACCAATTCGGGTTCAGAGCTAAACACAGTACCATCGAACAAACACACAGATTGGTAAATGTGATAAGACGGTCGTTTGAAGAGAAAAAATACTGCTCCGCCCTTTTCATTGATGTGTCGCAAGCGTTCGACAAAGTTTGGCATGACGGTTTAATGCACAAAATAAAATTAACTCTGCCTGCTAACACCCATAAACTCATGGAAAGTTATTTATACGGTCGCAAATTTACAATCAAAGAAGGCGATTTTTTAAGTCCCGCTCAGCCAATTAAAGCAGGAGTACCCCAGGGTAGCATACTGGGTCCAACTTTATATTTGATTTATGCATCCGATATGCCGTTAGACCCCATAATACATACTTCAACTTTTGCAGACGATACAGCCTTTATTAGCGTTCATAAGGACCATCAAATAGCATCACAGAACTTGCAGAAATATGTTTATAAGCTAGAGAATTGGCTTGAGCTGTGGAAAATCAGGGTTAACGAACAGAAATGTATTCATATAACTTTCACATTGCGAAAAGATACCTGCTCGTTCATCAGAATAAATAATCAAATTATCCCGCAACACAATGAAGTCAAATACCTCGGAATCCACCTCGATCGTCGTTTAACTTGGAAGTCTCATATCGACGCAAAGCTTACCCAGATGAGATTAAAAGCAATGCACATTAATTGGCTAATCGGCAGAAATTCTACATTAAAGTTGGATTGCAAACTTTTGTTGTACAATGCAATTCTAAAGCCAATCTGGTGTTATGGAATTCACTTATGGGGTACTGCCTCAGCATCCAACATTGAAAAAATTCAAAGGGGTCAAAATAAGATTCTACGTACAATTACTGCAGCTCCATGGTACGTTAAAAATTCTAGAATTCACAAAGATCTAGGCATTCCTTTGGTGAAAGTCGAAATTACAAAATACGCCTCAAAATATGTCAGCAAACTTGAACACCATCCAAACCCACTTGCACGAGACATCCTTAACTTTAGTGGCCATGTTCGGTTGAGAAGGAGGGATACCCTTGCTTTAACTCAAGCGCAAAACAGATGATTGTATCAGTGGATGTAAATTTGTTGTAGTATCATAATATTTTGTCTAGCACTGGCTGGACTTATTATTTTCTTTTAGTATTAAGATTCGAAAACTTATTGTCATTTCATTTCTGAAGATTCAATAAATAAATAAAATGTATTACAAAAAAAAAAAAAAAAAAAAAAAAAAAAAATATTACATACAATTCGGACGAAAATAGTGGGCGATGCAGATACTGCATTGGAATCTTATCGCACACCATTAGATTGGGGCAGGATAAAGAAATGCCTCATGATGCACTATTCCGACAAAAGGGATATTGGTACACCAGATTACCAAATGACCGCCCTCTGCCAGGATAACAGACCAATCACAGAATTCTATCAAGCTGTTTATCAGCATTTGTCGCTGATACTTCACAGAGTATCATGCCTAGATCTAGATGAAGGAAGCCTTCGTGTAATGACAAACACTTACAGAGATAAGGCTCTAGACACGTTCATTAGAGGTCTTAATGGAGATATCCCTCGATTACTAAGTGTTCGAGAGCCAACCTCATTGCCACAAGCTTTACATATTTGCCTAAAACTAAACAATATGACTTTCCGCATGAACTACGCGCATGGACAGACAACTAGAGGCAATACGCAAAAGGATAAAATTGGTGCAAGACCATACCTGGAAAATAAACCCAGATTCCATCCAGAGCTGCAGTAATTATCCGTAGAATTTTATTTTGACCCCTTTGAATTTTTTCAATGTTGGATGCTGAGGCAGTACCCCATAATTGAATTCCATAGCACCAGATTGGCTTTAGTATTGCATTGTTAAAAGTTTGCAATCCAATTTCAATGTAGAGTTTCTGCCGATTAGCCAATTAAGTTGCACTGTTTTTAATCTCATTTGTGTAAGTTTCGCTTTAATATGAGACTTCCAAGTTAAACGGCGGTCGAGGTGAATGCCGAGGTATTTGACTTCATTATGTTGAGGAATAATTTGATTATTTATTCTGATGGACGAGCAGGTATCTTTTCGCAATGTGAAAGTGATATGAATACATTTTTGTTCATTTACCCTGATTTTCCAAAGCTCTAGCCAATTCTCTAGTTTATAAACATAATTCTGCAAATTCTGTGATGCAACTTGGTGGTCCTTATGGACGCTGACAAAGGCTGTATCGTCTGCAAAAGCTGACGTGTGGATTTTGGGGTCTGACGGCATGTCGGAGGCATAAATCAAATATAAAGTAGGGCCCAGTATGCTACCCTGTGGCACTCCTGATTCAATTGGCTGAGCGGTACTTAAAAAATTACCTTCTTTTATTTTAAATTTGCGACCGTATAAATAACTTTCCATGAGTTTATGGGTGTTAGCAGGCAGAGTTAATTTAATTTTGTGCATTAAACCGTCATGCCAAACTTTGTCGAACGCTTGGGATACATCAATGAAAAGGGCGGAGCAGTATTTTTTATCTTCAAACGACCCTTTTATCACATTTACCAATCTGTGAGTTTGTTCGATGGTACTGTGTTTAGCTCTGAATCCGAATTGATGATTTGGAATACATTCAGTGTCATTCAGAATTGGAGTCAACTTAGTCATTAACAATTTTTCGAACAGTTTAGAAATTGTCGGCAGTAGACTAATTGGCCTATATGACTCTACTTTAGTGGGGTCCTTCCCTGGCTTAGGAATCATAGTGATCATAGACACCTTCCAATCTGCAGGATAGTATTCTAGGCGTAAAAAAGCGTTGAAGATAAAGAGGATAATTCTTCTTGCTACACGAGGTATCTCCACAAGCATTTTATTGCTGATTTTATCCATACCTGGAGCCTTTCTAAGGTTCAGAGTACCAATAGCGTTTTGGACATCACGAAAGTTTAGTCTTAGAGGTACAGGAGGTCTTATAACAAGTGGTGGCAAATCATGCAACACATTTCTCAAATGGTTAACAAATAATGTCCCTTTCTCTGAATCATTTCTAGCCCAGTCACCAGTCGGATTTCGCAGAGGAGGCTTTCCTCTAACTGGTCTTTTTAAACCTCGTGCCGCCTTCCATAACGAATAGTCAGATTGTGGGGTACTATCAAGACCCTCCAAGTAAGATTTAAGTGAAGCCATTCTTTGGGTTTCTAAGAAATTTCTTAGTATATCTCTGCATACCCGTAGCCTAGCTTTCAGTTCAAAAGACCTGTGAATTTGCCACTCTCTTCTAACTCTTCTTTTTTCTGACAGGAGATGATCGAGTTCAGCGAAATAAGTTCTAATTGTCCCACTTCTGCACTCAACGTCGTATGTGGAGGCGTGATGTACAGCTCTTCGTATGTCCTCAATAAACTTGCCAATCGACCCAGCAATATCCTCGGTAGTTCTCAACACTACATTTTCCGTGCAGTGGGAACTTAAATACTTTTAATACTTTATCCAACTTACTCTGGTTTTAGAGATGTCCCGAAATGGAGAGCCATTCCATTGAAGGAAACGCATTGAAATAATAGAAGGAGAGTGATCTGAAGACAAGTCTAATGAAGGCTCCACTTGTATCGATTCTACAGGGATATTTTTCACTACTCCGAAGTCAATAACATCGGGAATCTTCCGTCGGTCAGTAGGTGGGATGCCCGCTTGAGAGTACATCTAATCCCATTTTGGCAATGGTGTTGAAGAGTTCACGACCCTTCGGGGTCACCAGTCGTGAACCCCAAAAAGTGTGTTTGGCGTTAAAGTCACCAGCAACTAAAAATCTAGCTCCAAGGGAATTGAAGAAGCTGTAGTATTGGTGTTCTTTTATTGAAAATCGAGGCGGCGAATAAATTGATGATAAAACAAAATTGTATTGACAGAATTCAATACAAATGTTTGTTGCTTGTAGGTAATCCTCACATATGTTGTTCATTAAATAATGTTTTATTCTGTTCTTTATAAGAATTGCCGATCCTCCACATGCTCTTCCGCGGGAATCTTTAGTATCATACAACACGTAGCCATTAATTTTGAAGTACGCTGTCGCCGTCAAATGAGTTTCAGCAATCATCATGACATCAATCTGCTTATCCATCAGGAAGTGTTCCAGTTCGTTTTTATGTTGGCGGAGGCCGTTCGCATTCCAAAAACAAATTTGTAAACAAATCATTTCTTTAAAATGGCTTGTGAGATAGTGGATTGCATTTTCAGCATTTCCTGCATCATGGATGTCATAGTGGTCGTAAAAGTGTTCATGGTTTGGACAAGTGTCTGCAATGTAGTCTCTAGAGTGTTAATATTAGGCTCGTAATATTGTGATTTAGGTGCCTGCTCCAAACCTGGCATATTAGATTTAACCACGTTAGCGTAAGAAACTTGTCTAGAACTAGGCGCGTTTATATGACTAGTGGACCGTAACAATTGCGAGAAATTGTCACTCGATGCCAAAATAGGCTGTTGACGATGATCAGGTAATACTGACGTCTTGTTGGTACTTATGGCTTGCAAATGAGTGTAAATTGGACAACCTCTATAATTTGCGGTATGATTACCTCCGCAGTTACTGCATTTTTTTATTTTTACGTCAGTTTTGGACTTATTACATTGAGCAGTTGGATGTAGTTCCCCACACGCAACACAAACAGACGGCAATTTACAGTACGCTTTGGTGTGGCCAAATTCTTGACAATTAACACACTGGACGGGTCCAATGCGCTTATGCGGTTCCTCCACGGCAATTCTACGATGCAGAAGATAAATGAGATTGTAGATTGGATGGGACTCGTTTTTCTTTAAGACAACATCTCCAGGTTCCAATTCTACCCTGAACATGGGCTGAGGGATCTTTTCACGGTTTCTGATATTCACTACGCTCTTGATTTTGAACCCTTTGTCCATTAAACCGGTCTTTATCTCCGCAGGATCAACACATGGGTCTATACCCTTTAGGACGACTTGGAGTCCTTTTGCGCTTTTCAGCTGGTAGGTATAGAAATCCCTAGTCTCCCTCTCCAACTGGTTGGATAATTTTCGAAAATCATCTTCCCTATTCACTTGGATCTTTGTCGCGCAGATATTTCCATGTGTAATTGAGGTTACGCTAAACATGTTTTCACCTATTACCGAAACAATTCCTTGTACCAATTTACTGGAAGTCGGCTCTCTCAGATAAATTGGTGGGGGCTTAAACGTCTTCTTAGGAAGTTCTGGCTCATCCGTCTGGAGGAGAGCAAACCTATTTTGATTATTACTCACGGTCTTAGGAGCTTTTGAATTTGATGACACTTGAGCAGACGTCGGGCTCCTCTGTCGCTTGAGAACGGTGATGTACTTATCCATACCTACTTGTTTTTTTGGTTTGACTGCACTATTTGATGAAGATGATGTTTTTTCATCTGTTGAAATCACAATATTGGGCGAACAAGAACGACGCCGTTCTACGGCTCTTGTAGTGAGAAAATTCTCCAGAGATTTTTTTATGGATTCTTCCTCAGAGACCCATCTAGTTTTTCTACTCGAGCTAAGCTCTTTCTCAGAATTACATCTGAGAGGAACACTCATACAATTTTTATGCGATTTATAGTGTTTTTTTAATTACCGATATTACCGTAGATTTTTTAACCTATTACGATTTTTTTCACTTTTTTGTTTTATTTCAACCTATTACACTTTTTCACCTATTACGATTTTTTCACCGAAAATTCAGCCGCACTAAAAATAACACGTCCGAACAGTTCGATGAGACGAGACTGAGTCATCTTCATGAGTGAGCATAATTCTTTTAAAGTCTGATTCATATACTCTGTACCCATATCAGTAACTATTTTCGCCATTGATCCATAGATTAGGATGAAGTTTTCTAAGATGGCTTTAGCTACGATTTTAGCAGATTTGTTAAGTACAGGTATAGTAACTAAATATTTAGTTAAATCGCACATAATTGTCACTGCGTATTCGTTTTGTGACTCAGATCTTGGTAGCGGACCGATAGTGTCAATAATGACAATATCAAACGCTTTCGCAGGTGTAGGTGTAAGAACAAGAGGTTCTTTCCCTTTGACAACAGTTTTATTCATTTTGCATGCTTGACATTTTTTGACGTATTTTGCTATGTCTCTAGTCATGCCTTTCCAATGGTATTGAAGTCTAATTTTCTTTATCATGCGAGTTATGCCTGGATGTCCTCCTGTAATAGGATCATCGTGATATTTTTGCATAATTCGCAATTTTTCAGAATCACTCGAAACTTTCGTTAGTTTCGGTACGAGCACAATTGTTAAATTTGAATCTTGCAAGATTTCATTACCTTTACTTTTGAAGGTTTCAAAATTAGTTCCTAGGTAAATAAGCATACTGTCATCTAGTGAGAGTAGCAGTTTATCGAGACCAATATTATTAGCTATTTTTTTCAAGCTTTAGAAAGAGGTGACCTAGGTCGACATTTCTATTAATAACAAAGTCCTTCAACTTAAAATCGGAAATTACTTGCTTTCCTTTATGGATAATTACTTTATCCTTAGTAAAATACAATCGAGGTATTTTACGGTGCTCCTGGACATTTATAGCCTCATATACATTAAATTTATTAGATTCTGTATGCGGTGTAGAGATATTATTCTTACTTATTCCGCTTGTTTTAGACTGAAGTCTGGTTGTTACCTTCAGTACGTTATTGACTTCAATATTTTTTATATCCTGAAACTCTATTCGTGACAGCGCGTCTGCCACTGTATTTTCCTGACCCCTAATGTATTCGACTACAAAGTCGTATTCCACGAGGTCAAGTCTCATACGCATGAGCTTTGAGGACGGATTCTTTAAATTAAATAGGTAGGTAAGTGGTCTGTGATCACTTTTTTTTTTTTTTTTTTTTTTTTTTTTTTTTTTTTTTTTTATTAGCTTTTAGTTATTTATTGAATCTTCATATTTTGAACTAACAATAAGTTTTCAAATCTTAATACTAAAAAGAAAATAATAAGCCCAGCCAGTGCTAGACAAAAAATTTTTATGATACTACAAAAATTTCATATCAACTGATCAAGTCATCTGTTTTGCGCTTGAGTTACAGCAAGGGTATCCCTCCTTCTCAACCGACTGTGGCCACTAAAGTTAAGTATGTCTCGTGCAAGTGGGTTTGGATGGTGTTCAAGTTTGCTGACGTACTTTGACGCATATTTTGTAAATTCGACGTTTACTAATGGCACGCCTAGATCTTTGTGGATTCGAGAATTTTTAACATACCATGGAGCTGCAGTAATAATACGTAGAATTTTATTTTGACCCCTTTGAATTTTTTCAATGTTTGATGCTGAGGCAGTACCCCATAATTGAATTCCATAGCACCAGATTGGCTTTAGTATTGCATTGTACAACAAAAGTTTGCAATCCAATTTCAATGTAGAGTTTCTGCCGATTAGCCAATTAAGTTGCACTGCTTTTAATCTCATCTGAGTAAGTTTTGCGTCGATATGAGACTTCCAAGTCAAACGGCGGTCGAGGTGAATGCCGAGGTATTTGACTTCATTGTGTTGCGGGATAATTTGATTATTTATTCAAATGAACGAGCAGGTATCTTTTCGCAATGTGAAAGTTATATGAATACATTTTTGTTCGTTAACCCTGATTTTCCAAAGCTCTAGCCAATTCTCTAGCTTATAAACATAATTCTGCAAATTCTGTGATGCAACTTGGTGGTCCTTATGGACGCTGATAAAGGCTGTATCGTCTGCAAAAGTTGACGTATGGATTTTGGGGTCTGACGGCATGTCGGAGGCATATATCAAATATAAAGTAGGACCCAGTATGCTACCCTGTGGCACACCTGATTCAATTGGCTGAGCGGTACTTAAAAAATCACCTTCTTTGATTTTAAATTTGCGACCGTATAAATAACTTTCCATGAGTTTATGGGTGTTAGCAGGCAGAGTTAATTTTATTTTGTGCATTAAACCGTCATGCCAAACTTTGTCGAACGCTTGGGACACATCAATGAAAAGGGCGGAGCAGTATTTTTTATCTTCAAACGACCCTCTTATCACATTTACCAATCTGTGAGTTTGTTCGATGGTACTGTGTTTAGGTCTGAATCCGAATTGATGATTTGGAATACATTCAGTGTCATTCAGAATTGGAGTCAACTTAGTCATTAATAATTTTTCAAACAGATTTGAAATTGTCGGCAGTAGACTAATTGGCCTATATGACTCTAGTTTAGTGGGGTCCTTCCCTGGCTTAGGGATCATGGTAATCATAGATACCTTCCAATCTGCAGGATAGTATTCTAGGCGTAAAATAGCATTGAAAATAAAGAGGATGATTCTTCTAGCTACACGAGGTAACTCCACAAGCATTTTGATGCTGATTTTATCCATACCTGGAGCTTTTTTAAGATTCAGAGTACCAATAGCGCTTTGAACATCATTAAAGCTAAGTCTTAGAGGTACAGGAGGTCTAATAACGAGTGGAGGCAAATCAGGTGCATTAGTTGAGTTGTTTATAGTAAACACATTTCTCAAATGGTTAACAAATAAAGTGCCTTTCTCGGAATCATTTCTAGCCCAGTCTCCAGTCGGATTTCGCAGAGGAGGCTTTCCTCTAACTGGTCTTTTTAAACCTCTTGCCGCCTTCCATAGCGAATAGTCAGATTGTGGGGTACTATCAAGACCCTCCAAGTAAGATCTAAAAGAGGCCGTTCTTTGGATTTCTAAGAAATTTCTTAGTATATCTCTGCATTCTCGTAGCCTAGATTTCAGTTGAGGAGACCTGTGAATTTGCCACTCTCTTCTAACTCTTCTTTTTTCTGTCAGGAGATGATCGAGTTCAGCGAAATAAGTTCTGTTTGTCCCACGTCTGCATTCAACGTCATATGTGGAGGCGTGATGTACAGCTCTTCGTATTGCCTCAGTAAACTTGCCAATCGACCCATCAATATCCGCGGTAGTTCTCAACACAACATTTTCCGTGCAGTGGGAACTTAAATACTTTTTATACTTTATCCAACTTACTCTGGTTTTAGATATGTCCCGAAATGGAGAGCCATTCCCTTGAAGGAAACGCATTGAAATAATAGAAGGGGAGTGATCTGAAGACAAGTCTAATGAAGGCTCCACTTGTATCGATTCTACAGGGATATTTTTCACTACTCCAAAGTCAATAACATCGAGAATCTTCCGTCGGTCCGTCGGCCAGTAAGTGGGATGCCCGCTTGAGAGTACATCTAAGCCCATTTTGGTAATGGTGTTGAAGAGTTCACGACCCTTCGGGGTCACCAGACGTGAACCCCAAAATGTGTGTTTGGCGTTAAAGTCACCAGCAACTAAAAATCTAGCTCCAAGGGAATTGAAGAAGCTGTAGTATTGATGTTCTTTTATTGAAAATCGAGGCGGCGAATAAATTGATGATAAAACAAAATTGTACTGACAGAATTCAATACAAATGTTTGTTGCTTGGAGGTAATCCTCACATATGTTGTTCATTAAATAATGTTTTATTCTATTCTTTATAAGAATTGCCGAACCTCCACATGCTCTTCCGCGGGGATCTTTAGTATCGTAGAACTCGTAGCCATTAATTTTGAAGTACCCTGTCGACGTCAAGTGAGTTTCAGCAATCATCATAACATCAATCTGCTTATCCATCAGGAAGTATTCCAGTTCATTTTTATGTTGGCGGAGGCCGTTCGCGTTCCAGAAACAAATTTTTAAATAAATCATTTCTTTAAAATGGCTTGCAAGATAGTGGATTGCATTTTCAGCATTTCCTGCATCATGGATGTCATGGTTGTCGTAAAAGTGTTCATAGTTTGGACAAGAGTTTGCAATGTTGTCTCTAGATTGTTGATATGCGGCTCAGAATATTGGAGTTTAGGTTCCTGCTCCAGACCTGGCATATTAGATTTAACGACGTTTGCGTAAGAAACTTGTCTAGAACTAGGCGCGTTTACATGACTAATGGACCGTAATAATTGAGGGAAATTGTCACTCGATGCTAAATTTGGCTGTTGAGGATGATTAGGCAATACTGACGTCTTGTTGGTTCTTATGCCTTTCAAATGAGTGTAAATTGGACAACCTCTATAATTTGCGGTATGATTACCTCCGCAGTTACTGCATTTTTTGATTTTTGAGTCAGTTCTCGACTTATCGCATTGAGCAGTTGCATGTAGCTCCCCACACGCAACACAAACTGTCGGCAATTTACAATACGCCTTGGTGTGACCAAATTCTTGATAGTTGAGACACTGGACGGGTCCCTGACGCTTATGTGGTTCTTCCACGGTGATTCTACGATGGAGGAGGTACATCAGATTATAGATGGGATGGGACTCGTTTTTCTTTAAGACAACATCTCCAGGCTCCAATTCTACCCTGAACATGGGCTGAGGGATCTTTTCACGGTTTCTAATATTCACTACGCTCTTGATTTTGAACCCTTTGTTCATTAAACCGGTCTTTATCTCCGCAGGATCAACACATGGGTCTATACCCTTTAGAACGACTTGGAGTCCTCTTGCGCTTTTGAGCTGGTAGGTATAGAAATCCCTGCTCTCCCTTTCCAGCTGGTTGGATAATTTTCGAAAATCATCTTCCCTATTCACTTGTATATTAGTCTCGCAGATATTTCCATGTTTCATTGAGGTTACGCTAAACATGTTTTCACCTATTACAGCAACAATTCCTTGTACCAATTTACTGGAAGTCGGCTCTCTCAGATAAATTGGTCTTCTTCGGAAGTTCTGGCTCATCCGTCAAACCTATTTTGATCATTACTCTCGGTCTTAGGAGCTTTTGCATTTGATGACACTTGAGCAGACTTCGGGCTCCTCTGTCGCTTGAGAACGGTGATGTACTTATCCATACCTACTTGTTTTTTGGGTTTCACTGCACTATTTGATGAAGATGATGTTTTATCATCTGTTGAAATCACTATATTGGGCGAACAGGAACGACGCCGTTCTACGGCTCTTGTAGTGAGAAAATTCTCCAGAGATTTTTTTATGGCTTCTTCCTCAGAAACCCATTTAGTTTTTCTAGACGAGCTAAGCTCTTTCTCAGAATTACATCTGAGAGGAACACTCATACAGTTTTTAGACGATTTTTAATGTTTTTTTTTTTATATTTTAACCTATTACGAGTTATTTTTTCACTTTTTGTTTAATTTCAACTTTTTACACTTTTTCACCTATTACGATTTTTTCACCGAAAATTCAGCCGCACTAAAAGTAACACGTCCGAACAGTTCGATGAGACGAGACTGAATGTGATCACTTTGAATTATAAACTTTGTGCCATAAATGTATGGTCTAAAATGTTTTATTGCCCAGTGAATTGCAGTTAATTCCTGCTCTATAGTAGATTTATTACTTTCACCTTTAGTGAAAGATCTAGAGGCGTATGAAATTGGCATTAGAATACCTTGTTTTTCTTGGCTAAGCACAGCTCCACAAGTGTGTTTGCTTACGTCTGTTGTTATATAAAAAATTTTAGAAAAATCAGGGTATTGTAGAATTTTAGGGCTTAGTAATTGGGTTTTTAAATACTGGAAAGAATTTTCACAATCCTGGTTCCATTCAAAAGGTACATTTTTTCTAGACAATCTTGTTATGTGTCTTGATGATTCAGCAAAATTTGGTATGAACCTTCGGTAATAATTACAAAAGGCTACAAAGCGTTTAGCTTCATCACCATTCTTTGGCGTTGGATAGTTTTCTACTATAGAAAATTTGCTATCATCAGGCAATATACCTTGATCGGTACATTTGTGGCCTAAAAATGTAACTTGAGTGCAGAAGAATGAACATTTATCTGGGTGCAATTTCAGATTGTATTTTCTGCATAACTCAAATACGTTTTTTAAATTACGTAACATATGTTCCTTAGAACAACCAATCACTACTAGGTCGTCCATATACACGAATGCTTGTGCTGGAGACAGGCCCGAAAATGCTAATGACATCATACGTTGGAAAGAGTTAGGAGCTATTTTAATACCATACGGCCATCTTTTAAATCTGAAAGATCCTTTATCCGTTGAAAAGGATGTTATATCTCTAGATTCTTCTTCACGTTCTATTTGGTGAAAGCCTGACATCAGGTCAAGACAAGAGAAGAATTTAGCTCTACCTAATTGATCAAGAATATCGTCTATACGAGGCAATGGGAATTTATCAGCCACTATATTTTTGTTAACCGCTCTGTAGTCTACTACTAATCTCCATCTCTTCTGAGTGGTACCGGGTAGCGGTTTCTTTGGTACTAAGAGAATTGGGCTATTGTGATCTGAAATAGATGGTTCAACAATATCGTCTTTAATTAGCTTATCAACCTGTTTGTTTACTTCTTCCTTTTGAGAATGAGGAATTCTATAGTTTTTTATGTAAACTGGTTGAGTGTCATTGATTCTAAGCTTTTGTTTATAAAAATTGTTGACCGATATGTGTTCAGATTCTAACGCAAAGATATCTATAAATTCCTTACATAACAGTTTTAGATTTTTTCTACAAATGATGGAAAGTTTTTTGAAAGCCTTTCCAATTTCTCTTTGGATTTGGTCGGTATAAAGTTCTGAGTTACTATTTTGTAGTTTGCGAGTGTTTCTGTAACGAGTTTAACATCGTGAATTATTAAATCATTTTCAGTGGTATTGACTATCTTGACTAAAGGGTTTGATGTGGAGGTTATTGTGTTGGCGACGTAAACGCCGTTTTGGATTGTTTGATATGGTACCAAAACATTTTGTTCAGATGAATTTATTGGTACTGATCTTATTACTTCGGATCTTGCAGGTATTGCTATAGAATTTATAGTGGGACCATTTCTAATTGGTATTCCAATGTCATGATCAATTTCATTTGATCGAATAATTATTTGGTCTCTATTGTTGGAATATTCTAGTATACAATTATACTTTCGTATAAAATCCATTCCAATAATTCCATCTGGTTGAATTTTAAAATCATCCTTAACTACATGAAATGTATGTTTTATAAGGTATCTGTCTATTTTTAATTCACATTGAACACTACCTAGTGTTGAAATTATACCATGGCCTATTCCATTAAGATTTTTTCTGTTATGTACATTTATAGACTGATCTAAAACTTGGTTGTGCTTGATAATTGAAATATCAGCGCCAGTGTCTATTAAGAAAACTGAAGTCGTGTCATTGAGAGTAGTTCTACAGCGTAGGTAGCTACATAAATTCAAATTGATATTGTAGGTTTTTATTGAATACTTAGGGGTCCTTGCCCGTTTCCCGAGTCATTTTCTGTCAAACTATTAACGTTTCTATTTTGGTAATTATTGCGGTTTCTGTTACCGTTACCATTATTATTGTTACTGTTGTTGTTGTAGTTATTGTTATGATTATTATTCCTATTTTGGTTCCTATTTTGATTTAAATTTCTGTTTTGGTTTGAATTTTGGTTAAAGTTTCTATTTTGCTTAAAGTTTCTATTTTGATTAAAGTTTCTATTTTGGTTATAGTTTCTATTTTGGTTGCTACTGTTGTAACCTTGGCTTCTGTTACCATAGGTAAGAATTGAATTTTCTTGACCATATGCTTCGGTACAACTAGTTATGAATTTAGTCAAAACTTCATTCATATTTGTAAAGGTCGCTGATTCCATGATCAGTTTGACACTTTCGTTTGAACTATTTTTGGTAATGGCTGTAACAGCCGAACGTGTCGCATACTTGTTGGCTACCTCATGAGGTAATCCATCTCTGATGTAGGCAGTCTCGAGTTTTTTAGTTAACTCCTCCATTTCCTTGGCATAAGAATTAACATTTTTGCCACTTTGCCTGACGCTCATTAAATTGGCAGTCAGAACGTCTACGGACTCTCCTTTTACTGAGCTTTTTAGTTTTGATGCTATTTCTTCCAAGCTTGATTCTGAGGAAATTAAATTCCTAGCGGTACCTTTTAATTTTGTTTTTATTAGGTTTACCGCTACTGATTCATGATTTTCTTTTATTGAATCAACTAGGTTTATAGCGTCAATAAAGCTTTGTAAATTCTCAGAGGTTCCATCAAATTCTGGGAGTAGCCTGGAGGCAGTATTTAAAAACTCAACAAGTGTTTGCGGCATGATTGTGGATACTGTTTGATAATGACTTGTGGAAGCTCGAGGTACTGAAATATCGATCTCGGTACTAGGTTTGTACTCAAAAGTTATTTGTTCATGTATTGAAATCGGAATTGAAACGTCGATTCCCTTTTTACTACAAACTAGAATAGCTTTTTCTCTTAAATCCAAGAAAAAAGCGTCCGCAGCCACCTGGTGCGTCTTTAATAGTCTAAAATAGTTCGCATTAAAGAGAACTCTTACACTTTCGAGTGTTTTTAGTAAGTTAGATGTATGTTTCCTGATCGTCTCGGGCTTCGTGTCCCGATCGATATTTAAACATTTATGGATTTTCAAAAATGATTCCTTATAGTTTCGGGCTTTTTGCAAAATATACTCCCATTCCATGAAAAAATAATTTGTAGGATGTCTGGGGCTTTAAAATTAATATTTTGGATAGTTATACCTTATCTATATAGTCTACAGATGCTAACCTTCTGGCATAGCTCTTCTTTATAGAGCGTTTATGCAATTGATATAGACTGATAAGTATCTGCAGTGCTATTAAAGCAATAAGGATAATCAGATAGTTGGTAGGGCTTTCTACCTTTACTATAATGTCATTAACCACGTTAGCGTTAGGATTCTCTATTTTTGATTCCTTTCCGCCCATGGTGGGAGATGATGTAAATAAATAAAGAATAATCAAATAAACAAATGATCTTTTATTACATGGTGGTCATGTAAAACTATATCAATGGGAAAAGAAGACTTCACTAAATTCCTTGATTGTAGATACAATGACCAACTTACATCTTCATTATCAAACGGCGACGTAAAAGTAATGGATTTGGAGATATTACCTATGAGGATATGTAACAAGAGGATTTTAGGTAATATAACCGCCAAATAACATGTCAAAGCAAATAAACGGCCGTCTGAAGCGAAAAATTCAGAGTCAAGGAAGGCAAAGGAAAGCCTATGATTCTGATTCAGACGAATGTATGTAACAAAAATATTTCATATCACAATTTTAAATTAAACAATTCCAAAGGAATTAACAATCAACGTAATCATTCATTATATATGTATAAATATTTATCTCATATTATGCAAAAAGGAGCAATAATTATGAAGACAGATGATTAATGCATAAATTAAAGGATGGTGAAGTTAAGTCTTACACCGATCAAAAATATGAAGTTCATAATATTTTATAGGGTATAACTAATTATTTTATTGAAAAGTGTTATAAGAAGCTAAGCTTTTTAGAACTGTCTTTTGTCCGTCAGTGACTTAACCGTTTACATTAACAAATGGCAAGTTTACAATGTATTACTTAGACTAAGTTTAAGACGGTAAGTCACTTGTTAGTAATGGTCTTATTGTATTAGGACGTATTAGTTATTCAATGGAGCTCATGTCATTGCGATCGCCACCATGTTTTTGCAGGGTGGATAATGGCAATGGCATGCGCCGGTCATCACCAATTGATGAACGAAACGGTTGTATGTATACTTTTGTTTTATACCAAATGCAGGGACACGTATTTATGCACCGGTTATTTAGTTTTTAGGAATGGTTTTTTATTTAATTATAATTTTTAATTTGATTATACCATTTTCCTTGATGGTGGTTTATTAATTAATTTTTCATAGTTATTAGTGTTAGTTATTAATATTTATATATAATAAATCATTAGTTTAAATAAAATAAAATATAAATATGTATTTTTATTCGACCTTTTTTATTTATTTTATTACTTATTTTTCAAGCTTAAGGTCTTTCTTTTAAATATAAAAACTTTTTAACGTTTATTTAAAACCAATATTTCGGCACTTTCTTGAGTGCCTTCGTCAGGGTTTTTTTCTTTCTAATTTTACAAATTTTTAACAAATTATAACAAATTTAATAATAACTGACAAATTAAAAAAATTTTCAATTCAAAAAACAAAGAAATATTTTTCAAATTAAACTTGATCTATATGTAAATAAATTATTTTTTTAACTTCCGTTTCTGTTTTTATAAATTAAGTGTCTATAATTTTGTGCTACATTTTCAGTGTCTGACTTAAAATTAATTCTCGAAATTGTCGGAACCTTTATAATTTGTAACATTTCTAACATAAATCTACGTTTATAATTATTTTCTGTGTTTAAAACCGTTGTATTTTCAAAATCTGGATAATGGTTTAGATTATAATTATGATATTTAAGTTATTTTAATATTTTTATTTATTCACTATTTCGATATTTTTCAGGGTTATAATTTTATAAATTTCATATTTTGTAGAATTAAGAATTTTTAGTAATTTTTTTTTTGTAAATATTAATGCAGAATCTTTAAGAATTATTTTTTTTTAATTAAGGCTGAGTTACAAAACTCTATATAAAAATAACATTAACATTTAAATTCAAAAAACAAAGAAATATTTTTCAAATTAAACTTGATCTATATGTAAATAAATTATTTTTTTAACTTCCGTTTCTGTTTTTATAAATTAAGTGTCTATAATTATGATATTTAAGTTATTTTAATATTTTTATTTATTCACTATTTCGATATTTTTTCAGGGTTATAATTTTATAAATTTCATATTTTGTAGTATTAAGAATTTTTAGTAATTTTTTTTTTGTAAATATTAATGCAGAATCTTTAAGAATTATTTTTTTTTTTGAATTAAGGCTGAGTTACAAAACTCTATATAAAAATAACATTAACGTTTAACTTACTAAAACGTTTTCGGTTTATCAATTTGATGTTGTTGTTGTTGATTCTGTTCTGGATCTATCAAATAAGATGATGATGAAACCTATGGTGATGATGATCCATATCGACGACCATTGGGCCCGTGCAATTGTTGTTGCTGCCGCTGCTATTGTGGATAGTGCTTTGGCCGCACCAACATCTTCCTTCCGGGTAACTCGGCGTGTTACCCTTGTGTTTTAATTTTAATATAATAATAAATTGTTTTCATATTGTCACGAGTTACTTTGTTTTTTTTTTCTTGTTTAATAATATTCAAGTTTATCGTGTTTGTTTACATTTTTTTTTCAGATATTTTTTATAACAATTTATTTATTTATGATATACATTTATTGTTTATGATTGAAGAACACAATTAGGTATTTACTTTTTTTTGATAGTTTACAATTTTGTTAATTATTTCTCACAATAATTGCACAATTTAAGCAAAATCATGGTTACAGTATTTTTGAAATTTAATTTTGATTGATAAATTCGATTTGAACCAGAACTGTATGTATGTATTTCACTTGTGTTTTGTTGTAGTTTTTTCACTTGTTCTTGATATTTATTCTTGATACTGATATTAAAATTTTATTTATTTATTTTGGCAGGATCGCCATGTATTGTATTTTTAATTAAAACACTTTTTATTTTATTTATGGAACAGCCGCTTGTGCGACTGTTCATTTTCAGGCTTTATTATAGATTAATTCAATTCTTAAAAAGCTACTTAAAACGAGCTTACAATTATACAATAATTACTTATACATACTTAATACCTAACGTGGGAATATGCTGAGACAGCATACCACACGCTGTCCCACATTTATGCAGTGTGGACAATAATATCAACAAAGTGTTGATATTAAGTTACATACAGAAGGTATGGTAACTTCGACTAGTCAAACACACTACAGTTTATGGGTGTTAGCAGGCAGAGTTAATTTAATTTTGTGCATTAAACCGTCATGCCAAACTTTGTCGAACGCTTGGGACACATCAATGAAAAGGGCGGAGCAGTATTTTTTGTCTTCAAACGACCCTCTTATCACATTTACCAATCTGTGTGCTTAGCTCTGAATCCGAATTGATGATTAGGAATACATTCAGTGTCATTCAGAATTGAAGTCCACTTAGTCATTAACAATTTTTCGAACAGTTTAGAAATTGTCGGCAGTAGGCTAATTGGCCTATATGACTCCACTTTGGTGTGGTCCTTCCCTGACTTAGGAATCATAGTGATCAAAGACATCTTCCAATCTGCAGGATAGTATTCTAGGCGTAAAATAGCGTTGAAGATAAAGAGGATAATTCTTCTTGCTACACGAGGTAACTCCACAAGCATTTTATTGCTGATTTTATCCATACCTGGAGCCTTTCTAAGGTTCAGAGTACCAATAGCGTTTTGGACATCACGAAAGTTTAGTCTTGGAGGTCCAGGAGGTCTTATAACAAGTGGTGGCAAATCATATTCGTTATTATTTGAGTTGTTTATAGTAAACACATTTTTGAAATGGTTAACAAATAATGTCCCTTTCTCGGAATCATTTCTAGCCCAGTCACCAGTCGGATTTTGCAGAGGAGGTTTTCCTCTCACTGGTCTTTTTAAACCTCTTGCCGCCCTCCATAACGAGTAGTCAGATTGTGGGGTACTATCAAGACCTTCCAAGTAAGATCTAAGTGAGGCCGTTTTTTGGGTTTCTAAGAAATGTCTTAGTATATCTCTGCATTCCCGTAGCCTAGCTTTCAGTTCAGGAGACCTGTGAATTTACCACTCTCTTCTCATTCTTCTTTTTTCTGATAGGAGATGTTCGAGTTCAGAGAAATAAGTTCTGTTTGTCCTATTTCTACATTCAACGTGATAAGTGGAAGCGTGATGCACAGGTTGTCGAAGGTCCTCGGTAAAGTTGCCAATCGACTCATCAATATCGTCGGTAGTTCTCAACACAACATTTTCCGTGCAATGAGAACTTAAATACTTTTTGTATTTTATCCAACTTACTCGGGTCTTAGTCATGTTCATAAATGGAGAACCACACACTTGAGGGAAATGCATTGAAATGATAGTAGGAGAGTGATCTGAGGACAAGTCCAGTGAAGGATCCACATCTGTCCGAGTATCAGAAGAAATCTCTTGCAAACATAGTAGACAGACATAGGAATTTGTTCGCGGATACAGACGAAAGACTTACGTATACAACTAGGGTTGTAGGCGAGATAAGGACACAACTGACACACCTACATATTCAAAAAACTACCCTTATTTAATGTCCTTAAAAGGAGTTGTGGAGGAAGAAATTACTAGACCACTGAAGGACGGAATAATTCGACCATCGCGCTTCCCATATAACTCACCAATCTGAGTGGTTCCAAAAAACAGGATGCGTCTGGAAGAAAAAACTACAGGCTTGTAGTGGATTTCAGGAAGCTTAATTCCATAACTATTCCTGATAAGTATCCCATACTGGAAATAAACGATGTTCTTTCTCATCTTGGAGGTAACTAATATTTTACGACGATTGATCTGAAGAGCGGATTCCACCAGATACCCATTAGGGAAAAAGACATAGAAAAAACGGCGTTCTCCGTTAATAACGGAAAATACGAGTTCACAAGCCTACCGTTTGGGTTACAGAATGCTCCAGCTATATTCCAACGCGCCCTTGACGACATTCTAAGGGAACATATCAGCCGGATATGCTACGTCTATATAGACGATATCATTATTTTCAGCAAAGATGAGCTCTCACACTTGAGGCACCTTAATGATGTCTTCAAAACTTTGAATGCAGCTAACATGAAGGACCAGTTGGACAAGTGCGAATTCTTTAAAGAGGATGTCGAATTCCTCGGATTCATTGTTTCCTGCAATGGAATAAAAGCTAATCCAAAAAAATTGGAAGCAATTGTAAACTTTCCTTACCCTAGGAATATTAAAGAACTTCGATCATTCCTTGGCCTCTCAGGCTATTATAGGAGATTCATAAAGGGATACGCGGACATCGCTAAACTATTAACCAAACTCTTACGAGGAGAAGGAGGCATGATTTCCAAATCAGAGTCAAGCAGGAGAGAAATAAACCTCGACAACCCAGCAAGACTATTGACACATTAAAAAATGCCTTAGTATCCCAGGAGGTAATACTGTCATATCCAAACTTTGAAAATGCATTCCAGCTAACAACGGCTGCATCAAATGTGGCAATAGGAGCCGTATTGAGTCAGGACGACAGACCGATATCCTTCATTTCTAGAACACTAACAGAGACCGAGGAGAATTATGCAGCGAATGAAAAGGAGATGTTGGCGATAATTTGGGCTATGCCAAGCTTAAGACATTACCTATATGGATCGGCGAAAGTCATGATTTATACCGATCACCAACCTCTGACGTACGCTCTTAGCAGTAAAAATAATAATTCAAAAATTAAAAGATGGAAAGCGATTTTGGAGGAGTATAATTATGAGATCCAGTACAAACCAGGTAAAAGTAATGTGGTGGCAGACGCACTCTCAAGACCTCCAAAAACGAATATTAATTCTCTAACAGGAACTGTACCCAGCGGCGATAGTTCACCGGAGCAACTAATACCTAGTGTGGAAGGCCCCATTAATGCATTCAAGAACCAGATTTTTCTCGAAATTGACGACACTCCAACATGTGACTCTAAAATAATTTTCCCGGGATATCACAGACATCTGATAAAAGAACAGGACTACGACACGGGAAAACTAATATCCATACTGAAAAAATACTTAAATCCGTCGGTGATAAACTGCATAAAAGCCCCAGAATTCCTTATGAAAAATCCAACAATTATACCCATTGCATTTTAAAAATTTTAAAGTGCGCTTTACACAAAATTTCGTAGACGATATTCTATCGGAAATGGATCAGGAAACTCTGATCATAGAAACACATAAGCGTGTACATAGAAATGCAGTGGAAAACAAGAGTCAGATACTGGAGAAAACTTATTTTCCCAGTATGTTTTCCAAAATTAAGAGAATACTAAAGCTGTGTTCCACATGCAAAAGGAATAAATATAAGAGACACCCCAACCAACCGAAATTAAACGAGACACAAATACCAACCTTTCTTGGTCAAATCATCTACATTGACATTTTTTCAACTGACAAGAACAGACAAAAATTTTACAGGAAAAATCTATAGAAGATATTGGGAGACCTTTAAGAGATATTCTCTTTTTTATGGGGTACCCAAGACGGTCGTTATGGATAATGAAAAATCACTGAATTCTGCCTCAATACTCTTTATGTTGAAAGATGAATTGGGAATAGAAGTCTTTACAACACCACCCTATAGAAGTGAAGCAAATGGTCAGATCGAAAGATTCAATTCGACCTTGGCCGAAATTTTGAGATGTCTTAAGGACGAGGGGGTTTGTAGACATTTTGAGGAACTATTGGAACAATCTATCAATGAATACAACCATTCCATACATTCCACAATAGGTAGGACGGTAGACATGTTTTTCGGGAGGACAGTGGATTTTTCTCTAGGAAGCTACGAACGTACAAGACAGAATAACATCGAAAGGCTGAAAAGAAAACAGGAAAAGGACTTAGATTATGATAATAAAAACAAGACGGAAATTAAGCAATACATACCCGGACAGGAGATTTTCGTTAGAATAAATAAAAGACTTAGTACGTAACTGACCAAGAAGTTCAAACGGGAAATAGTAAAAGAAGATAGACATTCCACTGTAGTGACCGAGAACGGGAGTGTAACGATTCTTTGAAAATGAGGTGGTATCTTGAGAACAGAGCTACCCATTAATCCGGCCGTGCTCGTCATTGGGGGGGTGTGTTTTTTGTTCTCATACAATATAATATTATTAATTTTGAATCATTTACAAGTGATTTTACTTTAGGTAGCTATTTAATAACAAAGCAATTCATAATAACAAGAAGAAAGGAAAAAGGTTAATGATACTGGTATAGCATAAGATGGAATTTGCTATACCTATCTGATACCCACCCTCCATGCTGACAGAAAACAACATTATTTGTCAGCCCAAAAAAAATAAAAAAAAATAAACTACTCTAATTGACCCATACCTCAACTTCACCTTTCGTAATTATAATATTAATGATTAAAAATTTCATATTCGAGAATATAACAAAAAAAATAGAATTTGAATTTATATATCAAAAATTAAACAAAAAAAAGTTGGATTTAAATTAAAAACATAATTGAACAAAAAAAAATAAACACGAAAAGAATTATAAAATTACGTTATAAAGATTTAAATACAAAATTAAATTAAATTTAAGATCAAAATAAAGCTATATTGAATCAAATGTCACAAAAGTTAAACACGAAACTATTTATATGTATATGATATTACAGTCACCTCAGATGCTTAGATTAAAACGTTATTATGGCCAATGAGAATGTTTTTAATTCAAATGAATGTTTAGGGTGTAAAATCAGGTTAGCGACTATGCAGGATAAGAATATAGTTGAATTAATTAAACAAAGCAGGATATATATAGTTGACCAATTCCACCCCTTGTCAGGGTGGTTTCCCAATATCGATAACGCCAAAGATAAAGGATCAAAAATCTGCTGGTCAAACCGTTTAAAATTGATAAATTAATCCAGATCCGCAGGATATAAAAACAAGGCAATGGATATTTTCCTTTGTTTTCCTTTTTATACAAATGAGTATAAATCCGACATTCAAAGCCTTAATAAAAAAAATAAATCACAACTAATAAATTTCTAAATTTATCTAAATATATCCACAAGTTTTCTTACCAAAATTGTATAAAAATCTTCTTTTCGTTCCTTCAAATATAAAATAAGGATTTCCTTACAATCCTTTTCAATATTATAATAAAAATTTCAAACAAATTTTATGTAGAACCTTTTTAATTGAATTATAATTTTCGTTTGATGAAAATAAAAAAAAAAAATTGAAAATCCAAAACTCATAAAAATCAATGCCAACTCAACTAACTAACTTTTAAATATTTTAAAACAAATTTTAATAAACAACTTCCTACACCCAAACTTAAATTTTAGTAAAAACTATTAAGTTTGTAATAAAGAATTTATTAAGAAATCAGTTTTAATATTTAGGGAAATTGTCACCATCACAAAACAGATGAAATACTAGGCAAGCCACAGGATTTCATCTGAAAAAGGAGACAAGCAAATATTAGAATTACTAAAAACTCACACCCATATATCCTTAACATGATAAACTGCAGTATAACCACCGTTGACATCCTCGAGTTCATAATTAACCTTGCCAATTCGTCTCTTTACTACGGCTTTTACACCAGTAGGTGCAAGTTTCGCGTTGTAATTGTTCACTAAAGAGCTTTGAGTGAAATTTCGCCTTACTACAATCTGACCTACGTTAAATTCACGAAACCGGGACCTCAAATTATAGGTTTTTACATTACGTTTATAAGCTTCCTTTATCTTCGTCTGTATTGAATCTCGTAAAAGTGTAAAATTATCCTGACGTTCTATTTCAGAGTCTGTCTCCGAAAGAAGTTTTAAATTACGTAAAATTTTATAATCATGACCATGAGTAATCATAGTTTGTCCGAATAAAAGTTCATATGGTGTCCTTCCTGTTGTCTGGTGAACGCTGCTGCGTAATGCACACTTGATGCTGGCTATGTATTCATCCCATTGACGCTGATCGTTGCGAATATATGAACGGAGAGCTTCATTTATCGAGCGGTTAACCCTCTCACTCGCATTCGATTGAGGACTGTGTACTGCGGTAAACTTATGGTCAATACCAAATTTGTCAATAATTTTCTTAAACTCAGCAGATCTGAACTGGCTACCATTGTCTGAAACAATGATTTCTGGAACACCATAGCAATTAAAAATTTCGTTCTTAAGACACTCTACGATGTGCTGCGAATATTACGTCCTTCTGAAGGTCTTCTGGAACCCATAATTTCCAACTGTCAGACTCATCTATAGTCCCAGAACTAAAAATGGTTCTTTTGTATATAAATCTGTCTATAACTCTATAAACTGGTAAAGCTGCATTAAGAAATTCATTTCTAAGACGATCATATTCTGGACTGTCGAAGGCTTTTGAGTTGAGATCAATAGATGGCATATTTTGTAACTCTACTTCCGCTACACATGTGTCATTTTCAAATGCACGCGATAAAGCGTCTGGTACCACATTGTCTTTACCTTTACGATGTTCTATCGTGAAGACAAATCCCTGTAATTTTAGGGACCATCTGGCTAAACGACCGAGAGATCCTTTTGTCTCATTAACCACTTGAGACTAGCGTGATCAGTTATGACCTTAAACTGATGACCTTCAACATACGCCCTAAACTTTTTAATGGCTAATATTACAGCTAAACACTCCAATTCTGTGATTGAGTAGTTTCTTGGGCTTTGTTTAGTTTTTGCGACATGTATGCTATTGGTCGTTCGTTCCCTTCATCATCCAATTGAGCTAAAACTGCTCCAATACCACACATGCTTGCATCACATTGAAGAATGAACGGCTTGTTGAAATCTGCATGTACCAACACTGGTGCAGAAGATAACATGGTTTTAAGTGCTTCAAAGGATTTCTGGGCCTCATCTGTCCACACAAAAGATTTACGTTTTGATAGCAATTTTGTCATTGGGAAGGTAACCGCTGCATATTCATCAATAAACCAACGGTACCAACCGGCCATGCCGAGAAATTGTCGGAGTTGTCGTACCGTTTTGGGTACAGGGAATTCCGAAATAGCCTTTACTTTTCCTGGATCCACTTTTAATGATCCTTCTCCCACAATATATCCCAAATATTGCACCTGACGAAGACAAAAACTGCTCTTCTTCACGTTTATTATTAGATTCGCTCTTCGAAGTTGGGTTGCTACTTCTTTTAAGTGCTTTATATGGTCATCAAAATCTTTAGAAATTATGAGTAAGTCATCGAGGTATACAAAAACGTTCGATTTTAAATAATATGGAATAACTTAATCCATTAGTCTACACATTGTTTGGGGAGCGTTACATAATCCAAATGGCATTCGTGTAAATTGGTATAAGGGACGATTTGGAATGGTGAACGCTGTCTTAGATTTTGATACTTCATCCAATTTTATTTGCCAAAATGCATCTTTGAGATCTACTTTGGAAATATAATAAATTGGAGGAAGTCTAGAAATTAGTCCGTCTATGTTCGGAATTGGATATGCGTCTTTCGTAGTCACCGAATTTAATTTCCTACTATCTAAGCAAAATCGTACTTTACCAGGTTTAACAATTAGAACTCCAGGAGATGACCACGGCGATGTTGGGCATTCTTCAATTACTCCTAAGCTTAACATTCGATAGATTTCTCCACACAAGAGTTTTTCTCTTGCGGGAGATAGTGGATAATATCTCTGCTTTATAGGAGTTGCTTCGCCAGTATCGATATTATGTTCCAGTAGAATTGTACAGCCAAGTCCATCACGTTCTGCATTTGGAAAATAATCGATTATTTTCTGCAGCTGTTGCATTTGAGAAGGAGTCAAGGGTATTTTATTCGAAGTTTCCTGAGAACTGATTTCGTTGATGTGATTCATTGTTACAATTTGAATATTAAACTTGTCCCAGAAATTCATACCGCAAATGATATCCTGAGTAATAGATGGTATCAATAAAAACTCTGTTAACTTCTTCTGTCCATTATAGTCGATTTCCAAAGCCAATGTTCCCAACGCTCGTTGAATTTGTCCGTCAGCTGTTTTCACGTTTGACATTTCATGTTTATAGTTTCCATTCTCCAAAATTTCATTACACAATTCTCCTCCAATGACATTGACATTTGCACCACTATCCAGTAATGCAAAACGCTTCTTATTTTGTATGTTGAGGAGTATATAAGGCCTATTATCATTCGTTTTATTCACCAAAGACGAAATTACATATTTTCTGAATTGTTTCCGTCGTTTATAAAACTCCCGAATACGTTTCGCCGATCTATTATGTTTATGTTCCTTCACCTGTTCATTAAAAATTCGATTCCTAACTCGATTGTATTCCTCAAGACGGATATGAAAGGGTCTTTGTAAAGGGTGTATTTTGGGTAAATCAAGTGATATATCCGGTAGTTTTGTTCCATCAGGTAGGTTTGTCTCAGCAGGTAAAATTAATTTGTCGGAATTCGTATTAAAATTTGAAGAATTTGTACCATTTAGTTTTGTTTCGGATATCCGTTCTTCAATGCACAGATATCCCTTGTGGAGTTTTTCTGACATTTTGGGCAATTGGGCTTGTATACATTCTTCGTCCCGCAACCGTAACAGAAGACTATACGCGGCTCTAAACAATCGATGAATGTGTGACCAATGTTGTCACAATTCCAACATTTGCCTGACCTTACAATTAAACACACTTCCGTTTCCTTTTCAAAGGAATCATCTATATCCGTTCTAGGATCATTAGCAATGACTTCTGACACCTGAGTCTTTTGATAAGGTCTTTTGTGTGAGCTAGACGAAGAATTGTCTTTAACGAACTTCTCATGTCTCCTTACAGCGCGTCTTAATTGAGCCACTCGATTAATTTCTAGGTGTAGGAGCTCATGCCTCACTTCTGGTCTTAGATTTCGCTGAATTATTTCACAAAGTTCGTTTTCGGATAACGGAGTTCGTAATCTGTCGCAGAGAATCATAATAGTCCTCAAATGACTCGTTGTGTTTTTGCTTCCTATGATGAATGTCATCCATAATATCAAAATCAAAATTATAGTCTTTGTACTGTCTTTTTAAAGCGTCGCACAACTCGTCCCAGTCTATAATATCACAACTACGATGAAAACGCCAAAACCATTTTAAAGCTTTGCCCTCGAACAGAATATGGGAATGCTCGCACAATACATCAAAGTCACCTTTCAAATTGGCATTGGTTAGGGTGTTAACTCTATATATAAATTCCTCCACTGTCACTTCAGACGTATCACCAGTAAAGCGAATTCTCCAATTCCGAATTAAATTCAATATTATCTCGGAGTTTCTATCAAAACCTCTGCTCGTATTATCAAAATCACGATTTTGTCTATCATTCCTAAAACCAATACTTTGGTCATCATGACATCTACTATGAACATTTAACCGATCTCCTCGATCCTGTTGTCTGACCTGTGCTTGATTTTCCAAATTCAAATTACGAAATCCATCCGCAACCATATGGGAAACTTCTTCTCTAAATCCACTCAAGGATTCATCTACAATCCTACGAATCTGTGCATAATCATTTCTATATTCACTTGCCTCTCTTAGCGCTTGTAATCGTGTTCTAGGTCTTCCAACTGAATTGGGAGGCCTATCTCCACTTGCTCCTTCATCCAAAGTTAAGGTAGCGTTTGCTTCCTGCTCTACGTGAGCTGGGATATTTCCACAACTACGAACTAATGGCATATTAAACAACGACAATGGCAAAAAATTCAAATCCAAGTACAGAATATCAAAACTATCAAGTAATCAAGAATATTTTCCTAATTATCAAAAGCTAAATATTTTTTTTTTCAAAAATTTAAATAAAAGTTCGGAATTTCACAAAATATGGAAAACAATACAATGTATTATAACTACTTGGTGAAGTTTACTCGATATGGGTACAAAAAGATAAATAAAAACAAAAAGAACAAAAATACAAAATAAAATAAATAAAAAAAATAAAATGGAATACAAAAATAAAATAGAAGATATTAAGTAAAAATGTAAAATAAAAAAAACTCTATAGTAACGATCAACAACCATTAACCCATAAAAGGCAAGAAGAAAGGAAAGAAAAGTAATTACTCATTATTGTTGGAAACTTTTGACATAAGCCAATAAGAATAATATCCAAATCAAAAATGAGTAAAGTAGAGGGAAATAGGGATTGATTATCCATTGTAGGAAAGTAACCGATTTAGAAACAATTACTTTAATCCACACATCAGGAAAAACCAAACTAAATAACAAAAAAAATTTTAGTAGACAATAAAAAAAAACATAAAGGAATGAAATAAGAGAAGGGAAAGAGCCAAACGAGGATTGAGCCGATACGTACCAGAACAACTTCTCGAGTTCGAACGCAAGCCCTGACAACTAATGCTATACTATATGTCAAACCGGGAATTGATCATCATTTGACACAATGAAAAATTACATCCACAGTAACAGAAAATAAAACAAAAGTTATAAGAAAAGTAAAGAAATAATGTTATATATATGTATGTAATTACCACACACAAAAGATTCAGAGGCCCTCAGCATCTAGATGTAGTTGCACAATAATAAATTTTAAAGTAACGATCACTGAGGCCCCACGTTGGGCGCCAAAAATCTCTGTAACGATTCTTTGAAAATGAGGTGGTATCTTGAGAACAGAGCTACCCATTAATCCGACCGTGCTCGTTGTTGGGGGGGGGGGGGGTGTGTTTTTTGTTCTCATATAATATAATATTATCAATTTTGAATCATTTACAAGTGATTTTACTTTAGGTAGCTATTTAATAACAAAGCAATTCATAATAACAAGAAGAAAGGATACTGGTATAGCATAAGATGGAATTTGCTATACCTATCTGATACCCACCCTCCATGCTGACAGAAAACAACATTATTTGTCAGCCCAAAAAAAAAATAAACTACTCTAATTGACCCATACCTCAACTTCACCTTTCGTAATTATAATATTAATGATTCAAAATTTCATATTCGAGAATATAACAAAAAAAAAAAATTGAATTTGAATTTATAGTATTTTAATAAACGATAATAATTAATATGTTTTGTATAATAAATTTAAACAATTATTAATCAATTAAAATTAGGTCACAAATTAATATATGAATTGGATGGAAATGAATATAAAAATTTAACAAGTTTTACATATTATAAGAGGAGGTTTTACTATTTTTTTTTTTTTTTTTTTGCATTTAATTATTTATTGAATCTTCATATTTGAAATGACAATAAGTATTCAAATCTTAATACTAAAAAGAAAATAATAAGCCCAGCCAGTGCTAGGCAAAAATTTTTATGATACTAAAAAAATTTCCTATCAACTGATCAAGTCATCTGTTTTGCGCTTGAGTTAAAGCAAGGGTATCCCTCCTCCTCAACCGATTGTGGCCACTAAAGTTAAGGATGTCTCTTGCAAGTGGGTTTGGATGGTGTTCAAGTTTGCTGACATACTTTGACGCATATTTTGTAAATTCGACGTTTACTAATGGCACGCCTAGATCTTTGTGGATTCGAGAATTTTTAACATACCATGGAGCTGCAGTAATAATACGTATAATTTTATTTTGACCCCGTTGAATTTTTTCAATGTTTGATGCTGAGGCAGTACCCCATAATTGAATTCCATAACACCAGATTGGCTTTAGAATTGCATTGTACAACAAAAGTTTGCAATCCAACTTTAATGTAGAATTTCTGCCGATTAGCCAATTAATTTGCACTGCTTTTAATCTCATCTGGGTAAGTTTTGCGTCGATATGAGACTTCCAAGTTAAACGACGATCGAGGTGGATTCCGAGGTATTTGACTTCATTGTGTTGCGGGATAATTTAATTATTTATTCTGATGAACGAGCATGTATCTTTTCGCAATGTTGTCATGGTCACCCTGAATAAAAATAAGGCCGATAAGGCAGTGTAGATCAGCTGTGTAAATGGATAGTAGTAAACAGAAAAAAAAAGTAAGGATTGTTATTGAATTGAAATAGCCTGCTACTGCTAGAAAAAAAAAAAGGGAAAAAGATGGAGTTTAGGCGGTCAAAGGTTTCCTAAGACCGAGATGGAGGAACGAAAAGCACTTTTGAGATAGACACGGTAGAAGAGAGACGTAATTGAAGAAAAAAAAAACCAGGAGAGGTTCTATAAAAGAGGAAGATGAGGAGGTGACAGGCGGCAGAAGAAAAAATCCATGTTTAAAAACTAAAATAATAAAAGATAAATAAAAGAAAAAAAAAACCAGCAATAATAAAAATTAATGTGATTTATTTAAGAAAAAAAAAAAAACAATAAGAACAATAACACACTGAAAAGAACGTTACAATCAGAAGATATAAAAAAAAAAAAAAAAAGGAACAATCTATTTAACAAAAACAAATACCAAAAAGCCACTACAGGATCCAGTTGCTTCCATCGAGGGACTCCTTCACATCAGGGTCATCACATAGTAACCAACGCCCGGAAGGTCAGGTATTCGCCCGACACGAACTCGAACTGACACTCTGACGCTCACGTACTGTAATAAACAATTATATACTAATTTTAAGTTGAGTAAATATAGTTTTTTTTGAGTGTTGAGGATCAAGTCACCTGGTATTGAGGGTGCGCGCGTCTATTAGGTAGTGAGCTCACTCCCCAATTGATCGTCAAAATTGGGTTCCATTGACCATAAAATTATAAAAAAAAAAAAAAACAAATTTACAAAAAAAAAAAATATGTATATGTTGTGAAGAAAAAATGTAGACAGTACTCTTAACTAAACTATACATCGGCGAAATAGACCGCAACGTTGAAGAGCAAAAACTGGCATAAAATTTTGGTGGATTAGATAACATAATTTTTTTCCTTTCCTTTGAAATTTTTTTGGGCGCTTATCTTAGATTGAAATTTTTGAATTTGTACATATTTGGCCAAGATTAATTTAAAAATTTTTAACCTTTCAAATTTTAATATGTTTAAAGTCAAATTAATTTTGTTTGCCATTAAATTTTAACTTCAATTTTTGTTTGTTATGAATTTGAACAATTACATTAATAAAAGGAATCAAGATGTATATTGATAATGGGAAATGAAAGGATTAAGTTTAATATGAAGTGGTAATTTCTACAGTTGGCGGTAAGTAGAGAGAGAGAGAGTGTTTGAAGTGCAACAATGGGACATCCTAAAGAAAGATCAGGACGTCAAGGAGAGCCTCTAGGCTCGTGTGGGAGGGCTAACCTGGCAAAACACCAGCCAGGGAAGAGTGTGAGTGTATATGGGCAACGGTTGTAAACGAGAAACATTAAAGACATTTCGGGTCCCCACAACAAGATTTTTATACAAAGCTGGTATGATTTTTATTTATGTGTGTTAAGAGGACCAGAGAGTTGGCAAGAACCACCCCCATCCGGCGAGCTTCAGCCCGGCTTACGCGAGCATACCAGCGCAGCCGACAATCTGGCCACTTCAGGCAGTTAGTAGTTCTTTTGCTACCAGCTGAGATTCACAACACAAAATAATTGCAAGTGCACACATAATAAAATGGCGCCCAACGTGGGGCCCGAAATGTTCCATATCCTGGAAACGAACAGTAAACTAGTTTGAGTAGACATTTCTAAGAAAGGAACGTAAGTCCCGTTAAGTTACATAAGAGTCCTTAACAGTAGCGACGTTCTAATTTAGAAATATGATTTTTTTTATCTATTTATTTACAACGCAATAGTTTTTTATGAATCTCTTAAACCGAGATGATTCTATCGCTCACACCTGTGTAAGTCCCGAAGACAGTGACCGTGGAGTCAGTCTCGCGTTGCGACATAGGTCGTGAGCGATAGTGTCATGGTGGTTTAGGATTCTAATTATCTTGGGTTTTTGTAGCCAATTTGAGACTTAAAATTCTCCGATTGGCTGGAAAAGTCGAAGATAAATACCATCCAGTAGTAGTTTTATTAGTTTCAATAGACCGTAAATTTAGATTTTTGAATTTTAGAAATATAAAAAGAAAAAAAAATTTTTTCTTGAGTAATTTTTAAAGGAACTCTACAGGAGTAAGTCCTAAGACTTATAGGTCAAATACCTAGTTGTTTTAGTTGCAACTCCAAATTTAGTTACTTCAAAGCAAAGATCCTACATTTTCATTTACAAAATTTTTTTTTTTGTCTATAACCGTATAAATCTATGTGCATACACACTTTTACCAACAATTTGTTATCTTCAAACATAATCTCCTCTCGAAATTAACCGCCAATCATATATGTACTATAATTTACATTATAACTTCATTGAAAATTTTAAATTTTATTTAAAATTTTGTTTTTTTATTAATATTTAGGGATATAGATTTTTTTTTTTTTGAATTTGAATTTTTTTAGATATACCTTTTTTTTTTATTTCTTTATATATAATGAAAGTAGTAGATTTTTATTTTCCTAATTTTATTTTTATTTATTGTAAGATTTAATCTTTTTATTTTAGGTTTCGTTTAATTTCTATTATTATTATAGTAGCAACCTTTTTATTTGAGATTTTATATTATTTTTATCTGAATTCGTTTTTTTTAGTTTTGGGACTTTAATGGTTTTAACCCGCCAGGCAAGTAAACTAGTAGCGGGCGACATGGCTACTACTAGAGCAAGTACTACTGGGATTACTTATACATCTACAATAACGACTATGTCGTCACTGGCAAATCCTACGTCAACCCAAAACACCGCAACGACATCAGTGGTAAATACAAATCCGATTGTTTCTTCTCAAGCATACGATTTATCAATCAGCTCTGAAAGTCTGGATCGAACAGTGATTTCCCCACAGTTTGAAAGTGATACAGCCCGGAACATTCGTAGGGAGGTGCGAGAGAGAGCGCAGCAAGAATTAGAGTTTGGGCAAAGGCTAAATTCTGACAGCATCTATCAGATGGTAGAAGCCTCTGTGGGTCTTAGTCAAATTAAGCTGATGAAAGAGGTAGACCAGAAGTTACAGAAGGCTGTAGCCGAAATTAAGTTGGCTTTAACCCAGCCAGCTCAAGCAGTGCATTCTACACCGACCTCAAGCGCTGGTTCTAATTATTACGCGTTACCTCCTAGACAATTGTCAGCACCACCAGTATCTATAGCACCGGCATTCTCACAGCCACCACCTTTGATTTCAGCTCCTTGTGTGGTAGAATCAAGACAAAATGTGGCTATATCTAAAAATATAAATGTTCCACCGCAGCTGCAAACAGCCTATCAGCAACCATTCGTGCCAACATCGCAAAATCAGTTGCCGTATTTACAACAGCCAGTGCAGACGCAATACCCTCAGCAACCAGTAATATTAACACAGCATCATAGTCAACCACCAGATTTAGCTCAGTATCAACAGACCTTCAGGAATTCTCAACCTGAATGTCCGCCAAATGCTTGGACAGCAGCAGCTATGCAACCACCATCCATACACCCGCAATATGGTAGTATCGCCACTCCTTGGCCAAGTCAACGAGACTCGTTGGACAAATATGCATTAGCTAAGTGGGGTATAAAATTTGACGGCACAAACAAATCCATCAATGTGCAGGAATTTATATTTCGAGTGGGAACATTGCGCAAAGACTATGGATGCTCCGACACAGAAATATTAAGAAGCTTCCATGTTTTACTTGAAGGCCCAGCTCTTGATTGGTACTGGGACTATAGGAAAATTGTACACGTAAGCACCTGGGAGGAGATGGAAAAAGCTCTGGTGAACCAGTACAGGCGTTATGATAAAGAGTACCAAATTCAAAGGCAAATATTGAATAGAAGGCAGCAGCCTCAAGAATCCTTTGAAGATTTTTACAACTCGGTTATCCGACTACGAAACCAGCAGCAAACACCGTACGAAGAGGAGCCATTAGTGGAGATTATGAGGGGCAATCTAAAACCATCCCTGGCACAAATTATGTTTTCAACGCATATAAGGACGCTAAGTGATTTCTGCCGAGAAGTGAGACGTGCTGAAAATCTTATTATCACTCAAAGGCAATTGTATCAACAGCGGAATCCAGTGCAGAGAATAAATGAATTAGCGTGGATGGACGAGGATTTGCCAGGAATGACTGTCGAAGTAGATGCTATTCGTTCTACCAGCCATTACACCTGTTGGAACTGTAGGGCAGTAGGCCACGGTTTTAGAGATTGTCCTGAACCCTTTGCTAGACAGTTTTGTTTCAGATGTGGAAGGGACAACGTAGTGTCTCCAAAATGCCCTAAGTGTCTGGGAAACCGGCCACGAAACCCGTCTCAAACTGGGGAGGCGCGGTCGAGCGAATCGCAGACCCAGTGAAAGAGAAATCAACAAGATCTGAAGGTGGGTGTATTGAAATTTTAAGAAGAGATAAGGTAGAATTAAAGTCAAACCCTGAACCACGGCTTAGAGAATTGAAACCTCTGCATGTGCGAGTTCAGGAATATAATCAGGCAAGGTTAAGGATATTCGGAAATGTTAGTAATAAAATTAAGAAGGCGCGTGAACGGTATAAAATACGTAAAAGGCTTAGGCGCGAAATTTCGGTAGCTTCCTTATATGAGGGAGAGGATTCACGTTTTTATACGAAAGTCAATCTAAACGGTTTCGAAATCGAAGGGTTGTTGGACAGTGGGGCGACGGTCACATGTCTAGGTCGTAATTGTATGGATTTAGTAAAGAAAACCGGTTTGGGTGTGCACGATTTCCAAACAATTATAAAAACGGCTGACGGTACGGCTCACAAAATAATCGGTCGAGTTCGGGCGAAGATAGATTTTAATAATAAAAGTGAGGACATCACTTTCTATTTAGTGCCTACTCTAAATCGCGAGCTTTTCTTGGGTGTTGACTTTTTGAAGGCGTTTAAACTACTTGCCAACATCGGTAGTCTTACCACGAATGGAGTAAATCTCTGTGAAGAGACCGATAATACACTAGACATCGTAACGCATAAGCTGTCACCTGAACAGCGACGAAAATTAGATTTAGTCATTTGGAAGTTCCCTTGCTATAGAAAAAAAGGATTGGGAAAAACACATTTAGAGACGCACTGTATAGATACCCGGGATGCGATTCCAGTAAAAGATCGTCACTATCCTGTGTCCCCGGCGGTGCAAAAGTTGATGTTTGCGGAGCTGGATAGGATGCTTGATCTTGGTGTCATTGAGCTAAGCGAGAGTCCATGGAGTCATCCGGTTACTCTGGTCCGTAAGGGCGAGAAGAATCGGCTGTGTCTGGACGCTCGCAAGCTGAATGCACTAACGGTCAAGGATGCCTACCCTCTGCCACACATCGAAGGTTTGCTCAGTCGTTTGGGAGACACGATTTTTATATCTAGTGTCGACTTAAAGGACGCTTTTTGGCAGATACCACTAGATCAGTCTAGTAGGGAGAAAACTGCATTTACGGTGCCTGGGCGACCACTTTACCATTTTACGGTCATGCCATTTGGATTGTGCAATGCAGCTCAAAGGCTATGTCGTCTAATGGATAAAGTGATTCCTGCGGCGCTTCGTGATAGAGTTTTCGTCTACTTAGACGATCTCTTGATAGTATCTCCAAATTTCGAGACACACCTGGAATTGTTAACTCAGGTAGCTATTCAGTTGCGAGAAGCAGGGCTCACGATCAATGTGGAAAAATCTAAATTTTGTTTTAAGGAGTTGCGATATCTAGGGTATATCGTAGGTGGTGGTAAAGTGAAGCCTGATCCGGCTAAGGTCGAAACGATTTCTCGTTTTGCCTACCCTAAAACGGCTAAGCAAGTGCGGAGCTTCATGGGAGCAACAGGCTGGTATAGGAAATTTATACCAGACTATGCAACCATTGCAGCTCCAATCTTTGACACACTAAAGAAGGGGAAGCAATTCAGGTTTTCGCAAGAAGCCATGGCCGCGTTTGATCACCTCAAGAAGGCTCTGATGACTAGTCCACTTCTTATTCACCCGGATTTCTCCAGACATTTTTACGTTCAGTGTGATGCATCTGATGTGGGTATAGGGGCTGTTTTGTTCCAGAGAGACGATTCGGATGGTGAGCATCCAATAGTCTATCTGTCGCACAAACTGACCCCTGCACAAAAGAATTATTCAGTTACTGAACGAGAATGTCTGGCAGTTGTTCTGGCGATTAAGAAGTTTAGGCCCTATATAGAATTGATGCCTTTCACTGTTATTACGGACCACAGCAGCCTTAGGTGGCTCATGTCACATAAAGACTTGTCAGGTCGGCTAGCGCGGTGGAGTTTGCACTTACAAGCGTACAATTTCACTATTGAGCATAGGCAGGGGAGGCAGAATGTAGTACCCGATACCCTATCTCGTTACGAGATGTCGGAAATATGTACAGAAGTTGGTGGGCTAATAGATCTTAATTCTGATGCATTTAAGTCGAGTAATTATTTAGAACTTGTTTCCGTTATAGAAACAAATTCTGAACAATTACCGGACTTAAAAGTAGTTGATGGTTTTGTTTATAAGAGAGTTCGTCCATACGACGGAGAAATCCTAAACGAGGATTTTGCTTGGAAGTTATGGGTACCTCTCGAACTAACCAAAAACATCATAGGAAACGCGCACAATTCGCCGCAAGCTGCTCACGGTGGCATAGGCAAAACCCTAAGTAGAGTGCGGGAATATTTTTATTGGCCTAACCAAACTGTACAGGTTCGAGATTTCGTTCGAAATTGTGACGTTTGTAAGGAAACGAAACCAGCTAATGTGACATTACGGCCACCAATGGGAGCTGAAGTTACCAGCGAACGTCCGTTCCAAAGAATCTTCGTAGATTTTCTTGGTCCATATCCGCGTTCGAAAAACGGAAATTGCTACATTTTCATTGTACTGGACCACCTTACGAAATTCGTTTTGCTTAAAGCGATGCCTAAGGCCAGTGCCAAAAATGTAGTAAGATTTATGATTTCTGAAGTTTTTTATAAATTTGGAACGCCAGAAACAATTGTATCCGACAATGGAAAGCAATTTGTAAGTAAAGAATTTACCACCATGATCGAAAATTTCGGGGTAAAACACTTACGAACGGCTATACACGCGCCGCAGGCAAATGCCTCAGAGCGCGTCAACCAGTCTATTTTGGCAGCCATTCGCTCCAACTTAGAAGAGGATCAGTCGCAATGGGATAAACACCTGTCCGAAATAGAATTCTCTTTAAGGTCTTCGGTGCAGACGTCGATTGGAGTAACGCCTTATTTTGCTTTATTCGGTATGAATATGATAGGCCACGGAAGCGTGTATAAAATTGCCAAAAAACTCAAAAGCCTAAACGACTTAGAATTGAATATCATACCGAAGGTCGCAAAAATGGAATTACTGAGACAAAATATGCGAGACAGCCTACACAGAGCCTATTTAAGAGGTGAAAAATCGTATAATACTCGATGTCGTAACATAAAATACATACCGGGACAAGAAGTTTTTCGCAGAAACTTCCAACAGAGCGATTTTAAGCGCGGTTTCAATGCTAAATTCGCAAGAAAATTTTTAAAATGTCGGATCGTAAAGCCGGTCGGAAATAGTCTATATGAAGTAGAGAATATGCAAGGGAAATCATTAGGGGTATTTCACGCCAAAGATTTAAAACAATAATTTGTAAAATCTTTGGTGTACTTAGTCCTAAGGATTTCCTGCACGACGTGAATTGACTTGTCTTAGTCAATGGTCTACGTCTTGTAAGACGAGGGCAATTACAAAACAGATTTTTTCAGGGGTATTTCATGCCAGGGACTTAAAACATTGCTTTTAAAATCCTTGGTATACTTAGTCCTGCAAAATTTCTGCGCGGTTAGGTCGGAATCTCGGTATATCCTGCTACAACCTAAGACCACAACGGGTCACAAGAACTTAGTTGGATTTTTCTACATTTAGTAAGAAAAGAAAAAACCTGAACCTACACATACCCAGCTGTTTTATTAGTATACAAAACAAAACAAAAAAAGGAAAACAGTATACATTTGTATGGGTAAGTGGTCTAGTCTTGAATCATTGCCGTTTTTGTTTTAGCATTGGGCGGCAGACTTTGGATATATGGATAGGTTTTAAAATCTTGTTCAATCCAACTGATAGCTTACGTTTCTAAACTGGCTACTTTAGTGACCGTCATCATTCCATTAGTGCAACTCCATTGTCACTCTGGAGAACTATGCTATTAAGAGCTAGAGGTTGTTAGTCACTTGGAATAATGACTATATCTGAGTCCGATATTACAGCAAGTTGGATTGAATGAAAGATTTGTTTTCAAATTATTTAAATATCCAAAATACTGTTTGCTAAATGTTGATTGTATTAACGGGCGGTTACACATGACTGATCATCACTTCCAATACAAATGTATTTCGTTTTTTTTTGTTTCGATTGCCGGAGATAATTACGAATAATTGCCTTTTATATTTTAGTTTCCTAGTTCGATCTACCTTAATCTATCTTAAAAAAAAAAAAAAAAAATCCCTCAAAATAACAAAATGTACAACGAAAAGTAAAATTCTTTGCACTCACCTGAACATCTGCTAGGTTGCTTGCTAATGTTGTGTTTGTATATCGGCACGTTGTTTTCTTCGATGGTGATGTTTCATCGTCAAACAACAAAGCAGGTTAGAATCTGTAGTAAAGAAAAGTTGACTTTAGTGTATTTATATATTTTTTTATTTTAAGTTTTCTTGAATATGCATATTAGGCTCACCCACATCCGGAAGTTTCGTCCCACAAAGATGAAGACAGTTCAGGGACCTGGCATTTTTTTGATCTGTGGGGGGGGGGGGAGAAAATTAGTAGAATAGTATTAATTAATTGAATAATTGAATTTTTTTTAGTAGTTAGTTTTTAGTAATTATTATTATATATGGAATGGTAGATTTATAAGTATTATTTTTATATATTTTTTTTATCTATTTATTGGCTTGCTAGTTTTATAATGAATTTTATTTTCTTTTATTTGAATTATGCTTTATTTAGATTCTTGTTTTCATAGGAATTTCACTGATTACATTTCACTATTAACACCCTCTATTACATTTGTTGCACATATTAATTTTTAATAATTTTTCATGCTTTTCGTTAAATTTATTTTACATTTTTTTGTCTGCACACTTTTTCCACACCCCGTGTGAGTAGAAAATTTTTATTGCCTTTTCCTTTTTTTTAAGTTTCACTTTGGTTTTTTAAAATTCACTCCCGACACAGAACACAGTTTCAAGTAGTGGAAACGATTTTCAGTCTACCCAATTTGGTTTAAATATATAGTAGAACTAACCTGTACCATTTGTCCGTCCGAGATGCTGGCCAGAAAGAAAATGTGAAGTCTAAGTTACCTGGAAATGTCAGTAAAACTTATGGCACTATATTAGATTTTACATACCTCGTTCCATTGGCCCGTTCAAAAGGAAGTAAATATTCCTCAGGGATACCAACATAGTTGCCTGAAATAAAAAGTTTTTGATTAGAAGTAAATACATAGTGCAATGTGAACTTACCTTAATCTGTAAATTTAGTGGCCATCCATCATTCAATCTGAACAAAAAAAGATCCCTTCGCAATAGCATAATTGTAAAATTTAGAAATGTTAAAATATGTATTAACATTCTTTAGCAAAACTATTGACTTTGTTTAATTAAAATACCATCAATTTTTTCCTGCCTGCACGCCTGCGGTTTTGATTTTCTTCTTCATGTTCTTTTTCAATTCATAAAATTGTCATTGAAGAAAATTAGGAGATGCCAGACTCAAGCGAATGAACTCACCACACAGGGTGTGAAAATTTATTTAATAACTAAGGGATATGCCACGTCGGCGGTTTTCATTTCACAAATTATAAATTTCCAAAATCCCAGAAAACCGAAATATTTCAAATTTTAATTCTTTAGGTCAGTGTTCCTTTTTGCCCTCCCATTCCTGATCCATAAATGTATAACAGGAATGGTTGGGTTTGTCATGGTCACCCTGAATAAAAATAAGGCCGATAAGGCAGTGTAGATCAGCTGTGTAAATGGATAGTAGTAAACAGAAAAAAAAAGTAAGGATTGTTATTGAATTGAAATAGCCTGCTACTGCTAGAAAAAAAAAAAGGGAAAAAGATGGAGTTTAGGCGGTCAAAGGTTTCCTAAGACCGAGATGGAGGAACGAAAAGCACTTTTGAGATAGACACGGTAGAAGAGAGACGTGATTGAAGAAAAAAAAAAATCAGGAGAGGTTCTAGAAAAGAGGAAGATGAGGAGGTGACAGGCGGCAGAAGAAAAAATCCATGTTTAAAAACTAAAATAATAAAAGATAAATAAAAGAAAAAAAAACCAGCAATAATAAAAATTAATGTGATTTATTTAAGAAAAAAAAAAACAATAAGAACAATAACACACTGAAAAGAACGTTACAATCAGAAGATATAAAAAAAAAAAAAAAAAGGAACAATCTATTTAACAAAAACAAATACCAAAAAGCCACTACAGGATCCAGTTGCTTCCATCGAGGGACTCCTTCACATCAGGGTCATCACATAGTAACCAACGCCCGGAAGGTCAGGTATTCGCCCGACACGAACTCGAACTGACACTCTGACGCTCACGTACTGTAATAAACAATTATATACTAATTTTAAGTTGAGTAAATATAGTTTTTTTTGAGTGTTGAGGATCAAGTCACCTGGTATTGAGGGTGCGCGCGTCTATTAGGTAGTGAGCTCACTCCCCAATTGATCGTCAAAATTGGGTTCCATTGACCATAAAATTATAAAAAAAAAAAAAAACAAATTTACAAAAAAAAAAAATATGTATATGTTGTGAAGAAAAAATGTAGACAGTACTCTTAACTAAACTATACATCGGCGAAATAGACCGCAACGTTGAAGAGCAAAAACTGGCATAAAATTTTGGTGGATTAGATAACATAATTTTTTTCCTTTCCTTTGAAATTTTTTTGGGCGCTTATCTTAGATTGAAATTTTTGAATTTGTACATATTTGGCCAAGATTAATTTAAAAATTTTTAACCTTTCAAATTTTAATATGTTTAAAGTCAAATTAATTTTGTTTGCCATTAAATTTTAACTTCAATTTTTGTTTGTTATGAATTTGAACAATTACATTAATAAAAGGAATCAAGATGTATATTGATAATGGGAAATGAAAGGATTAAGTTTAATATGAAGTGGTAATTTCTACAGTTGGCGGTAAGTAGAGAGAGAGAGAGTGTTTGAAGTGCAAGAATGGGACATCCTAAAGAAAGATCAGGACGTCAAGGAGAGCCTCTAGGCTCGTGTGGGAGGGCTAACCTGGCAAAACACCAGCCAGGGAAGAGTGTGAGTGTATATGGGCAACGGTTGTAAACGAGAAACATTAAAGACATTTCGGGTCCCCACAACAAGATTTTTATACAAAGCTGGTATGATTTTTATTTATGTGTGTTAAGAGGACCAGAGAGTTGGCAAGAACCACCCCCATCCGGCGAGCTTCAGCCCGGCTTACGCGAGCATACCAGCGCAGCCGACAATCTGGCCACTTCAGGCAGTTAGTAGTTCTTTTGCTACCAGCTGAGATTCACAACACAAAATAATTGCAAGTGCACACATAATAATGTGAAAGTTATATGAATACATTTCTGTTCGTTAACCCTGATTTTCCAAAGCTCAAGACAATTCTCTAGTTTATAAACATATTTCTGCAAGTTCTGTGATGCTATTTGATGGTCCTGATGGACGCTGATAAAGGCTGTATCGTCTGCAAAAGTTGACGTATGGATTTTAGGGTCTGACGGCATGTCGGAGGCATATATCAAATATAAAGTAGGACCCAGTATGCTACCCTGTGGCACACCTGATTCAATTGGCTGAGCGGTACTTAAAAAATCACCTTCTTTGATTTTAAATTTGCGACCGTATAAATAACTTTCCATGAGTTTATGGGTGTTAGCAGGCAGAGTTAATTTTATTTTGTGCATTAAACCGTCATGCCAAACTTTGTCGAACGCTTGCGACACATCAATGAAAAGGGCGGAGCAGTATTTTTTGTCTTCAAACGACCCTCTTATCACATTTACCAATCTGTGTGTTTGCTCGATGGTGCTGTGTTTAGCCCTGAAGCCGAATTGATGATTAGGAATACATTCAGTGTCATTCAGAATTGGAGTCAATTTAGTAATTAACAATTTTTCAAACAGTTTTGAAATTGTCGGCAGTAGACTAATTGGCCTATATGACTCCACTTTGGTATGGTCCTTCCCTGGCTTAGGAATCATAGTGATCATAGACACCTTCCAATCTGCAGGATAGTATTCTAGGCGTAAAATAGCGTTGAAGATAAAGAGGATAATTCTTCTTGCTACACGAGGTAACTCCACAAGCATTTTATTGTTGATTTTATCCATACCTGGAGCCTTTCTAAGGTTCAGAGTACCAATAGCGTTTTGGACATCACGAAAGTTTAGTCTTAGAGGTACAGGAGGCCTTATAACAAGTGGTGGCAAATCAGATTCGTTATTATTTGAGTTGTTTATAGTAAACACATTTCTCAAATGGTTAACAAATAAAGTCCCCTTCTCGGAATCATTTCTAGCCCAGTCACCAGTCGGATTTCGCAAAGGAGGTTTTCCTCTTACTGGTCTTTTTAAACCTCTTGCCGCCCTCCTTAACGAGTAGTCAGATTGTGGGGTACTATCAAGACCTTCCAAGTAAGATCTAAGTGAGGCCGTTCTTTGGGTTTCTAAGAAATGTCTTAGTATATCTCTGCATTCCCGTAGCCTAGCTTTCAGTTCAGGAGACCTGTGAATTTGCCACTCTCTTCTCATTCTTCTTTTTTCTGATAGGAGTTGTTCGAGTTCAGAGAAATAAGTTCTGTTTGTCCTATTTCTACATTCAACGTGATAAGTGGAAGCGTGATGCACAGCTCGTCGAAGGTCCTCGGTAAAGTTGCCAATCGACTCATCAATATCGTCGGTAGTTCTCAACACAACATTTTCCGTGCAATGAGAACTTAAATACTTTTTGTATTTTATCCAACTTACTCGGGTCTTAGTCATGTTCATAAATGGAGAACCACACACTTGAGGGAAATGCATTGAAATGATAGTAGGAGAGTGATCTGAGGACAAGTCCAGTGAAGGATCCACTTGCATCCATTCTACAGGGATATTTTTCATTACCCCAAAGTCAATAACATCGGGAATCTTCCGTCGGTCCGTCGGCCAATAGGTGGGATGTCCACTTGAGAGTACATCTAAGCCCATTTTAGCAATGGTGTTGAAGAGTACGCGACCCTTTGGGGTTACCAGACGTGAACCCCAAAATGTGTGTTTGGCGTTAAAGTCACCAGCAACTAAAAATCTAGCTCCAAGGGATTTAAAGAAGTTATGGTATTGGTGTTCTTTTATTGAAAATCGAGGCGGAGAATAAATCTATGATAAAACAAATTTGTATTGACAGAATTCAATGCAAATGTTTGTTGCTTGGAGGTAATCCTCACTTATGTTATTCATTAGATAATGCTTTATTCTGTTCTTTATAAGAATTGCCGAACCTCCACAAGCTCTTCCGCGGGGGTCTGTAGTATCGTAGAACTCGTAGCCATTAATTTTGAAGTACCCTGTCGACGTCAAGTGAGTTTCAGCAATCATCATAACATCAATCTGCTTATCCATCAGGAAGTATTCCAGTTCATTTTTATGTTGGCGGAGGCCGTTCGCGTTCCAGAAACAAATTTTTAAATAAATCATTTCTTTAAAATGGCTTGCAAGATAGTGGATTGCATTTTCAGCATTTCCTGCATCATGGATGTCATGGTGGTCGTGAAAGTGTTCATAGTTTGGACAAGTGTCTGCAATGTTGCCTCTAGATTGTTGATATGCGGCTCAGAATATTGGGGTTTAGGTTCCTGCTCCAGACCTGGCATATTAGATTTAACGACGTTTGCGTAAGAAACTTGTCTAGAACTAGGCGCGTTTACATGACTAGTGGACCGTAATAATTGAGGGAAATTGTCACTCGATGCTAAATTTGGCTGTTAAGGGCGATTAGGCAATACTGACGTCTTGTTGGTTCTTATGCCTATCAAATGAGTGTAAATTGGACAACCTAGATCTACTTTGGAAATATAATAAATTGGAGGAAGTCTAGAAATTAGTCCGTCTATGTTCGGAATTGGATATGCGTCTTTCGTAGTTACCGAATTTAATTTCCTACTATCTAAGCAAAATCGTACTTTACCAGGTTTAACAATTAGAACTCCAGGAGATGACCACGGCGATGTTGGGCATTCTTCAATTACTCCTAAGCTTAACATTCGATAGATTTCTCCACACAAGAGTTTTTCTCTTGCGGGAGATAGTGGATAATATCTCTGCTTTATAGGAGTTGCTTCGCCAGTATCGATATTATGTTCCAGTAGAATTGTACAGCCAAGTCCATCACGTTCTGCATTTGGAAAATAATCGATTATTTTCTGCAGCTGTTGCATTTGAGAAGGAGTCAAGGGTATTTTATTCGAAGTTTCCTGAGAACTGATTTCGTTGATGTGATTCATTGTTACAATTTGAATATTAAACTTGTCCCAGAAATTCATACCGCAAATGATATCCTGAGTAATAGATGGTATCAATAAAAACTCTGTTAACTTCTTCTGTCCATTATAGTCGATTTCCAAAGCCAATGTTCCCAACGCTCGTTGAATTTGTCCGTCAGCTGTTTTCACGTTTGACATTTCATGTTTATAGTTTCCATTCTCCAAAATTTCAGGCAAAATTTCAGTTTATGGGGGACACCCCTGGGGGAAAAAAAAAAATGCCACGCCCCCTTAAATGACCCCAGGAGTGCGAAAATCATAATGAATAAGGGGGCTCACGCCCCCTATGGGCGTGGCAGTCGAAAAACGACCCGGCGCACCTACGTAGACAATATGGGTATCAAATGAAAGCTAATGTCTTCACGATTCCAAAAATAGCCGTAGTTGCCAGATCGGGCGATTTTTGTAGCCGATATGGCCATTTTGGCAAAATTTGGGGTGGGGGAAATTTTTTTTTTTTTTTTTTGCGTGACCGGCCTACGGCCGGGCTTAGGGGTTTTTAACTCCAGTATGTCTTAATTCTAGACGGCGGGGATCTCGAGTGCTCGGCCTCTGGCCGAGCTAAAAAGAAATAAACAAAAAAAGTCCTTCCCCCATTTTATAAAAATTAACATATCTTCCTCAAATTCTGGACGATCTGGCAACTACGGGTATTTTTGGAATCGTGAAGACATTTCCTTTCATTTGATACCAATATTGCCTAAGTAGGTGGCATGGGTCGTTTTTCACCCCCGCCCCTATTTAACAAAAATGGCTGTATCGGCTGCAAAAACCCCCCGATCTGGCAACTATGGCTATTTTTGGAATCGTGAAGACATTAGCTTTCATTTGATACCCATATTGTCTACGTAGGTGGGCCGGGTCGTTTTTCGACTGCCACGCCCATAGGGGGCGTGAGCCCCCTTTTTCATTATGATTTTCGTACTCCTGGGAACATTCTGAAGGGGATGGCATATTTAGATTTTTTCTCTAGGGGTGTCCCCCATAAACTGAAATTCAGCCAAATTTCATTACACAATTCTCCTCCAATGACATTGACATTTGCACCACTATCCAGTAATGCAAAACGCTTCTTATTTTGTATGTTGAGGAGTATATAAGGCCTATTATCATTCGTTTTATTCACCAAAGACGAAATTACATATTTTCTGAATTGTTTCCGTCGTTTATAAAACTCCCGAATACGTTTCGCCGATCTATTATGTTTATGTTCCTTCACCTGTTCATTAAAAATTCGATTCCTAACTCGATTGTATTCCTCAAGACGGATATGAAAGGGTCTTTGTAAAGGGTGTATTTTGGGTAAATCAAGTGATATATCCGGTAGTTTTGTTCCATCAGGTAGGTTTGTCTCAGCAGGTAAAATTAATTTGTCGGAATTCGTATTAAAATTTGAAGAATTTGTACCATTTAGTTTTGTTTCGGATATCCGTTCTTCAATGCACAGATATCCCTTGTGGAGTTTTTCTGACATTTTGGGCAATTGGGCTTGTATACATTCTTCGTCCCGCAACCGTAACAGAAGACTATACGCGGCTCTAAACAATCGATGAATGTGTGACCAATGTTGTCACAATTCCAACATTTGCCTGACCTTACAATTAAACACACTTCCGTTTCCTTTTCAAAGGAATCATCTATATCCGTTCTAGGATCATTAGCAATGACTTCTGACACCTGAGTCTTTTGATAAGGTATTTTGTGTGAGCTAGACGAAGAATTGTCTTTAACGAACTTCTCATGTCTCCTTACAGCGCGTCTTAATTGAGCCACTCGATTAATTTCTAGGTGTAGGAGCTCATGCCTCACTTCTGGTCTTAGATTTCGCTGAATTATTTCACAAAGTTCGTTTTCGGATAACGGAGTTCGTAATCTGTCGCAGAGAATCATAATCGCATCATAATAGTCCTCAAATGACTCGTTGTGTTTTTGCTTCCTATGATGAATGTCATCCATAATATCAAAATCAGTATAATAGTCTTTGTACTGTCTTTTTAAAGCGTCGCACAACTCGTCCCAGTCTATAATATCACAACTACGATGAAAACGCCAAAACCATTTTAAAGCTTTGCCCTCGAACAGAATATGGGAATGCTCGCACAATACATCAAAGTCACCTTTCAAATTGGCATTGGTTAGGGTGTTAACTCTATATATAAATTCCTCCACTGTCACTTCAGACGTATCACCAGTAAAGCGAATTCTCCAATTCCGAATTAAATTCAATATTATCTCGGAGTTTCTATCAAAACCTCTGCTCGTATTATCAAAATCACGATTTTGTCTATCATTCCTAAAACCAATACTTTGGTCATCATGACATCTACTATGAACATTTAACCGATCTCCTCGATCCTGTTGTCTGACCTGTGCTTGATTTTCCAAATTCAAATTACGAAATCCATCCGCAACCATATGGGAAACTTCTTCTCTAAATCCACTCAAGGATTCATCTACAATCCTACGAATCTGTGCATAATCATTTCTATATTCACTTGCCTCTCTTAGCGCTTGTAATCGTGTTCTAGGTCTTCCAACTGAATTGGGAGGCCTATCTCCACTTGCTCCTTCATCCAAAGTCAAGGTAGCGTTTGCTTCCTGCTCTACGTGAGCTGGGATATTTCCACAACTACGAACTAATGGCATATTAAACAACGACAATGGCAAAAAATTCAAATCCAAGTACAGAATATCAAAACTATCAAGTAATCAAGAATATTTTCCTAATTATCAAAAGCTAAATATTTTTTTTTTCAAAAATTTAAATAAAAGTTCGGAATTTCACAAAATATGGAAAACAATACAATGTATTATAACTACTTGGTGAAGTTTACTCGATATGGGTACAAAAAGATAAATAAAAACAAAAAGAACAAAAATACAAAATAAAATAAATAAAAAAAATAAAATGGAATACAAAAATAAAATAGAAGATATTAAGTAAAAATGTAAAATAAAAAAAACTCTATAGTAACGATCAACAACCATTAACCCATAAAAGGCAAGAAGAAAGGAAAGAAAAGTAATTACTCATTATTGTTGGAAACTTTTGACATAAGCCAATAAGAATAATATCCAAAACAAAAATGAGTAAAGTAGAGGGAAATAGGGATTGATTATCCATTGTAGGAAAGTAACCGATTTAGAAACAATTACTTTAATCCACACATCAGGAAAAACCAAACTAAATAACAACAAAAATTTTAGTAGACAATAAAAAAAAACATAAAGGAATGAAATAAGAGAAGGGAAAGAGCCAAACGAGGATTGAGCCGATACGTACCAGAACAACTTCTCGAGTTCGAACGCAAGCCCTGACAACTAATGCTATACTATATGTCAAACCGGGAATTGATCATCATTTGACACAATGAAAAATTACATCCACAGTAACAGAAAATAAAACAAAAGTTATAAGAAAAGTAAAGAAATAATGTTATATATATGTATGTAATTACCACACACAAAAGATTCAGAGGCCCTCAGCATCTAGATGTAGTTGCACAATAATAAATTTTAAAGTAACGATCACTGAGGCCCCACGTTGGGCGCCAAAAATCTCTGTAACGATTCTTTGAAAATGAGGTGGTATCTTGAGAACAGAGCTACCCATTAATCCGACCGTGCTCGTTGTTGGGGGGGGGGTGTGTTTTTTGTTCTCATATAATATAATATTATCAATTTTGAATCATTTACAAGTGATTTTACTTTAGGTAGCTATTTAATAACAAAGCAATTCATAATAACAAGAAGAAAGGATACTGGTATAGCATAAGATGGAATTTGCTATACCTATCTGATACCCACCCTCCATGCTGACAGAAAACAACATTATTTGTCAGCCCAAAAAAAAAATAAACTACTCTAATTGACCCATACCTCAACTTCACCTTTCGTAATTATAATATTAATGATTCAAAATTTCATATTCGAGAATATAACAAAAAAAAAAAATTGAATTTGAATTTATAGTATTTTAATAAACGATAATAATTAATATGTTTTGTATAATAAATTTAAACAATTATTAATCAATTAAAATTAGGTCACAAATTAATATATGAATTGGATGGAAATGAATATAAAAATTTAACAAGTTTTACATATTATAAGAGGAGGTTTTACTATTTTTTTTTTTTTTTTTTTGCATTTAATTATTTATTGAATCTTCATATTTGAAATGACAATAAGTATTCAAATCTTAATACTAAAAAGAAAATAATAAGCCCAGCCAGTGCTAGGCAAAAATTTTTATGATACTAAAAAAATTTCCTATCAACTGATCAAGTCATCTGTTTTGCGCTTGAGTTAAAGCAAGGGTATCCCTCCTCCTCAACCGATTGTGGCCACTAAAGTTAAGGATGTCTCTTGCAAGTGGGTTTGGATGGTGTTCAAGTTTGCTGACATACTTTGACGCATATTTTGTAAATTCGACGTTTACTAATGGCACGCCTAGATCTTTGTGGATTCGAGAATTTTTAACATACCATGGAGCTGCAGTAATAATACGTATAATTTTATTTTGACCCCGTTGAATTTTTTCAATGTTTGATGCTGAGGCAGTACCCCATAATTGAATTCCATAACACCAGATTGGCTTTAGAATTGCATTGTACAACAAAAGTTTGCAATCCAACTTTAATGTAGAATTTCTGCCGATTAGCCAATTAATTTGCACTGCTTTTAATCTCATCTGGGTAAGTTTTGCGTCGATATGAGACTTCCAAGTTAAACGACGATCGAGGTGGATTCCGAGGTATTTGACTTCATTGTGTTGCGGGATAATTTAATTATTTATTCTGATGAACGAGCATGTATCTTTTCGCAATGTTGTCATGGTCACCCTGAATAAAAATAAGGCCGATAAGGCAGTGTAGATCAGCTGTGTAAATGGATAGTAGTAAACAGAAAAAAAAGTAAGGATTGTTATTGAATTGAAATAGCCTGCTACTGCTAGAAAAAAAAAAAGGGAAAAAGATGGAGTTTAGGCGGTCAAAGGTTTCCTAAGACCGAGATGGAGGAACGAAAAGCACTTTTGAGATAGACACGGTAGAAGAGAGACGTGATTGAAGAAAAAAAAAACCAGGAGAGGTTCTAGAAAAGAGGAAGATGAGGAGGTGACAGGCGGCAGAAGAAAAAATCCATGTTTAAAAACTAAAATAATAAAAGATAAATAAAAGAAAAAAAAACAAGCAATAATAAAAATTAATGTGATTTATTTAAGAAAAAAAAAAAAACAATAAGAACAATAACACACTGAAAAGAACGTTACAATCAGAAGATATAAAAAAAAAAAAAAAAAGGAACAATCTATTTAACAAAAACAAATACCAAAAAGCCACTACAGGATCCAGTTGCTTCCATCGAGGGACTCCTTCACATCAGGGTCATCACATAGTAACCAACGCCCGGAAGGTCAGGTATTCGCCCGACACGAACTCGAACTGACACTCTGACGCTCACGTACTGTAATAAACAATTATATACTAATTTTAAGTTGAGTAAATATAGTTTTTTTTGAGTGTTGAGGATCAAGTCACCTGGTATTGAGGGTGCGCGCGTCTATTAGGTAGTGAGCTCACTCCCCAATTGATCGTCAAAATTGGGTTCCATTGACCATAAAATTATAAAAAAAAAAAAAAACAAATTTACAAAAAAAAAAAATATGTATATGTTGTGAAGAAAAAATGTAGACAGTACTCTTAACTAAACTATACATCGGCGAAATAGACCGCAACGTTGAAGAGCAAAAACTGGCATAAAATTTTGGTGGATTAGATAACATAATTTTTTTCCTTTCCTTTGAAATTTTTTTGGGCGCTTATCTTAGATTGAAATTTTTGAATTTGTACATATTTGGCCAAGATTAATTTAAAAATTTTTAACCTTTCAAATTTTAATATGTTTAAAGTCAAATTAATTTTGTTTGCCATTAAATTTTAACTTCAATTTTTGTTTGTTATGAATTTGAACAATTACATTAATAAAAGGAATCAAGATGTATATTGATAATGGGAAATGAAAGGATTAAGTTTAATATGAAGTGGTAATTTCTACAGTTGGCGGTAAGTAGAGAGAGAGAGAGTGTTTGAAGTGCAAGAATGGGACATCCTAAAGAAAGATCAGGACGTCAAGGAGAGCCTCTAGGCTCGTGTGGGAGGGCTAACCTGGCAAAACACCAGCCAGGGAAGAGTGTGAGTGTATATGGGCAACGGTTGTAAACGAGAAACATTAAAGACATTTCGGGTCCCCACAACAAGATTTTTATACAAAGCTGGTATGATTTTTATTTATGTGTGTTAAGAGGACCAGAGAGTTGGCAAGAACCACCCCCATCCGGCGAGCTTCAGCCCGGCTTACGCGAGCATACCAGCGCAGCCGACAATCTGGCCACTTCAGGCAGTTAGTAGTTCTTTTGCTACCAGCTGAGATTCACAACACAAAATAATTGCAAGTGCACACATAATAATGTGAAAGTTATATGAATACATTTCTGTTCGTTAACCCTGATTTTCCAAAGCTCAAGACAATTCTCTAGTTTATAAACATATTTCTGCAAGTTCTGTGATGCTATTTGATGGTCCTGATGGACGCTGATAAAGGCTGTATCGTCTGCAAAAGTTGACGTATGGATTTTAGGGTCTGACGGCATGTCGGAGGCATATATCAAATATAAAGTAGGACCCAGTATGCTACCCTGTGGCACACCTGATTCAATTGGCTGAGCGGTACTTAAAAAATCACCTTCTTTGATTTTAAATTTGCGACCGTATAAATAACTTTCCATGAGTTTATGGGTGTTAGCAGGCAGAGTTAATTTTATTTTGTGCATTAAACCGTCATGCCAAACTTTGTCGAACGCTTGCGACACATCAATGAAAAGGGCGGAGCAGTATTTTTTGTCTTCAAACGACCCTCTTATCACATTTACCAATCTGTGTGTTTGCTCGATGGTGCTGTGTTTAGCCCTGAAGCCGAATTGATGATTAGGAATACATTCAGTGTCATTCAGAATTGGAGTCAATTTAGTAATTAACAATTTTTCAAACAGTTTTGAAATTGTCGGCAGTAGACTAATTGGCCTATATGACTCCACTTTGGTATGGTCCTTCCCTGGCTTAGGAATCATAGTGATCATAGACACCTTCCAATCTGCAGGATAGTATTCTAGGCGTAAAATAGCGTTGAAGATAAAGAGGATAATTCTTCTTGCTACACGAGGTAACTCCACAAGCATTTTATTGTTGATTTTATCCATACCTGGAGCCTTTCTAAGGTTCAGAGTACCAATAGCGTTTTGGACATCACGAAAGTTTAGTCTTAGAGGTACAGGAGGCCTTATAACAAGTGGTGGCAAATCAGATTCGTTATTATTTGAGTTGTTTATAGTAAACACATTTCTCAAATGGTTAACAAATAAAGTCCCCTTCTCGGTATCATTTCTAGCCCAGTCACCAGTCGGATTTCGCAAAGGAGGTTTTCCTCTTACTGGTCTTTTTAAACCTCTTGCCGCCCTCCTTAACGAGTAGTCAGATTGTGGGGTACTATCAAGACCTTCCAAGTAAGATCTAAGTGAGGCCGTTCTTTGGGTTTCTAAGAAATGTCTTAGTATATCTCTGCATTCCCGTAGCCTAGCTTTCAGTTCAGGAGACCTGTGAATTTGCCACTCTCTTCTCATTCTTCTTTTTTCTGATAGGAGTTGTTCGAGTTCAGAGAAATAAGTTCTGTTTGTCCTATTTCTACATTCAACGTGATAAGTGGAAGCGTGATGCACAGCTCGTCGAAGGTCCTCGGTAAAGTTGCCAATCGACTCATCAATATCACAACATTTTCCGTGCAATGAGAACTTAAATACTTTTTGTATTTTATCCAACTTACTCGGGTCTTAGTCATGTTCATAAATGGAGAACCACACACTTGAGGGAAATGCATTGAAATGATAGTAGGAGAGTGATCTGAGGACAAGTCCAGTGAAGGATCCACTTGCATCCATTCTACAGGGATATTTTTCATTACCCCAAAGTCAATAACATCGGGAATCTTCCGTCGGTCCGTCGGCCAATAGGTGGGATGTCCACTTGAGAGTACATCTAAGCCCATTTTAGCAATGGTGTTGAAGAGTACGCGACCCTTTGGGGTTACCAGACGTGAACCCCAAAATGTGTGTTTGGCGTTAAAGTCACCAGCAACTAAAAATCTAGCTCCAAGGGATTTAAAGAAGTTATGGTATTGGTGTTCTTTTATTGAAAATCGAGGCGGAGAATAAATCTATGATAAAACAAATTTGTATTGACAGAATTCAATGCAAATGTTTGTTGCTTGGAGGTAATCCTCACTTATGTTATTCATTAGATAATGCTTTATTCTGTTCTTTATAAGAATTGCCGAACCTCCACAAGCTCTTCCGCGGGGGTCTGTAGTATCGTAGAACTCGTAGCCATTAATTTTGAAGTACCCTGTCGACGTCAAGTGAGTTTCAGCAATCATCATAACATCAATCTGCTTATCCATCAGGAAGTATTCCAGTTCATTTTTATGTTGGCGGAGGCCGTTCGCGTTCCAGAAACAAATTTTTAAATAAATCATTTCTTTAAAATGGCTTGCAAGATAGTGGATTGCATTTTCAGCATTTCCTGCATCATGGATGTCATGGTGGTCGTGAAAGTGTTCATAGTTTGGACAAGTGTCTGCAATGTTGCCTCTAGATTGTTGATATGCGGCTCAGAATATTGGGGTTTAGGTTCCTGCTCCAGACCTGGCATATTAGATTTAACGACGTTTGCGTAAGAAACTTGTCTAGAACTAGGCGCGTTTACATGACTAGTGGACCGTAATAATTGAGGGAAATTGTCACTCGATGCTAAATTTGGCTGTTGAGGGCGATTAGGCAATACTGACGTCTTGTTGGTTCTTATGCCTTTCAAATGAGTGTAAATTGGACAACCTCTATAATTTGCGGTATGATTACCTCCACAGTTACTGCATTTTTTGATTTTTGAGTCAGTTCTCGACTTATCGCATTCAGCAGTTGCATGTAGCTCCCCACACGCAACACAAACTGTCGGCAATTTACAATACGCCTTGGTGTGACCAAATTCTTGACAGTTGAGACACTGTACGGGTCCCTGACGCTTATGTGGTTCTTCCACGGTGATTCTACGATGCAGAAGGTACATCAGATTGTAGATGGGATGGGACTCATTTTTCTTTAAGACAACATCTCCAGGTTCCAATTCTACCCTGAACATGGGCTGAGGGATCTTTTCACGGTTTCTAATATTCACTACGCTCTTGATTTTGAACCCTTTGTCCATTAAACCGGTTTTTATCTCCGCGGGATCAACACATGGGTCTATACCCTTTAGAACGACTTGGAGTCCTTTTGCGCTTTTGAGCTGGTAGGTATAGAAATCCCTAGTCTCCCTTTCCAGCTGGTTGGACAATTTTCGAAAATCATCTTCCCTATTCACTTGTATCTTTGTCTCGCAGATATTTCCATGTTTCATTGAGGTTACGCTAAACATGTTTTCACCTATTACAGCAACAATTCCTTGTACCAATTTACTGGAAGTCGGCTCTCTCAGATAAATTGGTGGGGGCTTAAACGTCTTCTTCGGAAGTTCTGGCTCATCCGTCTGGAGGAGAGCAAACCTATTTTGATCATTACTCACGGTCTTAGGAGCTTTAGCATTTGATGACACTTGAGCAGACTTCGGGCTCCTCTGTCGCTTGAGAACGGTTATGTACTTATCCATACCTACTTGTTTTTTGGGTTTGACTGCACTATTTGATGAAGATGATGTTTTTTCATCTGTTGAAATCACAATATTGGGCGAACAGGAACGACGCCGTTCCACGGCTCTTGTAGTGAGAAAATTCTCCAAAGATTTTTTTATGGATTCTTCCTCAGAGATGCATCTAGTTTTTCTAGTCGAGCTAAGCTCTTTCTCAGAATTACATCTGAGAGGAACACTCATACAGTTTTTATACGATTTTTAATGTTTTTTTTTATATATTTTAACCTATTACGATTTTTTTTTCACTTTTTTGTTTGATTTCAACTTTTTACACTTTTTCACCTATTACGATTTTTTCACCGAAAATTCAGCCGCACTAAAAGTAACACGTCCGAACAGTTCGATGAGACGAGACTGAATTGAGGTTTTACTATGAAACGTGGTGACATGAAATGTTTGTTGGGTGATATGTATAAACGTAATATTAATAAGGTTAGTTAATATTTAAATGAAATCAACAAAATTATGACAATTTCAGTAGCAATTCAAAATATTATTTTTATATAAAGTTTGAATTTATATAAATAGGTATTACGTTTATATAATAAAATTATAGTATGTTTAAAGTAAAATAAGAAAAATAATCAACGAATTAATACATAAGATAATAAATCCCATATCAGGAGAAAATAACACAAAGATAAATAATACATCTGGTAACACCAAATTCTTTAGTGTACCATATATACCAAAACTCACAGAAAACAAAAAGCTTAGGGAAATAATGAGAGAAGAAGGACTAGTTTTAGCACACAGGGCAAACAAGACAATAAATCCACTATTTACGCAGACGAAAACAAAAATCAAAAAAGAAGACCAAAGCAATGTAGTTTATGAAATTAAATGTGCAGGAAAATTAAACGAAAACTGTGATAAAATTTACATTGGAACAACAAAAAGAAATTTAGGAGTTAGAATGGCGGAACACGAAACGGACATTAAAAAGTACCGGCTTTCAACTGCACTTGCCCAACACTGTTTTGAAAATAAACACACAGCTGATCTCGAGAATATAAGAATATTGCATAAGGAACGAAAACATAACAAAAGATTTACATTGGAAAGTTTAAGTATACAACAAAAAACAAACATCGCAATAAACAACAAGACAGACAAGGACAACGCTAATGCAAATTACAATATTGCACTTGTTTAAATAGTTTAATTACAACTGTGATACCTAGCATTAAGGGACAATCTATTGTGATATTTTTAATTAATCATTTTTGCATTTATTTAAATTATATGTTATATGTCGTACCATTTGTGTCGTGAAAAACATCTTTTATTTAAAACTAAATGTAAAACTGAATAAGAAAAGATATGTAAGTCTGATTGTTGAAATAATATTATGTACCTTATTGTTGTTATTAAAATATTGTTCTTTTGTTAATGTTGCCAGATTTAATAAAAATTCATCCCCTGAAGATGTTGGCAAAATACCAACGAAACGTCGGATAGAAAATGTATAAATAAATAAAGTATTTTATTTACATTTAGGAGGAAAACTGACCTTAAAAGCCTGTTTTAGAAATAATTTCTATAAAAACCAAGAAAAATAATGGTTGATAAAAATTTGTTAAAACTTACATTTTTGTATAATGGTCCAACGTAGTCAGCAGGCGCCGGATGACAGTGGAACGTAGTTTATTTCTACTCAACCATATATTTAAATAATTTTATATGATGTGTTAGTTTAAATCTTTAATATGAATTTGTTTGTTGGGATATTTGAGGTGTTGTAGTGTTTGTATGTAGGGTTTCCGTATAAAGAGGTTTTTGTGTTAACTAAGAGATTTAGATTACAGATTCAATAATAATTAACTTGTTAAACTATAATGTTTTTATAACTGATGATTAATGTAGGTAACCATATATCAAAAATTAAACAAAAAAAAATTGGATTTAAATTAAAAACATAATTGAACAAAAAAAATAAACACGAAAAGAATTATAAAATTACGTTATAAAGATTTAAATACAAAATTAAATTTAATTTAAGATCAAAATAAAGCTATATTGAATCAAATGTCACAAAAGTTAAACACGAAACTATTTATATGTATATGATATTACAGTCACCTCAGATGCTTAGATTAAAACGTTATTATGGCCAATGAGAATGTTTTTAATTCAAATGAATGTTTAGGGTGTAAAATCAGGTTAGCGACTATATTCTTAGTTGAATTAATTAAACAAAGCAGGATATATATAGTTGACCAATTCCACCCCTTGTCAGGGTGGTTTCCCAATATCGAAAACGCCAAAGCTAAAGGATCAAAAATCTGCTGGTCAAACCGTTTAAAATTGATAAATTAATCCAGATCCGCAGGATATAAAAATAAGGCAATGGATATTTTCCTTTGTTTTCCTTTTTATACAAATGAGTATAAATCCAACATTCAAAGCCCTAATAAAAAAAATAAATCACAACTAATAAATTTCTAAATTTATCTAAATATATCCACAAGTTTTCTTACCAAAATTGTATAAAAATCTTCTTTTCGTTCCTTCAAATATAAAATAAGGATTTCCTTACAATCCTTTTCAAAATTACAATAAAAATTTCAAACAAATTTTATGTAGAACCTTTTTAATTGAATTATAATTTTCGTTTGATGAAAATAAAAAAAAAATTGAAAATCCAAAACTCATAAAAATCAATGCCAACTCAACTAACTAACTTTTAAATATTTTAAAACAAATTTCAATAAACAACTTCCTACACCCAAACTTAAATTTTAGTAAACACTATTGATTTTGTAATAAAGAATTTATTAAGAAATCAGTTTTAATATTTAGGGAAATTGTCACCATCACAGAAGAATAGTACACAATAAACACATAAGAAATTAATTCTTACCGTACCTTATTACAGGTTACTTTTGCTGGTTGCAGCCGCTATGAGTGAGTTCCAGATAATGGACTACACCAATTCTAGACTGGTTGTGATCAATACAGGCTCAACAAAAATTCAAACAGGCATATTTAAACTTATCCATACTATCGACTTAGGGGAATACGAAAGTTTGATAGAAAGATTGGAAAACGGAATTAACCTTAACAATAATACTGACACTCAACTATTACCTTACCTATCTTACACCATCCTGTTTATCCAGACTAAAATTTAAAACAAAGACGAAAAGATCTCTGGACTTTATCGGCAGTGCTTGGAAGTGGTTGGCCGGTAGTCCAGATCACCACGATTTTGAGATAGTAAAAGATAAAATTAACAATGTCCTAAAAACCAATAATAACCAAATTGTAATTATTCAGTTAACTCTACAAAAAGTTAATAGACTCTCAATAAATAAAATTTCAAAATTGTTAGAGAAAGAAATTAAAGCAGAAAATTTGTTAGATTTTAAGTATAAATTAGAAATTGTTAAGGAAGAATTGTCTAATATCGAATATGCCATTCATTGGGATAAAGCAAACATTGTAAACTCATTTATTTTTTCGGATACTGAAGTCAAAATTTTGAGAGATATTTTTTACAATGACAACATTCCATTCGGTAATATGGATGAATTGTTAAATTTTTCAAAAGTTAAAATTGCATCAAATGATAAAGAAATAATTTACATAGTAAATATCCCAACAACCAGTAAAGAAACCTGTAACGAATTCTCAATTAGACCTGTAAGAAAAAACAATGTAATAATTAAAACAGATTTTAAGAAAATATTGAAATGTTATAATAAGATATTCGGAATTAAAAATGATTGCAAAGACTATAATAAATTAAGTATTTTTGAAATGGACAATATTATAGACATAAGTGAATCAGAATGCATCCCAAACCTTCTGCAGAGTAAAGCTTCCCGCTGTACAATAACTAACGATGAGCATGTGGAACTAGTAGAAAATATAGATGAAAGCATGGTACTGCTGAATCAATTCAAAGGACAAATTGAAATAGATAATTCAAAGATCAACATAGATGGCACCTTTCTAATTCATCACCTAAATTCCACTGTTCGAATACGAAATCAGACTTATCGGACAACTCAAGTATCCCTTACAAAATCATTACCTGCATTGCTGCAGCCAAGTAACTCGAATTTCCAAGAACAAGTAATAACGCTGGAAAGAATGGAGGCCGTTAATGTCAACAATTCCCACCTAATCAAAAAATTACAAGTTGAGAATAAAATCAATCTTTCTGTTAATCTTGGACTGATAATGGCAATAACAATATTGGTTATTATCGCTTGCATGATGAGAAGGAGGAACGAAGCTACTAAAAAGGAAAACAAGTCATCCGGAACAAGTGAACAATCACCAAACTTGAAAAGACAAGTGGAGACTGTAGAAGATGACAAATTACACGTTAATCCAGAAGTTTCCTTGTCATTACCATTAATAAGCATCAAGAACAAGAGGATCCACAACCTTCCATTTGTCTAATTATTCATACGAGGACGTATGAACTTAAGCTGTGCTCACATTGTGTGTATTTGTCATGTGGAATGTCACTTTTCTATCCACATGTGTTTTCATGTGTATGTCAAAAATTGAGTTTCACATACGGTTTATAATTTACATGTTCAAATGTTGGTATGTCAATTACATTTGACATAACCTATCAAAAAAAATCTTAAAACAGCTGATATGGTAAAACTTATTCCTAGGGTTATACAAGTATTCCTTCTCTTGCCACATTTCGATCAACTGTAGAACCGCTTCTTTGCACCAGTCATACTTTAACAACATAAAAATAACTATAAAAATTGCAATAAAAAAATACATACAATTCTAGCTGTTTCACAACAATTAATACTATAAGCGGTTCAGTGTGGGAAAATTTGAAATCAACAAATTCATTTAAGTTTCGTTATAAGAAAAAAACTGTCTTTGCAGTCAGTTTTGTGAATTAATAAAATAAAGTCGTATTACTAATAACCCAAATAAACACTAAGTTTAAGAGAGAATTATTAATAAATAAAAAGCCTAATTTAAGAGTAAAAGTATAGAAAGTTTCTTTTTTTAACGAGCGTCTCAAATAAATAAAATTTATTGTGATTGGACCCTGGGTATCCGGCGAGATATGCCCCAGCAAAGAAAAAGGTTCGTCTGGTTATTAGTAATAAAATATTTTTTATAAAAAAATTCAAAAAGACTTTTAATTTATATGATAGGTTTTGTAGTTTGCCTGCATTTGCATAAAAAGTGCATTTATTTTTGTTTTAATTTATAAAAAACACGGACCGTAAATAGTCCATTCGAACATGGTACTTTGGGCTGTTGGAAAGAATACTCGAGAAAAAACACCTTGACACATGACTTTGGGATATATGTCAACTCCAATGATAATATCAACTCGAAATAGAATAAATGGACTGAACATCATCAGCTAGTTGTAATAATGTCCGAATAGCAAGATATGGTGCACAATTGACTCCAAAAGTGACCGTTTTTAGTTCATAATCGCAAATTGGACCGTTTGGATTACTTCGAAATAATATTCTTTGGTACGGAGTGTTTTCTTGGTTGACCAAAATCTGTCTATACATTTTCATAATATCCGCGTTAAAAAAGAATCGATACAATCTCCAGTTCAGTATCAATAAGGTCAGATCATTTTGGATAATTGGTCCTACATGGAGTAAGGAATTCAAGCTTTTCCCATTAGATGAAGGCGCTGAGGCATTAAAAACGACTCGAACTTTTGTGGAACTGCTTTCTGGTTTTATAACCGCATGATGTGGCAAATAATAAGCCCTGGACTTTCGGAGAGTACTGGTGGTGTAACTTTGAACATATGACCCAACTCTTCATACTCCAGAACCACTTTATCGTACTCATCCTTAAAATCTGGAGTTCGAGTCAACCTAGCCTCATTCCGGAAGAATTGCGTCATTGCGCTACTTCTAGAATTACCTAAACTTAACGATTAAGGAAATTCTGCCTTGAAGGAAAGTGATACGATATATCGCCTTTTTCCTTTTTGTCGTACGGATATAGAAGTCTTCACAAGCCTTTATCTAAAGAAATTTCACAAAAATTTGATACAATGGTGGGACTTGTGGTAGTAGTATGGGCAAGTAAGAATCCATCCGAAGATGGTTTCTTGAGTAATTAGAGTTTCACATACATTATGTTTTATCCCCGAACAAACTACGGAAGGAAAAAGGTCACCACCAATAAGAATATCAATTCTTAGAACTAGAATAGAATTTAGGATCGGTTAAAGAGATATTATCGTTGACGCGAGAACCCAGGATAAAAGAACATTGATGATGAACTCTAGCAGATATTGTATGGTTTAATCCAGAAATTTGAGCACATGAAGGTTGAGGAGGAAGTTTAAGAAGATTGATTATACGATCGGATATGAAAGTACCTTCTGACCCAGAATCGATCAGTGCAGGTGCTTGGTATGTCGTTCCTAAATGATAAATGTTTACCCAGGCCATGCCTAGTAAAACACCATTGGAATGTGTAGCGAAACAAGATTGTACATTATCAGAATAAGAATTATTAGTGGACTGTATATTGGACGTGTGAGGCTTTGGATAGGGAATTGAATTAGGATTAAGATTTGAACTAGAACTAGGTATTGTGGAAGATGAAATTTGGTTATCGACTTTTTTATGTAAAAGTGTGTTATGTCTCTTTTGGCATTTAAAACAGTTGTGTTTGCTTGTACAATTTTTCACACAATGCGTTTTTGAGAAACAATTAAGGCATAAACCTCCCTTTTTTATTTTTTGCTACCTTCGGTTATAATCCAAATTTAAAAATTTGGGACATTTGCGAATAGCATGGGTCTCTTTTGGACATAGGTTACACTTGGGACCTGACACATTTACTTGAAAACTGTGAACCCTTTTGTCAGAGTTCGAGTTGGAGTTGGTCTTGGATTTTTAATCGCTATTTTTGGAATTATTCATGCCTCTTATTTCAGAAACCGATTCTAAAATTCGGTAGCGATTAGTAAGAAACTCATTCAATTCGGACCATTTTGGAATAGCTGTTTTGTCTTTTAGTTCCTGTTCCCACAATGTAAGCGTATTTTCAGGTAGTCTATTTGTACAAATAAATACAAAAATTGGGTCCCAACTAGCAACATCGATTCTATACAATGTCAGAATAGTAATGCATGAATTTATGTCTCTTTGTAACTGTTTTAAAGATTTACCTGATTCGGAATGTATAGAAAGGGTCTTCAATTGACCATTAACTAGAACTCTACGGTTCTCGAAACGCAAGCACAAATTTTTCCAAGCAATATCGAAACCTTCATTAGTAAGAGGACTTTTTTGAACTATTTTCCTGGCCTCACCTTTTGTTTTCTGGGTTAAGTAAAACAGTTTTTCAACATTACTGGCTCTGGAATTAGAGACAACAGCAGTGAACATATCACGGAAAGTGGGCCAGGAACCATAATCACCATTAAATGATTTTATTTCGATAGGAGGCAAATCAAGGCTATGTGATGCGGTAGAAATTTGACCTGGCATTACCAAATCATGGAAAGAAACTGGACGATCAGTGTTATTAACACTTTCAGAATTAGAAGTAGATGCTTCTCGAAGGTGGTCAGAAATTTCGGATAATTTTGTTAAACTATTGCAATATGTAATATATGTGCTCTTGTATTTCAACTTAAATGACTCTACATCAACTGGATCTTCTTTTTCGTCAGCTTCTTTCTCAATATCAAGCAGACATTTTTCGTAGGCTGCCTTGAGCCGGGACCAGTTTGATTTCAGTTCATACCGGTGAACCTCCAGCGTATGACAAGAATTCAAAGGGAATTGGTTGTTGTTAAGGTCAGCTTCAAATTCGACAATGCGAATAAAATGATCCAGTGACATTTTCGAAACCAGAAATATGGGACCAGAAAAAAATAGAATGAATTTATATTAATTTGGAAGAAAAAAATGTAGTAAAACCGCAAACAAAAATTAAAAAGAATGTAGAAAACCCAAGTGAATATCGGTATGAAATGATAAAGAATTGCGAACATTAAATTAAATGTTACTTAAAACTGAATAAGAGCTATGTTCACCTTTGGATGAATGGTGTTGGTACTCCCATCTTTGATCTTCCCTTTTTTTTGGATGCCTTACCATGAATTGATGATAAGCGACATATAGAGGTGCTCATATTATTATTCTTAATTTTCTTTAGTTATTTTCTTCATATCTATATATATAAAAGAAAGTGACGTTAGTTACTAGCTTTATAACTAAAAAACGCCAGGACCGATTGCAACGATTCACACGAATTCAGGCTGGTCTCAGGCCAGAGAAGAAGAATACCCGAAAAAAATTCAGAAATTGACCACGCCTACTTTTTTTTTAATTAATGTTTTTATGTGTGAGTGTGTGTATGTACTTAATAGAATCGTAAATGATCATGTGATGATCTTTGGCAAAGTTGTTGTGCATGAGCCCGGGAAGGTTTGTAAGTTGGTACGACCACGCCCACTCAACGCCTACTTTTTTTTATTTAATTCTAAATGGGTTTTTACAGATTTACTTCAAATTACACATCTTACTGTAGGCGAGGTAGAAATAAAAATTGTATGTGCCACGCCCACTTTCACGCCCCATCACATGCAAGATGGTTGTCAGGTAAGCCAGACCGCTGGAGCGATCTGCCTGAAATTTTCACATCACACCACTAAGTATTTATAGAATACTTCTTTTTTGCAACCACGCCTACTTTAACGCCTTCTTTTTTAAATTGTGTAATTGATTCGACTCTGATTTTAACATATTTACTTTACTCTAGTCGAGATCAAAAATTAAGATTCATACTCCACGCCTCCTTTCACGTCCCATCTCTAGCGATCTTTTTTGACAGCCTACTTTTTTTAAATTGATGCCATAGCAACGCCCGCAGTGTACAGCCGAATTCGACCACGCCTGCTTTAAAATTGTGTAATCGATTCTACAAGGGTTTTAAAAGACTTACTTCAAATTGTATAACCCATTACTTTTAATTATTATCTTCTAAAATCCAAAAATCAAATGTTTTTCTTTTGTATATCACAATTTTTACGACAATTGTTTTTCCACCTAATTTGATTGAAAACTTTTTTTGTTCATTCTTTTTTTACAAAAACAAATTCTGGTTCTGCTATTGTCAGTAGATGGCGTTGTGTGTATACTCTTTTGACACCTGATTTATTTTTGTAGTATTTAAAAATTTTCAACCTTTTTTAAAACTGATTTCAAAAGGTAAGTTCCCTAAATGATTTTGTGACATTGTTTTTGTGACATTAATTTCTCAGTGTTATTCATAATGCCGCGACCCAGAAGATCTGATCTTTCGCACCGAACGAATGCAGTTACAAATAGGAATATTACCAATCGATTGAATACGGATGAACAAGAAATCGCACGAGATCAGCGCCGTGTTAGTATGGCCCGACTTCGCGTAACGCAAACACAAGAAGAAAGACAGGCAACAAATGAAACGGCTCGATTAGCAATGAGAAATCATGGATTAAATCAAGCAATTCAACAACGTGAAAATCTAAATCAACGCGTAAGAAGAAGAGCTGTGATGGCGATTTTTTTTTGTCATAGTTTTCTTCTAATTTCAATTATAATGGGTTCTTAATTTATTACTATTTAGTTCTGAAATTATAGTAAAGTTTTATAATAAGGTTTCTATAAAGGTACATTTTTTTACTAACAGTTAATTTCGGCTGTATAAATTTTATCTAATTTCAATATCATTTTATTTTGAAAATTTGATTGTAGTTAGCTTTGATTTTGTTCATACCCAAAATTTTCATTTATTTGTCCAGGCTATATCGACTTAAATTAAGGTTTTACTTAGAGTATTTAACAGGTTTTGTACAAAAATTTCAAAATTACATTCGTAGTAGTCTTTGATATAAAAGTTTCAGTTTTCATTAATTTGACAAAATTTTCTCATTTTAAAAATAATTTTCCAGTGAGACAGTCGTTGTCTATAATAAATAAAGGAAAAGATTTTTTAATTTAGTTTGTGGATGCCGTTAAATATTGGAATAATATATACTGGGAGCTTGTCTAAAGGAATTTGATTTAAAAATTTTAAATCGGTAAGGAAATTTGGTTGAGCTATATTTCATTTGCTGTAGAGTGAAGTCGTCTATTTTTTTTAGGAATTCTAAAACTGTTATTAGTTGTCCAGTTGTTCCTGTATTTTGGCTATTTAGTTTAACATTAATATTAGCAGTGGAAAATAGACATCACATTAATTGATATCTGCAAGATCTTTATAACAGAAGTAGCGGGAAGAAAAGAAAAAAGGAAACGGAGAATTTGTATGCTGAAATCTTCATAAGAACAAACAAATTTGGCGCAGAAAGATAGTGTAGTAAATAAAAAGTGTGTGTGGTATTGAAAGGCCATAACGTTCATAAAGGTGACATTACCTTCGTGTTTGCCACATCGTGTTTAAAATAAACCACCCTTGGCACCCTTATGTTTCAATAGGGTGACCAGAAGGGTATACCAAATAACGTCTCATTGTAAACTCATTTATTTTTTCGGATACTGAAGTCAAAATTTTGAGAGATATATTTTACAATGACAACATTCCAGTTAATAGTTAATAGACTCTCAAACATTACCAATAAAATTTCAAAATTATTAGAGAAAGAAATTAAAGCAGAAAATTTGTTAGATTTTAAGTATAAATTAGAAATTGTTAAGGAAGAATTGTCTAATATCGAATATGCCATTCATTGGGATAAAGCAAACATTGTAAACTCATTTATTTTTTCGGATACTGAAGTCAAAATTTTGAGAGATATTTTTTACAATGACAACATTCCATTCGGTAATATGGATGAATTGTTAAATTTTTCAAAAGTTAAAATTGCATCAAATGATAAAGAAATAATTTACATAGTAAATATCCCAACAACCAGTAAAGAAACCTGTAACGAATTCTCAATTAGACCTGTAAGAAAAAACAATGTAATAATTAAAACAGATTTTAAGAAAATATTGAAATGTTATAATAAGATATTCGGAATTAAAAATGATTGCAAAGACTATAATAAATTAAGTATTTTTGAAATGGACAATATTATAGACATAAGTGAATCAGAATTCATCCCAAACCTTCTGCAGAGTAAAGCTTCCCGCTGTACAATAACTAACGATGAGCATGTGGAACTAGTAGAAAATATAGATGAAAGCATGGTACTGCTGAATCAATTCAAAGGACAAATTGAAATAGATAATTCAAAGATCAACATAGATGGCACCTTTCTAATTCATCACCTAAATTCCACTGTTCGAATACGAAATCAGACTTATCGGACAACTCAAGTATCCCTTACAAAATCATTACCTGCATTGCTGCAGCCAAGTAACTCGAATTTCCAAGAACAAGTAATAACGCTGGAAAGAATGGAGGCCGTTAATGTCAACAATTCTCACCTAATCAAAAAATTACAAGTTGAGAATAAAATCAATCTTTCTGTTAATCTTGGACTGATAATGGCAATAACAATATTGGTTATTATCGCTTGCATGATGAGAAGGAGGAACGAAGCTACTAAAAAGGAAAACAAGCCATCCGGAACAAGTGAACAATCACCAAACTTGAAAAGACAAGTGGAGACTGTAGAAGATGACAAATTACACAGAAGTTTCCTTGTCATTACCATTAATAAGCATCAAGAACAAGAGGATCCACAACCTTCCATTTGTCTAATTATTCATACGAGGACGTATGAACTTAAGCTGTGTTCACATTGTGTGTATTTGTCATGTGGAATGTCACTTTTCTATCCACATGTGTTTTCATGTGTATGTCAAAAATTGAGTTTCACATACGGTTTATAATTTACATGTTCAAATGTTGGTATGTCAATTACATTTGACATAACCTATCAAAAAAAATCTTAAAACAGCTGATATGGTAAAACTTATTCCTAGGGTTATACAAGTATTCCTTCTCTTGCCACATTTCGATCAACTGTAGAACCGCTTCTTTGCACCAGTCATACTTTAACAACATAATAATAACTATAAAAATTGCAATAAAAAAATACATACAATTCTAGCTGTTTCACAACAATTAATACTATAAGCGGTTCAGTGTGGGAAAATTTGAAATCAACAAATTCATTTAAGTTTCGTTATAAGAAAAAAACTGTCTTTGCAGTCAGTTTTGTGAATTAATAAAATAAAGTCGTATTACTAATAACCCAAATAAACACTAAGTTTAAGAGAGAATAATTAATAAATAAAAAGCCTAATTTAAGAGTAAAAGTATAGAAAGTTTCTTTTTTTAACGAGCGTCTCAAATAAATAAAATTTATTGTGATTGGACCCTGGGTATCCGGCGAGATATGCCCCAGCAAAGAAAAAGGTTCGTCTGGTTATTAGTAATAAAATATTTTTTATAAAAAAATTCAAAATATGATAGGTTTTGTAGTTTGCCTGCATTTGCATAAAAAGTGCATTTATTTTTGTTTTAATTTATAAAAAACACGGACCGTAAATAGTCCATTCGAACATGGTACTTTGGGCTGTTGGAAAGAATACTCGAGAAAAAACACCTTGACACATGACTTTGGGATATATGTCAACTCCAATGATAATATCAACTCGAAATAGAATAAATGGACTGAACATCATCAGCTAGTTGTAATAATGTCCGAATAGCAAGATATGGTGCACAATTGACTCCAAAAGTGACCGTTTTTAGTTCATAATCGCAAATTGGACCGTTTGGATTACTTCGAAATAATATTCTTTGGTACGGAGTGTGTTCTTGGTTGACCAAAATCTGTCTATATATTTTCATAATATCCGCGTTAAAAAAGAATCGATACAATCTCCAGTTCAGTATCAATAAGGTCAGATCATTTTGGATAATTGGTCCTACATGGAGTAAGGAATTCAAGCTTTTCCCATTAGATGAAGGCGCTGAGGCATTAAAAACGACTCGAACTTTTGTGGAACTGCTTTCTGGTTTTATAACCGCATGATGTGGCAAATAATAAGCCCTGGACTTTCGGAGAGTACTGGTGGTGTAACTTTGAACATATGACCCAACTCTTCATACTCCAGAACCACTTTATCGTACTCATCCTTAAAATCTGGAGTTCGAGTCAACCTAGCCTCATTCCGGATGAACTGCGTCATTGCGCTACTTCTAGAATTACCTAAACTTAACGATTCAGGAAATTCTGCCTTGAAGGAAAGTGATACGATATATCGCCTTTTTCCTTTTTGTCGTACGGATATAGAAGTCTTCACAAGCCTTTATCTAAAGAAATTTCACAAAAATTTGATACAATGGTGGGACTTGTGGTAGTAGTATGGGCAAGTAAGAATCCATCCGAAGATGGTTTCTTGAGTAATTAGAGTTTCACATACATTATGTTTTATCCCCGAACAAACTACGGAAGGAAAAAGGTCACCACCAATAAGAATATCAATTCTTAGAACTAGAATAGAATTTAGGATCGGTTAAAGAGACGCGGTTGACGCGAGAACCCAGGATAAAAGAACATTGATGATGAACTCTAGCAGATATTGTATGGTTTAATCCAGAAATTTGAGCACATGAAGGTTGCGGAGGAAGTTTAAGAAGATTGATTATACGATCGGATATGAAAGTACCTTCTGACCCAGAATCGATCAGTGCAGGTGCTTGGTATGTCGTTCCTAAATGATAAATGTTTACCCAGGCCATGCCTAGTAAAACACCATTGGAATGTGTAGCGAAACAAGATTGTACATTATCAGAGTAAGAATTATTAGTGGACTCTATATTGGACGTGTGAGGCTTTGGATAGGGAATTGAATTAGGATTAAGATTTGAACTAGAACTAGGTATTGTGGAAGATGAAATTTGGTTATCGACTTTTTTATGTAAAAGTGTGTTATATCTCTTTTGGCATTTAAAACAGTTGTGTTTGCTTGTACAATTTTTCACACAATGCGTTTTTGAGAAACAATTAAGGCATAAACCTCCCTTTTTTATTTCTTGCTACCTTCGGTTATAATCCAAATTTAAAAATTTGGGACATTTGCGAATAGCATGGGTCTCTTTTGGACATAGGTTACACTTGGGACCTGACACATTTACTTGAAAACTGTGAACCCTTTTGTCAGAGTTCGAGTTGGAGTTGGTCTTGGATTTTTAATCGCTATTTTTGGAATTATTCATGCCTCTTATTTCAGAAACTGATTCTAAAATTCGGTAGCGATTAGTAAGAAACTCATTCAATTCGGACCATTTTGGAATAGCTGTTTTGTCTTTTAGTTCCTGTTCCCACAATGTAAGCGTATTTTCAGGTAGTCTATTTGTACAAATAAATACAAAAATTGGGTCCCAACTAGCAACATCGATTCTATACAATGTCAGAATAGTAATGCATGAATTTATGTCTCTTTGTAACTGTTTTAAAGATTTACCTGATTCGGAATGTATAGAAAGGGTCTTCAATTGACCATTAACTAGAACTCTACGGTTCTCGAAACGCAAGCACAAATTTTTCCAAGCAATATCGAAACCTTCATTAGTAAGAGGACTTTTTTGAACTATTTTCCTGGCCTCACCTTTTGTTTTCTGGGTTAAGTAAAACAGTTTTTCAACATTACTGGCTCTGGAATTAGAGACAACAGCAGTGAACATATCACGGAAAGTGGGCCAGGAACCATAATCACCATTAAATGATTTTATTTAGATAGGAGGCAAATGAAGGCTATGTGATGCGGTAGAAATTTGACCTGGCATTACCAAATCATGGAAAGAAACTGGACGATCAGTGTTATTAACACTTTCAGAATTAGAAGTAGATGCTTTTCGAAGGTGGTCAGAAATTTCGGATAATTTTGTTAAACTATTGCAATATGTAATATATGTGCTCTTGTATTTCAACTTAAATGACTCTACATCAACTGGATCTTCTTTTTCGTCAGCTTCTTTCTCAATATCAAGCAGACATTTTTTGTAGGCTGCCTTAAGCCGGGTCCAGTTTGATTTCAGTTCATACCGGTGAACCTCCCGCGTATGACAAGAATTCAAAGGGAATTGGTTGTTGTTAAGGTCAGCTTCAAATTCGACAATGCGAATAAAATGATCCAGTGACATTTTCGAAACCAGAAATATGGGACCAGAAAAAAATAGAATGAATTTATATTAATTTGGAAGAAAAAAATGTAGTAAAACCGCAAACAAAAATTAAAAAGAATGTAGAAAACCCAAGTGAATATCGGTATGAAATGATAAAGAATTGCGAACATTAAATTAAATGTTACTTAAAACTGAATAAGAGCTATGTTCACCTTTGGATGAATGGTGTTGGTACTCCCATCTTTGATCTTCCCTTTTTTTTGGATGCCTTACCATGAATTGATGATAAGCGACATATAGAGGTGCTCATATTATTATTCTTAATTTTCTTTAGTTATTTTCTTCATATCTATATATATAAAAGAAAGTGACGTTAGTTACTAGCTTTATAACTAAAAAACGCCAGGACCGATTGCAACGATTCACACGAATTCAGGCTGGTCTCAGGCCAGAGAAGAAGAATACCCGAAAAAAATTCAGAAATTGACCACGCCTACTTTTTTTTAATTAATGTTTTTATGTGTGAGTGTGTGTATGTACTTAATAGAATCGTAAATGATCATGTGATGATCTTTGGCAAAGTTGTTGTGCATGAGCCCGGGAAGGTTTGTAAGTTGGTACGACCACGCCCACTCAACGCCTACTTTTTTTTTATTTAATTCTAAATGGGTTTTTACAGATTTACTTCAAATTGTACATCTTACTGTAGGCGAGGTAGAAATAAAAATTGTATGTGCCACGCCCACTTTCACGCGGTTGCGGAGGAAGTTTAAGAAGATTGATTATACGATCGGATATGAAAGTACCTTCTGACCCAGAATCGATCAGTGCAGGTGCTTGGTATGTCGTTCCTAAATGATAAATGTTTACCCAGGCCATGCCTAGTAAAACACCATTGGAATGTGTAGCGAAACAAGATTGTACATTATCAGAGTAAGAATTATTAGTGGACTCTATATTGGACGTGTGAGGCTTTGGATAGGGAATTGAATTAGGATTAAGATTTGAACTAGAACTAGGTATTGTGGAAGATGAAATTTAGTTATCGACTTTTTTATGTAAAAGTGTGTTATATCTCTTTTGGCATTTAAAACAGTTGTGTTTGCTTGTACAATTTTTCACACAATGCGTTTTTGAGAAACAATTAAGGCATAAACCTCCCTTTTTTATTTCTTGCTACCTTCGGTTATAATCCAAATTTAAAAATTTGGGACATTTGCGAATACCATGGGTCTCTTTTGGACATAGGTTACACTTGGGACCTGACACATTTACTTGAAAACTGTGAACCCTTTTGTCAGAGTTCGAGTTGGAGTTGGTCTTGGATTTTTAATCGCTATTTTTGGAATTATTCATGCCTCTTATTTCAGAAACCGATTCTAAAATTCGGTAGCGATTAGTAAGAAACTCATTCAATTCGGACCATTTTGGAATAGCTGTTTTGTCTTTTAGTTCCTGTTCCCACAATGTAAGCGTATTTTCAGGTAGTCTATTTGTATAAATAAATACAAAAATTGGGTCCCAACTAGCAACATCGATTCTATACAATGTCAGAATAGTAATGCATGAATTTATGTCTCTTTGTAACTGTTTTAAAGATTTACCTGATTCGGAATGTATAGAAAGGGTCTTCAATTGACCATTAACTAGAACTCTACGGTTCTCGAAACGCAAGCACAAATTTTTCCAAGCAATATCGAAACCTTCATTAGTAAGAGGACTTTTTTGAACTATTTTCCTGGCCTCACCTTTTGTTTTCTGGGTTAAGTAAAACAGTTTTTCAACATTACTGGCTCTGGAATTAGAGACAACAGCAGTGAACATATCACGGAAAGTGGGCCAGGAACCATAATCACTATTAAATGATTTTATTTAGATAGGAGGCAAATGAAGGCTATGTGATGCGGTAGAAATTTGACCTGGCATTACCAAATCATGGAAAGAAACTGGACGATCAGTGTTATTAACACTTTCAGAATTAGAAGTAGATGCTTCTCGAAGGTGGTCAGAAATTTCGGATAATTTTGTTAAACTATTGCAATATGTAATATATGTGCTCTTGTATTTCAACTTAAATGACTCTACATCAACTGGATCTTCTTTTTCGTCAGCTTCTTTCTCAATATCAAGCAGACATTTTTTGTAGGCTGCCTTAAGCCGGGTCCAGTTTGATTTCAGTTCATACCGGTGAACCTCCCGCGTATGACAAGAATTCAAAGGGAATTGGTTGTTGTTAAGGTCAGCTTCAAATTCGACAATGCGAATAAAATGATCCAGTGACATTTTCGAAACCAGAAATATGGGACCAGAAAAAAATAGAATGAATTTATATTAATTTGGAAGAAAAAAATGTAGTAAAACCGCAAACAAAAATTAAAAAGAATGTAGAAAACCCAAGTGAATATCGGTATGAAATGATAAAGAATTGCGAACATTAAATTAAATGTTACTTAAAACTGAATAAGAGCTATGTTCACCTTTGGATGAATGGTGTTGGTACTCCCATCTTTGATCTTCCCTTTTTTTTTGGATGCCTTACCATGAATTGATGATAAGCGACATATAGAGGTGCTCATATTATTATTCTTAATTTTCTTTAGTTATTTTCTTCATATCTATATATATAAAAGAAAGTGACGTTAGTTACTAGCTTTATAACTAAAAAACGCCAGGACCGATTGCAACGATTCACACGAATTCAGGCTGGTCTCAGGCCAGAGAAGAAGAATACCCGAAAAAAATTCAGAAATTGACCACGCCTACTTTTTTTTAATTAATGTTTTTATGTGTGAGTGTGTGTATGTACTTAATAGAATCGTAAATGATCATGTGATGATCTTTGGCAAAGTTGTTGTGCATGAGCCCGGGAAGGTTTGTAAGTTGGTACGACCACGCCCACTCAACGCCTACTTTTTTTTTATTTAATTCTAAATGGGTTTTTACAGATTTACTTCAAATTGTACATCTTACTGTAGGCGAGGTAGAAATAAAAATTGTATGTGCCACGCCCACTTTCACGCCCCATCACATGCAAGACGCTTGCCAGGTAAGCCAGACCGCTGGAGCGATCTGCCTGAAATTTTCACATCACACCACTAAGTATTTAATACTTCTTTTTTGCAACCACGCCTACTTTAACGCCTTCTTTTTTAAATTGTGTAATTGATTCGACTCTGATTTTAACATATTTACTTTACTCTAGGCGAGATCAAAAATTAAGATTCATACTCCACGCCTCCTTTCACGTCCCATCTCTAGCGATCTTTTTTGACAGCCTACTTTTTTTAAATTGATGCCATAGCAACGCCCGCAGTGTACAGCCGAATTCGACCACGCCTGCTTTAAAATTGTGTAATCGATTCTACAAGGGTTTTAACAGACTTACTTCAAATTGTATAACCCATTACTTTTAATTATTATCTTCTAAAATCCAAAAATCAAATGTTTTTCTTTTGTATATCACAATTTTTACGACAATTGTTTTTCCACCTAATTTGATTGAAAACTTTTTTGTTTTTTTTTTTTTTTTTTTTTTTTTTAACTTCCCTTTATTATTACACCTGTCAACAAGATGACAATAAGTAATTTAATTTACAGAGGTGGGATGATAATTATCTTAAATCAGTACCTAAGATAACTTAAATCGAATTATTGAATGATAAGTAATATATAAATTTTTTAGTATCGCTCAGCTAGATCTGAAGGTGTATACCGTTTAAGTCTTCTAGGTGCCAGGATTTCGTTTGCCGGCAACTGTCTGAGTTCCATGTTGGAATGTTGTGTTAAACGAGTTGTATGTTTAATGCTGCTGATACGGATAATTTCTTTTATTGTTTTGACGTTTAGATCTCGATGTATGTCCTCATCTCTAATATACCATTCTGCGTTGACAATAGTTCGCAATATTTTAGATTGAACTCGTTGAATAATTTTTAAGTTTGTTGTGCTAGCTGTACCCCATATTTCTACCCCGTACTTCCAAATTGGCGCTATAATTGTGTTGTATATAAGTAGTTTGCTTTGAGTTGTTAGTTTAGATTCTCTCCCTAACAGCCAAAATAATTGTCTAAACCTGTTGTTTATTTCTTTTTTCTTTTGAGTGATGTGATCTTTCCAGTTAAGTTTTGAGTCAATTATAATGCCAAGATACTTCGCCTTTGTATCCATAAGAATTGGTAGAGTATTTATTTGGATAGGTTGAAAGTTTGTTATCTTTCTATTAGTGTAGATTACTTGAATTGTTTTATCACTGTTTACTTGAATTCCCCAACTACGGAACCAATTCATTGTATTATTGAGCAGTTGTTGTAAGTTTTGCATAGCCCATTTGATGTTTGCGTGTGATGATAGTAGAACAGTGTCGTCAGCAAATGTTGCTATCATATTGTTATTTGTTGTAGGAGTTGGAATATCTGATGTAAACAGGAGGTAAAGCATTGGTCCGAGGACACTACCTTGAGGCACTCCAGCTTTTATAGAAAGTATTTTTGAATACTCGTCTTTATATTTAACATAGAATCTTCGGTTTTGTAGGTAGTTTTGTAGTATTAAGAAGAATTCTTTTGGCAATTGATTTTTTAGTTTATGAAGAAGACCTTTGTGCCATACGCTATCAAACGCCTTTGCAACGTCGAGGTATGTTGCAACGCAAAAGTTTTTTTTGTCAATATCAGACGATATTTTATTTGTTACTCTATGAATTTGTTGTATAGTAGAGAACTTTCGCCTAAATCCAAATTGGTGTTTGGGGATGAGTTGTCTTTCTAGAAGAATTGGTTCAATACGTTCATAGAAGAGTTTTTCGAAGATCTTTGACAGCAGTGGCAGAAGGCTAATTGGCCTGTAAGATGTTGTTTTTGAGGCATCTTTGTTTGGTTTAGGAATAGCGATTATCTCAGCGACTTTCCATACTTTTGGGAAATATTTAATATCTATAACTGAATTAAATAAATTTCTTAAATAGACTAGGGCCTTATTCGGCAATTCTTTTAGTAGTTTTCCGGTGATCTGATCATAACCAGGAGATTTATTATCTTTTGTTGTTTTTATAATTTTTTTAATTTCATTAATTGAAATTCTTCTGATATGAGAGTTGGAAGAGCTGTTTGGAAAACTTTGAAGAGTTATATCCTTTTCGTCCATTGGATTTGTAAAGGTTTTAGAAAAATGATCTGCAAGAACATTAGCTTTTTCTTCATTTGTGCGGGCCCATGTGAGATCAGGTTTTTGGATCGGCGGCTGATGTAAAATTCCATTATTTATTTTTTTGGTTGCTTTCCAGAGCGAGTAATTTGTTGTAGCTGATGAGTCAAGGTTAGTAAGATATCTTTGTAGTTTATCTTCTTTGTCCTTCTTTAGCAAGTTTTTGAGATCTTTTGTGAGCCTATTAAGGTGGGTTTTGTCCTGAATTGACCTTGTAGTTTGCCATCTTTTTCTTAATCTTCGTTTGGCTTTTATTTTCTCTTGGATGTGAGGTGGGATACTGAATTTATCTACTGTGTGTGTTCTGGATGGAGTAGAATCACTAACCGCGTTTATAAGCGTATCATTGAAAAAAGTTATAGAATTATCCAATTCTTCTTCGGTTTTTAGCGATATATTTGTCTCGAGTTTTGTCTCTAAGATTTCTCTGAAACAATCCCAGTCGGTTTTCTTGTTGTATATAAATTTATTTTGATTGGATAGAAGTACATCGGTTTGGTATATAAGTACCACTGGAGAGTGGTCAGAAGATAATTCAAAGCATGATTTTATATTTAGATAATCATGTCTTATATTCTTGGTAATAAAAAAGTCTAAGAGATCTGGTTTTTTGTGAATGTTTGTAGGCCAGTAAGTAGGCTCTCCAGTACTTATAAATTTACATTTGAATTCATTTATTGCCTCTAGCAAATTTTTTCCTTTCGATAGTGTTAATCGAGATCCCCAAACTGTATTTTTGGAGTTAAAATCACCACCCACTATAAACCGATTCCCAAGAGATTTAAGGAGTTCAAGATATTCAATTTTTGTGTTATTATGTTTCGGCGGGCAGTAGACTGCAGATAATACAAATGGACCGTGTATATCTTCTATTAAAATGGAAGTAGCTTGAATATAATCTTTTCTAAAATTCTGTAATTCAGTACATTTAATGGATTTTCGTATTATTATTGCTGTACCCCCATGCGCTGTGTTGTCAGGATGATTTGTATAAAAGATTGAGTAGTTTGGTATGGCTATAAAGCTTTTTTGCGTGAAGTGGGTTTCAGAGACAAGTAGCACGTCTACTGAAGAGCGATTTAAAAATAATTTTAGTTCGAGTGTGTGTTGGATAAGCCCGTTCGCGTTCCATTGTACTATATTAAGTTTACTTAGTCTGTCCATCGAGCTTAGTTAGAAGTACTGTGATAATGTTCATCATGTTAGATACTTGAGAAATCAGTTGCTTCATCATATCTTTAAGGTCTTGCATATCATTACTTATTTGCGGTGTAGTGGAACTGAATAAAGAATTACTAATAATGGACATTTCCTCAGTATTAGGGTTTTGACTCTGTGCTGTTGCTTGAGCGTAAGTCACTGTTGGATTTATTCTACTGTTTGTTGTAGGTACGTTTCGAGAATTATCAGCTTGTTGTGTTTGGTGTTCTTGGACGGTTATTTTTTCTTTGTTTCTTAGTGGTGGAAATTGCTTAATTTTGAGGGATTTGTATACCATACATCCTTTATAATTTGCGGTATGGTTTTCACCGCATAACGCGCATTTAATATGTTCGCTTTTCTGTTTGATTGGGCAAAGCATAGTTTTGTGATCTCCAGCACATTTAACGCAAACGGGGATTTTGTTGCAAAAGTTTTTGGTGTGGCCATATTTTTGGCAGTTTGTACATTGAGGTAAAGTTCTTTTTGAACGTGGAGGTTCAAAACTAATTTTACAGTGTAAAAGGTGGGTTAAAGAATATATTTCCTTATTATTTTGACTTGATTTAAGTTCAATAGAAAACAGAGATAGTGGTTTTTTTGTACCAGTTTGTAGGATATTTTGGATATGTGTTACTTCGTGTCCTAGTTCACATAGTTCTTTTTTTATTTCCTCTTTATCGGTTGAATAATGCATATTACGCAAGAAAACCTTGAAACCTTTTTGTTCTTTGGGTTTATAAGTGTAGTATTGGGTGTTTTTAGCTCTTAATAGGTTTACTATTTGGGTGTAGTGAATAGATTCTAAAGGTTGAATTTTTATTTCATTTTCTTTAAGAACACGTATTTCGTAATGACAATTTGGTAAGGAGTTTAAAGCATTATTGAGGTTATCTATGAATTGCACGTTTTGAACATATATTGGTGGGGGCTTTGTAGGTTTATTTTTTTCTGGTTGTTTGTGGGGAACACCATCATTTTGAATTTGGTCTTCTTTATTTTCATTATCATCAATAGATAATATTTCAAACCTATTTGGGGTTGAAGGTTGGCTTAACCAGTATGATTTTAGTGTTTTTTGTGGCTGCTCTTTAGTTTTAACTTTTTTATTGCTGTTTGTGTTTTCAATAAGTTTTGTGGGTGAGTTACGAGGCCTCTTTGATATGTTACTGTTTTTTAATTTCTCTTTATTTAAGGGAGTATGAATTTCATGTAACTTACTTGTTGTCATTATTGGTAAGTATGAGAAGGCTGTTGATGTTACTGTTGTTGTTGCTAAAGCTAGAGTTGTTATTGCTGAGTACGATGTTGTGGTAGTTGTAGTTGTTGGTGCGAGAGTAGTAACCAAAGAGTAAGGAGTTGTGTTATTAGTTGTAAGTGTGGGGGTTGTTGAAATAAATTGGAATGTAGTTGCAGTTATTTGAGTATCAGTTGTTGGAGTAGTACATTGAGAGCTCCAAGAGAGGGGTTTCAATTGCGATTGCGCAGTGAGACTAGGATATTTTTGGTGATCATTCGGATTGTAATCTGATGCAGATGCATAAGTATTTTGAGCGGGAAGAGAGTTTGAGCTTATTGATGGTGCTTGACCATGTTTATCACTTTTTTTATTGTTAGGGGAGCGGCACCTCTCCGGCGGGGGAGAGCGCTCAATGGGCATTTTTATATTTTCTATGCTTATTTATATTTTAAACTTTTGTTTATTATTTAGTATGTAGCATCATTAACAGCGGATAATGATAGCTGATTTATTTTAATTTTGTTTATTTTTTTTTTTAGCGTCTTTTCGCAATATTTTTATATGTTTTTTATATACTTTTTGTACTTAAAAGATGATTTTATACGGAGCGAGGAAAAAACACGTCCGCACGTTAGATGTAACTTAAACAATTTTTTGTTAAGTTTTATTTTACAAAAACAAATTCTGGTTCTGCTATTGTCAGTAGATGGCGTTGTGTGTATACTCTTTTGACACCTGATTTATTTTTGTAGTATTTAAAAATGTTCAACCTTTTTTAAAAGTGATTTCAAAAGGTAAGTTCCCTAAATGATTTTGTGACATTGTTTTTGTGACATTAACTGCTTTTGTGACATTAATTTATCTGTGTATCATAATGCCGCGACCCAGAAGATCTGATCTTTCGCACCGAACGAATGCAGTTACAAATAGGAATATTACCAATCGATTGAATACGGATGAACAAGAAATCGCACGAGATCAGCGCCGTGTTAGTATGGCCCGACTTCGCGTAACGCAAACACAAGAAGAAAGACAGGCAACAAATGAAACGGCTCGATTAGCAATGAGAAATCATGGATTAAATCAAGCAATTCAACAACGTGAAAATCTAAATCAACGCGTAAGAAGAAGAGCTGTGATGGCGATTTTTTTTTGTCATAGTTTTCTTCTAATTTCAATTATAATGGGTTCTTAATTTATTACTATTTAGTTCTGAAATTATAGTAAAGTTTTATAATAAGGTTTCTATAAAGGTACATTTTTTTACTAACAGTTAATTTCGGCTGTATAAATTTTATCTAATTTCAATATCATTTTATTTTGAAAATTTGATTGTAGTTAGCTTTGATTTTGTTCATACCCAAAATTTTCATTTATTTGTCCAGGCTATATCGACTTAAATTAAGGTTTTACTTAGAGTATTTAACAGGTTTTGTACAAAAATTTCAAAATTACATTCGTAGTAGTCTTTGATATAAAAGTTTCAGTTTTCATTAATTTGACAAAATTTTCTCATTTTAAAAATAATATTCCAGTGAGACAGTCGTTGTCTATTATAAATAAAGGAAAAGATTTTTTAATTTAGTTTGTGGATGCCGTTAAATATTGGAATAATATATCCTGGGAGCTTGTCTAAAGGAATTTGATTTAAAAATTTTAAATCGGTAAGGAAATTTGGTTGAGCTATATTTCATTTGCTGTAGAGTGAAGTCGTCTATTTTTTTTAGGAATTCTAAAACTGTTATTAGTTGTCCAGTTGTTCCTGTATTTTGGCTATTTAGTTTAACATTAATATTAGCAATGGAAAATAGACATCACATTAATTGATATCTGAAAGATCTTTATAACAGGAGTAGCGGGAAGAAAAGAAAAAAGGAAACGGAGAATTTGTATGCTGAAATCTTCATAAGAACAAACAAATTTGGCGCAGAAAGATAGTGTAGTAAATAAAAAGTGTGTGTGACATTACCTTCGTGTTTGCCGCATCGTGTTTAAAATAAACCACCCTTGGCACCCTTATGTTTCATTAGGGTGACCAGAAGGGTATACCAAATAACGTCTCTGAACCTATTCAAATGGAAAGATTTTATCCTAAATAGGACCTAACATAGTTTGAAAAATATTTAAAAGGTTCAAACAAATTTGTCTAACCTAAATTAGACCTATTAAAATTTATTTACAAGGTCTAACAGATTTACGGTTTCAAATATTTTTATTGTATCGGTTGGATATATAGTTTTTTTTTATTAACTAATGATTTTACTTTAATTTCGATAATTAATTGATTTTAACATAAGTTGACAGAAGATAATTAGTTGATTATCATTAAACTTAATTAAAATTAATTTTACAACTTAATTTAAATTTTCTTTTATAAATTATGTGTTATTAAAACACAAACTAGTTAGATTGTCTCATTTTAACTTTAATTTTATATGGTCAGCTAGTCATTTAGTTTATTAATTTAAAAAAAAAAAGAGAAAAAAAATTGTAATACATTCACAAATACTCATATTCAAGCTCACATATACCTTACACCCAGCCAACATACAATTCTAAGTCATTAAAGGGAAGGAAAAAAATTGTTTTTCTCAGTTGTTGATATTTGCTGTTATAAACTTCTGCGCAACATCTCTGCGGTCATCCGGCGCCTGCTGACTACGCTGGTGTATGAATATGTAAGTTAATTTTTTTATTTATTTTCATATTTTTTTTAATATCTCTTTAATGATTTTTTTTTTTGTAATATGAATATGTATTAGAATATTTTTTTTTAATACACAACCTTCCAAACACATAAATATACTCACTTATGTATGTGTGATAAATGTTATTAAATTAAATAGTTTGTCAATTTACATTATTTTTCAATGGATGTAAAGATCAATATTCGTGTTTGGATGTATGGCAGCATTTAATAAAATCTTCGCAATAATTGTTGCCAAATATAATTTGTGTTTATATTTTAGTTAGTGGTTAAATCATAAGTAACAAATGTTGCTAAAATTTTGTTTGTAATTTGTTGTTTGAAAAAATACCTAAATATTTCTTTTGATTTTCGATTAGAAAAAGAAGAAAAAAAAATAATAATACATATTCATATAACGACTCAAGATACCCTACACTCGTTTCAATCAAGTTGATTATTTAATTTTGATTGTTAATTTAAATATTTTTTTATAAATTAACTTCGAATTGAATATTATTTTTTTTTACGTTTTGATTGATAATTAAATTTTAATCATTCAAGATGATTAAACTTACATTCAATATATAGGTATTTAAATTAATTCTACAGGATAACTTTATTATTTTAATTCTATTTTAAGAACTTTTTATAAATAAATATTATAATGTTTATAATGTTTTATAATATCAAATTTTGAATTTTTATTTGTTATTACGAAAGGTGAAGTAGGGTATGAGGGTATAATGGGGTAAGTTAAATTTTTTTATAGATAGTTTAGTTTGTTATCGGGCTGACAAGAAATCATACTATACTGTCAGCATGGAGGGAGGGCAAGGACATAGGGTACTGATTCCATCTCAAAGTACCCTACGATCAGCAACCAATTTCTAATTTTTTTTTTGTTTGTGTAGATCATTTTATTTTTATAAATATGCTACCTAAAGTAAAATTTTCTGTAATGATTCCAAAAATATTATTTCTGATTGGGAACTCAACACACCCCCCCATCCGACGAGCACAGCCGAATTTTAATAGGTAGCCCCGTTCCCAGAATGAATACATCCGAATGTAGAATCGTTACAGAGATTTTTGGCGCTCAACGTGGGGCTCTCAGCTTTCGTAAGTTCAGAATTTTGATAGTGCAATTGACATCTAGATGCTGAGGTCTCTTTGAATCCTTATTGTTGTGTGGTGATTTGCAGTTTTATTTTTGTTTTCTTTCAGTTTTCTGTTATTTTTTTTTTTTTAACTTTAGTTTTGGTATGTGGATTTGTGGACCTAAATTGGTTATTATTGATATGTTGACCAATTCCCAACTGACATTTACTAGGGCTTTAGTTATTAGGGCTTGGGTTCGTACTTGAGAGGTTGTACTGGATTATTTTGGTACACTACTCGTACAACACTTTCTCTCTTTAGTTTTCTCTTTCATTTAGTTCAAAAATAACTTTTAATTATTTGTAATTCCGATTATGAGGACATAAAGATAATGGAACTAACTCTATATTACTTTCCTGTATCGGATTTTCATTTCCTTTCTTTTTGTTTGCTCTCTCTTAGCTTGGACCTGATTTTTCTGGCTTTAGTCAAAAATTTCCACTAAAAAGGAGTAATAACAATTTTTTTTGTTTAGAGAAGTGTATTGCTGATTGTTAAGATTAATTTTTTTTTTACCTCTATACCCTACCCCTTTTAAGCTTCACCGAGTAGTAATAAATTTACCTTTATATCTGATTCATTTATAGAAGTTTCTTTTAGAGCAATTTTGTTTATTGTCAACCGCGTTTTGGCAGGTAGTTTTAACTTTGTTTCAATACAAATTCTTATAAAATATTCAGAGTTTTGATTTTTTTTGTTATTTTAATACCTAATTTTTTTTAAATAAATCTTAACAATGTTTGTGGCTCGTAGTACCGAGAACATTTCCGCTAACATGAGACAATAAACAGGCAATACGACAATAATGTTAGACGAAGCAGCTGGTGGTGACACATCTAGACAGACCTATAGGCCTAGAACTCGCCAACAAGCCCGTATGGAAGCAACCGAACAAGAAGCTTCAAACGATAATCATGTTAGACAAATTGTTCATGAGGCAATGTCAGGTTTAGGGACGAAATTTCTGACATGATTGCAGAAAACATGAGAAACATTCAATTAGTAAACCCATTACCGGATGGACAAGATAGAATAGGAAATCGAACAGGTCGAATGAACAGAAAGCCTATTGAAGATGATAATAGAAGTGGAACTTCTCGACAAGGACGGGACAATCGTGGTAACCGAGACTATGCCCATCAGTCAGATCGCGTGTTAAATATTATTCGAAATTGGAAAATCCGTTTTAATGGGGATTCATCCGAAATAACCATAGACGAATTTATTTATAGAGTGAACACGTTAACAAATTCCAATCTCCGAGGAGATTTTGATCTTTTATGTGAACACGCACATCTTCTCTTTGAGAGTAAAGCCCTAAAGTGGTATTGGCGGTACCACCGAAATACTGACCTTAGGGATTGGGACGACTTATGTCTCGCCTTGAAACGTCAGTTCAAGGAATATATTACGGATTTTGACATAAAAGATGATATTTTACATCGAAAACAGAGAACGAACGAGTCATTCGATGAATTTTATGATGCAATTATGACACTAGGCGACAAATTATTAACGCCACTATCTGAAAATGAACTCTGTGAGACCATTCAAAGAAATTTAAGACCAGAAGTTAGACACGAGATTCTACATCTCGAAATAACACGTATCGCTCAATTAAGGAGAGCAGTTCGTCGTCATGAAAAGTTTGTAAAGGACATGATATCGACCACAAATAAACGTTCTTTTGGGAAAAACGTTTCAGAAATCGTAGATAAAGATATTCGAATAGCTGACCAAGACGACGAAACGGAAACGGAAATATGTGTTATGACCAGGATGGGAAAATGTTGGAACTGTGACAAAGTTGGTCATAGTTTCATAGACTGTTTGGAGCCCAGAACGGGTGTGGGGCGAAAAAAATTTACAAGCCCAATTGTACCAACTGCTTAACAAAACAGGGAAATGGGAAAAAGGATGTTCGTCCAATGAAAGACGGACATCCGAAGATCCTGTAAACAACAATATTTTATCTAATTTAACTGAAAGATCGACTATACCGGATAAGACCTATACACAAGCTGTGTCAACAAATCGACCTGATTTACAAAATAAATCGGAGGTGACTTTGGAACCAGACTTACAAAGATTACATCCTCTACAACGACCTTACCATATTCGCCTCGAGAAGTACATTCGTGCTAGGAATAGAATTTTTAACGAGCCATATATTGAACCTAAACCAAACCGATCATCGAGAAGGATTCGTGAATTCTTTCGGCGGAGGAAACAATTTCGTTTTCACGTTGTTTCTTCTTTGATAACTAAAGAAGACGATAATCGGCCCTACATTAAATTGAATATTTTCAATAAAAATTATTTTGCTTTAATGGATAGCGGGGCGAATGTGAGTGTAATTGGCGGCGAGCTCGGACAAGAAATATTAAGGTCTAATAACTTCAAACATAGTAGAGGTAAAGTCAAAACAGCAGACGGACAACGACAGGTATCGTAACTTTAGATATTGCGTATTCTGGTGAAAAGAAATCCGTTGATTTCTTATTAATACCTTCTATTACACAAGATGTGATTTGTGGGATGGATTTTTGGAAGAAATTTGGTATTCACATTGTTCCCGTAAACTCCATTAGTGAGTTAGTATCCGATGTCGACTCGGATAAAATACCCATATCTCCATCCCAAAATCATGAATTAAAAAAAGTAATTGATTTTTTCCGAATTCTGACCGCGATGGTTTGGGATGTACCACATTGCTAAAACATCATATTGATACTGGTAATTCCACTCCTATTAAACAAAGATATTACCCTATTTCACCAGCAAGGGAGATGCTTTTATGTGGAGAAGTAGACAGGATGCTACAATTAGGTGTCATTGAAGAATGTCCGACATCTCCGTGGTCATCTCCGGTAGTTTTGGTTGTGAAACCAGGGAAAATACGCTTCTGTTTGGACAGTCGGAAATTAAATACAGTGACTATAAAAGACTCTTATCCAATACCGAATATTGAAGGACTTATTTCGAGACTTCCTCCAATTTATTACATTTCCAAAGTGGATCTTAAGGATGCATTTTGGCAAATTAAGTTGGATGAATTTTCGCGGCAAAAGACAGATTTCACAATCCCTAATCGACCCTTGTATCAATTTACAAGAATGCCGTTTGGATTGTGTAATGCACCACAGACATTGTGCAGATTGATGGACCATGTCATTCCGTATAACCTTAAAACAAATGTATTTGTTTACTTGGACGATTTACTAATTATGTCAAAAGACTTTGACGAACACTTGAAGCACTTACAGGAGGTAGCCACACATCTTCGCCAAGCCAACTTATCCATCAATGTTAAGAAAAGCTCATTTTGCTTACGTAAGGTGCAGTATCTAGGTTATATTATGGGTCAAGGTTCACTAAAAGTCGATCCAGATAAGGTAAAGGCTATTTCTGAGTTCCCCATTCCCAAGACAGTACGACAACTCCGCCAGTTTCTAGGTATGGCTGGTTGGTATCGTCGGTTTATTAATGACTATGCTACCGTAACTTTTTCATTGACCGAGCTCTTGTCAAAGCGTAAAAAATTTGAGTGGACGGTTGACGCACAGAAATCATTTGACACAGTTAAGACAAAACTAACTTCAGCTACCGTGTTGGTACATGCTGACTTTGGCAAACCGTTTGTTGTTCAGTGCGATGCCAGTACATTTGGTATTGGTGCCGTGTTGGCACAAGTTGATGACAATGGCATTGAACGACCAATTGCGTTCATGTCACAAAAATTTAATAAGGCTCGAAGAAATTATTCCATAACGGAACTGGAGTGTTTAGCCGTTATTCTAGCCATTAAAAAATTTCGGGCATACATTGAAGGCCACGAATTTAAAGTTATAACCGACCACGCCAGCCTTAAGTGGCTTATGAGGCAGAGAGACCTTTCCGGACGTTTAGCCAGGTGGGCCCTAAAGTTACAAGGCTTCGATTTTACAATCGAGCATCGAAAAGGTAGCGAGAATGTTGTATGTATTGAATCTTTGCCATCTATAGATCTTAATTCTACAGCTTTTGATAGTCCTGAGTATAGTCGTTTGAGAATAGAATTTTCAAAGACGGAAATTCCTGATTACCGAGTTGTAGATAAATATATCTATAAGAGAACAGGTTTTACCACCGGCAACTCCGATGAGTCGGATTCATGGAAATTATACGTGCCTGAGGAACTTCGTAAAGAGGTCATGAGCCCATGACATACCAAAAGCAGGACACGGAGGGATAACCAAGACAGTTCATAAGATTAGACAATTTTTCTATTGGCCAAAATTAGTGTCTGACGTGAAAATATATGTCCTCAACTGTGAGTTGTGCAAGACGTCTAAAGCACAAACGTCATCCCTCAAACCACCAATGGGCCAAATGGTCGAAACCGAGCGACCCTTCCAACGTCTATATATGGACCTTATAGGACCATTTCCGCGCTCTAAAAAAGGAAATATTGGTATATTAATAATACTTGACCACTTCACGAAATTCACATTTCTTAAACCCCTAAAGAAATTTGTGATCAAACCTATAGTAGACTATCCTCAGAAGTCTTTTTACTTGCTTTGGGGTTCCAGAAATCATTGTCTCTGACAATGGAAGCCAATTCAAGTCGAATGAATTTAAAAAAATAGTTGAGGAATTCGGCATACAACACAAATTTACCGCTGTACATAGCCCACAGTCTAATGCGAGCGAGAGGGTTAACCGCTCCATTAATGAAGCTCTACGTTCATACATTCGAAATGACCAAAGACTATGGGATGAATACCTTCCAAGCATCAATTGTGCGATACGTAGCAGCATTCATCAGACTATTGCAAAAACACCTTACGAATTAGTATTCGGGCAGATTATGATTACACATGGACAAGACTATAAGATTTTACGGAATCTAAAGCTTTTGGCCGACACGGATACGCAATTAGAAATAGAGGACAAGTTTACACTTCTACGAGACTCTATACGGACGAAAATTAAGGAGGCGTATGAACGCAACGTTAAGACTTACAATCTTAGATCACATAGACGTGAGTTTAATATTGGTCAAATTGTTTATCGAAGGAATTTTGTACAAAGTTCCTTGGCAAGTAAGTTCAATGTCAAACTTGCACCAACAGGTGTAAAGGCTATAGTCAAAAGACAGATTGGTAAGGTGAATTATGAGCTCGAGGATATTAATGGCAAACACATAGGAGTATACCATGTAAAGGATATATGGACTTAACGGTCAATAGTCACCCTTTTTCAGAGAAAATTCTACAGTAAATTTTGAATTTTATCTGCTTTGTGATGGCGATTTTTTTTTTGTCATAGTTTTCTTCTAATTTCAATTATATTGGGTTCTTAATTTATTACTATTTAGTTCTGAAATTATAGTAAAGTTTTATAATAAGGTTTCTATAAAGGTAAATTTTTTTACTAACAGTTAATTTCGGCTGTATAAATTTTATCTAATTTCAATATCATTTTATTTTGAAAATTTGATTGTAGTTAGCTTTGATTTTGTTCATACCCAAAATTTTCATTTATTTGTCCAGGCTATATCGACTTAAATTAAGGTTTTACTTAGAGTATTTAACAGGTTTTGTACAAAAATTTCAAAATTACATTCGTAGTAGTCTTTGATATAAAAGTTTCAGTTTTCATTAATTTGACAAAATTTTCTCAGTGAGACAGTCGTTGTCTATTATAAATAAAGGAAAAGATTTTTTAATTTAGTTTGTGGATGCCGTTAAATATTGGAATAATATATACTGAGAGCTTGTCTAAAGGAATTTGATTTAAAAATTTTAAATCGGTAAGGAAATTTGGTTGAGCTATATTTCATTTGCTGTAGAGTGAAGTCGTCTATTTTTTTTAGGAATTCTAAAACTGTTATTAGTTGTCCAGTTGTTCCTGTATTTTGGCTATTTAGTTTAACATTAATATTAGCAATGGAAAATAGACATCACATTAATTGATATCTGCAAGATCTTTATAACAGAAGTAGCGGGAAGAAAAGAAAAAAGGAAACGGAGAATTTGTATGCTGAAATCTTCATAAGAACAAACAAATTTGGCGCAGAAAGATAGTGTAGTAAATAAAAAGTGTGTGTGGTATTGAAAGGCCATAACGTTCATAAAGGTGACATTACCTTCGTGTTTGCCACATCGTGTTTAAAATAAACCACCCTTGGCACCCTTATGTTTCATTAGGGTGACCAGAAGGGTATACCAAATAACGTCTCTGAACCTATTCAAATAGAAAGATTTTATCCTAAATAGGACCTAACATAGTTTGAAAAATATTTAAAAGGTTCAAACAAATTTGTCTAACCTAAATTAGACCTATTAAAATTTATTTACAAGGTCTAACAGATTTACGGTTTCAAATATTTTTATTGTATCGGTTGGATATATAGTTTTTTTTTATTAACTAATGATTTTACTTTAATTTCGATAATTAATTGATTTTAACATAAGTTGACAGAAGATAATTAGTTGATTATCATTAAACTTAATTAAAATTAATTTTATAACTTAATTTAAATTTTCTTTTATAAATTATGTGTTATTAAAACACAAACTAGTTAGATTGTCTCATTTTAACTTTAATTTTATATGGTCAGCTGTCATTTAGTTTATTAATTTCAAAAAAAAAAAGAGAAAAAAAATTGTAATACATTCACAAATTTCACAAATACTCATATTCAAGCTCACATATACCTTACACCCAGCCAACATACAATTCTAAGTCATTAAAGGGAAGGAAAAAAAATTGTTTTTCTCAGTTGTTGATATTTGCTGTTATAAACTTCTGCGCAACATCTCTGCGGTCATCCGGCGCCTGCTGACTACGTTGGTGTATGAATACGTAAGTTAATTTTTTTATTTATTTTCATATTTTTTTAATATCTCTTTAATGATTTTTTTTTTTTTTGTAATATGAATATGTATTAGAATATTTTTTTTTAATACACAACCTTCCAAACACATAAATATACTCACTTATGTATGTGTGATTTTATTTATTTATTTATTTATTTATTAGTTTGTTGTTCTATACAAAAGACTTAGAAGTCTTATATTCCAGTACAGAACTGATGATTTGTTAAACACATTATAAAAATTTTGCCTTATTTAACTGAATTTAATTTTCACAAAATAAATCATATAGACCAAAAATTGAGAGAATATAAATATATAACTAAAAAAGAATATTACAATATAACATAAAAATACAATAATAATAACTGAACATTACATTTGTACATACAATCACATTACATTTAGCAGATTTGGTTTTTAATTTGAAAATAATTTAATAATGTTTCTTTTAAATTTAAACACGTTGCTGATGGTTTGAGAACTGTGGGGGAGTGAGTTCCAGAGAGGTATTGCATATGTAAAGAATTGCCATTTAGAGATAAGGCTACGAGATTTAAATACAATTAATCTTTTTCCTCTGTTTTATCTGCAAAATAGTAGCCGTTCATAAAGGTGGTTAGGTTGTCGCGTATATATTATTTTATGGAGGAAAATCAGTACTCGTGTTTTAAGTAAGTTATCAAAACTAATTCCATATAATTTAAAATGCTGAGATGTGGTCGTATATTTTTAATCCGTACACATAGCGAACAATATTATTAAATGTTATGTTGAGTTTTCTTATACTTCGTGAGTCACTACTGGCAAAAAGCTCACAACCATACAGAAGTATTGGCGTTAGGTACGTTTTAGCAAGCATAATACGAATATTTAGCGGAGTACAGTGTTGAGTGTGCCAAAGAGACCGGAGCATGGAGAATGTGCGCCCAGAAACGTAATTAATATGGTCTGACCACGTCAGAGTGTTGTTAAACATAATACCAAGATTCTTAGCATTGTTTACAATTTCAATTGCTTGATTGTTTACAGTTATATTAACATTAGATGTTAAATAGTTTTAAGTTTTTTCCGATAATTATACATTTAGATTTCTTAGGATTAATACTCAGTCCATTTGCTGTTGCCCACAAATAGATATCACTTAATTCTTTGTTCAATCTTTTAACACATAATTCAAACGAGGTAACTTTGCAGCTAATGTAAAGCTGAATATCATCCGCATACATTCGAATTTTACATTCTTGTAGTTTAGTTTGTAAGTCGTTGGAATACAGTGAAAACAAAAGAGGGTCTAGGATTGAGCCTTGAGGAACACCTCTTCTTATTGGCAAGGGCTTACCATTTGTGTTGAGAGCTTTAACATACTGAGTCCTGTTACTAAGATAGGATTGAATTAAATTCGTGGCCGTTGTTGAAAACCCAAACATATTCCTCAATTTGTAACATAGAACATTGTGATCTACAGTGTCAAATGCCTTTGAGTGATCTAGTAGAACTAGGAATGTAACAACATCTTTCCTTATGTCTTCAGCAACATCCACCAGAGCAGTTATGCAACTATTCTTTTTTCGAAAGCCAGACTGTTTATCAGTTAATAAATTATTATAATCAATAAAGTCTATTATTTGGGTTTGAATTAGTTTTTCTAGAACTTTCGAAAGAAATGGTAAAATTGCTATGGGTCTATATTCAGAATTTGATTTGGGTATTGGAATAAAAACTTGTAGTAAGAATTTTATTGAAAATAAATGTCAGGTGAGGAAGCAGTTTTGGTAAAATAATTTTAAGAAATTTGGGATGAATACCATCTGCGCCAACAGCATTGGAAGTAATAGATAGACAGCTTGATAGAACATCACATTGGTTAACACAGGCGAAAGAGAAATGATTTCGAAAGATATCACTATGGTTCCGGTAGTAATTGAGGTCAGCAGTTATCATTGGTGTACTAAGAAACTGTTCATTAATTTCATCCGCATTATCTTGTTGTAACTCCTGTTTCATTTTTCCAATGCCAATTTCACGTATTATTTGCCATTTTTTCCTACCATCCAGGGCATTTGTGAATTTTTCAGCATATAATTCAGATTTAGCTTTTCGGATTAACTTATTAACTGAATTTCTGAGTATGCGATAATGCTCATGTAACTGCGTGGTTTTAAAACGTTTCCATCTAGAAAAAGCTAAGTCTCTAATATGAATGGCATTTTTTATTTTATTAGTGAACCAAGGTTTTTTCTTCCTGCTTATAGTTATTGTTTTTAAAGGAACTGTTAGATTGAACAGCATATTGACGTTAAATTCGAAGAACGAAAGTTGCTCATCCACTGTGTACATATGAAATAGACAACTCCAATCGATTTTATGGAATTCTAGTTCTAGAAAATGTAAATTGATATTTCTAAAATCCCGAAACGTTATGTATTGATCAGGTACAACATATAAGTGAAAATTATAGGTAATAAATATTAAGTCATGTTTAGAGAAACAAGGTGCTGATAGTTGATCATAAATCAATATTTTAGAGAAATTGTTAACGTAGAACAGATCCAAAAGAGTATTATTCGTAGTCGTAAAGTGAGTTGTGACACTTATAAATGTTATTAAATTAAATAGTTTGTCAATTTACATTATTTTTCAATGGATGTAAAGATCGATATTCGTGTTTGGATGTATGGCAGCATTTAATAAAATCTTCGCAATAATTGTTGCCAAATATAATTTGTGTTTATATTTTAGTTAGTAGTTAAATCATAAGTAACAAATGTTGCTAAAATTTTGTTTGTAATTTGTTGTTTCTTTTGATTTTTGATTAGAAAAAGAAGAAAAAAAATAATAATACATATTCATATAACGACTCAAGATACCCTACACTCGTTTCAATCAAGTTGATTATTTAATTTTGATTGTTAATTTAAATATTTTTTTTATAAATTAACTTCGAATTGAATATTATTTTTTTTACGTTTTGATTGATAATTAAATTTTAATCATTCAGATGATTAAACTTACATTCAATATATATTTAAATTAATTCTACAGGATAACTTTATTATTTTAATTCTATTTTAAGAACTTTTTATAAATAAATATTATAATGTTTATAATGTTTTATAATATCAAATTTTGAATTTTTATCTGTTATTACGAAAGGTGAAGTAGGGTATGAGGGTATAATGGGGTAAGTTAAATTTTTTTTATAGATAGTTTAGTTTGTTATCGTGCTGACAAGAAATCATACTATACTGTCAGCATGGAGGGAGGGCAAGGACATAGGGTACTGATTCCATCTCAAAGTACCCTACGATCAGCAACCAATTTCTAATTTTTTTTTTTGTTTGTGTAGATCATTTTATTTTTATAAATATGCTACCTAAAGTAAAATTTTCTGTAATGATTCCAAAAATATTATTTCTGATTGGGAACTCAACACACCCCCCTATCCGACGAGCACAGCCGAATTTTAATAGGTAGCCCCGTTCCCAGAATGAATACATCCGAATGTAGAATCGTTACAGAGCTTCAAGTGTTGATTTGAATCGAGTAGCGTTTCATTACGATTGCACTTTTGACTACAGCTCGCATCCTTCCGTTCAAATTGGCCCAATGGAGATTGTGTGCAACCATTGCGCTGCATTAAAGATCACCGGAGAATCGCCTGGGTTGTGCTGTCTTAGTGGTAAGGTCAAATTACCACCATTGCCTTCACCATTGGTACGACCACACCTACTCTAACGCCCACTTTTTTTAATTGATTAATTGCTTCTGCATGGGTTTTTACAGATTTACTTCATACAGATTGTATCCACATCTTACTGAAGGCGAGGTAAAAATAAAAAATTAATGTTTGCATGGTTTTTCAGTCTGCGGGCGCAGGGGCGTGGCAAAATCCAATTTTCATATTGCATCACCAATGACATACGAGCATACATACATATATTTTGGTTTTTTTATTTTATTTCATTTTTTTCAAAGCCGTTGTCATGTTTTTCAAAACGAGATATCAAACTCTTAAATCGGTTATGTAGTTCCGAAGATATTTGCAAAAAACTTAACGATCCAATATCAAAATTTTAAAACTTTCGAAATGTTGCATTCAAAAATCCGAGTTTTCGGTTTATTTACAAAATATTTACATCATTCGATAACAGAAGATATTCCGCGCTTACTAAGGTGCAACATTATGCAATAAGTTAAAAATAATATTATATCATCAATCGATGATAAAAAACTTTATGTACCCTTGCATTTAAGATACCTACATTTTGTGCACATTTGTGAGTTTTTTTCAAACGCTGATAAAAAATAACGGTACATTCAAACAAATTGCTCGAAGCGCTTGATCGGACTCTACGTGATTTTCGAGGATACTACAAACCGATGGGAGGCGCTCTTATTCTTTTTGTTGGTAATTTTCGTCAAACTTTGCCCGTTATCAATGACCGCAGATTAGCTGAACGCATGCTTGAAAGCTTCATATCTTTGGAACGGAGTCGAAAAAATCACGCTATCGACGAACATACGTGTGCATTTGTTGCAAGACCCGTCTGCCCAAACATTCTCAGAACAACTTTTTGACATCGGAAATGGAAAAATTCCAATTAATAGCGCCACGAACGAGATTTCGTTCCCGCCTAACTTCTGTCGAATGCAAATGCCGTTGTCGACAAGGTTTTCAAAAGTCTAACAATCTTCTACAAAAAATCGGTTTGGCTGTTGGAACGTGCAATTTTGTCACCAACAAATTACGATGCCAACAAGCTCAATGAGCAAATTCAATTGAAACTGACCGGCAAATTAATCAAATACAAATCGATCGATACAGTAATGGATGAAGAACAAGCCGTCAATTATCCCACTGAATTTTTAAATTCATTGGAACCACCCGGAATGCCACCGCATGTGCTAACATTAAACGTTGGATCACCGGTAATTCTTATTCGCAACTTAAACGCACCAAAGTTATGCAACGGAACCACATTGACCATCAAAAACTGCTCACCAAATTTAAGCGAGGCAACAATCATCGGTGGCAGATTCAAAGGCGAAGATGTACTTATTCCACAAATTCGGATGATTTCCAACGATTTACCATTCCAATTCAAGCGGCTCCAATTCCCTTTGCGTCTTACCTGTACTATTGCCATCAATAAAGCAAGAGTCACATCATTAACTATTGCTGGCTTAATTTTGGAAAATTTATGTTTTCAACACGGCACGCCAAAAAACAAAAAACATTGTATATCCGCTGGCCCCAAGATGAAGTAATAAATAAATATATGTAATTTCCAATTTGCCTTAAATAAATGCGTTTCTTTTTTGATTGAGCCCATACCTAGACCATATGTAAGTTATTCTGTAACAAATCTTTATGATAGATATTCCATAAATTTATTTAAAGGCCGTACATTTCTTTAAAAGCTTAATTTAAATCGTGTGGTAATACAACACTAATGTTTGCTTAGGGCCAGCAACGCGGACCGGGTCAGCTAGTATAAAATAAAATAGAAATTAAGAAGAAATTTGAAGTGAAGTGACGATAATAACACTGTGCTAGAATTTGACACTTTTTTTGTGACAAACGGGGCACCTGGCGGGTTAACCTAATTCGGGTACGCTGAATCCAGTGGTGCTAACTGTTTTTTTAGGTTAGCTCGTTTTTTCGAAATATACCGTTATTTCGAAAATGGAGGAGGTAGCACAACATATATTCGCGTAACTCAAAAACGGTTAGTTTATTGAATAAACTAAAAAAACCGAAATTCCGCAATGAAATTTTCTTAAGCAATATGCCGTTGTAGAACATAATTTTTTTTGACCAAAAAAAATAGTTTTTTTAGCAAAATTTCAAAAATTTTGTTTTTTAAAACGGCATAAAAAATTGGAAAACGCAGCTGTGCTTCTAATTTTTTCTGCAGATATAGCAAACAAAGTTCCAAACAAAACAAGACATAAATAATTAAAATCTTTTTACAACTTTTGATTTTATTCACAAAAGATGAAATATATAATAACCAGACGAAACTTCAAAAATTAAAGATATGCTAACCGCATTTAAAAACTTAAACGTCAAAATGTCATTGAAAATACATTTTTTGCATTGTCATGCAGAAAAATTTAATGAACAATCACCAATCACCATTTAATGAACAGCCAGACTCGAATACTGGTATAGTGGCAAACAACTTGATTCGTTATTACGGGATATTTGTTGGAATCTGCAGGAGGAAGAAGAAATAATTTGTAAATAAAAACTTAAACTTTAATTAACAACAAAAATAAGCAGCACTCGAAATGTGCTACAGATAACCTTCGGGTACCCTTAGGCGAAGAGGAGCTAGACATTGGGCTGGTGCAAGAACCCTGGGTTCCAAACCTGGACGAGAAGGGTCTCCCGGCCTCAGCATATAATATACTCTATGCAAGAAACAATGGTAGGCCAAGATCATGTATTATTGCCAAAAAATCTATTAACATTTTTCTTTGTACGCAGCTTAGTTCAGAAGACTTTACAGCAGCAATGGTTGAGCTACCGGGCAACAGTAGCCTCTTGATTGCCTCTAGCTACATGGCACACGACAAAACAGCTCCTCCAGTCGAGGTGAGTACTCTGATGTCATCTGTTGGAGCATCTGACATTATCCTGGGCTGCGATGCTAATGCAAGGCATTCAATCTGGGGCAGCAAGGAAACAAATGAAAGGGGTGAGTCTGTACTTGATTTCATTAATTCCAGCAAACTAAGTATATGTAATTCTGGTAACACGCCTACATTCATTTTTCCGAGTTCGGACAACTATAATGGATGGGAGGAAGTATTAGATATTACACTCATTAATGATAGGTCTAAGGTTTCAGTAGATAGATCATTCTCTGATCATAACTGGATTCTTTTCGAAATTAGACTTCAGAACTCGACAGAAAAAATACAATTTAGGAACCCAAGAAGGACTGATTGGTTCAAAATTAATGGGATCCTTAAACATAAACTTAGGAATATGCCAGTTGTGGAAGATTCAATCACTGGTCTTGAAAGATTGGAGGAAAACTTTAGTAGAACTGTAGTTAAAGCTTTTGAAGTTTCCTGTCCAGTCACTAAGGCTAAGAAAAGCTTTCCTCCCTGGTGGAATTCGGAGCTAACTAAACTACGTAGGGAAACTCGTAGGGCCTTTAACATTAGCTATAATAGTAAATCATGGCAACCATATCGTGGTCTATTGAAAGCTTACAAGAAAGCTATAGTAGTCGCAAAAAGAAACTCGTGGAGACGCTTCTGTGAATCTATAGATAACACAAGAGACTCTGGAAGACTTAGCAGAATTCTGGCCAAGGGGCAATCCAATCCCACTTATATCAAGGGGAATGATGACTCCTGGTCCGAATCCTCAGCAGAGTCACTTGACATCCTACTGAATACACACTTTCCAGGCTGTAAGGATGTTGCTATGGATACGGTTATTGAGAATGTAGGCATGACTCTATCCAATATTGATAGTGACATCATCTCCTATGACAGGATATCATGGGCGATTGACAGTTTTGCACCATTCAAGTCACCTGGGCCGGATGGTATCTTGCCAAAGATGCTACAAAGTGCAAAAAGGCATATCATTCCCTGGCTTCATAGAATTCTTACGCTCTGTCTCTCCCTCAACCATGTTCCGGTTAATTGGAGGAGAGTCAGGGTCGTTTTTATTCCCAAAATTGGCAAAAGAAGTCATGAGAAGGCGAAGGATTTCCGTCCAATTAGTCTTTCATCTTTTCAACTTAAGACGTTTGAAAGACTCATTGACGCTCATATTAGGCAGCGCCTAGAGGGTTCGACATGGCTCTCAAACAGTCAGCATGCCTACCTTAAGGGTACAGATACAGCTCTGCATGAGGTTGTAAGGGTTATAGAGAGATCTCTCGAATTTAAACAATATACAATGGCAGCCTTTCTAGACATAGAGGGTGCTTTCAATAATGTGACTACTCTTGCAATTCAGCAAGCTCTTACTAACCTAGATGTTGAAGAATATATCAATAACTGGATAGTTACCATGTTGAATTCAAGAATAGTCACAGCAAATCTTGGTAATACCGTTAAGTCTAAGCAAGTTGAGAGAGGCACTCCACAGGGAGGAGTAATCTCTCCACTACTGTGGCTTATCGTTATTAACTCGATTCTTATTGATCTAGACAGTAGGGGTATAAAAGTTGTTGCTTATGCGGACGATGTGGTGATACTCGTACCAGGTCTGTTTCCGGACGTGATCAGTGAGATTATGTCCACTGCTTTGAGGTTGCTCGATGACTGGGCCACGGTTAACGGCCTTGGGGTAAACCCGAGCAAAACGGAACTTGTACTTTTCACGATGAAGACCAAGATTCCAAGCTTCAAACTTCCAATGTTGAGAAACTGCGAAATCCCCCTTTCAAACAATGCAAAATATCTAGGCATTATACTGGACTCCAAATTGTCATGTAAGCTAAATACTCAACACAGGGTAAAGAAGGCCACGGTGGCCTATTACACCTGTCGTAAGATGTTTGGTAGGAAATGGGGACTTAGTCCCAGCATAGTTAAATGGATGTATACGGCTATATTACGTCCAATTCTTACTTACGGATCTCTTGTATGGTGGACTGCAACTAGAAGGAAGTATGTCGTAGACCAACTATACAGAGTTCAGAGATCAGCCTGCATAGGCATAACGGGTGCACTGAGAACTAGTCCTTCAGAGGCAGTGAATACTATATTGCACCTTATGCCAATTGACCTTCACATAATGGCCACTTCTACCTGCAGCGCAGCGAGGCTTCAAGCGTCCGATTGTTGGAAATCGAGAATATATGGCCACACGGGGATTCTTGGCCAGTTGCCTTCAAACGTTCTCCAACTATCTGACTACATTAGTCCATACACGGATTTTGATAAGATATTCAAGGTCTTAATTCCCTCCAGGAGTGAGTGAAATAGGGGTAATCTCGTGCACAAATACGACACTAGGATATACACAGACGGTTCTAAGATGAGCTGCGGTGTGGGTTCCGGGGTCTTCTGTGACGAACCTGGGGTAGACACCTCGTATCGTCTTCCGAATGAGTGTAGTGTTTTCCAGGCGGAAATTTTTGCAATCATGGCAGCTTGTATACATTACACGATCATAACATTAGAGGCAATATAGGTATTTTTGTCGACAGTCAGGCGGCACTCCTTTCACTTAATGCCTACACAATTTCATCTTCACTAGTCAGGCAATGCAGGAATTCTCTGTCAAGGCCAGGTCGTCTATCTGACATTACCTTGGTCTGGGTGCCTGCGCATAGGAACCACTACGGCAATGAACGGGCAGACGAATTAGTCAGAACGGGATCTGCCTTAGATATCTCCAATGCGGTCTCAGTAGCGATTCCACTGGGGACCATCAAAGGTATCATCCTCAGACATTTTCTTGCAAAGGCTATACTCAGCGAAATTTGACGAAATTTAGACACATGTAGGATAGCCAAGTTGATGTGGCCATCTTTCAACGAGAAACGTACTATGCAACTGATAACTCGAAATAGGAAGGATATATCAAGATTGCTGGCAGTATTAACGGGACACTGGACGTTAGGCAAGCATACAAATCGCCTGGGACTCCCTTTTAACGACCATTGTCGTAGCTGTAAGGATAGAGAAAAAAAGGAAACGATTTTTCACCTTCAGTCTCGTCTCATCGAACTGTTCGGACGTGTTAATTTTAGTGCGGCTGAATTTTCGGTGAAAAAATCGTAATAGGTGAAAAATTGTAATAGGTTGAAATTAAACAAAAAAGTGAAAAAAATAACTCGTAATAGGTTAAAATATATCTATATATATAAAATTCAATGTATGTATGTATGTATGTAACGTATAGACTCCAAAACGGCTGAGCCGATTTTGATGAAATTTTCACAGCATGTTACTGTGACTCTGGAAGGAATAATAGGGTACTTTTTTTTTACCACGCCCACTTTCACGCCCACTTTTTTAAAATATTGTAATTGGAGACCAAACCTCTGGACCGATATTTTTGAAATTTTCATAGCATTTAACTGGGACTTTGGTATGATTAATAGGGTACTTTTTTACCACGCCCACTTTTTAAAAATTATGTAATTGCTCCCATATAGTTTTTAACAGATTTACTTTAAATTGTATACACATTATATACTCCAGGCGAGGTAAAAATAAAGATTTCTTAAGCCACGCCCCTTTTCACGCCAAATTTTTGAAAGTTTTATACTTTTTGTTCTCTATACAAATTTTTCATTCCAACGTATTTTTTTTATTTGGTAGTATATTGCTCTTAATACTGTTAACGTCGCCATATAACTATGAACCACGCCTACTTCATCGTCCCCTTTTTTTAATTCAGATACTTACTTATACCACTAACAATGTTTGCTATACAAAATACTTTTTTTGTAATATGTATTTACCTAAAGTTTTATATACTTTTTAACTACATACATTTTTTTATTACCAAATCCCCATTTTTCGCCCCATTTCACCTGTATGTTTGTGCTTAATAGGAGGCCAAACCCTTGGACCAATCTGCCTGAAATTTTTACAGCATGTTACTGTGGCTCTGGAAGGAATAATAGGCTATATGAAGTTTTGATTGTACAAACGGGGGTGGCACCGCCCATATAACGCACAAATTTAACCCGCCATATTTTGGGCATTTTTTGACGTACGTCGGTGATATTTGGTACATATGATATTGACATAATTAGGAATGCGTACCAGGAGAAAAGTGAGTGGGACCACACCCCTTTTTAAGAAAATTAAATATCGTAATATAGTCTTAACTACTGGACCGATCGCCATTAAATTTTCACAACAGGATATTCTTACGAAATAATAAATTCTTGACTATGTAAGTGCACAAAGGGGCATAGTCTCGCCTAAAGCATTGCAATAAATACATTAAAATTAAATAAATAAATGTTTGTAAATATATAAATACGTTTTATTTTATTTTATGACGAGGGGGGGGGGGTAGCAAAGCACACCGGGTTTAGCTAGTAAAAAATAAAAAAAAAACATTAAAAATCGTATAAAAACTGTATGAGTGTTCCTCTGAGATGTAATTCTGAGAAAGAGCTTAGCTCGTCGAGAAAAACTAAATGGCTCTCTGAGGAAGAATCCATAAAAAAATCTCTGGAGAATTTTCTCACTACAAGAGCCGTAGAACGGCGTCGTTCCTGTTCTCCCAATATAGTGATTTCAACAGATGAGAAAACATCATCTTCATCAAATAGTGCAGTGAAACCCAAAAAACAAGTAGGTATGGATAAGTACATCACCGTTCTCAAGCCACAGAGGAGCCCGAAGTCTGCTCAAGTGTCATCAAATGCAAAAGCTTCTAAGACTGTGAGTAATGATCAAAATAGGTTTGCTCTCCTCCAGACGGATGAGCCAGAACTTCCTAAGAAGACATTTAAGCCCCCACCAATTTATCTGAGAGAGCCCACTTCCAGTAAATTGGTACAAGGAATTGTTTCGGTAATAGGTGCAAATATGTTTAGCGTAACATCAATTAAACATGGAAATATCAGCGAAACCAAAATACAAGTGAAAAAGGAGGATGATTTTCGTAAATTGTCCAACCAGTTGGAGAGGGAAAGTAGGGATTTCTATACCTACCAGCTGAAAAGCGCAAAAGGACTCCAAGTCGTTCTAAAGGGTATAGACCCAGATGTTGATCCTGCCGAGATAAAGACTAGCTTAATGGAAAAAGGCTTCAAAATTAAGAGCATAACGAATATTAGAAACCGTGAAAAGACTCCACAGCCTATGTTTAGGGTGGAATTGGAACCTGGAGATGTCGTATTAAAGAAAAACGAGTCCCATCCCATCTACAATCTGATGTACCTTCTGCATCGTAGAATCACCGTGGAAGAACGACATAAGCGTCAGGGACCCGTCCAGTGTCTCAACTGTCAAGAATTTGGTCACACCAAGGCGTATTGTAAATTGCCGACAGTTTGTGTTGAGTGTGGGGAGCTACATGCAACTGCTCAATGTGATAAGTCGAAAACTGATTCAAAAATCAAAAAATGCAGTAACTGCGGAGGTAATCATACCGCAAATTATAGAGGTTGTCCAATTTACACTCATTTGAAAGGCATAAGCACCAACAAGACGTCAGTATTACCTGATCATCGTCAACAGCCTATTTTGGCATCGAGTGACAATTTCCCGCAATTGTTACGGTCCACTAGTCATGTAAACGCGCCTAGTTCTAGACAAGTTTCTTACGCTAACGTGGTTAAATCTAATATGCCAGGTTTGGAGCAGGCACCTAAATCACAATATTACGAGCCTAATATTAACACTCTAGAGACTACATTGCAGACACTTGTCCAAACCATGAACACTTTTACGACCACTATGACATCCATGATGCAGGAAATGCTGAAAATGCAATCCACTATCTTACAAGCCATTTTAAAGAAATGATTTGTTTAAAAATTTGTTTTTGGAATGCGAACGGCCTCCGCCAACATAAAAACTAACTGGAACACTTCCTGATGGATAAGCAGATTGATGTCATGATGATTGCTGAAACTCACTTGACGGCGACAGCGTACTTCAAAATTAATGGCTACGTGTTATATGATACTAAAGATCTCCGCGGAAGAGCATGTGGAGGTTCGGCAATTCTTATAAAGAACAGAATAAAACATTATTTAATGAACAACATATGTGAGGATTACCTACAAGCAACAAACATTTGTATTGAATTCTGTCAATACAATTTTGTTTTATCATCAATTTATTCGCCGCCTCGATTTTCAATAAAAGAACACCAATACCATAACTTCTTTAAATCCCTTGGAGCTAGATTTTTAGTTGCTGGTGACTTTAACGCCAAACACACATTTTGGGGTTCACGTCTGGTAACCCCAAAGGGTCGCGTACTCTTCAACACCATTGCTAAAATGGGCTTAGATGTACTCTCAAGCGGTCATCCCACCTACTGGCCGACGGACCGACGGAAGATTCCCGATGTTATTGACTTCGGAGTAGTAAAAAATATCCCTGCAGAATCGATACAAGTGGAGCCTTCATTAGACTTGTCTTCTATTATTTCAATGCGTTTCCTTCAAGGGAATGGCTCTCCATTTCGGGACATATCTAAAACCAGAGTAAGTTGGATAAAGTATAAAAAGTATTTAAGTTCCCACTGCACGGAAAATGTAGTGTTGAGAACTACCGAGGATATTGATGGGTCGATTGGCAAGTTTACTGAGGACATACGAAGAGCTGTACATCACGCCTCCACATACGACGTTGAGTGCAGAAGTGGGACAAATAGAACTTATTTCGCTGAACTCGATCATCTCCTGTCAGAAAAAAGAAGAGTTAGAAGAGAGTGGCAAATCCACAGGTCTCCTGAACTGAAAGCTAGGCTACGGGTATGCAGAGATATACTAAGAAATTTCTTAGAAACCCAAAGAATGGCTTCACTTAAATCTTACTTGGAGGGTCTTGATAGTACCCCACAATCTGACTATTCGTTATGGAGGGCGGCAAGAGGTTTAAAAAGACCAGTGGGAGGAAAACCTCCTCTGCGAAATCCGACTGGTGACTGGGCTAGAAATGATTCCGAGAAGGGGACTTTATTTGTTAATCATTTGAGAAAAGTGTTTACTATAAACAACTCAAATAATGCATCTGATTTGCCTCCACTCGTTATTAGACCTCCTGTACCTCTAAGACTTAGCCTTAATGATGTTCAAAGCGCTATTGGTACTCTGAATCTTAAAAAAGCTCCAGGTATGGATAAAATCAGCAACAAAATGCTTGTGGAGTTACCTCGTGTAGCTAAAAGAATTATCCTATTTATTTTTAATGCTATTTTACGCCTAGAATACTATCCTGCAGATTGGAAGGTATCTATGATTACCATAATTCCTAAGCCAGGGAAGGACCCCACTAAAGTAGATTCATATAGGCCAATTAGTCTACTGCCGACAATTTCAAAACTGTTTGAAAAAATGTTATTGGCTAAGTTGATTCCAATTCTGAACGACACTCAATGTATCCCAAATCACCAATTCGGGTTCAGAGCTAAACACAGTACCATCGAACAAACACACAGATTGGTAAATGTGATAAGGCAGTCGTTTGAAGAGAAAAAATACTGCTGCGCCCTTTTCATTGATGTGTCGCAAGCGTTCGACAAAGTCTGGCATGAAGGTTTAATGCATAAAATTAAATTAACTCTGCCTGCTAACACCCACAAACTTATAAAAAGTTATTTATATGGTCGCAAATTTACAATCAAAGAAGGCGATTTTTTAAGCCCCGCTCAGCGAATTGAAGCAGGAGTACCCCAGGGTAGCATACTGGGTCCAACTTTATATTTGATTTATGCATCCGATATGCCATTAGACCCCATAATACATACTTCAACTTTTGCAGACGATACAGCCTTTATTAGCGTTCATAAGGACCATCAAATAGCATCACAGAACTTGCAGAAATATGTTTATAAACTAGAGAATTGGCTTGAGCTTTGGAAAATCAGGGTTAACGAACAGAAATGTATTCATATAACTTTCACATTGCGAAAAGATACATGCTCGTTCATCAGAATAAATAATCAAATTATCCCGCAACACAATGAAGTCAAATACCTCGGAATCCACCACGATCGTCGTTTAACTTGGAAGTCTCATATCGACGCAAAACTTACCCAGATGAGATTAAAAGCAGTGCAAATTAATTGGCTAATCGGCAGAAATTCTACATTAAAGTTGGATTGCAAACTTTTGTTGTACAATGCAATTCTAAAGCCAATCTGGTGTTATGGAATTCAATTATGGGGTACTGCCTCAGCATCCAACATTGAAAAAAATCAAAGGGGTCAAAATAAGATTCTACGTACAATTACTGCAGCTCCATGGTATGTTAAAAATTCTCGAATCCACAAAGATCTAGGCATTCCTTTGGTGAAAGTCGAATTTACAAAACACGCCTCAAAATATGTCAGCAAACTTGAACACCATCCATACCCACTTGCACGAGACATCCTTAACTTTACTGGCCATGTTCGGTTGAGAAGGAGGGATACCCTTGCTTTAACTCAAGCGCAAAACAGATGACTGGATCAGTGGATATACATTTTTTGTAGTATCATAATATTTTGTCTAGCACTGGCTGGACTTATTATTTTCTTTTAGTATTAAGATTCGAAAACTTATTGTCATTTCATTTCTGAAGATTCAATAAATAAATTAAATGTATAAAAAAAAAAAAAAAAATGTTTCACCTACTCTGCGAATGCCCAGCCCTGTGTGTCAGGAGACATAAATTCATGGGGAACAACTACACACTGAACGACCTTGGTGAGGTAGCCGGGTCAAAACTTAATGACCTGCTGAGATATCTCACAGCTACAGGTTGGGTCTAACAAGACACGACTTTTTCCTGCAGCATTGAAATCTTGCGATAGTATCTGCCATAACTCCCTGCATTTGCTTTTGGCATTAGAAACATTGAGGTGTCCTTTTGCCAAATCTGCATGTAATGTCAAGAATTCCACCATTATTTCATATTGCCTTGGCTTCGTATACAAACTTTTTTTAGACGTTTCCCTTTAAATAATTTTAAATTTAAAACATTTAATAAACGTTTTTATTAATTAAATATTAAAGGTATATACTTACATTTTCAATTTTGTTTTTTTAATTTCTTTTATGTATGTAAAAAAATAAATATTATTATTATTATTTATTATTATTTATTAATAGATATAAAATTATTTGTACATTTAAAGTTCTTAATAGTATATTTAAGTTATTTTATCTATATATGGCGTAACTACATGTTGTATGCCAGATTAGCACATTACTATTATATTGGCTGTAATAAGTATATGATTATGGTACATTTTTATTTATTTTGGAAGGCATGACAAAGTAAAGTATTAGAATAAAAATATTTCTAGTTATTAAATTCATTTAACAACAATTTCCTATACGTTAAGCAAACTTCCAGGTATTTATATAGTTTGCAATAATTTAAGCCGTTTAGTATGCTGATGACCTCATTTACATTAAGCTGACTTTTACCAAAATATTCCATCCTGTATGTGTTGAATATAGGACATACACCGATGAAGTGTTTGACGTTTTCAGGTTCATCCGAGTTACATATTGTACATATACCAACCGTGTTGTTTTTAAATGCTCTTGCATTTAGGTCTAGTAAACCACCTCTGGCTTTTATTATAATTTCAGTCATCCGGGCGTTAAAGTTTTCTAGTAAAATTGGAATACGATTAAAATTTAGTTTCGGGTAAAGGTCGTGGAATTGCGAATTAGATGCATCGGACAAAAACTCATCCCTCTCCTTTAGCATTAGTTGCTGGATTACATTTTTCCAATTCTGGCTGATAAACGGGATAGTGTCGACAGGCATGAAGTTAGTGCGTTCTTTTAAAGATTCCCAATCTTTGAACCAGTACAATTTATTATTTGTTACATATTCAGCCAGTATGCGTGGTAATCTTTGTGGATTCATTTTTAAAACTTTGTTAACATAACAGAAATGTAATTTTAATGAGCTGATAAACAGTGAATTTAAACCAGTTTCTATGTGTAACATATAATTTGGAGTAGAGTTTGGCAGGTGCAGCATTTTCTTTATGAAAAATCGGAGTAGTTTTTCAACATCTTCGTATTTCTTAAAGCCCCAAACCTGTGCAGCATATAACATTATTGACCTGGATGCAGCTTGAAATATTTTTAATTTGTTACTATTAGAAATTACTGGGTTATTTATGTATTTGGACCATGTGGAGTTAATAGCGAGTTTTGAAGCCGATAGTCTGTTATAGAGATGTTTTTTAAAAGACATGTTATATGTGATTTCTACACCTAGGTATTTGTAGCAGTTCACTATCTCAATATTTTCTTCCCCATATTTCCAAGACAGATTTGAGGAGATTCTAGTGCCAGAGCGAAATACAAGTGTTTTTGACTTCTCAAGGTTAACTTTTAGGCACCATGTCAGACAATATTTATGAAGTTTATTGATCATAGCTTGTAGTCCGCTTGGAGAATCAGATAAGATTACAATATCATCAGCGTAAGCCAAGATTTTAATATTCACTCCGGCCACGTGAATACCCCCAGGTAATTCTTCGACTAAGTCATTAATATACAATGAAAACAGAATTGGACTAAGCATACATCCCTGTTTTAAACCAACCTCAACAGGCAAACATTTGAATAAAGAGTTACCGTACCAGATTTGACTTTCGTTGTTTTCGTATAAGCATTGTAGTAGTCTAATTGTCTTAGAAGAAAGCCCGAGGCACGACAGTTTGTAAAAGAGACCGTTACGTGGAATAGTATCAAATGCGCATGAGAAATCCACAAAAAATGCGAAGATATTTTTTCCATTGGCTTTGTTGATATGTACGATGTTGGAGAGGTTGAATAAATTATCTACAGTTGAATAGTGATTTCTGAAGCCAGCTTGGAATTCATTTAAAATGTTATTATTATCGATCCAAAAAGATAATCGGTTAACTATAATTGTAGCAAAGATTTTACATATGGCATCTATTAGTGATAGTCCTCGATAATTTGATGGTATATTAGCGTCACCCTTTTTGAAAAGCGGTATAATGATAGATTTGCGAAAGTTTTTAGGTACAGACTCATGTAGAAAGATTTTGTTATATATACTAAGTAGCTTGTGAAATAACTGGTCAGGAGCATATTTGTAGAATTCATAATTAATGCCGTCTTGGCCAGGCGCTTTGTTCCGTTTTAGTGTTTTAACCACTGTAGCTAATTCGTAGTACTCTATAGGTGAATCTAGTAACGGGTCGATAGTATATGGCATAGCCCAGCTGATTTGAATTGATTCATCGTTGTTTTTCAGAATTTTGCTAAAGTGAAAGTAAAAATCATCAGCACTTAGATTCCCAGAAGTTTGCAAAGTGTAAGTTTTTAATTGATTCGACAGTTTCCACCAGTCGCTAGAACATTTCACCCTGTTAAGAAGCTCCAAGTTTTTGTTATACCAGTCGAGTTTTTTAGTTCTACAAACCGTGAGGTCACAGAGTATAACAGAGGTTACAGAAGAGCAAAGATAGTGTAGGTTTTTTCTTGTCTCTTTCTTTGAGAACTGCCTTGTCGGTTTCTTTATGTTACTATTTTTCTTTATTTCTGACTCAAATAAAATTCAATTTTGGTGGAAAAGGTAAGTGCATGTATTTCTATTATTATTATTTTTGCAGAAATATACAAAGCACAGATTATAATTAATTATATTTAAAGAAATCACTGAAAATTAAATAATTTAACACAACACAAATTAATTGTTTGATTTATTTTGCCACAGATTTTGCTTTGACACAAAATTGTTTTGTTTATTTTGCTTTGTTCACAAATTTCGTCTTTTATATAGTGCTTTGCTTTTTCACATTACAAATTTACTAACAGAAAATATTTTCTTTCTCTTTTTAATATACCTACTGTGTCAGCTGATTGTAGCGATTTTGAACTGTCAAAGTTGTCCCCTCTGTTATACTCTGTGCGTGAGGTACTTGGCTCTTGCATTTTTGTAGCGAGTTTTGTTTTCAGTTGTATGGTTTCTTCTGTATATTTTAAGTTTGTGTTTCATGCATGACCGCAAGCGGGCACACTTCCAATCAAACCACTTTTGTCTGAGTTCAAAGGAAAACGGATTTCTGGCAGTTGTTTTGTAAGCTTGTTTGATATTGTTTATTAGGTTTGATAATAAGACATCCACTGAATCTGTTTGAAAGTTCACGTTTGCATTAACAAGATTGAATCTTTCTGCGTATGTATCGGCAAATTTATCACACCAGTACAATCTTTGGCACTCGTATATTTATACATAGAGGCATATGATCAGAATAAGGCTTATTATCGATATTTTTTTTTTTTTTTTTTTTTTTTTTTTTTTTTTATTTTAAATTTTATTTTGAATTTTATATTGTTTAAATATTTCTTAATTCTATTCCCACGAAGCCTTAAGGCTTGTCTGTAGGATGTGAAAAGTTATGTATTTCATATATTATTTCCTTTCATTGCAGAGATATAAAATGTTTTTTTATAATTTTTTTTCTTTTTTTGAAGCTTCTTACGTTGATTAAGTCTAACGGTAAAGCATTGAAAATAGTAGGCAAGACGACACCTAGAGCGTTTTTTCCGTAATTGTTTCGGTGCCTGTCGACCTTGAATCTTCCTTCTGCGCGACGTCTTGTGTTGTGAGTGTGGTTAATGACTTGAAGAAACCGGGAATCATCGTTGAACTCGTTGATTAACGTTGTGCAGTAAATACTATTGACGTTCATTATATTTTTAACTTAATAATTAACAAACACAAACTGCGAAGCTTTTTTTTGCTTGTCTGCAGAAAACACCCAGAGTCTTTGGCGGGAATCGAACCCGCAACCCTCTGAGTGATAGTTCGGCACATTATCGCCTAGTCTATCGGGCACTCCGGCTAGCGATGTTATTTGTATTACTGTTGTTAAACATGTTGTTCAATCTATTGTTGTTGTTTATAGAGGATACGTTGTTGTTGTAACCATTATTAATGTTGTATGTACTATTGTTGTAGTAGGGTGTAGTATGGTATGCGGGTGAGTTGTTGTTTGTTAATGAATTGATGTGGTTCATATTTTCGATGTGTGTGTTACTTATGTAGTTGTTGGCGTTTTGGAATATATTTGCATTGTTGTTGGGTGTGTTATTACTATTATTGGGTGGCGTATAGTTGTAGATAAGATCGTAGTTAATGAGATTGTTTCTTTGTTTGTTTTTCAACAATATTTTGAGAATTTGGTTTTGTGTTTGCTGGAGTGATTTGCAATGTGTTGAACATCCCCAAGCTGTTATTCCATGTCTTAAGTAGGACTCACACAGCGAGTAGTATGCTTGCTTAAGTACATCAAAAGTGGAACAGTTACTTAAATGATACAAGCTGTAAGCAGTTTTGCGTAGTTTTTTACGGAGATTTTGTATTTGAGTTATCCATTTAAAGTTTTGATCCACATAGACTCCAAGGTACTTATAGGTGTTCACCAATTCTATTAAGGTGTTACATGTATCATTTATTGGAAGGTTGTTTTGTTTTGAGTTGTGAAGACACTGGGTATCGTGAAATTTTAAAACGATGTTTGTGTATTGTAGGTGTTTTGGTTTGATATGCATAATTTTGGTTTTGTTTGCATTTATTACAAGACCATTGTCATGACACCATTTGTTCACGACGTTTAGCTGATTTTGCATGATTTCATTGGCGGTTACAATATTTTTATGTGCCACGATAATCGCCGTGTCATCCGCATATGCAAAAGTGGTACTTTGCTTTAATGTGCTCATCATTTCGTTTGCATACATTATATATAAGATTGGTCCTAACTTGGATCCTTGAGGTACTCCGTATTTCGAAGGAAACTCATCACTTATTTGGTTATTTATTTTGACGCGAAATGTTTTGCAATCTAAATAATTTTTGAACCAGTCTAGGCAGATGCTTCGTACTCCACTTTTTTCCATGATATTTAACAGGTTTTCGTGGGACAGTGTATCAAATGCCTTGCTGAAGTCGATGAACAAAACTAAACATTGCATATTATTATTCAGGCAATTATTTATAAAGTTTGAGAAGTTGCCGAGAAGCTTATTAATATTTTTTCCCTTTTGGAAGCCAAATTGATTGGGATTTATTATTTTATACTTTTCTAAAAAGTTAGTGATTCTTCTGACTATCACCTCTTCTAACACCTTTTCGACAGCCGACAGTATGCATATTGGTCTATAGTTGTTGTATTCATTTTTTGTGCCATTTTTATAAATTGGTCTTATAAGTGATGTTTTTAAAATGTTTGGTATAAGAAAATTATTTAACTTGAATTAATTAATTTAGTTACTACAGGAGTAAGGAAAATGGCATTGTATTTAAGATCTTTCGGTCTGATTCCATCATAGCCAGCACCTTTTTTGTCGCTTAGGTTTTTTAAAATATTAAACACTTCATCTTCATTGGCCGGATTAATATACATTGAGTTTGTAATCCTTTTTTCAGATATTTGTAGAGTTTTAATATTACATTTGTGTACAATTTTTTCAACATTTTCTTTAAAGCTTTTTGCAAAGTTATTTGCTATATCTATTGCAGAAATTGCTTTAAAGTTCTTATTTATAGTTGCATCTATGTTATTAGTTTTTTTGCCAGTTATTTCATTTATTAACTGCCACGTAACTCGCGTATTGTTTCTGTTTTCAATAAACTTATTTTTATAATAATTATTTTTTACGTAATATAATTTTTTATTAAGAATGTTTCTAAATTTTTTGTATTCTAATTCATAATTTTTATTATTTCGGTTATTTCGCCATTTATTGTAAAGTTTATCCCGAATATCACAACATTTTATTAAATATTCACTAATCCACGGATTTTGTGTTCTAGTTTTTTTGGTTTTATTTGGTTTAATAGACTTTTCATAAATATTACAGAAATATTCATAAATTGTATTGAACAAATTATTAGTACTCAGATTAAGCGTGGTTAAGTAGTTCCAATTCGTTTCTTTTATTCTATTATTTACTTTATTGTTATTTAATTGGGCACTCCTTATCATGTTGGTTTCACTGCACTGGTTTAATTGCTCTTTAATTTCTTCGTTCTCTTTGCATATGCAACAGAAAATTGAGTAGTGATCTGAAAGTGTTGTTCTAACTACAGTAGCGTGTGTTTTGGCATTTGTTTTGTTTGTTCTAACATGTACATGGTCAATGCATGTGTTTGTTCTCCTACTTACATCTTCTCTTGTACTTTCGTTTACAATACAATGTAATCCATTAGACAATATCATCTCCAAATATTTTGTTGTTTCATTATTTTGTGTTAGTGTATCAATATTCATGTCTCCAAGAATAATTATATCTTGTTTACTTTTAACATTATTTATTATTTTATCAAGCTCTTTTATGAACATAATTTTGTTTTTATGTGGTGGTCGATATACGGGGAAAAGAGTGAAGATATATTTGTTCATATTTAAATTAAAAGTCATTAACATATTGTAGTATACCATGGGAGCAAATAGCATAATCTATTACTGAGTTTCCTCTAGCACCATGAAAGCTAAAGTCACCTTGAGCATCATTTATAGTTCTGCCATTAAGAACAATACCACCCACGCTATCCATAAATTTTAACAATTTTCTTCCTTCACTGTTTATTATTTTGTCCTGTGAACTACGAGTTACACTTATGTGCGGTACATGTCTGACAGAGTCTGAGTCAAGAGTTTGCTCATCAGAAATTCTTGCGTTTAAATCGCCAATTATGCAAAAGTTTTCAGAGTTGAGATTTACAAGAAATTGTTCAAGTTTGTCAAAATCTGTATTCCAGTTATTACAGTTTAAGTACCTTGGTATTAAATAGCATAGAGTTCTATGGATATTGAGGGTTAGTACTATATTATCAAATATGTCTATGAATTTTAATGCATATGTTTTTTGAATGTTTTTCTTGAAACCATACAGACAGCCGCCACTTGCCCGCCCAGCTCTGAGTGATTTCACCGCTGGTATCCAATGAAGGGTATAGTTTTTTAAATAAATTTGTATTGTATTTTGTTTATCTTCTACCAAATGTGTCTCGAAAAGGAATAATATTTCAAATCTGTTTATGTATGTAATAAAATTGCCAAAATTTATTGAGTTAATAAGGTTCGCTACATTATACGATAATAAATTGAGTGAAATATTCTGCTATTGTGATTGATGCGAATTTATATTTCCGTCAACGTCATTTGGGCCTGGATTAGAACAAATTTCATATGAACACCTACATTCTGCAAGTAGGTTGTTGAGAAAAATGCCATTCTCATTAGATTGGGCTACTATTTTTTCATTGGACCACTTAAATCTTTTATCATTTATAAAAATGCAAAATTCACCAAGGCGCACTTTCGCGTTTTTATTTTTGCTGCGTATATTCTTGCTGATTTTTCTTAAGTTCAAACGTATGTTTAATTCTTGGTCTGTATAATATTTTTGGATATATATCTTACTACCTTTTAGTTTATTTCTGGCAGCTAAAGCTACGTTTACCTCCTTGCTAGATTCCAAGTTAAAAAAAATAAATATAAAATTTTCGCAATCAAAATAGCATTCGAAATATCTGTATACGTTAATAACACATATGCCATTTGCTTTCGTAATACATAATTGCAATTTAGAAAGGGATTTTTTTGGTTTCCGAATGGGATTAAAAAATTTCCTTAATTTACGAACGTTCGGAAATAAATTTCCGAAAATCGCAATACGTAATCCCATTTTTACGAATTCGTTGATTTTCCGATTCGAATAGAAATACATAATAACCCCCCAGGATTATACATGGTATCTGAAGTCATCAAAAGATACGAAAAATGTATCTTTCGTATCCTAATGGCATCACTGGCTTCTACACCAACATTTCTCATTTTACAAGACTTATCAAAGAATGAAGTTTTAAAAGCAAATTAAAACAAATTTTGTTTTCATGATATTTAACAGTGAACGATGAGGCCTCCTCGATCTCTGGTGTTGACAACGATCTGCTTAGTTCGATATTTAATAGTTTGCTGGTTGAAAAATTTGTATTATTTCTTGCATATATAGATTAAGTTCTTTATGATTAAAAGATATATATATGTTAAGCTTAGGAATTAAGGTTATTTATGTAGCTTCGGTTTTTATGCCACTAGTTCCATAGGATTCTTATTGCGTAGGTAAAATGTCAATAATATTAATAACTTGGGTGGTGCTTTTCCTGTTGATATTATACGATAACTTGTCCTCAGGCCAAAAGTTAAGGCTCCGTTTGTTTGCAAAATTGCTACAACTTCTCTCTTGGGATAGTAATTTAGAGTGCTTTTTCCACTACAGGCCTAAGTCTACCAAATTTTAAAATGTGTTTGGCGACTGGCGTGGCCTGTATCAGGTAAATAGTGTTGCACAATCAGTGTCTTGAATTTGGATTTGGCAAATGAAAAACAAAAAACATTAAACCCAGTTTGGGAGATGCTTATGCATCCACTATGTATGGCTGGTTTTCCGAAATCACAAGGCTTTGCCTTAGATGAAAAGATTCAGAAGCTAATTCTAAAAAAATTCTTCAAATTGTACAAAAATCTCTTGTTGTTGTAATTAAGTAAGTTATTTAATGAAAGCTTGAAATTAACTTTCTTTAAATTTCCAATAAGATAATGCGATTTTATAAGATTACAATTTTAAGACAAATTCCGAAATTTGATCTTTCTTGTGAGAAGTCTGAATAGAAAAGTATTAGGAAGTAGGTGTTAGTCCCTTTTTTACTCATATGGTTGTATTATCCAGTACAAGTGTATTCGTATTCGATACGCTAAAATACAACAATGTGTCCTTCCCGAATATTATTGAAGTACCACCGAATATAGAATTTTTTTTTTTTTTTAAATAAAATGTTTTAAATTAAATTTTATGTAGAATTTACTTTGTTTTATAGTACAAAAATCTTCTAATTATGTATTTACTAAAATAATCATAATAAAATTACGAATTCTTCTTATAAAATTTTCATTACAACAATTATTACAAAAAGTATATGTAAGTTGGAAATTTGTTTTCACAAAAGATATAACTATGTAATTAACAATTTTAAATCCAAAAAATTTAATGTTTGTTATATAAATAAAATAGCCTACAAATTTAGCCAAACATTTCAAATATTATAAATGTGTTTTTTTTTAACAGTGTAATTATTATTCGTGGTTTATCCTTGGTTTCAACTTAAACAATGTTTATAAACATATGTATAGAAGTTGTAATGTTTACAAGAGCATAAGAACCAGCTGTTTTAAATGTTTTGTAAATATAAAAACAATATTCATACTGAGGCTAATAAGTTTTGAAACAGTTGATGACATAATTAACTGTATGATTAAGACAATGTAAAAGTAAGAACGTTATTTATAAATAAATTAAACTCGATAAGGTGTAATTTAATTAAAGAGAATATTAAATAAATGAACTAAGAATAAATGTAACTGGTAGTTTTTTTTATACAGTTGTAATAGGATTGATTTAAGGAACATTTGAATAGCTCTCAATGAGAGAATCTTAATGAGTAACCGTCGTACCGCTGCTGGTCAACACTCCCTAAAAGTTATGTATTGAATAAATTAGAGTTTAATAATTATTGAAATTAGTTAGTTATCACATTTAAAAAAAAATAAAAAAAATATATATATATAAATATCAGATTTAAATTTTTTTTATTCTTATATATGTATATATCTCTTATCTATTTGATTAATTTTATTATACGTTAGTTTATTTTCTTTTATATATTGTAATTGATTTATTTTTATTCATATTTGTTTCTTTTATTTGTTTTTTATTTATATATTTTTATTTTGTTATTTATTTGTTTATCTTTTATGTGTTTTAATTTTTTTTATATACTTTTATTTTTTTTATTTATTTATTTCACTTATTTATTTTATGGATTTGTTAAGGTAGTTTTTTTTAGGATTTATAAGTTTCCATTATCAAAACTTTAAATATCATCTTATTCATTCACCATATTGAAAATAACTATTATAACTAATCACATAGTAGGTAATTAGATGAAAACAGAACTTCGCGCTAAATACAGGATATGAATAGGGAAAATAGTGTTCAAAATAGAAAACGATCTATAAGACAAGTCAATTTAAATAGTTCATCCGGAATTAAACCAAAACAAAAGAAATATAGTGAAAATTTACCAAAAATGGCTAATAACAACGGCAATTTCACAGACTTATCAGGAACGATAAATGTAAGACCTGTTGTGAATAACACAAATACACCATCTGAAGTGACATCAAACAATCAGGGAACATCTGCAAATCCGTCAATTGTAATCGATCCACAGATTAGGGAGTTGGTGACTGATGAAACTTTGGTAGTTCAAAGAGCTTTAGAGGACAGTGTTAAGAAGATGGTACAGGATGAAATGGTAGATATAAGAAAGTCGGTAGGAGAATTAACGAGGGTTGTCAGGGAATTATCAACAATCAGATCCCAAACGCAAGGATCAGTTGATACTCCACAAAACACTACTAATAACGACCATTTACAGAACCGAGGTAATCATTTTCCAGAAAACAATAGATTCTTGTTTCAGAACCAACATGTAGCCTTAGCGAACAGCGTATTTCCACAGGATAATCATGTTGTAGGTATACACTACCAATAGGCAATCATATACCTACAAATTTTGATCCTTTATTAGGAAATCGAAGTGCACCCGGGAGTAGAGAAAATTCTGAGAATTTGAATAGGAATTCAGAAAAAATATATATTCGTGTGGATAAATGGTGTGTTGTTTTTGATGGTAATAATAATCATATGGGCATCGAAGATTGTATTTTCCGTATAGAACATCTCCAATCGCACTATGATATAACATGGGACGACTTTCATTTACTAGGAGCAGCAAGAGACTGGTACTGGCTGCGAATTCGCACTCATGGAAATATGAGATGGCCAACCCTTAAGCAGGAATTGCTGAACCAGTATCGGATAAACACATCGAATTTCGATATAATGCGAGATCTAGTTGAAAGGAAGCAACAGCCAACTGAAACAATAGATAATTTCTTTCAGTCAATTTATAAACTACGCTCAAAGCTTGTACAACCAATCCCGGAATACGATATTATTAAAATAATAAAACGGAATTTGAGAGAAAGCATAGATAGAATCGTTTACCCAATAGCGGTGTCCTCAGCGGAGCAATTGAGAATAGAATGTATCGAGGCTGAAAGAAACTTTCCCCGAAGAGAAGTACGCAATAATATACCACAAAAACGCTTTATAAGAAATGTAAATGAAATCTACGTGGAAGAAAAGGATGATAGTCCGGAAAATTATGAGGAGGTGGCTGCCATGAATGTCGGTCCACAAAAGGCGATGTTAACATGCTGGAATTGCAAATCTCAAGGACATGGTTTTAGAGATTGCAACTCACGTGAGAGAGCATTGTTTTGCTACAAATGTGGCAAGCCGAATGTAATAGCACCTAGATGTCCTGAATGCATACAGGGAAACATGAGCAGGGACGTATTGGCTACTGGGGACATGCGTTCAAAGAATCTAATCCCAGAAAAACAATAACCGACAAAACAAATAATAAACAACTAAAGTTACCTACTCGACTAGAAGATCTATAAGAATACATACCGAACCGAAAACATGAAATTCCATTGGAAACAAGAGAAAAATATTATGACCATGTAAGATTCCGAATATTTAACACAATAAAATCAATATCCAATCGTATTAAAAAAATTAGAGAAAAATATAAAAGAAAACGTCAGACAAGGAAATTAATAATAGAATCCGTGAATAAAATAATTGGTAACGAGGATAATAGGGTTTTTGTAGATATAGATTTAGAAGGAATGAGCATGAAAGGACTATTAGATAGTGGAGCAACTGTCAGTATTCTAGGTAAAGGATGTAGAGAGCTTGTAGAGAATTTAGAGTTAAAACTAATACCAATATTCTCTAACGTGAAGACTGCCAGTGGTCAACACCACAGAATATTGGGCAAAGTAAATGCGTCCATTATGTATAAAGATCAAAAGAGGAAAATTCTTTTGTATCTGTGTCCAGATTTGGAACAAAAATTATATCTAGGGATAGATTTTTGGCGAATGTTTAATATAGCTCCAGACATCATTAACGTAGATGAAATAGAAATGAGTTAGATCAGAGAAGATTTAGAGGAAGGAAAAGATCATCACCCCTATCGTGAATAAAAATTCCACGTGAAATTTGTTCACTTTTATTTTTTAAACATTGAATTTAAATAGGAAAATGTGAAAAGTGAACAAATTTCACGTGGAATTTTTATTCATGATAGGGGTGCATATGTCAGGTCCACATGAGTTAAATGAAGAACTGAGACAGGTATTAGAATCAGTAATTAGAGAATTTGATACATTTGAGGAGAAAGGTTTAGGTAAAACAGACTTAGAAACACATAGTATAAAATTAATAGATGGGGCGGAACCAATTAAGGATCTGCATTACCCAATTTCTCCGGCAGTCCAGGAAATCACTTTTAGAGAAATAGATAATATGCTTCAATTAAAGGTAATTGAACTAAGTGAAAGTCCGTGGAGTAACCGGACGACAACTGTTAGGAAACCGGGAAAGAACAGATTTTGTATTGATGCGAGGAAGTTAAATAAGTTAACGATAAAAGATGCATATCCATTGCAAAATATAGACGGCATATTAAGCAGAATTGACGAAGCTTATTTTATTAGTAGCGTTGATTTAAAATACGCGTTTTGGAAAATCGAGTTAGATCCCGAGAGTAGGCCGTATACTGCGTTTACTGTGCCCGGTAGACCGCTTTACCAATTCCGCGTCATGCCATTTGGACTGTGTAACGCAGCGCAACGTTTATGTAGATTAATGGATAAGGTTATTCCCCAAGAATTAAAAGACAATGTATTTATATACCTGGATGATTTGTTGATTATCTCTAATGACTTTGATAAACATATACATCTGCTGAGAGAAGTAGCGAAGTATTTGAGAAAGGCAAATTTAACAATAGGATTAAAAAAGTCGCAGTTTTGTTTTAAAAAACTTAAATATTTAGGATTCATAATAGGAAACGGTATGCTAAAAACTGATCCAGAAAAAATAAAAGCCAGATTAAAGTGCCAAAAACGGTTAAAGAAGTGAGAAGTTTCTTAGGTACGGCGGGATGGTACCGGCGGTTTATAAAAAACTTTTCTGTCATAACCGCACCTTTGACAGAAACTTTGAAAAAATCACCGAAATTTACAATGACAATCGAAGCGGAAAAATCGTTTGAATGCTTGAAAAAACTATTGTCTTCAGCACCAATATTACGTCATGCTGATTTCTCAAAAAGATTCTACATTCAGTGTGATGCGTGCGAGTACGGGATTGGTGCCGTTCTATATCAAATAAGTGGTGACAATGAAGAACACCCCATAGCTTTTTATTCACAAAAATTAAATACGTGCCAACGAAACTATACAGTGACTGAGAAGGAATGTCTGGCCGCTGTAATGGCGGTAATACATTGAAATGATGCCATTTACAATCGTGACAGATCATGCTAGTCTCAAATGGCTTATGTCGATGAAAGATTTGTCAGGCAGATTGGCAAGGTGGTCGCTACAACTACAAGCATATGATTTCCAGATACTACATAGGAAAGGATCTGAAAACATTGTAGCAGATATGCTATCAAGACTTCCGGTAGTGGATGAAATAAATATTACAGACATACTTGGGTTTGAAACCAATGAGTTTGAAAGCGAAGAATATGTAGAGTTAACAAAACAAATTGAGAAAAATTCTGAAAAGTTGCCAGATCTAAAGGTAGAAAATGGACTTATTTACAAAAGAACTAATTTTGATTCAATAGGTGAAAGTCCTTGGAAATTATGGATACCAACAACAACCGATAATAGAGAATGCTCATACATCACCGACAAATGCCCATGGTGGAATAGCCAAAACACTGGAAAAAATAAAGAGGTTCTACTATTGGCCAAAGATGTCTTTACAAGTACAAAATTTTGTAAATGCCTGTCGGACGTGTAAGGAAAGCTAATCCTGCAACGCAAATTTGCGACCAGAATTAGGTCAAATGGTAATAACAGAGAGACCATTTCAAAAATTATACATTGATTTCATGGGAAAATATCCACGTTCCAAGAATGGAAATTGCTATATTTTTATCGTCGTAGACCATTTTACGAAGTTTACATTTTTAAAAGCGATGAAAGAAGCAACTACAAACAACGTACTTAATTTTCTCATCCATGAAATTTTCCACAAATTTGGCGTACCAGAAATTATACATAGTGACAATGGTAGTCAATTTGTAGCCAAATCGTTCGAAAACGCAATGGAAACGTAGAAAATAAAACATTTAAAAACTGCAGTGTATTCACCTAAAAGCAATGCCAGTGAGCGTTAACCAATCAGTTTTGTCGGCAATAAGAGCTTATTTAAAAGATGATCATAGAGATTGGGATATGTATCTATCGGAAATAGAATGTGCTCTCAGAACATCGGTACATGCGGCAACTGGGATAACGCCTTTTTCGCGTTATTCGGATATCACATGTATACTAATGGTGCGGATTATAAACTAGGAAGAAAGCTACTCTCACTAACGGACCACGAAATAATAGAATTAAACAAAAACGATAGAATGGATATAATCCGAGAAAATATGAAGAAAAATATGCAAAAAGCTTACGATAGGTGTGCTGAAAGGTACAATAGAGGTGCAAGAACGGTTAGGTACATTTCAGGATAAGAGGTGTATAGAAGAAATACGGTTTTGAGTAATTTTAGTAAAAATCTAAATGCAAAATTTTGCAAAAAGTTCTTAAAATGTAGAGTCGTAAAGGCAATAGGAAATAATATGTACGAGTTGGAAACTATTCAGGGTCAACCCCTTGGAATATATCACTCGAAAGATATTAAAATATAAATATGAGATAATAAGCAAAAATCTATGATAGACCTGAGGTAACATGTAGATAAACTTACTCATTATTTGGTGAACAGAAACGCATACCAAGTAAATAGAAACTCGATATGATGAGGTGTATGTAGTATCCAAAAAGATGACAGGAATATCTTGATAGTATTATGAGTTCCAAATTAAAGTATCTGAAATGCTGGAACGAAAGTAATTGGAAGGATAAACAAAGTAAAATCTTATATGTTAGGATACTTATTGTACTTCCCGTGATGAAAGTCCCAGGGATCGGAAGGAATATGGTTAAATTTCCAAAGGCTTTTGCAGAAAAAGTTTTTAGAGAATGTAACATGTATTGTAAAGAATATATAAGGTTAATGATGGTGCATTAGACTTTTCCATATAGGTTGCAAAGATATGATAGATGTGTAGAAGTAAGAAGTATACGATGATTAGATTAGTGATTAGTCGATTTGAAAATAAAGCATTTTTTTATTTTGCGCTACAGGTGCTACAATTGGTCGGGGATCAATTCCAAGAACGATGAAATATCTGAACAATGGTGGTGAGCCACTATGCATTTTCGTTATTGAAACAGTATTAGTTGGTTGTATTTCTTTAATATGCATGTAATTCTGTAAAAGAAGAAAAAAATAATAATAATGGTGCAATATACAAATAAGAAAATTATGAAACATACATATACGTTGTGCAATAATCCATATTAGTCTGTGATATTTGTTAATTAAGTGCAATATTAGGCTAAGAAAACAACTTATATACAACCATATGTTCTGCCTAAATTTTAGTTTATGTTGTTTTCGTCCTCATATTGACAACTAACAAGTCTGTCAAAAAATTAAAAGTATTACTGTCCAATTAATATATATAAACAAAATGACTACACTTCACAACGTACCTGCAATGCCAATATTCTTTTGTGCAATAATTAAGTTTTAGTCTGTGATATAGAATAAGTTAGTGTAGTATTAGGTAAAGAAATCGATTTATTCATTATTATTTGATATTCAATGTGCGTGTCGACTTCTCGTCCTGATATTAATGTTGACTTAAATTTTGTATCGAAGATACATTGAAATAACATATATAAATTCCTGGTATATAGGTACATATGTAATTGTTTACTGTAAAATATTTACCGCGGTCCTCAGACAATTTGATGCTAATTTTTCTCGCCCGGCTAGCTCAGTCAGCATGAGACTTCAGGGTGTGGGAGTTCCCCACGTTGTTTTGTTGTCGTCCTGAACGTAACCCGCACACCGTCCCCTCTGGTAATACCAGCGAATTCGGAGTTTTGTTGCGGGGGTAGCCAGAATTTGACCAGTAAATAGAAAAAAAAATGTTTGCGTAGAAGTACCTAGGGAATCGCGTCATGAGGAGGTACAATAAATGCCTAGAACCTCGAGTCCCTCACAAATGTTTTTATGTTAAGGGAGAGGCTAAAATGTTTCGGAGCCACAACTCCAGCCCTTGTCCCAGTGGATTGTTTTGTGCTTGTTTTAACCTGTAAAGAAAAGGAGGGACTATATTAATAAGATTAATTACATACATGGTGGAACGATACATATTTACCAAAAGTCCTTCCAGAAACAGTCGTCCTGAAATGTTACTGCTAAGGAAACCTAGGAAACGAAGAAGAAAAATACCTAAATATCATTAACAAAATAATGCTTCTTTATACTTACCTACATCCATGGTGAAATTAAATACTAGGTGACAGCATTGCTACAACAATTACAACAAGGCAAGAACAACAGGCATTTTTCTATATGTAAAAACCTTCGTCACTGTCAAAAAGTTTTTTTTTATATAACTTTTTGACATTTTCAATTTCACCATGAATAATCAGCTGGCGCTACGCTGTCACCTAGTATTTAAATTCACCTTGCCTACATCTGTGTCAAAATATCAATGAAAATAATATCCATTTTTGTGTATGCTAAAGTAGTGTTGTTTAAGGTGCCATCAGACGGGATGTATTTTACATATGTACTGTCACTTTTCTTACCCATATGTAATTCCGTATGTATGTCAAAATTTCCATTTTACATACGATTCATAATTTTTGCTATCACACCTGCTTATGTTTTTCCGTATGACATAACCTATAAATGTAAACAAAAGCTGACTTTTTAACGTGTATAAATTTCAATAATTGCTTCTTTTGGCCAATCTAACTGCAATAAATATAATAAACATAATTTAATTTATTAAAAATTAATTTTCTTTAATTTTTATTACAATATATTTTTTCAAACAATTTTGTTTCAAAACAAAACAGCTGTTTTGTTTATGTTTGTCACATAAAATAGAGCGTGTTCTAATCGAAAAAAATTACATATGTATTTCCACATGTTTTTTTTTAGGTGTGTTCACATTGTGTGTATTTGTCATATGGAATGTCACTTTTTCGCATGTCAAATTTGTACATATAGTCTGAACACCTTCAAACAATAGCATGTGATATTTCGATGTGTGCAATACACATGACATTTTTTTATTTAGAACGAGTTCTATTTTATTGTGACAAACCATCTGACATCAGCTGTTTTTTATAACTAAAATTTTGTGGCGGCAAAAATTAATTGAAATTTTAATAAATATTATTTATAGTAAAACAAAAATCTCGCATTCCATTTTAAAATACAGTTTTATTTAATTATAAATTTAATTTTTTATTATACACATACAGAAATCAGCTGTTTTAAGATTTTTTATAGGTTATGTCAAATGTACTTAACATACCAACATTTGAACATGTAAATTATAAACCGTATGTGAAGATGATTGACAACTTGACGCGCAAAGGGGATTGTCTGTGAAAATCTTGAGAATAAATTTTACTTAAATTCGATTTAATTTTGCTTTATTTGGGAACAATTATTATTATTATTTGCCCACAAACGGCATTATTCTTCTGCTGGTTGTTCGGGTTTTGATCGTTTGTGATGGACGGCGATGTAGATGACGATGGCGTATCTGATATGCAAGTCATTAGCGGAGGTAATGTGGACATTGGTGGTAACCAAGGTCTGTTAAAGAAAAGGAGACTGAGTGTTTAAAACGTATCAATTAACTTGAATGTATCATCGTTGGCATCAGATCCAACAAGGTTCAATAAATTTGGGATACTAGCTGACCTTGATTTTCCGAGCGAAGAGGTAAATGACAATCGTGCTAAAGATGCGGCTAAAGGTACTACATCGGGCTTAAACAAAATGGCGGGTCCGAATGGAAATCAATTTTGCCCTCCCATATTTTTATACAACGTGAATATTAAAAACTTAGTAGAACAGCTGGAACTTAAAAATCCTAAAATTTTATTCAAAATCAAAAATGTTAACAAACATAAAAGCAAGCTTTATCTTTCAGACGTTGCCTTACATTCTGAGATGATTTCAGTTTTGAGGGAGAAGAAAATAAATGCATACACATTTACTCCAAAGGAATTAAAACAAATTTCTTTGGTTCTTCGCGGTCTTTATCACAGTACTGGTTTGGATGAGATTAAACAAGTTTTGGATGATGTTGTCCCGGGTGTGGTCTCAAAAGTTTTAAAATTTACAACTACTTTTTCGATAAAGAATAAATACGACACTGGCCTGTTTTTAGTAGCATTGGTTCCGGGAAAAAAACTAGGTGATGTGTCACACATAAAATATTTGTCAAATCAGTCCATTATTTGGGAAAAGCCCAAAAAAAAAAGAGCAAAAAATTCAGTGCAGAAGGTGTCAGCACTGGGGACACATATCACGAAACTGTACATCAGAATTTAATTGTGTAAAATGTGATGAAAAACATCTTCCTGGAGAATGCCCCCGCAACCAATTATCCAGCTCAGAACCGCGCTGCGTTAACTGCAAAGAAAGTGGCCACCCAGCGAATTGGAGAGGAGATCCAGTTTTTAAAAAGTATGTAACCAATAAAAGAGATCGCCAAACAAAAGCCAAAGAAGAAAAATCTACTGCTACGGATAACGTTAATAACATTTTTCATTCATCAACTACACCAGGAATTTCATATGCTAGTCATTTTCGTCCAAAAAAAGTAACCAGAGAGAGACCTCACCTGTCGTCGAAGCTTTTCTAAAACTTTCAAAAATCTTCCTGGAACCAGAGCACCCATCCCTAGAAGATGAATTAAGTCACTTTCTTCGTGAGTTCAAAAACATGTCAAAAGACGAAGCAAAAGCTGAATTTTTGCGACTTTTAGCCAAAGTTAAATCTAACTATGGACCATAGAAACCTGAATTTTTTAACTTTTAATGTAAGATCTCTCGTTGACAGTAGTCGCCAAATTGATCTATTAAATACACTAAAATGTAACAACATTGACATTGCTTTTATACAGGAATGTCATCTGCGTAGAAACAGAAGCGTAACTCTTAGAGGATATAATTTCTTATATGACAATTCCCCAACAGGAGTGGCCATCGTTATTAAAAATTCCATTTCTTATAAACGGACTACAATTGACGGAACTGGTTTTAATGGCGCGTTCATCGAAATAGAAGTTAAAATACAAAATGTAAGGAAGAAATTTTTGGTTGGCTCGTTATACATCCCATGCAATTATGGTCCTGGCCTACGAAATGGACTTGAGAAAATTTTACATGTGGCGAATAATCTAGATGGCTTTATATTAGGAGGTGATTTGAATGCCAAATGCCAATCATGGGGAGACCTTACTGATAATGGTAACGGTAAAGCTCTTAATGACTGGTTACAGGACCATTCATACAACGTTTTTCAATTATGTGACACTCGCCCATCATTTCCTAGTTTGCAGAACGATGAAATTAATCAGCTCATAAATGAATTTACCTCTGTCGTTAACGCAGCCCATAATACACACTCAGAAAAAATGGAACGCAAAATTGGGAAAGTTCTGTTGCCTGAAAATATAAAAAAAATTTTTAACATTAAACATCGTTGGCAAAAACAACTAAAGAAAATTTATAACCGAACTGGCAACAGGATAAGTAGCGAATATAACTTGTTATCAAAACAAATTCAACTTTTAAAAAATATTTTAAAAGAACTTGAAAACTTAGATCAGTCAAGAAAATTTAATGAAAGAATAAAAAATATAAAGCCAGGCCCCTCGGCGTTTAAGGAGGTTTATAAAATGATGAGTAGAACTGAAACGCCTTTCTGCCAACAAATTATTTACAACAATAACATCATAACAAACGATGCGGAGATTGCTGATCAGTTTCAAAGTTATTATTCCTCAGTCTACACCGAAAATATACCTGCGAATCCTGTTGAAAACATTAGTCATCGTATTTCCTCATGTGTTAATGACTTGCCTCATCGCATCTACTCTTTTAATAGCACCTTCGGTTCGTTGGATAATGAAGATAAAGAAGAAAAGTTAGACAAATAATAAAATCCATCAACAATAAAAAATCAAGTAGTTTCGGTGGCATTTCTAATTTCTTGATTAAAAGGTTTTCCGACTCTACTCTAGAGCTGCTTACCAATATTTTCAACAATTGCATTAATAATGGCTATTTTCCAATTGCTTGGAAGGTAGCTAAAATCATACCTTTCATTCTACTCAGCATGCGTTATTGAAGTTCCATAATGATGTTGTAAGCAACTTGCGGGAAAAAAGATGTACAGTGGCTATATCCCTAGATATAGAAAAAGCTTTTGATTCAGCGTGGCACAAGGGTATAATATTTAAATTAGTACAGCTTAATGTTGACCCCTATTTAATTAAAATGTTTTTGAGCTATTTCACGGAACGGAAATCTAGCGTACAGATCAACGATATGAAATCGCTATTTGGCACTGCTAATAGTGACGTACCTCAAGGCAGCGTATTGGCACCATTTTTATTCAACCTTTTTTATTCGATTTCCCACACTCCACTGAAGCATCTAAGGCAATTTTGTATGCTGATGATTGTCTGATTTTTTCACATAATGAATCTCCAGGCTGGGCGTTGAACACTGCAGCTGACCATCTACATATTATAGACGATTATTATAAAACTTGGGGTATTAAAATTAATGCCGAAAAGTCAGAGGCAATCTGCATCAGAAATGCTACGGGAAAATGTGCCAGATTCGTAGTACCACAGAGCAAAAGGCTTGCCCTTACCTTAGATGGAATTGATATACCTTTCAAGTCCACTATTAAATACCTTGGAGTAAATTTTGACAAACTGATGAAATTTAACAACCATAGTCGTTTTTTACTTAAAAAGGCAAAACGGATTTCTGTTATGTTTCGCACTCTGCTGAATAATCAACACCTTCCTAAGAAAACAAAACTGCGTTTATACAAGGTAACCATTAGATCATCTCTAACATACGCTTTTCCAATCTGGTTCTCTATATTTCCGATAGTGGCCAAAGAATTGGAAGTTTTTGAGCGAGATATCCTAAGAAAATGTATTGGTAAGAACTATCAAAGCCGTGCGAAACTATTTTCAAACACTTATGTGTACGAAAACGCTGCTCTTGTTCCTTTTTGCAAGTATGCTCTACGCCTACAGAGAAAATTTGTAGAGAAACTATCTTTTCACGAGAACTGCCTCATGAACGAGATATTTGAAGATGAGAAGGACATAAGCTTGTCAACGTCTCCCTACTTGTCTCCAGTTGGTATTATGCTGGAATCTATTGACGATAACCCTTTCGACCCATCTGATTTTTATGTGAAATCCACTCCAGGCTCCCATAGGGGATAGGGAATATGAACTGTGATATTTTATTAATTATATATTTATTTTTTTTTTTCTCTTTGAAACGATAACTTTTATTTATGAATGTACATCTCGTTTTATATTTTTTATTAACATCTGTGATTAATACGTTCCTGTTCTGTTACATTTTTGAACAATTGTTAACTAGTATTTAAGGAATATTTTGTTTATATTGTTTTTATATTTTTTTTATTTAGCAGATTATACTCTGTTTGATATCGTAAATGCCGGGAGCAAGCATTGTTCAACGATAGATATAATGTGATATGTAATTCTAAATAATATTTTAAATGTAGCAAAGTTGCTTTTCTATTTAATGTGTACTGGAACAAAACGTATATAGTTCTAAGATTTATTTAATTGTTATTTGTTATAATGTCGATTCATATACTCACTGTAAAGTTTTTGAAAAGAAGCCTCAATAAAGATTTTTACTTACTTACCGTATGTGAAACTCAAATTTTGACATACACATGAAAACACATGTGGATAGAAAAGTGACATTCCATATTACAAATACACACAATGTGTTACGGATTTTTTTTCTTGCGCATGCCTAATTTTCTTTTCCTAACCCATTATTGCATATGACACACACACTTCTTTTATTCATTGCTTGGTTACAAATATGGCATACTTGAAATTCCTCAACTTTTTTTTTCTCGTCGTTAACGTTTCTTTTGTTGTTTACAACGAAAAACAAAGAAAGGAGAATATGCAAGTGGCCTGATAGAACCGCAATTAAATGGAATGATCTAGAAGGAAAAAAAAATATAACCTGTTTGTAATACACACACACTGATTTTCCTTGTTGTTGCTGTTCTCACTCATCCAATAGCTTACGGCCACGTAGCATATTTAGTATACCAGTATGAGTGTAGAGTTTTTCTTGTTTACTTACACAAGCATGTTATTCTCTCACAACAACAACATATCAAAACCAATGGTATGACAAACATTCAGAGAATGCAGAAACCGTTACATTATTGTGCATTTTTGGTTTCTTAAGAAAATGTACAGAGGTTAGAAGTCAGTCGTGATCGAGAAGCAAAACCAAAAAGTACAAAAATTTAAAAGGGTGCAAAAATAGAAAAAATGGAAAAAAGTGGCAAAGGAATTTTTTTAAAAAAAAAAAAAGGTGCAGTGTCAATCTTATAAGTAAAAACTAAACAAAAAGTAAACTGAAGAATTCAAATAAATAAATTAAAGTGCTAAATATTCCGACTTATAGACGTGACGTGTTTTAGTTTTTTTCCATACTTATTTATTTCGGTTTCCTTAATTTGTTCATTATTTTTCCAACAAAGCAAAACTTTTATAACTGTTAAAAATAAATAAAAACTACGTGGATGGCAACTTCATAAAGACGAAACAAAAGAAATTCAAAATAGCTAGAGAAATAAAATAATAGTTATAAAATTAAACTGAAATGGGAAAAAAAGTCAATTGATATCTAAAAAGTTAAAACAGAAAAAAATATGCAAAATGTTTAAAAAAATAACAAACCAAAAAAAAATATTAATTAAAATAAAAAAATTATAAAATTATTGTGAAAATGAAAAAATTGTAAACAACCAAGAAAACTTAAAAATGTGAAGGAAAAAATAAAAAAAAACCAAAAAAAATCTTAAAATAACGTCATCAGCACTTTATGTTAACCTAATATAATCCTCGATCAATAAAGAAAAAATATAAAGAATACTAACATTCACACAATTGTATATAGCAGCACAATTAACAGAAATAACAGCAGCAACACTAACAACAGCAGCCGTCAATAAAGCCGGTGGAAAACCAGCTGTTTTGTTTCCTCTACCACACAAACACCAACAAAACGATTTACACAAAAATCTAAAATAAAAGTGCACTTTTAAAAGAATTACAAATACAACAACAACACCTGCCATATCAACTGTAGTGCAACTACTACAACAACAACTCCTGCCAAATCAACGGTAGCACAACTACTACAACAACAACACCTGCTAAATCAACAACAACAACGATGACAACATCCTGAAACTACTTAAGTATAATATTATTATAAAATTATTGATATTATTAGAATGGTTATTTTTTAGAGTTAGTACCTTTTTTCTTTATATATATTAGTATTAGTAATATTATTATATAGTACTAGTAATAGTATTAGTTTTATTATTGTCAGTATATTAGTTTTATATCTACAAAAAAGAAAAAAATTAATGAATTATTAAAGAAAAGTTTGTGAATTTTAAAATGAATTGCTAACAGTCTTTATTCTAAAGGAGGAATGTTAGGAACGTCTATGTAAAGTAAGTAAAGATCACCACACATGGGACAGATTAAATAAATGTAGAGTACCCGTCTGTCATAGGTTGGGGTAGGGAACAGTGTACCCTACATGGCGCAACACCTTGCCATATCATCACCAGCGTGATGCAGCCTCATTTTTGGATTTCCTAGGTTTCCCTTAGCCTCTTTCAGGTTCTTTTAAGAAATCTTCGTCACCGTGGCACTATGCATTTTTTCTGAAACTTTTCTACATACTCCTAGGGTGTGAGTATGTATATATGCTTATGCGTCAAAACCCGGGTCAAGAACCACATTTGCTTCTGAGCTAGCGGGTCACCTTCTATACCCCCTTGACCGGTTTTGAGTGGGTTAGGTGATTGTTTTAATTATTTGACGGCGCGTAACAAATGTGAACACACCTTTAGTGAAATTATTGTAAAGTGATTCGTGAGTGTGTAATTAGTGTGTTTCAAAGCCTCTACAGCCAAATTTAAAATAGCCTAAAAAGAAAATAAGATAGGAAAAATTCAAATCAGAAAAAACAAAATAATAATTAAGGCAAATCTATCTATCTCTATATATATAAAATTCAATGTATGTATGTATGTATGTATGTAACGTATAGACTCCAAAACGGCTGAGCCGATTTTGATGAAATTTTCACAGCATGTTACTGTGACTCTGGTAGAAATAATAGGGTACTTTTTTTTTACCACGCCCACTTTTACGCCCACTTTTTTAAAATATTGTAATTGGAGACCAAACCTCTGGACCGATATTTTTGAAATTTTCACAGCATTTAACTGGGACTCTGGTATGATTAATAGGGTACTTTTTTTTGACCACGCCCATTTTTACGCCCACTTTTTAAAAATTATGTAATTGCTCCCATATAGTTTTTAACAGATTTACTTCAAATTGTATACACATTATATACTCCAGGCGAGGTAAAAATAAAGATTTCTTAAGCCACGCCCCTTTTCACGCCAAATTTTTGAAAGTTTTATACTTTTTGTTCTCTATACAAATTTGTTCATTCCAACGTATTTTTTTTATTTGGTAGTATATTGCTCTTAATACTGTTAACGTCGCCATATAACTATGAACCACGCCTACTTCATCGCCCCCTTTTTTAATTCAGATACTTTCGTATACCACTAACAATGTTCGCTATACAAAATACTTTTTTTGTAATATGTATTTACCTAAAGTTTTATATACTTTTTAACTACATACATTTTTTTATTACCAAATCCCCATTTTTCGCCCATTTCACCTTAAATTATATTGCTTTTAATCTATATATATATAAATGAATGTGTGTCTGTATGTTTGTGCTTAATAGGAGGCCAAACCCTTGGACCAATCTGCCTGAAATTTTTACAGCATGTTACTGTGACTCTGGAAGGAATAATAGGCTATATGAAGTTTTGATTGTACAAACGGGGGTGGCACCGCCCATATAACCCAAAAATTTAAATCGCCATATTTTGGGCATTTTTTGACCTATGTCGATGATATTTGGTACATATGGTATTAGCATAATTAGGAATACGTACCAGGAGAAAAGTGCGTGGGACCACGCCCCTTTTTAGGAAAATTAAAAATCGTAATATAGTCTTAACTACTGGACCGATCGTCATTAAATTTTCACAATAGGATATTCTTAAGAAATAATAAATTCTTGACTACGTAAGTGGACAAAGGGGCATGGCCTCGCCCACTAAACTAAAGCAGTGCAATAAATACATTAAAATTAAATAAATAAATGTTTGTAAATATATAAATACGTTTTATTTTATTTTATGACGAGGGGGGGGGGGGTAGCGAAGCACACCGGGTTTAGCTAGTATAAATATATTTGTAAAATGGTGTAATAAGTTTGATGCTTCTGATTATTAAATTAAACCTTCTTCACTTCAGTTCTGATTATTAATTAAATTCTTTATTATAAAATTTCTTTCTTATATCTAAAACTTACAAACTAAAGATTGAGTGGTTTTTATAATCCACTCAATAACTTATTCTATAACTTACAATATCTACTTCATGTTTATTTACATGTTGTTTTGTGCAGTAAACCAAAAGAGAAGAGTATAATTACAAGTATGCTCTTTTACTCACTTAATGCAATCACAACACAATTGGTTGACCCAATTAATCGATTGCTTTGTATTAAGTTGCTGTATTTTGAGTCAGCAAAATTTGTAAGGCAATGACTTTAAAATTATTGTTTACTGTTGGTCACTTATACAAAATAGCATGTATGGGTGGCATTTGTAATTAAGTTATTGTTATACAATTTTAAGTGCACACTACACCCTCACCCTTTAGAAAAAAATTATGGAATCTTTTGTTTATGCAAAGATTGCAGAATTTTTAAAATAACAAAGCATGTAGTAGTTCTAAATTTACAATTTGTTTTGTTGATTTGTTTATATTATTTTGTTCTTACGTATTCATTGGTTTCATTTTACAATTTTGGTTTTTTGTGTTTCTTTACTTATTATTTAAAATTAACAAAAGTATGTTTATATATATGTATGTATGTATATATTTTTATTTTATAAAAAGTTATCAATAAGCTTACTTTTAGTTTTGTTTAATTCTTATATTTCTTTAGTAGATTCTTATGAAAAGTTTTGTTTTTATTATTTATATTTACAGTTATATTCATGTCATCTATTGATATAATTTTATATGGTCCACTATAAGGTGGTTCATTCGTTTTTCTATTTTCTACTTTAACTAAAACTAAGTCTCCTATTGTTAAATCTATTCTATTTATATTCTTGTATGAATCTAATTGTCTTTTAGATTTTATCTTATCTATCATAATCTTAGCATTTTCTAAAGAATATTTTAGTCTAGTTTTTAGTTCATTGGCATAATTTTCCAAATTGTAAACCTTTGGATGATTCATGACTTCATCCCCAGGTAAGTTTGGTAACTTGCCAAAAACTAGTTCAAAAGGTGAGTACTCGGTATCCACGTGAGGAGTTGTATTGTATGCAAATGTATAATAAGGAATCCATTGTTCCCAATGTTCGTCTTCTACGAACGATAAGAAATATTCGTTCAATACCCTGTGATTTCTCTCAACAGTTCCCAGTGTCTCATGGTGGTATGGTGTCGAAAATCTTTGTTCTATCTTTAACAGTTTGCATATCTCTCTCATTAGTTCGTTTGTGAATTCTGTTCCTCTGTCCGATTTGAGTATTCCAAATAGTCCGTAAATCAGTATAACATTTTCCACAAGTGCTTTTGCTATTGACTTAGCCTCTTTTGTCTCCATAGGACAGGCTATGACATATTTTGTCAATTCGCATTGCATTGTTAGTATATATCTTTGGTTATTTGTTGGACGTAATGGACCAACTGTGTCTATCACTATTGTGTTAAAGCTATTTGAAGGTGTTTCTGTAATTTTTAGTGGTTCTTTCGTGTGTTTGGTTTGTTTATTCTTTTGACATAAGTTGCATTTAGATACGTATTCTTTAACAGTTTTATTCATTCCCTTTCATATGTATTCTTGTTTTAATTTTAATAGGGTTTTTCTTATGCCAAAGTGACCTCCTTGGGGTGTATCATGATATAACTTTATCAATTCTAGTTTTTTGTGTTCGTCTATTATCTTTTGAGGTTTTGTATATAATAATATTATTATGTCATCTTTATTCTTTTTACAATTTTTATTGTATTTGGCCTTAAAATCATCCGCGGGAATTATATTAAATATTGCATCATTGCTTTCGATTGCAAATTTCTTATTTTTCATGTTTCTTACTCTCTTTAAATATGATGATAGCTTCTCCATAAGAGTATCTAAATACAATGGATTATCGCTACATCTAACACGTGTTTCATTATTTTCAATATCACACTCTATTGTGTGTTCATATAATTTTTTTTATATTGTTTATTGGCCTCTTTTCTAATATAAATTTTAATTTGTTTGCGCGCTTTATATCATTGATGGACGTGCAGTCCCACATATAGAGTTGATCAGACTCGTTATGAGATCCGAGTCTGATGATGACTTTTTGCTCATACCTCTTGTTACTACTAGTGTTTTTTTTATTTTCTCATCATTTTCTGATGGTATCATGCTTTTCAATATGTCAGAATTAATTTCTATTCTTGATAATGCGTCTGCATTTGTGTTATGTTCCCCTTTTTTGTATATAATCTCAAAGTCATATTCTGAAAGCTCCAATCTAATTCTTGTTAACTTTGAACTAGGATTTTTGTGTGAGAACAGTGACAGTAATGGCCTATGGTCAGTGACAACTTTAAATTTTCTTCCATATAGATATGGTCTGAAAAACTGTATTCCCCAATAAATACTTAGTAGTTCTTTTTCTATTATTGGTTTATTTCTCTCATGTTTATTGAGGGATCTACTAGCATAGGATATAGGTAGATCTTCACCTATTTCACCCTGGGATAAAACTGCTCCTAGTGCAAAATCTGATGCGTCAGTAGTCAGGACGAATGTTTCGTCAAAATTTGGATATTGTAAGATTGGTGGACTTATTAGTTTGTGTTTAAGTGTTTCAAATGCCTTTTGGCATTCTTGTGTCCATTCAAATTTTGTGCCTTTCTTCAATAATCTGTTCAAACAGTTTGCAGTGTCTGCAAAATTTTTGATAAATCTTCTATAGTAGTTACAGAATGCTACGAATCTTCTTACTTCATCGGTGCTACTCGGTACTGGATATTTCGAAATTGCCTCATATTTGTTTGGGTCTGGCTTGATACCGTTTGATGTTATCAAATGTCCCAAATATACCACTTCAGGTTTAAGAAAACAACACTTGCTTGCATTCAATTTCAGATTATATTTAGACAATCTGTCGAAAACATTGATTGTTGTTGTGATGTTTTAGGCTACATCCAAAAACAATTATGTCATCCACATATAAAAATGCTTCAGACTCCAATCCGGATAATGCTATTGTCAGCATTCTTTGAAAACTATTTGAAGATATTTTTAATCCAAAAGGTAACCTGGTATACTGGTAATGACCATTCTGAGTTAAAAAAGCAGTACATGGTCTTGAACTCTGATCAAGTTCGATTTGGTGAAATGAACTGGTCATATCCAGTGTAGAGAAATATTTAGCTCTACCCAGCTTATCCAAAACATCATCCAATCGTGTTAAAGGAAATTTATCATTTACTATTTTGTCGTTCAATTTCCTGAAATCAACAACTAATCTCCATTTCTTTAGATCTTTCTGTCCCTTCTTGGGAACTAATAAAAGTGGTGCATTATATGGAATTATAGAAGGTTCTATAATTTTTTGCTTTAGTAGCTCTTTAACTTGATTATTTATTTCCTCTGTATGCGTTTGTGGTAAACGATAGTTCTTTATGTAAGTTGGATTAGAATCTTTTAATTGGATAGTTTGATTATAGAAATTGTTTGTTGTCAAATTCTCACTTTCCAAATGGAATATGGACTGGTATCTCTCAAGTATCTTTAACAAACTTTCTTTCGCTACACTATCCTGGTTGTTTATACTGAGTTCTTTTAAGACTCGATCAAATCGTTCTTTATCACACTTGGTTGTATTTTTACTAGTTCTGTATATATCATAATAATTTAGTGGAGTGGTATCTATTTTCAGATTATGTATTATTGTTTCTTTATTTGTAGTATTCAGTAGCTTTATATGTTTGTTTCCATTTTTGGGAATTATGGCGTTTGCTAGAAATACGCCTTCTATTATTTCTCTATTGCATATTACTGCATCCTCATTAACATTTATATCAAATGGTATTATAATTTCACTTCTTGGTGGAATCTTCACAAATTTTATGCCGAATCTTTTGTCATATATTGGTAGTTTAAAGTTTTCTACTCCTATGTTAACTGTCAGTATATATGTTTCATAATCTATTTTGCAATTGTATTTTTGTAAAAAATCACGTCCCATAATTCCATCAGTACCAATAGGAAAATCATTTCTAACCATATGTATTCTATGTTTAAAAACTGTTTCGTCAAACTTTATTGATATTTCAGTAGATCCTAATGATCTTATTTCTTCTTTTGTGATTCCTGTTAAACAGCAGTAGTCATCTGGATCTTCATCGTGTTCTGGTAGTAAACCTTCTTTGCACAGAGAGACATCTGCACCTGTGTCTATCAGAAAAGTCAGAATATGGGGTGTGTTCAATACATTTATTTTAATATAGTTTTTAATATCAGATGAAATGCTAAATATTTGGTTGGTATTTATTCGTTTTGATCCGGAGATGTCTGTTGGTATGATACCTCCGGATACGACTCGTTTCCCTGGTTTTGTACATGACATGCATTATGGTTGTTATAATATCTTTCATTGTTGTTGTTGTTTCTTCTATTGTTATTTCCGTTATTGTTATTTATATTACGGTTTGTTCTATTATTATAACCGTTTCCGTTATAACCATTATTGTTAAATCTGTTGTTATTGTTATTTCTATATCTATTTCCATAGTTATTGTTATTTTGGTTTATATTACTTCTGTAATTTCTGGAATTGTTTGGCTGTTGTACTGAATGGAACAAGACTTGGTTTTACCTGATGTCAGTAGAGACTTCCGTGGCTATTTCGATGGCTTCGCTGAGTTTCTTTACTCTACTTGCTTCTATTGTTCTAGTTATTTCTTTATTTTTGAGTCCGTTTTTGAATGAGTTAAAAGCTATTACGGCATTTGTTTCACTTATTACTTCTCTATTTTGTTCCCCTAGAGCACTAATTTGGATTTCATTAAGTTCCATCGTCAGTTGCTCTATCTTATCAGCAAATTTTCTAATTGATTCTGTTTGGACTATGTGAGTTAATTCATTTATTATTATATTTGGTGATTTTTTTGGTTTATATGCATCTTTAAGGGTTGTAAGTAGTGTATTTATACTATTTGGAACTTGTAACTGTCTAATTCTATTTTGTACCTTGGTGGTTAATTTTGTTTTGTATATGGTATTGTGCTTGATACATCGAACAGTTCGGACGTGTTACTTTTAGTGCGGCTGAATTTTCGGTGAAAAAATCGTAATAGGTGAAAAAGTATAAAAAGTTAAATTAAATAAAAAAGTGGAAAAAAAACTCGTAATAGGTGAAAAACTTTACAAAGTCAAATAATTGCACTAGGTGCAATAAAAAATTAATAAATTGTAATAATTTATTTTTAATTATTTGAAAACTACAAAATTAAATACAGTGAGACAGTGAATGAGTAGCAATTCTAACAGTGCGAGTGGGCCCCAGAGCCGAAATGCTTATTTCGTGTTGAGCTCGGCAAGTGTTAGTAATGAGAACATTAAAAATCCCGAATTTAATAAAAACTACTTAACTGTGAAACCAAAAATAAGCACAAATCTGAATTTAAGTGCAAGTGCACCAAACTTGAATAAATGTGTTGAACAGGGCACAAACTTAGCCCAAAGCATATTTAATTTAAATAGAAAAATCACTGAAGGACCGTCTTCTTCACGGTCCTCGTTATCAAATATTGGAGAGACGTCAACAGCTGCAAAAGGCACATTAAGTCCTACAAATAAGACCGCTCCTATAGTTGCTGTTGAAGAAAAACAAAAAACACAGGTAGGAATGGACCGTTATATAACAGTATCGAAGAGAGGCAGAAGCCCAAAATCTGCCGAAATTACACCAGCCGCAAAATTATCAAAGAATGCTGAAGAGCCACGCTCGCAAAATCGTTTTGCCATCCTCCAAGAGAAAAATGATGTCCCTAACGCTGTGAATAAGCCAGTAAAACCACCTCCAATATATTTAAGAGAAAAAAATTCAAACGAACTTATAAAATTATTAGTTTCATTAATTGGTGAAAATTCTTTTTATGTGACTCCAATTAAGCGTGGCAATATTAATGAAACAAAGATTCAGGTTAATAATGAAAACGACTATCGGAGAATAGTTTCGGAATTTGAAAAACGCAAAAAGAATTTTTACACGTATCAACTTAAAAGCGCAAAAGGTCTACAAGTCGTAATTAAGGGAATTGATTCTTTTGTTGATCCTGAGGAGATTAAGAGCAGTTTGGCCGACAAAGGCTTTAAAATCAAGGCCGTATCAAATATAAGAAACAGAGATAGGATCCCTCAACCATTATTGAGAGTGGAGTTAGAACCTGGTGATGTTAAGCTGAAGAAAAATGAAACACATCCTATATATGACTTGAAATTCATAATGCACCGAAGAGTTACAGTGGAAGAACCTCATAAGCGATCTGGCCCAGTACAGTGTTCGAACTGCCAAGAATATAGTCACACTAAATCTTATTGTAAGTTGCCTACTGTTTGTGTTGTTTGTGGGGATCTTCATGACACCTCAAAGTGCGATAAAACTAAGGATGATTCCAGGGTAAAAAGATGCAGCAATTGCGGTGGAAACCACACTGCCAACTACAGGGGTTGCCCTGTTTTCGGGGTCGTTAAACGCTCCTTGATCAACAAACCCGCTTCTACCCCTACTCAGACGACAAAAGTACCTATTACAATTATTCCCCCCGTAGCACAAGCATCCACTAGCCAATTTTCATATGCCAACGTGCTAAGATCTAACCAACCAACAGTGCAAAATGAATCACCAATAAATGATACAAACAGCCATAATTTTAGCCGTCTTGAAGGTATAATGGAGAATCTGGCGCAATCCATGAATCATTTCATGACAAGCATGACAAGTATGATGCAGGAGATGCAAAAAATGCAGTCCACGCTACTGCAGGCCATACTTAATAGACCATGAACTGTCTCAAAATATGTTTCTGGAACGCAAACGGCATACGCCAACACAAAAATGAACTTGAATATTTTCTTTTTAATAAGAAAATTGATGTAATGCTGATTTCCGAGACTCATATGACGTCGAGAAGCATTTTTAAAATAAGTGGTTATACATTCTACGACACCAAGGACCCCAGAGATAGATCATGTGGTGGCTCGGCAATATTGGTCAAATCGCGAATCAAACACCATTCATTGGGTGGTCTTTCAGAGTGCTACCTTCAAGCAACAAACATCTGTATTGAGAACTTTTGTCAAAACCTCGTGATTTCGTCAGTTTACTGTCCGCCCAGATTTTCAATAACAAAAGATTAGTATAGAGATTTTTACAAATCACTAGGTAGCCGTTTCATAGCGGCTGGCGACTACAATGCTAAGCATACATTCTGGGGCTCACGACTCGTTAGCCCTAAAGGTCGTATCTTGTACGACTCCCTGTCTGAAATGGGACTGAATGTGATTTCAACTGGTCAACCAACTTATTGGCCAACTGACCAGCAAAAAATTCCTGACGTTATCGATTTCGGCGTGGCGAAAGGGGTATCCCCGGAACTCATTGAAGTCGAGGCTTCACTGGATCTTTCTTCAGATCACTCACCCACTGTAATCACCATCAGAAGTCCTCAGCAAAGCGTAACTGATGCCTTACTTCTTGTCAAACGTCTGAATTGGTTAAAATACAAAAAATACATCAGCACTCACTGCACAGAGAAACTCCCGTTAAAAACTGCTGAACACATCGATGCCTGTATAAAAAGTCTTAATGAACATGTCGAGAAAGCCGCAGAACATGCTTCTTCCACTTACCGCCCGAATAGGTACAACAGAGTTTTTTCTGCAGATGTTGAGCAACTATTGTCTGAAAAAAGGAGAGTCCGAAGAGAGTGGCAACAACACAGATCGCCCCAACTTAAAACTAGGTTGAGAGAATGTACCAAAAATCTTAGGATCTTGCTAGAAGCGCAAAAAGCAGAGTCTCTCAAACAACATCTGGAAGGTCTAGACGCAACTTCCCAGTCAAATTATTCATTATGGCGTGCAGTCCGAAATCTAAGAAAACCCGTAATCGCAAAACCTCCACTGCGTACTTTGAACGGATCTTGGGCACGAAATAACGAAGAAAAAGGCAACCTTTTCGTAAGTCATTTAAAAAATGTATTCACTCCTAATATGGATACTGACATTAGCCAACTACCGCCTGTTGTTGCCAGACCACCTGTACAAATAAGATTTCAATATCTGGAGGTTGTTGAGGCTATTGATAATTTAAATGTTAAAAAAGCACCTGGGTTTGATAAAATCAGCAATAAAATGATTTTTGAGCTGCCTCGCATTGCAAAAAGATTAATCCTCTTTCTTTTTAATGCCATCTTACGGCTTGAGTACTACCCTCCGGTTTGGAAAATTGCACTAGTAAAGATGATTCCTAAGCCGGGAAAAGATCCTTGCAAAGTTGAGTCGTATAGGCCAATAAGTCTATTACCAACTATGTCCAAATTATTCGAGAAATTGCTTATAACCAAGCTGACTCCGATTTTGAATGAAAACAACTGCATTCCCAATCACCAGTTTGGCTTCAGACGTCAACACAGTACAATAGAACAAACACATAGATTGGTACAAGTCATAAGAAAAACCTTTGAGGAAAAGAGATACTGTTCGGCACTCTTTATTGACGTCTCTCAAGCTTTCGACAAAGTATGGCATGAAGGCCTGATATCTAAATTAAAGCAGAACTTGCCGGTGAATCTTCAACACCTACTATGGAAATACTTAATCGACCGTCAGTTTATGATTAAAGAAGGTGATTATTTAAGCCGTCCTCAACCTATAGGTGCTGGCGTCCCTCAAGGTAGTATCTTAGGACCAATTCTATACTTGCTGTACACAGCAGACATGCCAACAAACAATGAAATTCACACGTCAACATTTGCTGATGATACGGCATTTCTCAGTACTCACAAAGATCCAAAAGATGCCTCGATTCAATTACAGCACCACGTAACGCAAGTGGAGAAATGGGCAAGACAATGGGGAATAAAAATAAATGAACAGAAATGCACCCACGTAACATTTACTCTACGTAGGGAATCATGTCCCCCTATTCGTATTAATGACCATATAGTGCCTCAAAACTCACACGTGAAATATCTTGGTATTCATCTGGACCGTCGCCTCACATGGAAACCACATATAGATGCTAAGCTGACTCAAATGAAACTGAAAGCAGCCCAAATTCATTGGCTCATCGGCAGAAACTCCGTCCTTCGGCTCGATTGTAAGCTTCTACTCTACAACTCAATCTTAAAGCCAATTTGGTGCTATGGTATCCAGTTATGGGGCACTGCCTCCAACTCCAATATTGAGAAAATTCAACGCCGTCAAAACAAAATTCTACGAATGATAACTACCGCTCCTTGGTATATTAAAAACAACAACATACACAACGATCTTGATGTTCCACTTGTCAAATGGGAAATAACTAAACACGTGGCCCTTTATTTGGGTAAGCTGGAAACTCATCCAAATCCCCTCGCTCGAGACATCTTACAACATCCCGGTCATAGCCGTTTGAGAAGGAGGGACACCACCGCTCTCAGATGAATAAATACAAGTTGCTCATTATATCCTATCGAATTTGAAAACTAGATTTTGCCTAGCATTGGCTGGACTTATCTTAATTAACTTTAGTTTTAAGATTTGAATACCTATTGTTAGTTCATTTAAAATGAAGATACAATAAAAAAGAATATGCAAAAAAAAAAAAAAAAAATGTTTACTTGTTGGGAACGTATCTCTAAGAATTTCTATATTTGCTATAAAAGAATTTAATTCTTCTTTTGTTCCTGTAAAAGTTGTAATAAGTTTTGAAATTGATGCCAATTCATTGGCGTTTAAATGTTCTTCAGTCATATTTGTAGGATTTTCTTGTATAGTCTGAGTACTACCACTTTGTGCTAGTTTATCTTCGTGTAATTTTAGTATTTGTAGTGCTTCTTGTTTTATTTTCTTGAATTGTGAGGTTTGTTGTAATATTTCCTCTTGAGATAATTTACTCTTAGCTAATATTTTTATTATATTTTCTTCTAATAGTTTTAATTCATTCTTCTTTGTTTCTATGGTCTCTATAGTATAACCCTTGCTTAAGGACTTTTTCGCATTGGTGATCAAATTCTTTATGCTTTCGTAGATGTTATCCATCTAGTTTCAAATTAGTTGCATCTTATTACACAATTTAACAATTAAGACAAAACTTTTCTATTAGTTTCTTTAGTATGTTCTTACTTATTCACAATATTTATTTTTAATTTATACTTATATATTATATATACTCAATTATAATTAATTTGTTATAATGTATTTTTATATGTTTATTTATATTAAACATTGTTAATAGCATTGTTAATAGCGTTTTGATTTCTATATTTATTTACATATTGTTTAAAATGTTTATTTATTTTATATAATATGAATAGAATTACTGATATTATTATTAGTGTTTTTAGGTATTCTGGAATAAATTTCAAGGAGTTGCTGGCATTGTCATTTTGTACAATATTCTCTTGGATTTCGACCTTGCTTTGAGGTTTTCCCATATTGTTATTTATTTTGTTTCCCCAGATAGGACCTACCATGTGATTTGTTTTATAAAAGTTATTTTATGTGTCAAAGTTGAATGTTTTATTTTTGATTTTTTGTAAGATGCGAGCTCTTACTGTTTGTTTTCTAACTTGTTGTCTTTAATATATTATAATTGCTATTATACCCAATGTGCATATCAGAACTTTTATTTCTATATTTGTATCGATTGTAGTGCTTCCCATTTGATTCTTCTTCTTTCTTTTATTTTTTGTTTTATTTGTATTTTGATTTCCTTTATTTGTTTCTCTAAAGCATTTTTATTTTCTTCATTAATTTCATAAGAAAGTACTGATTTTAAAACTTTCAGTTGAATCTTCTTACGGCTTATATAGTCTCCTCTGTTGTTTTTTAGTTTTGGGAGTTCTACTTTTGGTATGGTTGGTTGAAAAGGTTTATTCCGTTTTATCTTTATATATTTTGGTTTTGGACCGATGTTATTCAATTTCTTGTTTTCTTCGTTATTGGAATTTTGCAATAATATTTCCCATCTTTTTTCTGCAGCACTTAATTCTGATTCTAATTCTTCATCTATGCCTGGATATTCTTCATTTTTCATATTTTGACATTTTAACAAACAAGTTTTATATATATTTTTTTTTTTTTTTTTTTGTAAACATTCAAGTTAACACACAAAATTTTTGTTTTTTAAAAAAAAATTTTTTTTTTGTTATTTAATAGGTTTATTTTATTATTTTTATTTGCTAGGTGTGCCAATGCATTTCCTAGACAAATATTTTTGTTATTATTTTATTAATCGCTAGATGTGCCCATGCACTTTCTAGACAATTTTTTTTTCTATTATATCGATTTGCCAGACATGCCCATGCACTTTCTGGTCAAATTATTTTATTTTATTACTATTATTTTCTTACAATATACACATACTAAGGCAGGATCTTCAGTATCAGGATGGCAGTATCTTAAGGATCAGGATTGCAGTATCTTCAGTATCAGGATTGTAGTATCCTCAGTAAGGCAGGATCAGGAATGCAGGATCAGGAATACAGGATCAGGAATGCAGGATCAGGAATGCAGGATCAAGATGGCAGGATCAAGAGGGCTTGAGGTGGCATGATATTCTTCTGTTTTGTTTCCAGGATTGAGGTGGCAGGATCGCCATGTAATAAGTTTGATGCTTCTGATTATTAAATTAAACCTTCTTCACTTCAGTTCTGATTATTAATTAAATTCTTTATTATAAAATTTCTTTCTTATATCTAAAACTTACAAACTAAAGATTGAGTGGTTTTTATAATCCACTCAATAACTTATTCTATAACTTACAATATCTACTTCATGTTTATTTACATGTTGTTTTGTGCAGTAAACCAAAAGAGAAGAGTATGATTACAAGTATGCTCTTTTACTCACTTAATGCAATCACAACACAATTGGTTGACCCAATTAATCGATTGCTTTGTATTAAGTTGCTGTATTTTGAGTCAGCAAAATTTGTAAGGCAATGACTTTAAAATTATTGTTTACTGTTGGTCACATACAAAATAGCATGTATGGGTGGCATTTGTAATTAAGTTATTGTTATACAATTTTAAGTGCACACTACAATGGAGAGCCAAAAAATTTGACGTGTTGATAAGAAAATTTTAAGTAATTGTCCTCAAGGAGCTCCTTTAGGGTTGATAATAATATCGTATAGCCTTCCGCGTTAAAAAAAAATCAAATTTAGCATCTTTCTAGTTAATAGAAAAACAAAAATATTTATATAGAGAAAAAAAGAAACTCTAAATAACTACAAACAAAAAAAAAACTATTAATAACGGCTGTGTAGGTTTATAAAATTAAAATATTATAGTTCATGTAAGATTTAAGAAAATATGGAGTAATTATAATTATTATGTTTATGATAGGGTACAGCTATGTTTTAATAAATAATAAATGATTGTAAATGTTAATATAATGAATATGTTTGTGTGAATTGTTGGTAATTTTGGGGATTGTTGGCGACAGATAGGGCGTAGAAGACGGATATAGGGGTCCGTAAATAATATGAATTTTCCATGAGGATATATTGCGGCCAAGGCTGGGATGATAAGGGCGATTGGAGGCGACATCCTACTCCCTATTCGGATAAGTGTTCTTCGTAATGAGTTATTAGTTTGTTTTGTTTGTTTGTGTAAGTTCAAGTGTTTTTTTATTCTGTGCGGACCTCAGTTCCAATTAGGGTTGAGAACACACCCCAGAGAAAATAAACCGCTGAGAGTAGCTAGGCCGGTGTGAAGGTGGAACAAGCAATGAGATACGTAACATGTGTTCATTTTTTTATTCTGTAAAATATAGTTCACCAGATATAGCATACAATTATATTAGTTAATGAGATTGTCGTAAGTGATATTAGTTTATGAAAAGATTTGTTATTGATTGTTACTTAATAATAAAAATATTGTGATTTTATAATGATATGAGAAATATGATTTGTTAATTCAGAGTGTTGGGAAGGTAGTGATGTAGAGAAAAATGTGGTAAATAAAAAAAATTTTGTTTTTGGGACATCTCGACAATACTTAGGCTAAAGCAGATGTCATGATTGACTGTAACATGACAATACGGGAGGGCAATGTGAACGACATTTTTTTTATTGTATTAGATGGCACGATCATTTAATTGTAATTGGCATATGGACAAAACAAAGGAACCCACAATCCGGCGAGCTCATGCCACAGCAACGACCAGCGTGCCAAGTCCAAAACCGAACAGCCAGAGCCATTACAGGTATGAAGTTTTCTTTTAATTATAAAATAATATAATAATATTTATATAATATACTCATTTAATGGCTTTTTGTTAATATAAAAACATTTTTTTTAACATAAATGAGCAACTGTGGACAAAAAGTTTCAAAGTCACGTAAGTATATTGTAGCCACCTGAAAGTTAAGCTGTGTTTACATTATGTGTATTTGTCATGTGGAATGTCACTTTTCTATCCACATGTGTTTTCATGTGTGTGTCAAAAATTGAGTTTCACATACGGTTTATAATTTCCATGTTCAAATGTTGGTATGTTAATTACATTAGACATAACCTATCAAAAAAAAATCTTAAAACAGCTGATATGGTACAACTTATTCCGCGGGTTATACAAGTATTCCTTCTCTTGCCACATTTCGATCAACTGTAGAACCGCTTCTTTGCCCCAGTCATACTTTAACAACATAAAAATAACTATAAAAATTGCAATAAAAAATACATATGTACTTACTTTTGTTAACTACTTTTCAATTTTTCCCTCCATTTTCAGTAATAAATTTGTATAGTTTTTTTTTTGTATTTTTGTTTTACTATTTATAAATTATATTTATTAAAATTTTAATTAATTTTTGCCGCCACAAAATTTTTGTTATAAAAAACTGAGTAAACTTAAGGAGACTTTTAGGTGGCCATAATATACTTACATGATGCATGTATCCTTTGTTGCATATTTGTGCAGTATTTTATGTTTTTGCGAGTACTTTAAATTAAAAAGTATCAGAAATTACAGCCCTGCATTTGTTTATTTTATTGATAATTTGCAAACAGTAAAAACTGCTAATTGTTGAATAAATAATAAAAAAGTGATAAGATATGAGTAATATCATATATTTCTTGATTTTACATACTAATTTTTTTTAATGAAATCAAAAAACAGATGATTCCGTACGGAAAGTGCGTTCAGTTTGGCACTTTGCTTAAGCAAATGAAACTTAACGAAAAGTTTCATTAAGTTCATTATGGTTTGCACATACGTTTTAAGCTGTGTTCACATTGTGTGTATTTGTCATGTGGAATGTCACTTTTCTATCCCACATGTGTTTTCATGTGTATGTCAAAATTTGAGTTTCACATACGGTTTATAATTTACATATTCAAATGTTGGTATGTCAATTACATTTGACATAACCTATAAAAAAAAAATCTTAAAACTGCTAATATGGTAAAACTTATTCCGCGGGTTATACTGTGTTCAGATATGAAACTTAATTGAGTCAATATTCGGTTAATTGACAATATTATTTTAAGTGTGCAGGCATACGCAATTTTCAGCTTACTCAATAATCATTTGACAGTTGGGAAACAATACAAAAAATACTCTATATGGTTGTTGTGTTTCTATGTAAAATCATTTGACAGTTGGAAAACAATACAAAAAATACTCTATATGGTTGTTGTGGTTCTACGTAAACAAACTTACTTTCACATTGATTTTTTAATGATTTCTTTTGTTGACATTTGCATTTTATACAATTTTGTTCACTAAACACAGTTGTGAACAGTGTTGCATTCGAAATCTTACTCAATATTATAACAATTTCGTACTTATTACGCAATAATTAATTGAGATTTTATATGGAATATTGAGCTCAATAATGGCGATAATTGCGATTAACGCAATTAAGGGTCATATCTGAACACGCTATTATACAAGCATTCCTTCTCTTGCCACATTTCGATCAACTGTAGAACCGCTTCTTTGCACCAGTCAAACTGGAACAACATAAAAATAACTATAAAAATTGCAAAAAAAATACATATGTACTTACTTTTGTTAACTCCTTTTCAATTTTTCCCTCCATTTTCAATAATAAATGTGTATAGTTTTTTTTTGTATTTTTGTTTTACTATTTATAAATTATATTTATTAAAATTTCAATTAATTTTTGGCGCCACAAAATTTTTGTTATAAAAAACAGCTGATGTCAGATGGTTTGTCACTTGAAAATAGAACTCGTTCTAAATAAAAAATGTCATGTGTGTTGCACACATAGACATAACACATGATATTGTTTGAAGGTGTTCAGACTATATGCACAAATTTGACATGCGAAAAAGTGACAGTCCACATGACAAATACACATAATGTGAACACACCTTTACATGTATTCGCATAGTTGCTAAGCTGGCTTAAGCCAGTTTATGCACATTATGGTTGGGCCTTTAGTAAGCAAATCAAGCCGAACAAAACAATGGAAACCAAGCTCTCAAATTAAAATGTTAGTAATTTTATTGTTAAATAATATATAGGTATTGGGTTGCCAGTTGACAACCCAAATGAATTTTGGTTTCTATTAGTAATCGAAACGCTAGTTGCACTCAAGCAATATTTTTTGTATTATACATAATTTTAAAATATAAAGTTGTGAATTTTACAAATATATTTATCTAAATTCATATATCTGAATACATTTTTCAAAAACATGGTTAAGGTCAATAGATTGGTATAATTCGGAAGATCTATGGTAATAGTATCCTTCTACTTTCCCAGTAGATTTAGTAAAACATATATAGTAAAAGCCAGCGAATGATGCTCCATTTATGTCACGTATGGTATGATCCGGTACAAGAAAATGCTCTTTCCACCGCATGAATATATAGTCGCTCTTGTCAAATTTGCTGTAATCAAAACTATCCGAATTAAACGTGTCTTGGTATTCTTCAAATGCTTTAAATTTACTCTGAAAACAAAAGAATAATGAATTTAGAAATGAATAATTGCTTTAAAAAATATATAAATGACACAGCGTATAATAGACCAGAGAGATTATTTTGTACATAGATTAAAAGAATAATGAATTTAGAAATGAATAATTGCTTTAAAAAATATATAAATGACACAGCGTATAATAGACCAGGGAGATTATTTTGTACATAGACTAGATGCGACACGGCCACCAAGCGGTCAGTGGAACAATTAAAATGTGTCAAAGTGGCATCACACATTTAACCCCATCGTAAGCAAGAGATAGCAAATTTGTTTGAAATTTTATTGTTTACATTTATTTGTTAAACAATTCATACATTTGGCGCAACAAATTGAGAAAAATTCTAATTTTGAGCCGAAATTTATTATAATTTTGGCGCATTTTCCTTATTTTTGTTGTGCCAGTGAGTAAAGTCAGTTGAATTTCATCCAAAAAGTGTACCAAAGTTTGAAAAAATAAGGAAAAGTAAAAATGTATGTATGACTTTTTTGTTTGATATTTTATTTTGATTTAATAATAGTTTTTATTAAATTACAGAAGCCGTGTGTTATGGGTTGCCCAAATGTGGAGAATCTTTATCGTTTTCCGAAGGATCGACAAGTTAAGTGATTTTGATTTACTAAAGTTTTAAACAAAGGCGAAAATTGCATAGACAATATTTGGGCAAGTAATTGTCAGTTGTGGTCTAAAGAGCACCATTTTTGTCACCTCTACAACTATGATATTAGATATTTATATAAAATAATGCCTGCAGAAACGTTTGCTAGGACGTTACCATTGCGCATTAAGGATTCGTTCTGTATTAAGCCGACTGTAATGGAATGTAACTGCAACAGTAATAAACATCTGGTGGATATTGTTGTATAAAGTGATGCAAATGGTTATGGAGATGTAAAGTAAAGTCTTAAGGCCCAACTATAATATGCATAATACTATGTTTCCACGACGACTTGAATCACCTGCTTCGCCTTCTGAATCATGTTTAAGAATCATGCTGTTTACATGCCTAATAAACTTGATTCGATTTGACAGTTCTCTTTAATAAACAAACAGAATAAAAAAAACAGAATTTACAATTTGTGGAAAATAATTTTTTTTAATGGACAAACAAAAGTGAGTGTATAATAGTTAGCTTATTTGAAAAAAACATACATTCGTACGTATTTACTTTCTTTACTTCCAGCAACAAGAAAATAATTTGCTTTGTTTACAATAATATTAAATTTTTACAGCTAGTGCAGATAAACTTGCGATAAAAATTAGAGAAGAGTGCAATTTTTCGTGCTTCGCAAGTAGATTCAATATGAATCTACTTGATTCGCTCTTAAAATTTTGTATGGTGAAGCAAGTTGTTTCGCTCATGATTTGGGTGTGAAGCATGAATAGAGAGCGAAGCATGTACCGTGGAAACATAGTATAAGCAAGCTTAAGCAAATTGCAAAAGTTAACGAAAAGGCTGTCAAATGCATAACCAGTTCAGAGTTAACTTTCAGGTGGCTACAATGACTTTGAAACTTTTTATCCACAGTTACTCATTTATGTTTAAAAAAAATGTTTTTATTTTAACAAAAAGCCAATTAATGATTATATTTTATAAATATTATTATATTATTTTATAATTAAAGGAAAACTTCGTACCCGAAACGCATAATTTTTCCTTTTTTAATTTATCGGCAAAAGTACTAAAATGTACAGCTGTGGCAGCACTAAATTGTAAAGCTGTGTTCACATTGTGTGTATTTGTCATGTGGAATGTCACTTTTCTATCCACATGTGTTTTCATGTGTATGTAAAAATTTGAGTTTCACATACGGTTTATAATTTACATGTTCAAATGTTGGTATGTCAATTACATTTGACATAACCTATCAAAAAAAATCTTAAAACAGCTGATATGGTAAAACTTATTCCGCGGGTTATACAAGTATTCTTTCTCTTGCCACATTTCGATCAACTGTAGAACCGCTTCTTTGCACCAGTCATACTTTAACAACATAAAAATAACTATAAAAATTGCAATAAAAAATACATATGTACTTACTTTTATTATCTACTTTTAAATTTTTCCCTCCATTTTCAATAATAAATTTGTAGTTTTTTTTTTTCTTTTGTATTTTTGTTTTACTATTTAAAAATTATATTTATTAAAATTTCAATTAATTTTTGTCGCCACAAAATTTTTGTTATAAAAAACAGCTGATCAGATGGTTTGTCACTTGAAAATAGAACTCGTTCTAAAAAAAAAATGTCATGTGTATTGCACACATAGAAATAACACATGATATTGTTTGAAGGTGTTCAGACTATATGCACAAATTTGACATGCGAAAAAGTGACAGTCCACATGACAAATACACATAATGTGAACACACCTTAAATAATAATAAACGTTTACATATGTTTTGTTAATTTTCGTATTGTGTTTGCAAAAATAGAGAAAAAACTTAAAAATTTAAATAATATAAAAATATTAAAGTTAGCGCTTGAAGGCCTGTGCACATTAAAAAAAATAAGTGAACTACACTGTAAAAGAAGAAGACGCTCTTGTTCTGTCAGAGAAATAAACCACGACATAAAGACATTTTTGTTAAAATAAAAAGGGCCCTTTTATTATAAAGGCACTTATTTTTTCCACATTTTCTATTAAATTTAAAATAAATGTATTTTCCTCTTTCTCCATTTTGTTAAAAACACAAACAAACAACAAACAGCTGATTCCGTACGGAATATGCGATCAGTTTCGCTTTTTGCTTAAGCAAATGACAGTTGAAAAACTTAACGAAAAGTTTCGTTAAGTACATTATAGTTTGCCACATACAATTTATATGTATTCGCAGGGTTGCTTAAGCTAGCATATGCACATTATAGTTGGGCCTTTAAACACAGATGGAAACTACTCCGCGAACGATTTTGTAAGGAGGTAAAGCGAATGGAAGCTCCATCATTAAAGGCCCAACTATAATATGCATATGCTAGTTTAAGCAAACGAGCGAACACATATAAATTGTACTTATAATGTACTTTACGAAACTTTTCGTTAAGTTTTTCAACTGTCATTTGTAGGGGCGCTTGTAGTTCAGTGCATTATTTTTGTTCTTATTCCTATTTTTTTATTTTTTTAAACAACAGTTGAATTTTAAATTTAACGATTTTTGGATGAATTTTGTTTTGTTTGGTTGCCACTCTATTGAGAAGGGTAATGCAGTTCAACTGTCAAAATATAAAAGGAGACATTTTCGATAAAGGTTTTGCTATTGGTTTTTTTTTATATGTGTGTTGATATATGCTGAGTAAACGTTAATTTTCCATTAAAAAAAATATGGTATAAAAAGCGGCCATATTTTTAACTCGTGCCATTTTTCCATGCTAATAGCACTGTGCTAGAATTTGACACTTTTTTTTGTAACAAACGGGGCACCTGGCGGGTTAACCTAATTCGGGTACGCTGAATCCAGTGGTGCTAACCGTTTTCTTAGGTTAGCTCGTTTTTTCGAAATATACCGTTATTTCGAAAATGGAGGAGGTTGCACAACATATATTCGCGTAACTCAAAAACGGTTTAGTTTATTGACTAAACTAAAAAAACCGAAATTCCGCAATGAAATTTTCTTTAAGTAAGGTTAAACTTTTTTCCAATATGCGCAGTCGTTGTAGAAACATAATTTTTTTTTTACCAAAAAAAATAGTTTTTTTTAGCAAAATTTCAAAAATTTTGTTTTTTAAAACGGCATAAAAAATTGGAAAACGCAGCTGTGCTTCTAATTTTTTCTGCAGGTATAGCAAACGAAGTTCCAAACAAAACAAGACATAAATAATTAAAATCTGTCTACAACTTTTGATTTTATTCACAAAAGATGAAATATATAATAACCAGACGAAACTTCAAAAATTAAAACATTTATGTTTGTTGTTAATTAAAGTTTAAGTTTTTATTTACAAATTTATTCTTCTTCCTCCTGCAGATTCCAACAAATATCCCGTAATAGCGAATCAAGTTGTTTGCCACTATACCAGTATTCGAGTCTGGCTGTTACTTGGTGAAATCTCTCGCCATGTTCATCAGACTCGGCTGGTGATTGTTCATTAAATTTGTCTGCATGACAATGCAAAAAATGTATTTTCAATGACATTTTGACGTTTAAGTTTTTAAATGCGGTTAGCATATCTCCAATTAAAATTCGCCAATTTTCAGACCGATGATTTCCTAATACATTTTCTATTACTGATTTCACAGAATTCCAGCCCAATAGCTCCATATCATGCAATGCAAGTTCAAATTGTTGGTCCTTCATTCGACGACGAATGTCCGGTCCATAAAGAATTCCTGCAAAATAAAAACATTATGATATGAAATATAAATCTAATTTAATAAAGTAGCTAGAGTTCATACCTTATTTTACTTTCATGCCGCTTAATCGTGGAAAAATTCGGCGCAATTCGGTAAAAGCAATTCCATCTGGGTTCAATGCTTTTATAAAATTTTTTACAATACCCAGTTTGATGTGGAGTGGAGCAAGCAAAATCTTTTCCATATGACATTCAAGGGGTTGAGGAACTCTTATTTATACTGTAATTTTTTTTATCAAAGTACCTGTCAAGACCTTCATGAACATAATTTGTAAAAAAAACCAAAGCCGGGACGATTTCTGTTTCTACCTGTCCCAGGTATACCAATAGAATACCAGGCAAAAATATCTAAATATTTTGATTGCATTGATGCTGGGTGCATAGTGTGTAGTCGTGTTTTATGGCATGGTATTGCAGAAACGAGTTGCGTAGTGTGTACCTAGCATTAGAATTAAAAAATAAAGTCATAAATTTTTACATATTTGTATTTTCTTGTGCGGACAAAAACCGCACAAATCGGTCTTGTAAAAAACTTAGGTAACGTATTCTATTGTTATACCTGTAACAGGTAGAAACAGAAATCGTCCCGGCTTTGGGTTTTTTACAAATTATGTTCATGAAGGTCTTGAAAGGTACTTTGATAAAAAAATTACAGTATAAATAAGAGTTCCTCAACCCCTTCAATGTCATATGACGAGTGCTTGCGAAAGTGAAGTTTAAAGTCTTTGACAGCCTTGAGTCTAATCATTTATATTGAAATATCGAAGATGGAAGAGTGTAACAAGTTTCATAACTTTTTTTATGTGTGTGGGAAATATACAAATGTGCCAAGTCGCCGTAAAATGACTACTGAAACAATTAACTTGTATGAAACATATTTTTCTTTAAGTGTCATATGTGGCAAGAGTTGGTCACCATCAATAGTGTGTACAAAGTGCATTTACCATTTAAATAAGTGGAAAAAATGGAGATGCCATGCAATTTTGAGTTCCAATGATTTGGAGAGATCCCATACTCATGAATGTTGAAGATGAGTGTTATGCGTGCATAAATCATACAGCCGGCATGAACAGAAGAAAAAGTGGTTCTATATCTTACACTGCAACAATATATGCTCAATTTCCGCTGCCACATTCTAACGAAATTGGAAATATGGAAAAGATTTTGCTTCCTCCACTCCACATCAAACTGGGTATTGTAAAAAATTTTATAAAAGCATTGAACCCAGATGGAATTGTTTTTACCGAATTGCGCCGAATTGTTCCACGATTAAGCGGCATGAAAGTAAAATAAGGTATGAACTCTAGCGACTTTATTAAATTAGATTTATATTTCATATCATAATGCTTTTATTTTGCAGGAATTCTTAATGGACCGGACATTCGTCGTCTAATGAAGGACCAACAATTTGAACTGGCATTGCATGATATGGAGCTATTGGGCTGGAATTCTGTGAAATCAGTAATAGAAAATGTATTAGGAAATCATCGGTCTGAAAATTGGCGAATTTTAATTGGAGATATGCTAACCGCAGTTAAAAACTTAAACGTCAAAATGTCATTGAAAATACATTTTTTGCATTGTCATGCAGAAAAATTTAATGAACAATCACCATTTAATGAACAGCCAGACTCGAATACTGGTATTCGCTATTACGGGATATTTGTTGGAATCTGCAGGAGGAAGAAGAATAAATTTGTAAATAAAAACTTAAACTTTAATTAACAACAAAAATAAATGTTTTAATTTTTAAAGTTTCGTCTGGTTATTATATATTACATCTTTTGTGAATAAAATCAAAAGTTGTAGACAGATTTTAATTATTTATGTCTTGTTTTGTTTGGAACTTCGTTTGCTATACCTGCAGAAAAAATTAGAAGCACAGCTGCGTTTTCCAATTTTTTATGCCGTTTTAAAAAACAAAATTTTTGAAATTTTGCTAAAAAAAACTATTTTTTTTGGTAAAAAAAATTATGTTTCTACAACGACTCCGCATATTGGAAAAAAGTTTAACCTTACTTAAAGAAAATTTCATTGCGGAATTTCGGTTTTTTTAGTTTATTCAATAAACTAAACCGTTTTTGAGTTACGAAAATATATGTTGTGCAACCTCCTCCATTTTCGAAATAACGGTATATTTCGAAAAAAACGAGCTAACCTAAAAAAACGGTTAGCACCACTGGATTCAGCGTACCCGAATTAGGTTAACCCGCCAGGTGCCCCGTTTGTCACATTTTTCAACTAGCACAGTGTAGCTAGACGTTGCCTTTAAGATTTTAACTAAAAACAAGTAAGAGTGCTATATTCGGCTGTGCCGAATCTTAAATACCCTTCACCTAAGCGTAATAAGAAATACAGAAACTACACTAGACTAGAATAACCTAATTCTGTGTTTTCTATTCAGTCTTAGTGCAAATTTTATTAGTATTTGATATATTGTTTGAAAGACAATTTTACGGCTAACATAATTTATGTTAAATATTTTGAAATTTTAACTAATTTCGACCATTTATAATTGATTTAATTACCAATTCTTACCATAATTTACAGAGTTCGTCTGATGTTCATAATAATCTTGAGTGTAACTTAACAAACAGAGTATAAAAAAGGGGTACAATTCGGTTTTACTGATTTTGCTCAAAAAAAAACAAAATCAAATAGGGCTTTTAGAGGAGATACCAGCAAAAAAAAATTTGTTGGCGGTCACACCTATTTTCTTTTTGCACAAAACTTAATTTTGCTGAATTTTGTCTTGATATTCCAATTTTATAGGCATTTATGTATAATTGAGCAATATTTCAGAGCTAAACACAGTACCATCGAACAAACACACAGATTGGTAAATGTGATAAGACAGTCGTTTGAAGAGAAAAAATACTGCTCCGCCCTTTTCATTGATGTGTCGCAAGCGTTCGACAAAGTCTGGCATGAAGGTTTAATGCATAAAATTAAATTAACTCTGCCTGCTAACACCCACAAACTTATGAAAAGTTATTTATATGGTCGCAAATTTACAATCAAAGAAGGCGATTTTTTAAGCCCCGCTCAGCCAATTGAAGCAGGAGTACCCCAGGGTAGCATACTGGGTCCAACTTTATATTTGATTTATGCATCCGATATGCCATTAGACCCCATAATACATACTTCAACTTTTGCAGACGATACAGCCTTTATTAGCGTTCATAAGGACCATCAAATAGCATCACAGAACTTGCAGAAATATGTTTATAAACTAGAGAATTGGCTTGAGCTTTGGAAAATCAGGGTTAACGAACAGAAATGTATTCATATAACTTTCACATTGCGAAAAGATACATGCTCGTTCATCAGAATAAATAATCAAATTATCTCGCAACACAATGAAGTCAAATACCTCGGAATCCACCTCGATCGTCGTTTAACTTGGAAGTCTCATATCGACGCAAAACTTACCCAGATGAGATTAAAAGCAGTGCAAATTAATTGGCTAATCGGCAGAAATGCTACATTAAAGTTGGATTGCAAACTTTTGTTGTACAATGCAATTCTAAAGCCAATCTGGTGTTATGGAATTCAATTATGGGGTACTGCCTCAGCATGCAACATTGAAAAAATTCAAAGGGGTCAAAATAAGATTCTACGTACAATTACTGCAGCTCCATGGTATGTTAAAAATTCTCGAATCCACAAAGATCTAGGCATTCCTTTGGTGAAAGTCGAATTTACAAAACACGCCTCAAAATATGTCAGCAAACTTGAACACCATCCAAACCCACTTGCACGAGACATCCTTAACTTTACTGGCCATGTTCGGTTGAGAAGGAGGGATACCCTTGCTTTAACTCAAGCGCAAAACAGATGACTGGATCAGGGGATATAAATTTTTTGTAGTATCATAATATTTTGTCTAGCACTGGCTGGACTTATTATTTTCTTTTAGTATTAAGATTCGAAAACTTATTGTCATTACATTTCTGAAGATCCAATAAATAAATTAAATGTATTAAAAAAAAAAAATTCGGGAAGATTTTTGTATGGGAGCTATGACCATTTCTGGGTTGACCACCATAAAATTTGGTACAATAATTTATTTGCCTATAAAGAGTATTTATGTCAAATTTTAGCCGTTTAACATTATTTATATCTGTTTTATATGTATTTAAGCGAATTTTGTAAGTGGACTTTATATGGGGTCTGTGGTCAAATATGGACCGAACTAAAAAAAAATTTCGGTTTGTGATTTCTTTTTGTATAAAACTTATTTTTGCTGAATTTTGTCTTGATATTTAAATTTTATAAGCATTTATTTATCATTAAGCCATATTTCGGGAATATATATATATTTGTATGGGGGCTATGAGAAATCATGGACCGATTCTTACTATTTTCCGCACACTTTCTTCTTTTATAGTACAAACAACGTATACAAAATTTCATAGTATTATCTGCAATATATTTCAAAATATTGCAATAAAATGGACGAAAAATATCAAATTTTTATGGAGGTGGGCTCACATATTGGTTCATAACTCTGGTTGACCTAAACCGATTTTGCTGATTTTAAATAGCAAACTTCTCGAAAGCACTTCTGACAGAATTATTGAAGGTTTGGATCCCGAATATATCTTGGGACTTCAAAAAACTGATTTCAACATCCAGACAGACAGACAGACAGACGGACATGGCTTAATCGACTTCGCTATCTATAAGGATCCAGAATATATATACTTTATAGGGTCGGAAAATTATATTGTGGAAATTTCACACGGAATGACAAACTTATATATACCCTTCTCATGAAGGTGAAGGGTATAAAAACTACATCGAAGTTTAATTAATTTACTTAATAGTAATTTTTAAAATTCACCATGGTCTAGTGGTTAAAAGTGTTGTCTAATAAATCTTAGACCCAAGTACAAATCCTGTTTGGAACAAAATTTTTTTTTATTTTTTTTTCTCTTGTTTGAACCTGAGTTCGATTCCTGATGGAATCAAAAATTAATTTTTTTTATCTATGAATTTTTTTTTGTAAATATTGATTTTTGCACATTTGTTTTTTTTTCTTACTTTTAATTATATATAATTTAAAATGAGTTGAATTCTATTTTTTATTTAAACATTATGTTTAAGGAATTTTTATTAATAAATATGTATGTATATATTTAAAATGCATTTCTAATCGTTTTTAACTGGTTCCTGGTGAACTAATCGTTCAGGGTAATTAAATTTTTTTTGGGATCATATTTTTTTTTTTTTATATCATGCCTGTTTTTAGTATGATCATGGTTGGGAGGGGGAAAATACTGTTTTACCATCTTACAGTATGTTCAATAATTTAAATGTCTGTTTCCGATTTTGTTTTGTCAAGTCTTCGTCTGTTTCTCAGCTTGTCTTGTGAGAGCTATCTTTTTCTTCTAATTTTTTTAAGAACGCACAAAATAAAATAATATTCTGTGCTTGTCAACATAAAGACTTTTTTAATAGCCCCGAATCCCCCCGATTGCCGACGAGATATGAGCCGGAAGAAAAAAAAAGTTGCGTGCTGGCTAGTTTAAGAGACTTATAACAAACATTTGACCCATATGAAAAATATAAAACAGTTATATGCTACACATTTGCTTAAGCAAAAAGCGAAACTGATCGCACATTCTGTACGGAATCAGCTGTTTGTTGTTGTTTGTTTGTGTTTTGAACAAAATTGAAGAAAATATATTTATTTCAAATTTAATAGAAAATGCGGAAAAAATAAGTGCCTTTACAATTAAAGGGACCATTTTTAATTTAACAAAAATGTCTTTCTGTCGCGGTTTATTTCTCTGACAGAACAAGAGCGTCTTCTTCTTTTACAGTGTAGTTCACTTATTTCTTTTAATGTGCACAAGCCTTCGCGCTAACTTTAATATTTTTATACTAGCTGACCCGGTCCGCGTTGCTGGCCCTAAGCAAACAGTGTTGTATTACCACACGATTTAAATTAAGCTTTTAACGAAATGTACGGCCTTTAAATAAATTTATGGAATATCTATCATAAAGTTTTGTTACAGAATAACTTACATATGGTGTAGGTATGGGCTCAATCAAAAAAGAAACGCATTTATTTAAGGCAAATTGGAAATTATATTTATTTATTACTTCATCTTGGGGCCAGCGGATATACAATGTTTTTTGTTTTTTGGCGTGCCTACTCGGGAGCAAGCCACATACAACTGGCCGTGTGGAAAACATAAATTTTCCAAAATTAAGCTAGCAATAGTCAATGATTTGACTTGTGCTTTATTGATGGCAATAGTAAAGGTAAGACGCAAAGGGAATTGGAGCCGCTTGAATTGGAATGGTAAATCGTTGGAAATCATCGGAATTCGTGGAATAAGTACGTCTTCGCCTTTGAATCTGCCACCGATGATTGTTGCCTCGATTAAATTTGGTGAGCAGTTTTTGATGGTCAATGTGGTTCCGTTGCATAACTTTGGTGCGTTTAAATTGCGAATAAAAATTTCCGGTGATACAACGTTTAATGTTAGCACATGCGGTGGCATTCCGGGTGGTTCCAATGAATTTAAGAATTCAGTGGGATTATTGACGGCTTGTTCTTCATCCATTACTGTATCGATCGATTTTCAATTGAATTTGCTCATTGAGCTTGTTGGCATCGTAATTTGTTGGTGCCAAAATTGCACGTTCCCACAGCCAATCCGAAATTTTGTAGAAGATTGTTAGACTTGGGAATACCTTGTCGACAACGGCTTGAATATTCATTTGCATTCGACAGAAGTTAGGCGGGAACGAAATCTCGTTCGTGGCGCGATTAATTGGAATTTTTCAATTTCCGATGTCAAAAAGTTGTTCTGAGAATGTTTGGGCAGACGGGTCTTGCAACAAATGCACACGTATGTTCGTCGATAGCGTGATTTTCTCGACTCGGTTCCAAAGATATGAAGCTTTCAAGCATGCGTTCAGCTCATCTGCGGACATTGATCTTGGAATAACGGGCAAAGTTTGACGAAAATCACCAACAAAAAGAATAAGAGCGCCTCCCATCGGTTTGTAGTTTCCTCAAAAATCACGTAGAGCGCTTCGAGCAATTTGTTTGAATGTACCGTTATTTTTTATCAGCGTTTGAAAAAAACACACAAATGTGCACAAAATGTAGGTATCTTAAATGCAAGAGTACATAAAGTTTTTTTTATCATCGATTGATGATATAATATTATTTTTAACTTATTGTATAATGTTGCACCTTAGTAAGCGCGGAATATCTTCTGTTATCGAATGATGTAAATATTTTGTAAATAAACCGAAACCTCGGATTTTTGAATGCAACATTTCGAAAGTTTTAAAATTTTGATATTGGATCGTTAATAACATAAGTTTTTTGCAAATATCTTCGGAACTACCGAATAACCGATTTAAGAGTTTGATATCTCGTATTGAAAAACATGACAACGGCTTTCAAAAAAATTAAATAACATTAAAAAAGCAAAATATATGTATGTATGCTCGTATGCCATTGGTGGTGCAATATGAAAATTGGATTTTGCCACGCCCCTGCGCCCGCAGACTGAAAATCCATGTAAACATAAATTTTTTGTGATGGGGCGTGAAAGTGGGCGTGGTACATAATTTTTTTATTTTTACATCGCCTGCAGTAAGATGTGGATACAATATGTATGAAGTAAATCTGTAAAAAACCCATGTAGAAGCAAATTATCAATTAAAAAAGTGGGCGTTAGAGTAGGCGTGGTCGTACCAATGGTGAAGGCAATGGTGGTAATTTGACCTTACCACTGAGACAGCACAACCCAGGATTCTTCGGTGAACTTTAATGCACCGCAATGATTACACACAATCTCCATTGGGCCAATTTGAACGGAAGGATGCGAGCTGTAGTCAAAAGTGCAATCGTAATAAAACGCTACTCGATTCAAATCAACACTTGAAGCTCTTCTTCTTACGCGTTGATTTAGATTTTCACGTTGTTGAATTGCTTGATTTAATCGACGATTTCTCATTGCTAATCGAGCCGTTTCATTTGTCGCCTGTCTTTCTTCTTGTGTTTGCGTTAGGCGAAGTCGGGCCATACTATCACGGCGCTGATCTCGTGCGATTTCTTGTTCATCCGTATTCAATCGATTGGTAATATTCCGATTTGTAATTGCATTACGGGTTCGATGCGAAAGATCAGATCTTCTGGGTCGCGATATTATGAATAACACTGAGAAATTAATGTCACAAAAGCAGTTAATGTCACAAAAACAATGTCACAAAATCAATTAGGGAACTTACCTTTTGAAATCACTTTTAAAAAATGCTGAAAAATTTTAAATACTACAAAAATAAATCAGGTGTCTAAAGTTTATTCACACAACGCCATCTACTGGCAATGGCAGAACCAGAATTTGTTTTTGTAAAAAAAAAATTAACAAAAAAAGTTTTCAAGCAAATTAGGTGGAAAAACAATTGTCGTAAAAATTGTGATATACAAAGGAACGACATTTGATTTTTGGATTTTAGAAGATAATAATTAAAAGTGATGGGTGTATACAATTTGAAGTAAGTCTTTTAAAACCCTTGTAGAATCGATTACACAATTTTAAAGCAGGCGTGGTCGACTTCGGCTGTACACTGCGGGCGTTGCTATGGCATCAATTTAAAAAAAAGTAGGTGGTCAAAAAAGATCGCTAGAGATGGGACGTGAAAGGAGGCGTGGAGTATGAATCTTAATTTTTGATCTCGCCTAGAGTAAGATATTCAATTTAAAGTGAATATGTTAAAATCAGAGTAGAATCAATTACAAAATTTAAAAAAGAAGGCGTTAAAGTAGGCGTGGTCGCAAAAAGAAGTATTCTATAAAACATACCGGAGCTTTAGTGGTGTGATGTGAAAATTTCAGGCAGATTGCTCCAGCGGTATGGCTTACCTGGCAAGGGTATTGCATGAGATGGGGCGTGAAAGTGGGCGTGGCACATACAATTTTTATTTCTACCTCGCCTACAGTAAGATGTATATACAATTTGAAGTAAATCTGTAAAAACCCATTTAGAATTAAATAAAAAAAGCAGGCTTTAGAGTGGGCGTGGTCGTACCAACTTACAAACCTTCCCGGGCTCATGCACAACAACTTTGCCAAAGATCATCACATGATCAAATGCATAGTTTACGATTCTATAAAGTACATACACACACTCACACATAAAAACATTAATTTAAAAAAAAAGTAGGCGTGGTCAATTTCTGAATTATTTCTGGGGATTCTTCTTCTCTGGCCTGAGACCAGCCTGAATTCGTGCGAATCGTTGCAATCGGTCCAGGCGTTCTTTAGTTATAAAGCTAGTAACTAACGTCACTCTCTTTTATACAGGGTGGGCCAACTTGGACTGACTGATTTGAAATGCTTATAACTTTTGCATTTTTAATTTAATACTCAATTGAACATCTCCAGAACATCGCTACGACGTATACTAAAAGTTGATCTGAAGATGTTTCCATATAAAATTCAATTGGCCCAAGAATTATTGCCGAGGGATGCACCATAACGGCTACAATATGCCAATAGAGTTCAAATCATTCAGTCAAACTTGGCCCACCCTGTATATATAGAATTACTTAAATTTTTAAGTTTTTTCTCCATTTTTGCAAACACAATAAGAAAATTAACAAAACATATGTAAACGTTTATTATTATTTACAATTTAGTGCTGACACAGCTGTACATTTTAGGATTTTTGCCGATAAATTAAAAAAAAGGAAAAATTATGCGTTTCGGGTACGAAGTTTTCTTTTAATTATAAAATAACATAATAATATTTATAATATATAGTCATTTAATGGCTTTTTGTTAAAATAAAAACATTTTTTTAAACATAAATGAGCAACTGTGGACAAAAAGTTTCAAAGTCACGTAAGTACATTGTTAAAGTTAACTCTGAATTGCTTATGTAGTTGACAGCCTTTTCGTTAACTTTTGCAATTTGCTTAAGCTTGCTTATGCATATTATAGTTGGGCCTTAACAAAACATATGTAAACGTTTATTATTATTTACAATTTAGTGCTGCCACAGCTGTACATTTTAGTACTTTTGCCGATAAATGTACACCCCTATTCTGACTTTCGATTCGAATCGAAATTTTCTCCGTTGGGCAAATTTGGTATTCAGAGTTTCGATTCCGCTACGTTTCTTTCGATTGTAGGTATTCTGTGTTACGATCGTAGTTACGTTTTTCTACGCTTATATTTTAGCAACAGAATTTTTTTCGATTGCTCTTTGCAAAAACTTTTTTTTTTTTTTTGCATATACTTTTTTATTGTATCTTCATTTTAAATGAACTAACAATAGGTATTCAAATCCTAAAACTAAAGTTAATTAAGATAAGTCCAGCCAATGCTAGACAAAATCTAGTTTTCAAAATCGATAGGATATAATGAGCAACTCCTTCTCAAACGGCTATGACCGGGATGTTGTAAGATGTCTCGAGCGAGGGGATTTGGATGAGTTTCCAGCTTACCCAAATAATGGGCCACGTGTTTAGTTATTTCCCATTTGACAAGTGGAACATCAAGATCGTTGTGTATGTTGTTGTTTTTAATATACCAAGGAGCGGTAGTTATCATTCGTAGAATTTTGTTTTGACGGCGTTGAATTTTCTCAATATTGGAGTTGGAGGCAGTGCCCCATAACTGGATACCATAGCACCAAATTGGCTTTAAGATTGAGTTGTAGAGTAGAAGCTTACAATCGAGCCGAAGGACGGAGTTTCTGCCGATGAGCCAATGAATTTGGGCTGCTTTCAGTTTCATTTGAGTCAGCTTAGCATCTTTATGTGGTTTCCATGTGAGGCGACGGTCCAGATGAATACCAAGATATTTCACGTGTGAGTTTTGAGGCACTATATGGTCATTAATACGAATAGGGGGACATGATTCCCTACGTAGAGTAAATGTTACGTGGGTGCATTTCTGTTCATTTATTTTTATTCCCCATTGTCTTGCCCATTTCTCCACTTGCGTTACGTGGTGCTGTAATTGAATCGAGGCATCTTTTGGATCTTTGTGAGTACTGAAAAATGCCGTATCATCAGCAAATGTTGACGTGTGAATTTCATTGTTTGTTGGCATGTCTGCTGTGTACAGCAAGTATAGAATTGGTCCTAAGATACTACCTTGAGGGACGCCAGCACCTATAGGTTGAGGACGGCTTAAATAATCACCTTCTTTAATCATAAACTGACGGTCGATTAAGTATTTCCATAGTAGGTGTTGTAGATTCACCGGCAAGTTCTGCTTTAATTTAGATATCAGGCCTTCATGCCATACTTTGTCGAAAGCTTGAGAGACGTCAATAAAGAGTGCCGAACAGTATCTCTTTTCCTCAAAGGTTTTTCTTATGACTTGTACCAATCTATGTGTTTGTTCTATTGTACTGTGTTGACGTCTGAAGCCAAACTGGTGATTGGGAATGCAGTTGTTTTCATTCAAAATCGGAATCAGCTTGGTTATAAGCAATTTCTCGAATAATTTGGACATAGTTGGTAATAGACTTATTGGCCTATACGACTCAACTTTGCAAGGATCTTTTCCCGGCTTAGGAATCATCTTTACTAATGCAATTTTCCAAACCGGAGGGTAGTACTCAAGCCTTAAGATGGCATTAAAAAGAAAGAGGGTTAATCTTTTTGCAATGCGAGGCAGCTCAAAAATCATTTTATTGCTGATTTTATTTAACATTTAAATTATCAATAGCCTCAACAACCTCCAGATATTGAAATCTTATTTGTACAGGTGGTCTGGCAACAACAGGCGGTAGTTGGCTAATGTCAGTATCCATATTGGGAGTGAATACATTTTTTAAATGACTTACGAAAAGGTTGCCTTTTTCTTCGTTATTTCGTGCCCAAGATCCGTTCAAAGTACGCAGTGGAGGTTTTGCGATTACGGGTTTTCTTAGATTTCGGACTGCACGCCATAATGAATAATTTGACTGGGAAGTTGCGTCTAGACCTTCCAGATGTTGTTTGAGAGACTCTGCTTTTTGCGCTTCTAGCAAGATCCTAAGATTTTTGGTACATTCTCTCAACCTAGTTTTAAGTTGGGGCGATCTGTGTGGTTCCCACTCTCTTCGGACTCTCCTTTTTTCAGACAATAGTTGCTCAACTCTGCAGAAAAAACTCTGTTGTACCTATTCGGGCGGTAAGTGGAAGAAGCATGTTCTGCGGCTTTCTCGACATGTTCATTAAGACTTTTTATACAGGCATCGATGCCTTCAGCAGTTTTTAACGGGAGTTTCTCTGTGCAGTAAGTGCTGATGTATTTTTTGTATTTTAACCAATTCAGACATTTGACAAGAAGTAAGGCATCAGTTACGATTTGCTGAGGACTTCTGATGGTGATTACAGTGGGTGAGTGATCGGAAGAAAGATCCAGTGAAGCCTCGACTTCAATGAGTTCCAGGATACCCCTTTCGCCACGCCGAAATCGATAACGTCAGGAATTTTTTGCTGGTCAGTTGGCCAATAAGTTGGTTGACCAGTTGAAATCACATTCAGTCCCATTTCAGACAGGGAGTCGTACAAGCTACGACCTTTAGGGCTAACGAGTCGTGAGCCCCAGAATGTATGCTTAGCATTGCAGTCGCCAGCCGCTATGAAACGGCTACTTAGTGATTTGTAAAAATCTCTATACTGATCTTTTGTTATTGAAAATCTGGGCGGACAGTAAACTGACGAAATCACGAGGTTTTGACAAAAGTTCTCAATACAGATGTTTGTTGCTTGAAGATAACACTCTGAAAGACCACCCAATGAATGGTGTTTGATTCGCGATTTGACCAATATTGCCGAGCCACCACATGTTCTCTGGGGTCCTTGGTGTCGTAGAATGTATAACCACTTATTTTAAAAATGCTTCTCGACGTCATATGAGTCTCGGAAATCAGCATTACATCAATTTTCTTATTAAAAAGAAAATATTCAAGTTCATTTTTGTGTTGGCGTATGCCGTTTGCGTTCCAGAAACATATTTTGAGACAGTTCATGGTCTATTAAGTATGGCCTGCAGTAGCGTGGACTGCATTTTTTGCATCTCCTGCATCATACTTGTCATGCTTGTCATGAAATGGTTCATGGATTGCAACAGATTCTCCATTATACCTTCAAGACGGCTAAAATTGTGGCTGTTTGTATCATTTATTGGTGATTCATTTTGCACTGTTGGTTGGTTAGATCTTAGCACGTTGGCATATGAAAATTGGCTAGTGCTACGGGGGGAATAATTGTAATAAGTACTTTTGTCGTCTGAGTAGGGGTAGAAGCGGATTTGTTGATCGAGGAGCGTTTAACGACCTCGAAAACAGGGCAACCCCTGTAGTTGGCAGTGTGGTTTCCACCGCAATTGCTGCATCTTTTTACCCTGGAATCATCCTTAGGTTTATCGCACTTTGAGGTGTCATGAAGATCCCCACAAACAACACAAACAGTAGACAACTTACGATAAGATTTAGTGTGACTATATTCTTGGCAGTTCGAACACTGTACTGGGCCAGATCGCTTATGAGGTTCTTCCACTGTATCTCTTCGGTGCATTATGAATTTCAAGTCATATATAGGATGTGTTTCATTTTTCTTCAGCTTAACATCACCAGGTTCTAACTCCACTCTAAATAATGGTTGAGGGATCCTATCTCTGTTTCTTATATTTGATACGGCCTTGAATTTAAAGCCTTTGTCGGCCAAACTGCTCTTGATCTCCTCAGGATCAACAAAAGAATCAATTCCCTTAATTACGACTTGTAGACCTTTTGCGCTTTTAAGTTGATACGTGTAAAAATTCTTTTTGCGTTTTTCAAATTCGGAAACTATTCTCCGATAGTCGTTTTCATTATTAACCTGAATCTTTGTTTCATTAATATTGCCACGCTTAATTGGAGTCACATAAAAAGAATTTTCACCAATTAATGAAACTAATATTTTTATAAGTTTGTTTGAGTTTTTTTTCTCTTAAATATATTAGAGGTAATTTTAGTGGCTTATTCACAGCGTTAGGGACATCATTTTTGTCTTGGAGGATGGCAAAACGATTTTGCGAGCGTGGCTCTTCAGCATTCTTTGATAATTTTGCGGCTGGTGTAATTTCGGCAGATTTTGGGCTTCTGCCTCTCTTCGATACTGTTATATAACGGTCCATTCCTACCTGTGTTTTTTGTTTTTCTTCAACAGCAACTATAGGAGCGGCCTTATTTGTAGGACTTAATGTGCCTTTGCAGCTGTTGACGTCTCTCCAATATTTGATAACGAGGACCGTGAAGAAGACGGTCCTTCAGTGATTTTTCTATTTAAATTAAATATGCTTTGGGCTAAGTTTGTGCCCTGTTCAACACATTTATTCAAGTTTGGTGCACTTGCACTTAAATTCAGATTTGTGCTTATTTTTGGTTTCACAGTTAAGTAGTTTTTATTAAATTCGGGATTTTTAATGTTCTCATTACTAACACTTGCCGAGCTCAACACGAAATAAGCATTTCGGCTCTGGGGCCCACTCGCACTGTTAGAATTGTTACTCATTCACTGTCTCACTGTATTTAATTTTCTAGTTTTCAAATAATTAAAAATAAATTATTACAATTTATTAATTTTTTATTGCACCTAGTCCAATTATTTGACTTTGTAAAGTTTTTCACCTATTACGAGTTATTTTTTTTCACTTTTTTGTTTAATTTAACTTTTTATACTTTTTCACCTATTACGATTTTTTCACCGAAAATTCAGCCGCACTAAAAGTAACACGTCCGAACAGTTCGGTGTATCAACAGACAATGTACAAAAACTTAAAAAGTGTTTAATTTATAAAATGTAAGTATACAATGTTTAAAAAGTGATTTATATAAATTTTTGTTGTACGGCCAATCAAGAGGTGATATGCAGCAACAAAGAGCATGGTTAAACAAATGTGTAATGGTAGAACAAAGGAGTTTTGAATTACTGTCACTACAAAAAGGAAAGCAGGCTATTTATTTATTTTTCCAGGTCAAAAAAAAAAAACGAATCAGAGCAATACGAAAAGCTGGCAAGTTTAATGTCAACAAAACAGCATATTGCTTGCGGCTACCGTAAACGATCCAAGGAGGAAGTTCAGGTATTTTCTTTTCAAGCCTTACCTCTGTGTTCTGAGTCACGTTGTTCTCCTCTTCCACCAATAAAGCCACTGCTATGGATTCCATTTCCCCTTCAAATACAAAAATTAAAAATACCACCTTTTTTATTTTCCTATTTTTATTATTTGTTGTGGCTTTTGTTTATTACAATAGTAACAAACTTGCTCATTTCTTTGTTTCTATTCCACATTTCGTAGTAACAAATTGGTTTTGTAAACATTGTTGTCTTCTTCTTGTTCTTTCGATTCAGTTTTTGTTTGGAATACCAATTTTCGATCGTAGCGTAACTGAATGCGGAGACGTAATCGAAAGTCAGAATAGGGGTGTTAAAAAAAAGGAAAAAGTATGAGTTTCGGGTAAGAAGTTTTCTTTTAATTATAAAATAATATAATAATATTTATAAAATATAGTCATTTAATGGCTTTTTGGTAAAATAAAAACATTTTTTTAAACATAAATGTGCAACTGTGAACAAAAAGTTTCAAAGTCACGTAAGTACATTGTAGCCACCTGAAAGTTAATCCTAAATTGCTTATGTAGTTGACAGCCTTTTCGTTAACTTTTGGAATTTGCTTATGCATATTATAGTTTGGCCTTTTGTGATTTCTTTAAATTAAAACGCACCAAAAATTACACATGTAGCATTACCCCAATATGTACTGTTAATTTTTCTTTTTTTTTTTATCAATTAATGCTTCGTTGAAAACAAAATCTGTGAAATAACATTTTATTGAAATTTTCATTTAAATTTTTTCATTCGAAGTTTTTAAAGTGATTTTAATTGTGTAAAATAGGAGAAAAAAAATAAATTAAATTACATTTATATAAAGCGGCATCAAAACTGGTATTACAATTTCGTGATACAGATTATTTTTTTCACCAATTATTTGGATACGATTTTATCAGATAAGGGATTTACATATGAAGTGGGAAGATTATTTCTCTATGGTGTTGAAGGAATGTATAAATTTTTTTTAGATACATACATTGTCGGAATTCCTTCTGTTATTGCACATTTTTCAAATATATTAAAAACAAATTTCCAAGATTTAGTTGTAATTTCTTAAGCCGGCAGTACATGGCATGTAAAAAGCCACATTCACATGTGGCTCTGACGTAATTTTGACGTCACCTGAAGCTGCATTGGCAACATGTCGTGTACTACCAATTTTTGTGACAATCACATGCAGTACACATTCACATGTGTGTGCATGCTGCTTTGTAGAAACATGCACACATGTGTTTTTTTTCGCATGCTGTGTACTTCCTTGTTACATTTGAATTTTGACATTTGAGCAATTTTTACATGCGCATGCAGCCGTCACAAATATGTAGCAGCAAGAATTTTTGACACAACATTTTTATTCGCATGTTAGCATTGGCGGCGTTGCCAATACATATATGTATATCAATAATAGAAATTATATGATAGGAAAAACTTTAGGCGGGATAGAACGTTCAATAATTTATTATAATACTAGTGACTTCGTTCAAGTGAAAATTACAGCAAGATTTAAAGATAAGGGTTTATCCAATAACTTTACACACATTTTATTTAGTTTTTTACATACATATATTTTACGTACATACATATATTTTTATTTTATGTTAAAATATTTCTATAAACAACATTATAGGATTTATTATTTTCTGACAACACATACTCTTGAGCAACTGACATACAGCTGTGCATGTGAAAAGCAAGGGGTATCTAAATATGATGGCCACTTTTAGCGTATGACCCTGAGATTTATTGATTGTAATTGCAAGGCAAAAGTAAAAGGGTAGAAAAAGCACCAGCTTTTGGTCAATTTGGTTTAAACGATATGCTATCTGTATACTAAATTTATCAAAGAAAAAAAAGTACCAAAATTAAATACCGCCAAATTCAATCCAGTGTATATATAAAGTGTATGTATACAACATTTAGCAAACAAAGAAAAAGTACGAAAAACACCAATTTTTACCCGTTTTTACCGCTTAAAAAGTACCCTATAAAAAAATAAAAAGTACGAAAGGTACCAATTTTTTCCTTTAAAAACTACCATATTTTTAATTTTTACCCGTTTTAACCCCTTAAAAAGTACCCAATACTTTAATTTGGGCCATATGCTAAAAATATAAAAAGTACCAAAAGTACCAACTTGTCAACAAAATTATATTTCATATTGACTTTTTTAATTATTTAAGCTTGAGGTCTTTATATTAATAAAATATTATATTTATTATTTTCGATATTTCGCTAACCTTTGGTTAGCATCTTCAGGAAATTAATTAACACATTTTATTAAAAATAACAAAAACGATAACAAATTTATGAAAAAATATTTTTCTTTTTTGTCATAAATTAAATTCAAAAAACTATTTGTCATAAAAATTTTTTAACCTAGTAATAATACCTATATATCTTACATACTTATAAATAAATACATTTCTAATTAAACTTATTTTTATTCTAACATACATATCGTGACCTAAGAACAAGAAAATCTTAATTTTTATGTAATTTAATTTGCAATTTTAACCTTCCTGTTCCAAGGTCACGATATGTATATTTATATTATTATATCTAAACTTCTATCTCTTAATAACTAAATTTCTATAATTATTAGCTATATGTTCTGTGTCTGCTTTAAAATTTATTCTCTGTGTAATTGGTGTATTAATTATTTGTAACATTTCTAATATATATCTGCGTTTGTAGTTAGTTTCAGTGTTTAAAACCGACGCTTCTTCAAAATTTGGATAGTGATTAAATTGATGACAATGATGACTTAATGCTGTCTTTTTTGAATTAATGTCCCTATATTTTTGATCAGATCTATGTCCTGCAATTCTAGTCTTTAATTTGTTCTTCGTAGTACCTATGTAAACCTGGTTGCATCTTTCATTATCATTTCCTTTACAAGGAATTTTGTATACAATGTTGGACATATCCCATTTACTAGTTTTATCCTTTGTCTTGCTAAATAAACTATTCAATGTATTATAAGCTTTGTATGTTATCTTATATTTATCATTGTTAAAGATTTTTGATTCTTTTATCCTTTCTGAAAAACTTGATATATACGATAATGATTTGTATATCATAGGTTCTATTGGTCTAATAATTCTATCATTCTGATTACTCCTATCTTTGTATTGCTTAATTAATCCATAACTCAAACTATTGGAAAATTGTTATCCCTTAATATATTTCTAATTTTAATTATGTTTTTTATTTGATAAACCTTGTCACTAATTGTTACTACCCTATTAATTAAATTTTTAGCAGTATTTATAATAATCCGTCTACTGTGTCCAGAATAATAATTTAAAATTCTGCCTGATGCTGTTGGTTTTTGATACCAATCTATTAATAAATTATTTCCATTTCTTATTATTAAAGTATCTAAGAAAGGTAATTTTGAGTTACTTTCCATTTCTAAAGTAAATTTAATATTACTATTAAACTCATTAAATGCGTCTAACAAGTTATTTACCCCACCTTCATTAATAATGCAGAAAAGGTCATCAACATATTTTATCATTATCTTAGGTTTAATATTCAGTTTTCCAATGGATGTGTCAAGTAACCTTTCCATTACAATATCCGCTACAATTGGAGAAGCAGGAGATCCCATTGGAAGTCCTTTCAGTTGTGTATATACTTTCCCATTACAAGATAAATATCTGTTGTCTTCTATACAAAATTTTAAAATTCTAAAAAACAATCCCTTGTCAATTTTCGTATATTGCTCTACTATGCTCCATTTTTCTTCTATTATTTCAAGTGCCAAATCTACTGGTACACTTGGAAATAGAGATACCACATCTAATGAAATTAATTTTTCATTTGTTTGTATACAATGATTACTTAACTTCTCTTTGAATTGCACTGAATCTTTAACATTATATATAGAATGTTCAGTCATTCTTTTTAAAATATTCGTCAAATATCTACACAATTCATAAGATGGTGAGTTGATAAAAGAACATATTGGTGTCAAAGGAAAATCGACCTTGTGAATTTTTGGTAAAACATAAAGTTTAGGAGAAGTAGCAATATTTGTTTTTAATTTATGTCTTTCGGATATGGATATAATTTTCTGCCTAAAAAGATCTTCTACCATTTCATTATTAGCTTTTTCCAATTTACTCATAGGATCCTTATTGATTACCTTATATTTTGTATCATCTTCTATAATATTATTAATTCTTATATCATAATCTCCCTTATACATAGCTACGGTTGTGTTACCCTTATCTGCCTTTAATATTAATATATTCCTATTTTTATTTAAAAAACTTTTTGTCTTATTAAATTTATCCAATATAAACTTATCCCTGTTATCTAATCTCATTTTGTTCAATTGATTGTCCAAAATAGTTGACAATTTATTTCTAGCTATTTCCTGATCTTCTTTCCCCTCTATTGTTTGAACTAAATCTTCTCCTTCTGTTATAATTTTTAGCTTAGGGATATTTTCCTTTTTAACTGGTAAAATATATTTTGGTCCTAATGATAACATCCACTTAACATCCCTTGGAAAATCCTCTTTAGTTTTATTTACAAAAAATTTATTATTTATTTTAATTCCTAATTCTTCATTCTTTAATTCCTTCAATTTATCATATTTTTTCTTATGAATTCTTCTTACCTTCTCATTTAAAGAAGTCTCAACTCTCTCTTCAAATTTTAGAAATTGTCTCATTTCCTCTTCTGTTAAACATCCTTGTAAATTTTTAATCACTATCTCCAAATCTCTTTGAAAAAGCTTCAGTAATTTGTGTTTTTGTTTAAGTGTTAATCTTAAAATCTTATTTTGTAATTCGTGTACATACTTATAACTAGTTTTTTGAATTCCCGGAAGTCTCCTCTCCATCTCATATATATTTGTTATGTTCTTTGTAGAATTTGATATAAATTTTGGCATAATCCCTGTATTTCTGCATCTTATTAAGAAAACTATTGATGATTTTGTTTTTATAATTCGGTCCCTTATAGCTTTGTATTTATTAATTAAACTTCTTGTTTGTTGATTCTTCTTAAATTTATTATACGTCATAATGAATTCTGAATCTCTTCGTGCTCTTGATTTTCAAATGGTATTTTATTCTTATTTGACCTTTATTTTTATAATGACTTTTTTAATTATTTAAGCTTGAGGTCTTTATATTAATAAAATATTATATTTATTATTTTCGATATTTCGCTAACCTTGGGTTAGCATCTTCAGGAAATTAATTAACAAATTTTATTAAAAATAACAAAAACGATAACAAATTTATGAAAAAATATTTTTCTTTTTTGTCATAAATTAAATTCAAAAAACTATTTGTCATAAAAATTTTTTAACTAGTAATAATACCTATATATCTTACATACTTAGAAATAAATACATTTCTAATTAAACTTATTTTTATTCTAACATACATATCGTGACCTAAAAACAAGAAAATCTTAATTTTTATGTAATTTAATTTGCAAATTTAACCTTCCTGTTCCAAGGTCACGATATGTATATTTATATTATTATATCTAAACTTCTATCTCTTAATAACTAAATTTCTATAATTATTAGCTATATGTTCTGTGTCTGCTTTAAAATTTATTCTCTGTGTAATTGGTGTATTAATTATTTGTAACATTTCTAATATATATCTGCGTTTGTAGTTAGTTTCAGTGTTTAAAACCGACGCTTCTTCAAAATTTGGATAGTGATTAAATTGATGACAATGATGACTTAATGCTGTCTTTTTTGAATTAATGTCCCTATATTTTTGATCAGATCTATGTCCTGCAATTCTAGTCTTTAATTTGTTCTTCGTAGTACCTATGTAAACCTGGTTGCATCTTTCATTATCATTTTCTTTACAAGGAATTTTGTATACAATGTTGGACATATCCCATTTACTAGTTTTATCCTTTGTCTTGCTAAATAAACTATTCAATGTATTATAAGCTTTGTATGTTATCTTATATTTATCATTGTTAAAGATTTTGGTTTCTTTTATCCTTTCTGAAAAATTTGATATATACGATAATGATTTGTATATCATAGGTTCTATTGGTCTAATAATTCTATCATTCTGATTACTCCTATCTTTGTATTGATTAATTAATCCATAACTCAAACTATTTGGAAAATTGTTATCCCTTAATATATTTCTAATTTTAATTATGTTTTTTATGTGATAAACCTTGTCACTAATTGTTAGTACCCTATTAATTAAATTTTTAGCAGTATTTATAATAATCCGTCTACTGTGTCCAGAATAATAATTTAAAATTCTGCCTGATGCTGTTGGTTTTTGATACCAATCTATTAATAAATTATTTCCATTTCTTATTATTAAAGTATCTAAGAAAGGTAATTTTGAGTTACTTTCCATTTCTAAAGTAAATTTAATATTACTATTAAACTCATTAAATGCGTCTAACAAGTTATTTACCCCACCTTCATTAATAATGCAAAGACAAAAAAAACTCTCCAGGAATTTTAAGGGTTGAGCCATAAACTAATTCCGCTGGCGACGCTTTAATATCGGGTTTGAAAGCAACTCGCAATCCAAGTAAAATTGATGGTAGATGATGTACCCATTTTGCTGGATTATGACACAAGATTGCAGCTTTTAACGTTCGATGCCATCTCTCAATAATACCATTCGATTGAGGATGGTAAGGAGTGGTACGTAAATGCGTTGCACCAATTGTGTTGATCAATTCTGCAAAAACTGACGATTCAAATTGCCGACCACGATCTGATGTTATTCGTGACGGAACGCCAAATCGAGAAATCCATTGAGACAAAAGGGCTTTAACGACGGTATCCGCTGACATGTCAGGGATAGGAATGGCTTCCGGCTATCGTGTAAAACGGTCTATAATCGTAAGACAGTATCGTTGTCCCTCGCATAATGGAAATGGACCAACGATGTCGATGTTAATATGCTCTAAGCGCTCCTTTGGAGGATAGTATTTGACGGGTGTAGATCGTGTGTGTCGTTGAGTTTTAGACCTTTGGCACTGCAAACAATTTCGAACAAAATTTGCGGCATCTTTTCGAATCCCGGGCCAACAAAATCTGCTGTAAGTAGTTTTGTGGTAGCATGAACGCCTGGATGCGACAAATTATGCGTTGTTGAAAGGATTTGTTGTCGAAAATCTTTCGGAATGTGGGGACGAACTCGCGTTGTCGCTGTGTCGCAAACCAATTGGTCATTGCATCCTGGGATAGAAAAATATTTTAGTTGCAGTGAATTTGTTTGCGTACCTGAGTTTTGGAGTAATTGTTGAAGCTCTTCATTATTTTGTTGTGCAGCTGCTATGCGAGAGTAGTCCACGATGGTGTTGATCGACTCGATACGAGAAAGCGCGGCGACTGTTGCGTTTTCTAAACCAGGCGTATGGCGAATATCGGTGGTGAATTGGCTGATGAAGTCAAGTTGACGTATTCTGCGTGGCGAAGCTTTTTCAAGTTTTTGCGGGAATGCGAAAATAAGCGGACGATGGTCGGTAACGATATAACAGGATCGCCCTTCAATCATATACCGAAAATGGCAAACAGCTTGGTATATTGCTGCTAGCTCTCTATCGTATGTAGAATATTTTCGTAAGGCTGCCCCAACAGCATTATCGGACGCATCGACGTAAATCGCTAAATCGGCTTCAGCAGCAGGATGTGCTAAAAGCGTTGCATTTGCTAGTTCGTTTTTACATCGCTCGAACGCAGCTTCTGTTGCTGTAGACCACACAAGCGGGGTGCGATCGTTTTTCTTATTGTCGACGATTAACTGCTGTAACTGCGTTTGATAGGATATTGCGTGTGGCAAGAGCTTCCTATAAAAGTTTATCATGGCGATAAATCTTTTAAGTTCCTGAGCCACCTTTGGTTTCGGAAAATCCTGGATAACAGCTACTTTTTCGGGTAAATGACGAATTCCTTCAGCGTTGACCAGATGACCAAGAAATTTGATTTCGGTTTTGCCAAATTCGCACTACTTTAGGTTGATGGCGAGATGATTTTCTCGAAGTCGACGAAAAACTTCGGCTAAATCTTGTCGATGCTGCTCTATTGAAGACGACGCAACACAGATGTCATCGATGTATGGGAAAACGAAATCCAGGCCTCGTAACACCTCATTGATGAGCCTTTGAAACGTTTGAGCGGCGTTGCATAGCCCGAACGTTATGAATTTAAATTCGTATAGGCCGAATGGGGTGCTAATGGCCGTTTTTGGAACATCATCGGGATGAATTGGCACCTGGTGGAAAGCTATCTGCAGGTCAATTTTTGAAAAAATTGTCTTACCTCGTAAATTCGTCGTGAAATCCGTTAAATATGGCAACGGGTAACGATCCGGCAAGGTCTGGGCATTCAGGGCACGATAGTCGCCGCATGGCCTCCAAGTACCGTCACTTTTTCTAACTAAGTGCAACGGACTGGACCAATTGCTGTTGGATGGCTGGTAAATACCGGCTTTCATGAGAAAATCGAACTCCAGTTTCGCAGCGGCTAGCTTTTCTGGCGAAAGACGTCGAGGGCGACAGAATGCCGGCTGACCAGTTGTCTCGATTCGGTGAGAGATCGTCGATTTTGTCGTTGAACCGTATGGAGAGAGTCGTGTGATGTCAGCAAAATTTTTTAAAATTTCGGCAAAAGGTTCAGTTGTATCGAACGTTTTGATGACAGCCGTACCCGAAAATCTTGACGTTAGTTGGGATATCAGACCAGTGATGTTGTCGATTAGTCGGTTGCGTCGTAAATCGATAAGCAAATCGTAAAATTTTATGAAGTCGGAGCCAATTATTGGTGACGTCACGTCTGCTACTACAAATGACCAGAGAAAATCACGGCGCAGGCCAAGGTCAAGTTTTATGCGTTTTTCTCCTATTACCTTAATAGGGGAACCATTTGCGGCGTAAAGCAAGTTGGCGGTTGGACGGACGTCAAAAGACTTCGTAGTCAGTGGCAAGACGGAAACATCGGCGCCGCTGTCTACTAAAAAATATTTATTGCTATACTTATCTTTTACTTGCAGGCGAAATATTTGGCATCGAGTGAGGGACTCTTCGCTGGAATCCTTCACCTGCCCCTCGAGTCACTGGTTCGACCATGAAGCACCAGAGGTAACTGCCTGGACGTGTCGCTTTTTATGGCGACAGGAGTTGCGACATTTGTTAGCACTACGACCGTATTTCTTATGATACCAGTATTCGTCACCTGTTGCGTTGTTGGAGTAGGCAGGGCGAGATTGCGACCTTTTGCGTATTGTCGTTGGTCTGCGTGAATGTGACCGTGAGCGAGTTGTAAGCTGGTCGAATTTTTCTTTTAATTCGACTACGGCAGCTCTCAGCTCGTTTAATTCATTCGACGACTTCGCTTCCACATGATTTACCTGGTTGAGTGCGACTGCGTCTATGATGGAGTCGGCAATTTTCGTGAACTCGTTTGGAGTACCGGACGAAGCTGCCACGACAGGCTGGGCAAACTCTGGCAACCTTTTATTCCACAAACCTTTTAATGCCGCATCCCCAAGAGTGTTGCCGGCGACACGTTTCATCTCGAAATATAATTCGGAAGGTTTTTTATCACCGAAAGGGAGATCGGACAAAAGGTGATTCAGGCGACGCTGTTCGTTGTCAGCAAAATGGTCGATAATTTTTGCTTTAACATTAGCGTATCTGTCGGTTTGTGGAAGCGTTGCTATTATCTCGGCCAATTGAGAGATCACATTCGCGTCTAACGCTGCAAGTACAGTGGCCGTTTTTTGCTTGTCTGCCACGATGCCAGATACCGTGAACCAAAAATCCATTGTGGTAAACCACGCTTCGATATTGGTATTGGACATTTGGGGCACAGGTAATCTGGCATACACCACCGAAATATTTCCAGTAGGTGGAGCGGGATTGCCACTATTCGTTCCGTCTGGTGTTAAAATGGCCGTTGATGTGCCACTTTCCTCCATTTTGTTATTTTACCAAAAAAAAATTAAGATGGCAGCAAGTGACGCCTGTTGATTGCCGAGCAAAATAGCGGAATACCGGGCGAAAATTTCGATTTTGTAAAAAAAATTAAATACTTAGCTCGTAGGGAATCAGCAATCTGGAATATGTGCTCCACTGGACACCAGTTTAGGATGAGTGTCCCGCAGGTCACCCGTTGAGGCTGTGTTCTCTGCGTCGGGTTTACCTGTTTGAGATATTTACTTCTCGGAGTCACCAGTTTGAGATGTGTTCTTTGCGGGGTCACCAGTTTTGGATGTTTTGTTCCCAAATTAAACAAAATTTTATTTGTTTTATTTTAATTATAATTTATTTAATTTTAAATTGAAATTGAAATAGGTACTGCGTGATTAAGATCAGTGATGCCAAATGCATAATGCAGTACTACACTTTATTTTTTTTTTTACTTGGACCAGCACTCAGGGGATGACCCCTACTTATGCAATGCATTGTGTTGGAACTAGGAAAATAGGTTATGGGAGGGAGGATAGAGGGAGTAGTGTTTGTGAACATTTGACTTGAATTTTCCTATATTGAAATTGGCAGGGAGTACCTCTGCTGGTAGTTTGTTCCACATACGGACAGTACGGCTAAAGAACGAATTTTACGTACCTAATGATTGCTGGTACTGGTACACGACATCATTGCGTATGTACATGGCAATGCCCCGGTGGAAATTAAAAAGCGATAGAAATTGATAACCAGGTATATGAAAATCCTGTGGATCAGCATTTTCAGATACCTGGGTTTCACATAAGGCAAAAACATCCGGCCGACGAAGACAAACGTGAGCATACACAGAGAAAAAATTCGCTCTTAACCCTCGTATGTTACAGAAGTTGATTCGGAAACAACCTGTCATTACAATTATTACAAAAACTGAAGTAAAATGTCTATTATTTTATGATACAAAGAATTATGAAATTAATTGTCGTTAAAGAGGCTGCCTAGTAACCAGTGTTATACCTTCATCGCCAAGCAGTCAACAACAATTAACACAATGCCATCAATATCACAAAAAATTAAATTCTAGGAGGGTGGGGAAAAATACAACGACACTCCCAATCGAGGCCATAAAAGCCCTGATCTGGTCATTGTAGTTAAAAAAAGGCCCGTAGTGCCAACACTATTAATGCAGTGTTGGTTCTCTCAGAGGAGTTTGTTGTTGTGCTTTGATTGTTTGATTATTTATGTACTCTTGTGTTTTGTTTTTCGTTTAATTATTGTTGTTGATGATGATGGTTCGCTCGGAGAAATTTGTGTTGTTATTTTTGTCTTATTGTTTATGTATTTTTGTGGTTTGTTTCTTGTTAAATTATTGTTGTTGGTTTATAGGTATTAAGCTTGTGTTGTGATTTTAGTTATTTTTATTGTTGTATTTATTTTGTGCACTTGTTGAATTTGTTTTTTTTTGTGGTTTGTTTTCGGTTAAGTTATTGTTGTTGGTTTATATTGGACTTTTTTCACAATTTTAATTTCGTTTATTTTTGAATTTATTTTATTATTGTAGGTAAAATTTATTTTTATTCCTGGACATTCGCACATAAGACAATTAAAACATATTAAAACATATTCTCAGAAAAAGACGGAACACGACATTTCGGACAAACTAGAAAAAAACGCGTGTGTACTAAACAAACGACAGAACACTACTTTTAAAACTTCTTTAGGGAATTTTTTCCCTGGTGCTATAGGCATCGGTAATTTTCTGATAAAAATTTGATAACAAAATTTTTTGAACAGTGGCAGCACTGATATTTAAAACAGCTGTATGCAATTTATTTCGGGTTTGATTTATTTTGTATTCACCCCTATTCTGAGTTTCGATTACATCTCCGCATTCAGTTACGCAACGATCGAAAATTAGTATTCCAAACAAAAACTGAATCGAAAGAACAAGAAGAGGACAACAATGTTTACAAAACCAATTTGTTACTATGAAATGTGGAATAGAAACAAAGAAATGAGCAAGTTTTAATAAACAAACAATAAAAATAGGAAAATAAAAAAAATTGTGCGATTAATAAGGAGAAATAATAAAAATAAAATAATACAAAAGACTTGTGAATTAATAATAATAAAAAGATAATCAATTTTGTTTGCAAAATATTTAAGTGCTAAGAATCCTGTCAAGCCGGAGGTGGTATTTTTAATTTTTGTATTTGAAGAAGAAATGGAATCCATATCAGTGGCTTTATTGGTGGAAAAGGAGAACAACGTGACTCAGAATACACAGGTAAGGCTTGAAAAGCTTGAAAATAAAATACCTGAATTTCCTCCTTGGATCGTTTATGGTAGCCGCAAGCAATATGCTGTTTTGTTGACATTAAACTTGCCAGCTTTTCGTATTGCTCTGATTCGTTTTTTTTTTTACCTGGAAAAATAAATAAATAGGCTGCTTTCCTTTTTGTAGTGACAGTAATTCAAAACTCCTTCGTTCTACGATTACACATTTGTTTAACCATTTTCTTTGTTGCTGCATATCACCTCTTGATTGGCCGTACAACAAAATTTTATATAAATCACTTTTTAAACATTTTATACTTACATTTTTATTTATTTGTAATTGTTGTAGAAAATAGGGGATTTCCCTTATTTTATTTGTAAATAGAATGATGCAATGAATGGTTGTATTTGCAACACACACACGGATCATCACTATTGCAAGTTTAAATGTATGTGTGGCTTGGCTACCGTTTACTTGTATGTTTTACTTTTATCTTACTTCTTGTTGAATCGTTGAAAGTGACAGGTCGTAGTGCGCGTTTAAGATTGAAGTAAATAGAATAAAATAAAATAATTAACGGTATAAACTGTGTTTTTAATAAAAGATTAAAACATAAGAGGGCATAAACTAATAGGTTATGGGCCCAGTGTACGTTCTAACTTGTGCTTAATAATTAAACAATAATAATGGACAAAACAAAAAGAAATATAAAACCATTTGATGGTGAGAAATATTTTATCTGGAAATTTCGTTTGAGGTCCCTTTTAAATGAAATGGATGTGTTGACTGTTATTGATGGTGACATACCCAGCCCAGATACAGAAGAGTGGAAGAAGATGGATAGAATTGCAAAAAGTATAATTATTGAGTATTTAAATGACTCGTTTCTTGGTTTTAGTAATGAAATCAGTGCAAAACAAATATTCGCAAATTTAGATGCAATTTATGAAAGAAAAAGTTTGGCATCACAATTATCAATTCGAAAACAGTTACTGAGTTTAAAACTGAAGGGAGAGTGCCCACTTTTAAATCATTTTAATATATTTGATGATCTGATTACTGAATTGCAAGCTGCAGGAGCAAAAATTGATGAAATGGACAAGGTGTCTCACTTGTTGTTATCCTTGCCATCAAGTTATGATGGAGTAATAACGGCTATTGAAACATTGTCGGAAGACAATTTGACATTAGCATTTGTTAAGAATCGGTTAATGGATCACGAAACAAAATTAAAAAGTGATAATAAGGATACTAGTTATAAAGTTTTGCATGCCAAGAACGAAAGTACTCAAAACGAGTATAAAAACAAATTTAATTATTTTAAAAATAAGATCAAGTACAAATCAAACAAGCCATACAAATCCAATAAGCCATTGGGGCCAAGAGTCAAATGCCATTACTGCGGCAAAATTGGACACATTAAAAAGAATTGTTTTTCTTATAAGAAAAATACAGAGAACAAGAACCAGGAAAAAGATAAACAGGCGCAAATGGCAACAACCCAATTGAATGAGGGATTTGCATTCATGACCAGACGTGATCAACTTCTTAAAGATAAAAATAGCGCTTCTTTTCTACTAGACTCAGGTGCTTCGGATCATATTATAAACGATAAAACTCTCTTCGCAGACTTTGTAAAGTTGGAGCCACCTATCAAAATAGCAATAGCAAAATATGGTGAATATATCTATGCAAACAAAAAAGACATAGTGAGACTCCGCAACAACTTAATGCATCAAGTCACTCTGGAGGATGTTCTGTTTTGCCCAGAAGTACCAGAAAATTTACTGTCGGTAAAAAGGATGCAAGATGCTGGGATGACAGTTGAATTTCATCCAGGAGGTGTACGAGTCAGAAAGAATAATCGAGAAGTTTTAAATGGTAAATATGAACAAAATATTCCAGTTGTTGAATTTATTGCAGTTCCTAAGCAGGCATATTTTTCAAAGAAAAATAGGGCTGATGAGTATCGTTTATGGCATGAGAGGCTAGGGCACATTAGTATAGGTAAATTTGTAGAATTAAAGAGAAAGGACATGTTTGACGACACAAGTCTTCTTGAGAATATAGAACCGAATAATGATTTATGCGAAGCATGTATATATGGAAAGCAGGCCAGACTTCGTTTTGAAAATTTTAAGAATAAAGAGTTTATAAAAAGGCCTAATTTGTTATTCATTCGGATGTCTGTGGTCCTATAACACCTACTACTGTAAACGGTAAAAATTATTATGTAATTTTTGTTGATCAATACACTCATTATTGTGTAACTTATTTAATCGTAAATAAGTCTGATGTCTTCTCGACTTTTAAAGATTTTGTTGCTAAAAGTGAAGCACATTTTAATTCAAAAATTGTCAATTTGTATATAGATAATGGTAGGGAATATTTGTCCAAATGATATGCGTGCATATTGTGTAGAAAAAGGTATTACTTATCATCTTACTGTCCCACATACACCACAATTAAATGGTGTATCTGAAAGGATGATTAGAACAATTACAGAAAAGGCCTGTGCTATGATTAATGGGGCAAAATTACAGAAAATGTTCTGGGGTGACGCTGTTTTGTGTTGTGTTGTGTTAAAGGAGCATATGAAAACACCATATGAAATGTGGCATAATAGAAAGCCAAATCTTAAATATTTGAAAGTTTTCGGTTCTACGGTATATGTCCATGATAAGACTAGAAAAAGGAAGTTTGACCAAAAATCATGGAAAGGTATACTCGTTGGATACGAACCGAACGGTCTTAAGATATGGGACATTGGAGCTAGAAAATTCCAAGTAGCCAGAGATGTAATTGTAGATGAGACAAATATGATAAATTCTAGAGCTGTAGTGAAAAATGAATTGAACCAATTGAATATCCCGAATGAGAGTAGGGAGGATTCTCTGAATGATAGTAAGAGATATGGTCAATCTGTAATCGTACGGAATTAACTAAAATCGATTTGTCAATTGGTAATAGTATAAAGGAATCTGATAAAGGTATATCAGATGAACAGCCTAGTAACTATTTGTTGATTGAGAAAGATGCAGATAAAGTTTCTACTGATAACACTGAATCAGATAAGAATGAATCTTGTAATGACCTTAAAGACCCTAACGTGGAAATCCGAAGAAGCGAAAGAATGAAGAATATACCACATGTATCATATAGGGACTTAATAGATAATTGAATGCACACACTATATTTAACAATATTCCAAACTCATTTGATGAAATCAAGAACAGACACGACAGAGTAAATTGGGAGGAGGCGATAAAAGAGGAATTGGATTCGCATTTTTATAATGACACATGGTCTCTTGTACAGAAGCCTGACAATAAAAATATAGTTGATTGTAAGTGGGTGTTTACTATTAAGCATGATGAACATGGAAATCCAGTAAAGTATAAGGCTAGACTTGTGGCTCGAGGTTTTACTCAGGAATATTTGGTGGACTACGATGAAACTTTTGCTCCAGTAGCGAGAGTTTCTAGCTTTAGGATTTTAATGTCACTTTCAAATCAATATAATTTAAAGGTTCATCATATGGATGTAAAAACTGCCTTTTTAAATTGCGTCTTGAAGGAGGAAATTTATATGTCTATTCCTCAGGGATTATCTGGCAAGAATGGCATGGTTTGCAAATTGAATAAAGCCATATATGGACTCAAGCAGGCAGCTAGATGTTGGTTTGAGGTATTTGAAAAGGCTCTGAGAAAAATTGGATTTACTGATTCTACTGTGGATCGCTGTATTTACATATATTCTTGACAATGGTAACGTTAAAAAGAATATATACGTACTGCTATATGTAGATGATTTGGTAATTTCTACAGCAGATATGGGAACGATGAACAATTTTAAGGCCTATTTAAAAGAAAAATTTAGAATGACGGATTTATTAGAAATTCGTTACTTCATTGGAATCAGGATAGATAGAGAAAGTACTCAACTTCATCTAAGTCAGGGAGCTTATATTGAGAATGAGATCTAGAAAGGATGAAAGTAGACCAGTATCTTCCCCACTTCCAGTCAAACTTAATTATGAAGCCCTAAATTCAGATGAAAAGTGTGATGCGCCATGTCGTAGTTTAATTGGGTGTTTAATGTACATTATGTTATGTACACGACCTGACATAAGCACCGCTGTTAGTATCCTGAGTCGATATAGAAATAAGGGTAATGAAGAGTTATGGCAATGTTTAAAGTGAGTTTTACGATACCTTAAGGGAACCATGGGTTTTAGACTGACATTTATTGCTAATCCAGAATATAATGATTTAGTGGTTGGGTATGTTGATTCTGACTGGGGTGGAAGTGAGGGTGACAGAAGAAGCACTACTAGGTATTTAATAAAGATGTTTGATTTGTAATAAAAAAAATCACTTATTTGTGGTTCTTTATTAATTAATTTTAATTCTTAAATCTATTTTAAATCTAACTTAAATATTGTTCTTATTGTCTATGGGAAAATGCTGAGCAAGCAGAACTCATGCCAGCCAGCAAGGTGCATTGCTGTAGACGACACCTAACACCACAGACATAATTATTTGGTATTTTGAAAACAATCATGTAGAGCATATACAGCCAAACATGAGTGCTTACAACAGAGGTCGGCAAAGCGTAAAATGAGGTTGTGTGTGTGTGAGCAAACTACCCAGCAAACATAAACATAATTATATAAATTATACAAAACAACTTAGATAGGAAACATACACTCACAATATATTTTCCGTAACATATAAGAAATTAACAACGAGATTGCTATATAAATGGAACTTCTAATACTTCAAAAGCTGATTACATGCATGTTACCAAATGCATTATCAATCATAAAATATTTTTCGTAATTCATCATTAATTTAAAATGTTTGTTGGGAAGTATTTCTGAAAAAAATATAAAAGCATCCGCCGCATGTGCACACATTGCTGTCGCAATGACGACTGAATGAAAGAGATTAAGCGTATGTGTGAAGTACTCTCTGCACTATTGTGCTATAGGATGCCGACCTCTTGCTTACAAGTACCTACCACTCAAATCGTGAGAAAGTGTTTACACTGCAATAATGTAAATTAAAGCAGTGGGCGTGTGTTTATGATAAGTGTCGTATAGCTTACGGATGGTAAGGACACATTTGGGACGCTATCATGATCGTACAGAAGGTATGGTCATGGTGACAATAAAAACACGCTACACCTCCCTTTCCAATAAAAGAATGATCAATCACATTTTTTAAGTTGATCATTCTTTTGGTGGTCTCTTTTGTTTTTTTTCTTATGTATATAAATTATATATTAAATATATTTTTATAAATTAATTTTATCATCTTTAAAAAAAATATTCATTTCTATTGTTAATTATAATATTAGTTATGTCGGCATAGCCTAATTATTTTCATATATATTTTTATTTTCCTAAATTCTATATATATTTCCTAAAATAATCCGATAGCCTAATGCTAAATTTGATATCCTATCATAATTTTACAATAAACCCTTTTACATGCTATATGGTTTAAGTCTATTTTTATGAACTATTTGTTCATTATTATTTTTCTTATCTACTATTGTTACGTTATTTCTTATATCTATTTTCGTTATTATATAGGGTCCCTTATATTGTGGCTCTAACTTATGTCCTATCTCATTTTTAAGTAAGACTAAATCTCCTATTTTAAAATTATAATCTAATATTTTCTTGTCATAGTCTAGTTTTTGTAGAAGTTTACTTCTATCTAATAATTGATTAGCTCTTTTTAATGCTACTTCTAATCTAAATTTTGCTTCCTTAGTATAGTTGTCTATGTTATATAATGGCGTGATTCTGTCTACCTCAGTAAATTGTTTGAAACTATTAGGCAGTTTTGAAAAAACTAATTCATAAGGACAATAATTATGTACAGTTGATGGCGTTGTATTAAAACAATACGTGAAGTATTTTAGCCATTCGTCCCAATCGCTTTTGTCAACTGATATGTATGAACATATATATTCGTTGAAAGTTCTATGACTTCTTTCAATTGTACCTAAAGTTTGATGATGGTAAGCTGTTGAAGTTAGTTTTTCAATTTTGAGGAGATTACATAACTCTGTTAGTATACAATTTTTATATTCCGTACCCATGTCCGAAATGAACGTCTTCATTGGACCATAGGTAAGTATAAAATGTTTGAAGATAGCCTTAGCTATTGTTTTAGCGCTTTTGTTTTGGATTGGTATGGTAACTAAGTATTTAGTTAAGTCACATATTATTGTGATTGCATATTCATGTCCGTAAATTGATTTTGGGAAAGGACCTATTGTATCCACATATACCGTGTCAAATGGTCTGATTGGTGTTTCTGTAATGGTCATTGGAATTTTTAAATGCTTTGTTGTTTTAGTCGTTTGGCATTTATGACATGATTTTACATAATTAGATATATCTTTTGACATATTTTTCCAATAATAATATATTCGTATCTTTTGTGTAGTTCTATATATTCCACAATGTCCTCCTTCTATTGGATCATCGTGATATTTCTGCAGTATATCAAGAATTGCCTTGGCATTCTTATTATTGATTTGGGTCACCTGTTTTAGTAGCGCTACTTTAATTTTCTTTAATACCTTATTGCCCGTTATTTTAAAATCATTAAAAGAGATAAATTCAAAAATTTTCTCACTAGGTGCCACTTGCAAATTATAAATATTATGTTCACCGGCCACTTTTTCGAGCCTAGGGAAAAATTGTCCTAAGTCAAGATTCCCGTTAGTAAACAAATCATTTATTTGTATATATGTTACTATAGATTTTCCTCGTTTGATGTAGCATCTTCCAGGGGAAATCATTAGTTTATAGTATTTCCTGACGTCAGTGTTATTTAAAGGTTCATATATACTGGTGTAGTATCTAAAGTCAATGTAGCATCTTGCATATCTTACATTTTTAATGTAACAAACATCTGGCATCACGGTGTATGCAGTTGTCAGACATATAAAAAGCACATTGTCACTTTTTACTTCACTTTTTTCAGCCATCTTATAAAGTGCAGCTTAAACTATTGTAGTTGTTAAATTTTAAAAAGAAAATAGAATTAAATACATTTTTGAATTATTAAATCGTGCCTTTTATTTCAACACCAAACTTCGAAATACAGCAGTTGGCGACGAGTGTGAAGCAGAAATAAATCAAATATATACATACATATATACAAACAAGTGCAACAAGCAAATTGAAATAAAATGGATGCAATCCAATTTGCCGAATTTCTTAATGTGCAAAAGGCAATGGTTAATCAATTGATGCAATTGAGTGCTGGGTCTTCGGCGTCGAGTGCAACACAAGCAAACAACATTAACACATCGATGGTGCCAAACTTCGACATTTTTGATTCTGCTAAGGAAACTTATAGAAACTACATTGATCGTTTTACAAATTATGTAAAAATGAAAAATGTCGATGGTAATAAAGAATATTGTAAAAAGTTGCTTCTAAATTCAATGGGGGCAAAAAACTACAACTTGCTGACAGCATTGTCGGCACCCAAAACTCCAACAGAGCTGAACTACGCCGAGTTGCTAAAGGTTTTGGAAACCCATTTGGCCCCGAAGAAAAACGTCTTAGTGGCACAACATAAATTTTTACAAAAATACCAAAGCGACACACAATCCATAGCAGAATATGTAGCTTCATTACGTATGGAAATAAATGAGTGCGAATTTATTTCACCGTGTGATTGCAAGGTGTCATTGGCCGATATATTTTTAAGGGCGCAATTCATTAGGGGAATCCACGACAACAACATTCGAGAACAACTTTTGCAGTCCAGTACGTCAAAATTTGACGAAATTTTGTCTAAAGCGTTGGCACTGGAAGCTGCTCGAATGGACGCCCGGGAATTAGCGACGTCTTCAAAAAACAACATCCAGGAAATAAATAAAATTTCAAGTAATAAAAAAACATCAAAACAATTCAATAAGGGTCAACAAAAAAATTCTGAACGGAAGTCAACAAAAATAAATTATGAAAAATTGGGCATTGCAGGCCTATGTCTCCGTTGTGGTAAGAACAATCATTTTGCCACCGATTGTAAAACAAAAAAGTCAAATTTAAATTGCAATTTGTGCAATAAAAAGGGTCATGTAGCAAAAGTTTGCATCACCTCTCTTTTGGCGGATGGTCCTAATGCCGGTCTTAAAAATCAACCCCATACACGGGAAAAATTTACAAATCAGGTTCAGCATGACGATTCGAATTACGGAATCTACAGAGTAGTTGATGTGTTTCATAGTGATTATTCCCAGTCTAATTCTGAACGCTATTATGCAAAAATACTCATTGAAGGGAAAATTATAAAATTCGAGGTAGATTCTGGGTCTGGTTACTCCTTGTTGCCTAGAAGTCAATTCAATGAATTAAATTTGTCGAACAAATTAACTTCAACAAACATCGTGTTCCGTTCATACACTCAAAATAAATTTGTGCCCGATGGCAAAGTGCGAGTCAACGTTAAATTCAACGAAACTTCAATTACGGACGATATATATGTCGTAGATCGTACTTCAAAAGTACGATCTACACTTAAACGTCTCAAAATGTACATTTTTTGAAAATAAAATCGAATTTTTGGGTCATATAATTCAGTTCAACAAGATTCAAAAATGTCCTTCAAAAATAAAGGATAGGCAAAATTTCAGTTTATGGGGGACACCCCTGGGAAAAAAAAAAAAAAAAATGCCACGCCCCCTTAAATGACCCCAGGAGTGCGAAAATCATAATGAATAAGGGGGCTCACGCCCCCTATGGGCGTGGCAGTCGAAAAACGACCCGGCGCACCTACGTAGACAATATGGGTATCAAATGAAAGCTAATGTCTTCACGATTCCAAAAATAGCCGTATCGTCCAATTCACGACCCCAGTCGTGAATGTCAAAGGCAGTAACGCAATCCATATTTAGTGATGTTCTCGTGTCAAGAGTCAAATCATAAATGAGGATAAGTACAAAATTAAGAAACGAGGAAAACTCTTGAAAGCTTCTGATTGATTAATGAAAATTTGTTATACTGGCTTCGCTTAGTAAAGTTTTTCTGCGTGACCGGCCTACGGCCGGGCTTAGGGGTTTTTAACTCCAGTATGTCTTAATTCTAGACGGCGGGGATCTCGAGTAAAAAGAAATAAACAAAAAAAGTCCTTCCCCCATTTTATAAAAATTAACATATCTTCCTCAAATTCTGGACGATCTGGCAACTACGGGTATTTTTGGAATCGTGAAGACATTTCCTTTCATTTGATACCAATATTGCCTAAGTAGGTGGCATGGGTCGTTTTTCACCCCCGCCCCTATTTAACAAAAATGGCCGTATCGGCTGCAAAAACCGCCCGATCTGGCAACTATGGCTATTTTTGGAATCGTGAAGACATTAGCTTTCATTTGATACCCATATTGTCTACGTAGGTGGGCCGGGTCGTTTTTCGACTGCCACGCCCATAGGGGGCGTGAGCCCCCTTTTTCATTATGATTTTCGTACTCCTGGGAACATTCTGAAGGGGATGGCATATTTAGATTTTTTCTCTAGGGGTGTCCCCCATAAACTGAAATTCAGCCAAAGGATATTTTGGAGATGCCACAGCCTGAGTGCGTGGATGATGTTCGTCGTTTCCTGGGGATGGTAACATATTATGCAAGGTTTATACCAAACTCATCAACAATTACAACGCCGTTACGCCGGCTATTACAAAAAAAATCAATTTTTAAATGGACAACCGCTTGCCAAAAATCATTTAACATGCTGAAAAATGAAATCGCTAGTGATCGTGTGCTCATGCCATTTAATCCCGAGCTGCCGGTTCAGCTTGCGTGTGATGCTAGTCCTACAGGCATAGTAGGAGTTCTTTCACATCTCATCAATGGCGAGGAGTGACCTATTGCTTTTGCATCCAGGTCTTTAACTCCAGCCGAACAAAACTATTCACAGCTGGATCGCGAAGCTTTGGCAATATTCTATGCCGTTCAACATTTCCATCAATACGTTTTTGGCCGATTTTTCAGGCTGGTAACTGATAATCAGCCATTATCACGCATTTTTCATCAAGACGCAAAAATACCTCAAATGACATCATCACGCCTTCAACGTTACGCTGCGTTTTTGACAGGATATAACTATGAAGTAGTGACGAAGCGAAGTGAAGAAAACGCTAATGCCGATTGCCTTTCGAGAGCGCCTATAAATACAGATATGAATACACAAAATTTTATCGATCGTGAAGTTCAATTTATTTGCTGCTCAACTATAAATCAAATCAATTCAACTAAATTAAACTTCAATTAAATTCGGCAAGAAACAGAAAAAGATCCTGAGCTTGTTAAAATTTTAAAAGAATTACGATGTTCCAATAAGGCGGACTCAGAGTATACCATTGATTGCGACATATTGTTCAAAGGTAAAAGGGTAATTGTTCCAGCTACGTTACAACAGTCGGTATTAGATGAATTACACCATACCCATATTGTCATAACCAAAATGAAACAGTTGGCGAGACGATATGTGTATTGGGGTTCCATTGATAAGGACATTGAGAAATATGTGCGTTCCTGTTCTGCGTGTGCATCGGTAAAGAAAAGTCCTCCTAAGGCAGTGCTTCATCCATGGGAGGAACCAGAACATAATTGGCAGAGGATACATATCGACTATGCTGGTCCATACCAGGGTCATCATTTTCTTGTTGTCGTCGATTCAAAGTCGAAATGGGCTGAAGTGGGAGTAACTTCATCTGTACCAACCTCCTCGTTAACCATAGACATTTTACAAAATATCTTCGTCATGGTTTCGGACAACGCCACCATTTTTAAAAGTGAAGAATTTACAACATTTTGCAACGATTCAGGTATATTCCAGAAATTTATAGCTCCAGGTCATCCAGCTACAAATGGATTGGCTGAAAGAAACGTCCAGACGCTTAAACAACGGTTAGCATCCATGATTAATGATAAATCACCAATTGCCAAGAAAATAAGAGAAATTTTATTCAAATACAGAGCAACACCCCTTCGTAACGGTAAGACCCCGTCAGAACAATACCTGGGAAGACAAATCAGAATAAAATTAGATGCGTTAAGACCATCAAGTTGTGGTAACAATTCGGTACCTCAGGGTAAAGTTAGAAAGTTATGTGAGGGAGACCGAGTCCAAGCCCGATATTATGCTTCAAATAAATCATCGTGGAAACTGGGTATCATACTCAAAAAACTTGGTCATCTTCATTATATCGTTAAACTTGACGATGGGTTTATATTCAAACGTCATATAGACCAGCTTCGTTCGACCAATGTTGGGAGTAACGATTCATCAGACGATCACCAGCCAAGTATGAGTACGCCAGATAAGGATCATGAAGTTGATCAAGAAATGTATTATCACCCAATGGTATTACCAAGCAGTTCATCAAATTTGCCGGTTATCGACAGATTGCCTATCAGTTCGGTAACTCCAACAAGACCGCAAGAGTCTACTGAGGGCGAAGAACAACCAACTTCGAGCCAGACTACCGGGGCTGAAAGTGAAGACAGCCGGCCAGTACGAAGAAATCGTAAACCACCTCAGTACTTAAAAGATTACGTTAGAGACTGATTGCAGTATTCAAGTAATGCAAAATTATAAGTTCCAAAATAAGTGAGGGAGAATTGTAGTATCTAAAGTCAATGTAGCATCTTGCATATCTTACATTTTTAATGTAACAAACATCTGGCATCACGGTGTATGCAGTTGTCAGACATATAAAAAGCACATTGTCACTTTTTACTTCACTTTTTTCAGCCATCTTATAAAGTGCAGCTTAAACTATTGTAGTTGTTAAATTTTAAAAAGAAAATAGAATTAAATACATTTTTGAATTATTAAATCGTGCCTTTTATTTCAACACCAAACTTCGAAATACAGCAACTGGGCTTATTATTTTTATTTTCATCAATTTTCTGCTGTTGAACTACTGTATTATTATCATTATCTGCATGTTTATTGGTCATAGATCTGGTTGTGACTTTTAGTATAGAATTATTCATTTCTTTTAAGTCGTTAATGATTATCCTTGATAACGCGTCCGCAACGTAATTATCTTTTCCCCTAAGATATTCAATAGTAAAGTCATATTCTTCTAGGTCGAGTGTCATTCTTATTAGTTTGGAACTAGGATTCTTCATAGAAAATAAATAAGATAATGGTTTATGATCAGATCGTATTAAGAAATGTTTTCCATAAATATATGGTCTAAAATGCGTTATGGCCCAATGTATGGCAGTTAGTTCTTGTTCAATGGTTGACTTATTGCTCTCGCCCTTTGTAAATATTTTGGATGCGTATGCTATTGGTAGATGTTTTCCCTCATGTTCTTGAGTTAGTACGGCTCCACAAGCATGTTTGCTTGCATCCGTTGTTATACAAAATTCCTTTGTGAAATCTGGATATTGAAGCAATGTTGGACTCATTAAGGTATTTAAATGCTGAATCACAATCTTTAGTCCATTCGAACTGCATACCGTTTTTGGACAATCTTGTAAGATGTCTAGAATACTCTGAAAAATTTTTTATAAATCTGCGATAGTAATTACAAAATGCTACAAATCTTCTTGCACCATCTGCATATTTTGGTTGTGGGTAATTTTCGATTACGGAATATTTACTATCATCAGGCAGTATTCCTTTATCAGTGCATTTATGTCCTAGGTATGTTACTTCCCTCATGAAAAATGAACATTTTTCAGGATGCAACTTAAGATTGCGTTTTCGACATAATTCAAAAACATTTTTCAATTAGAAAGCATGTGTTTTTTTCGAACATCCCAAAACAACCAAGTCATCCATGTAGAGAAATGCTTGGTCTGGTCGCAAACCAATAAAAGCAAGTGTCATCATTCTTTGAAAAGAATTGGGCGCTATTTTTAAACCATATGGCAATCTAGTGAACCTATAAGCTACATTTGTTGTTGAAAATGAGGTTAGATCTCTGGAGTTTTTCTCTAGTCCAATTTGGTGAAAACCGGACATTAGATCCAGACATGAAAAATACTTGGCTCTGCCGAGTTGGTCTAAAATGTCATCTATTCTAGGTAATGGAAATTTGTCTGCTATCAATTTCTTATTTAGTTGTCTATAATCCACTACGAGTCTCCATCTTTTTGTTTCTGACCCTGGAAGTGATTTCTTTGGTACCAACAGAATTGGACTGTTGTACTCAGAATTTGATGGTTCAACTATTTTGTCGTCTATTAATTTTTTGATATGTCCATCTATCTCCTCTTTATGTGTATGTGGTATACGGTAGTTCTTAATGTACACCGGTTGTTTATCCTTTACTCTCAACTTTTGTTCATAGAAATTATTAATTGTAATAGTTTCTGATTCTAAACCGAAAATATCGCTGTATGACTCGCATAGTTCTGTTAATGTATTTTTAAACTGTTCTGGAAAATTTTTCTGTAAGATTTTTAGTATTTCTGATTTTCCATGAGTGTTTTTGGTAGTATTTTTTTCGACTATTTTATAGTCAGAAAGATTTTAGGTTTTTATTTTATTTTTATTAACTGTTGTGATAGTGTTATTTGTATTTAGTATACGAATGTATGCTTTCTTAGATTTAACCAATGTGTTTGCTATAAAAACACCTTGTTCAAGTTCTTGATTTGGTATCAATATTTCATTTTCGCAATTAATAAAATTAATTTCACGTATTATTTCTGATCTTGGAGGCAATACAAGGTTATTGTTGTTAGCAATTGGTATTTCTATAGGTTATGGTATATTGAATGGTCGTAGGACTAGGTTGTCGTAATCCTGATTAAAGTCCAATACACAATTATATTTCTTAATAAAATCCATACCAATGATTCCATCGCTTGGTATTGGGAAATCATTGTCCACTACTTGAAAATTGTGTGGTATCAGATAATTTTTAAATTTTAAATCAAAAAATATACTACCTATAGATTTAATTTCACCTTGTCCTATTCCACTTAATGTTGTGATTTTATTAGTATTTATTTTCTTTAGATCAAAATATTTGGATTTTATGAGTGAAACGTCGGCGCCTGTGTCAACTAGTAGTGTTATTGTTGTGTTATTGTTATCTATATTAATATGGATGAAATAACAAAAGTTGAGGTTGAGGTTATACACTTTCCTATTTACTGTTCCAATCTTAGGGGATGGTCGGAGTTTTCCGAACCATTTTCTTGATACATCGAACTGTTCGGACGTGTTACTTTTAGTGCGGCTGAATTTTCGGTGAAAAAATCGTAATAGGTGAAAAAGTATAAAAAGTTAAATTAAACAAAAAAGTAAAAAAAAATAACTCGTAATAGAAAATTAAATACAGTGAAACAGTGAATGAGTAACAATTCTAACAGTGCGAGTGGGCCTCAGAGCCGAAATGCTTATTTCGTGTTGTGCTCGGCAAGTGAATTTAATAAAAACTACTTAACTGTGAAACCAAAAATAAGCACAAATCTGAATTTAAGTGCAAGTGCACCAAACTTGAATAAATGTGCTGAACAGGGCACAAACTTAGCCCAAAGCATATTTAATTTAAATAGAAAAATCACTGAAGGACCGTCTTCTTCACGGTCCTCGTTATCAAATATTGGAGAGAAGTCAACAGCTGCAAAAGGCACATTAAGTCCTACAAATAAGGCCGCTCCTATAGTTGCTGTTGAAGAAAAATAAAAAACACAGGTAGGAATGGACCGTTATATAACAGTATCGAAGAGAAGCAGAAGCCCAAAATCTGCCGAAATTACACCAGCCGCAAAATTATCAAAGAATGCTGAAGAGCCACGCTCGCAAAATCATTTTGCCATCCTCCAAGACAAAAATGATGTCCCTAACGCTGTGAATAAGCCAGTAAAACCACCTTCAATATATTTAAGAGAAAAAAACTCAAACGAACTTATAAAAATATTAGTTTCATTAATTGGTGAAAATTCTTTTTATGTGACTCCAATTAAGCGTGGCAATATTAATGAAACAAAGATTCAGGTTAATAATGAAAACGACTATCGGAGAATAGCTTCGGAATTTGAAAAACGCAAAAAGAATTTTTACACGTATCAACTTAAAAGCGCAAAAGGTCTACAAGTCGTAATTAAGGGAATTGATTCTTTTGTTGATCCTGAGGAGATCAAGAGCAGTTTGGCCGACAAAGGCTTTAAAATCAAGGCCGTATCAAATATAAGAAACAGAGATAGGATCCCTCAACCATTATTTAGAGTGGAGTTAGAACCTGGTGATGTTAAGCTGAAGAAAAATGAAACACATCCTATATATGACTTGAAATTCATAATGCACCGAAGAGTTACAGTGGAAGAACCTCATAAGCGATCTGGCCCAGTACAGTGTTCGAACTGCCAAGAATATAGTCACACTAAATCTTATTGTAAGTTGCCTACTGTTTGTGTTGTTTGTGGGGATCTTCATGACACCTCAATGTGCGATAAACCTAAGGATGATTCCAGGGTAAAAAGATGCAGCAATTGCGGTGGAAACCACACTGCCAACTACAGGGGTTGCCCTGTTTTCGAGGTCGTTAAACGCTCCTTGATCAACAAACCCACTTCTACCCCTACTCAGACGACAAAAGTACCTATTACAATTATTCCCCCCGTAGCACAAGCATCCACTAGCCAATTCTCATATGCCAACGTGCTAAGATCTAACCAACCAACAGTGCAAAATGAATCACCAATAAATGATACAAACAGCCACAATTTTAGCCGTCTTGAAGGTATAATGGAGAATCTGGTGCAATCCATGAACCATTTCATGACAAGCATGACAAGTATGATGCAGGAGATGCAAAAAATTCAGTCCACGCTACTGCAGGCCATACTTAATAGACCATGAACTGTCTCAAAATATGTTTCTGGAACGCAAACGGCATACGCCAACACAAAAATGAACTTGAATATTTTCTTTTTAATAAGAAAATTGATGTAATGCTGATTTCCGAGACTCATATGACGTCGAGAAGCATTTTTAAAATAAGTGGTTATACATTCTACGACACCAAGGACCCCAGAGATAGATCATGTGGTGGCTCGGCAATATTGGTCAAATCACGAATCAAACACCATTCATTGGGTGGTCTTTCAGAGTGTTATCTTCAAGCAACAAACATCTGTATTGAGAACTTTTGTCAAAACCTCGTGGCTTCACTGGATCTTTCTTCAGATCACTCACCCACTGTAATCACCATCAGAAGTCCTCAGCAAATCGTAACTGATGCCTTACTTCTTGTCAAACGTCTGAATTGGTTAAAATACAAAAAATACATCAGCACTCACTGCACAGAGAAACTCCCGTTAAAAACTGCTGAAGACATCGATGCCTGTATAAAAAGTCTTAATGAACATGTCGAGAAAGCCGCAGAACATGCTTCTTCCACTTACCGCCCGAATAGGTACAACAGAGTTTTTTCTGCAGATGTTGAGCAACTATTGTCTGAAAAAAGGAGAGTCCGAAGAGAGTGGCAACAACACAGATCGCCCCAACTTAAAACTAGGTTGAGAGAATGTACCAAAAATCTTAGGATCTTGCTAGAAGCGCAAAAAGCAGAGTCTCTCAAACAACATCTGGAAGGTCTAGACGCAACTTCCCAGTCAAATTATTCATTATGGCGTGCAGTCCGAAATCTAAGAAAACCCGTAATCGCAAAACCTCCACTGCGTACTTTGAACGGATCTTGGGCACGAAATAACGAAGAAAAAGGCAACCTTTTCGTAAGTCATTTAAAAAATGTATTCACTCCCAATATGGATACTGACATTAGCCAACTACCGCCTGTTGTTGCCAAACCACCTATACAAATAAGATTTCAATATCTGGAGGTTGTTGAGACTATTGATAATTTAAATGTTAAAAAAGCACCTGGGTTTGATAAAATCAGCAATAAAATGATTTTTGAGCTGCCTCGCATTGCAAAAAGATTAATCCTCTTTCTTTTTAATGCCATCTTAAGGCTTGAGTACTACCCTCCGGTTTGGAAAATTGCATTAGTAAAGATGATTCCTAAGCCGGGAAAAGATCCTTGCAAAGTTGAGTCGTATAGGCCAATAAGTCTATTACCAATTGCTTATAACCAAGCTGACTCCGATTTTGAATGAAAACAACTGCATTCCCAATCACCAGTTTGGCTTCAGACGTCAACACAGTACAATAGAACAAACACATAGATTGGTACAAGTCATAAGAAAAACCTTTGAGGAAAAGAGATACTGTTCGGCACTCTTTATTAACGTCTCTCAAGCTTTCGACAAAGTATGGCATGAAGGCCTGATATCTAAATTAAAGCAGAACTTGCCGGTGAATCTTCAACACCTACTATGAAAATACTTAATCGACCGTCAGTTTATGATTAAAGAAGGTGATTATTTAAGCCGTCCTCAACCTATAGGTGCTGGCGTCCCTCAAGGTAGTCTCTTAGGACCAATTCTATACTTGCTGTACACAGCAGACATGCCAACAAACAATGAAATTCACACGTCAAGATTTGCTGATGATACGGCATTTTTCAGTACTCACAAAGATCCAAAAGATGCCTCGATTCAATTACAGCACCACGTAACGCAAGTGGAGAAATGGGCAAGACAATTTTTTTTTTTTTTTTTTTTTTTTTTTTTGCATTTAATTATTTATTGAATCTTCAAAATGAAATGACAATAAGTATTCAAATCTTAATACTAAAAAGAAAATAATAAGCCCAGCCAGTGCTAGACAAAAATTTTTATGATACTAAAAAAATTTCACATCAACTGATCCAGTCATCTATTTTGCGCTTGAGTTAAAGCAAGGGTATCCCTCCTTCTCAACCGATTGTGGCCACTAAAGTTAAGGATGTCTCGTGCAAGGGGGTTTGGATGGTGTTCAAGTTTGCTGACATACTTTGACGCATATTTTGTAAATTCGACTTTTACTAATGGCACGCCTAGATCTTTGTGGATTCGAGAATTTTTAACATACCATGGTGCTGCAGTAATTATACGTAGAATTTTATTTTGACCCCTTTGAATTTTTTCAATGTTGGATGCTGAGGCAGTACCCCATAATTGAATTCCATAGCACCAGATTGGCTTTAGTATTGCATTGTACAACAAAAGTTTGCAATCCAATTTCAATGTAGAGTTTCTGCCGATTAGCCAATTAAGTTGCACTGCTTTTAATCTCATTTGTGTAAGTTTCGCTTCAATATGAGACTTCCAAGTTAAACGGCGGTCGAGGTGAATGCCGAGGTATTTGACTTCATTGTGTTGCGGGATAATTTGATTATTTATTCTGATGAACGAGCAGGTATCTTTTCGCAATGTGAAAGTTATATGAATACATTTCTGTTCGTTAACCCTGATTTTCCAAAGCTCTAGCCAATTCTCTAGTTTATAAACATAATTCTGCAAATTCTGTGATGCAACTTGGTGGTCCTGATGGACGCTGATAAAGGCTGTATCGTCTGCAAAAGTTGACGTATGGATTTTAGGGTCTGACGGCATGTCGGAGGCATATATCAAATATAAAGTAGGACCCAGTATGCTACCCTGTGGCACACCTGATTCAATTGGCTGAGCGGTACTTAAAAAATCACCTTCTTTGATTTTAAATTTGCGACCGTATAAATAACTTTCCATGAGTTTATGGGTGTTAGCAGGCAGAGTTAATTTTATTTTGTGCATTAAACCGTCATGCCAAACTTTGTCGAACGCTTGCGACACATCAATGAAAAGGGCGGAGCAGTATTTTTTGTCTTCAAACGACCCTCTTATCACATTTACCAATCTGTGTGTTTGCTCGATGGTGCTGTGTTTAGCTCTGAAGCCGAATTGATGATTAGGAATACATTCAGTGTCATTCAGAATTGGAGTCAATTTAGTCATTAACAATTTTTCAAACAGTTTTGAAATTGTCGGCAGTAGACTAATTGGCCTATATGACTCCACTTTGGTATGGTCCTTCCCTGGCTTAGGAATCATAGTGATCATAGACACCTTCCAATCTGCAGGATAGTATTCTAGGCGTAAAATAGCGTTGAAGATAAAGAGGATAATTCTTCTTGCTACACGAGGTAACTCCACAAGCATTTTATTGCTGATTTTATCCATACCTGGAGCCTTTCTAAGGTTCAGAGTACCAATAGCGTTTTGGACATCACGAAAGTTTAGTCTTAGAGGTACAGGAGGCCTTATAACAAGTGGTGGCAAATCAGATTCGTTATTATTTGAGTTGTTTATAGTAAACACATTTCTCAAATGGTTAACAAATAAAGTCCCCTTCTCGGAATCATTTCTAGCCCAGTCACCAGTCGGATTTCGCAAAGGAGGTTTTCCTCTTACTGGTCTTTTTAAACCTCTTGCCGCCCTCCATAACGAGTAGTCAGATTGTGGGGTACTATCAAGACCTTCCAAGTAAGATCTAAGTGAGGCCGTTCTTTGGGTTTCTAAGAAATGTCTTAGTATATCTCTGCATTCCCGTAGCCTAGCTTTCAGTTCAGGAGACCTGTGAATTTGCCACTCTCTTCTCATTCTTCTTTTTTCTGATAGGAGATGTTCGAGTTCAGAGAAATAAGTTCTGTTTGTCCTATTTCTACATTCAACGTGATAAGTGGAAGCGTGATGCACAGCTCGTCGAAGGTCCTCGGTAAAGTTGCCAATCGACTCATCAATATCGTCGGTAGTTCTCAACACAACATTTTCCGTGCAATGAGAACTTAAATACTTTTTGTATTTTATCCAACTTACTCGGGTCTTAGTCATGTTCATAAATGGAGAACCACACACTTGAGGGAAATGCATTGAAATGATAGTAGGAGAGTGATCTGAGGACAAGTCCAGTGAAGGATCCACTTGCATCCATTCTACAGGGATATTTTTCATTACCCCAAAGTCAATAACATCGGGAATCTTCCGTCGGTCCGTCGGCCAATAGGTGGGATGTCCACTTGAGAGTACATCTAAGCCCATTTTAGCAATGGTGTTGAAGAGTACGCGACCCTTTGGGGTTACCAGACGTGAACCCCAAAATGTGTGTTTGGCGTTAAAGTCACCAGCAACTAAAAATCTAGCTCCAAGGGATTTAAAGAAGTTATGGTATTGGTGTTCTTTTATTGAAAATCGAGGCGGAGAATAAATCGATGATAAAACAAATTTGTATTGACAGAATTCAATGCAAATGTTTGTTGCTTGGAGGTAATCCTCACTTATGTTATTCATTAGATAATGCTTTATTCTGTTCTTTATAAGAATTGCCGAACCTCCACAAGCTCTACCGCGGGGGTCTTTAGTATCGTAGAACTCGTAGCCATTAATTTTGAAGTACCCTGTCGACGTCAAGTGAGTTTCAGCAATCATCATAACATCAATCTGCTTATCCATCAGGAAGTATTCCAGTTCATTTTTATGTTGGCGGAGGCCGTTCGCGTTCCAGAAACAAATTTTTAAATAAATCATTTCTTTAAAATTTTAGCCGTCTTGAAGGTATAATGGAGAATCTGGTGCAATCCATGAACCATTTCATGACAAGCATGACAAGTATGATGCAGGAGATGCAAAAAATTCAGTCCACGCTACTGCAGGCCATACTTAATAGACCATGAACTGTCTCAAAATATGTTTCTGGAACGCAAACGGCATACGCCAACACAAAAATGAACTTGAATATTTTCTTTTTAATAAGAAAATTGATGTAATGCTGATTTCCGAGACTCATATGACGTCGAGAAGCATTTTTAAAATAAGTGGTTATACATTCTACGACACCAAGGACCCCAGAGATAGATCATGTGGTGGCTCGGCAATATTGGTCAAATCACGAATCAAACACCATTCATTGGGTGGTCTTTCAGAGTGTTATCTTCAAGCAACAAACATCTGTATTGAGAACTTTTGTCAAAACCTCGTGGCTTCACTGGATCTTTCTTCAGATCACTCACCCACTGTAATCACCATCAGAAGTCCTCAGCAAATCGTAACTGATGCCTTACTTCTTGTCAAACGTCTGAATTGGTTAAAATACAAAAAATACATCAGCACTCACTGCACAGAGAAACTCCCGTTAAAAACTGCTGAAGACATCGATGCCTGTATAAAAAGTCTTAATGAACATGTCGAGAAAGCCGCAGAACATGCTTCTTCCACTTACCGCCCGAATAGGTACAACAGAGTTTTTTCTGCAGATGTTGAGCAACTATTGTCTGAAAAAAGGAGAGTCCGAAGAGAGTGGCAACAACACAGATCGCCCCAACTTAAAACTAGGTTGAGAGAATGTACCAAAAATCTTAGGATCTTGCTAGAAGCGCAAAAAGCAGAGTCTCTCAAACAACATCTGGAAGGTCTAGACGCAACTTCCCAGTCAAATTATTCATTATGGCGTGCAGTCCGAAATCTAAGAAAACCCGTAATCGCAAAACCTCCACTGCGTACTTTGAACGGATCTTGGGCACGAAATAACGAAGAAAAAGGCAACCTTTTCGTAAGTCATTTAAAAAATGTATTCACTCCCAATATGGATACTGACATTAGCCAACTACCGCCTGTTGTTGCCAAACCACCTATACAAATAAGATTTCAATATCTGGAGGTTGTTGAGACTATTGATAATTTAAATGTTAAAAAAGCACCTGGGTTTGATAAAATCAGCAATAAAATGATTTTTGAGCTGCCTCGCATTGCAAAAAGATTAATCCTCTTTCTTTTTAATGCCATCTTAAGGCTTGAGTACTACCCTCCGGTTTGGAAAATTGCATTAGTAAAGATGATTCCTAAGCCGGGAAAAGATCCTTGCAAAGTTGAGTCGTATAGGCCAATAAGTCTATTACCAATTGCTTATAACCAAGCTGACTCCGATTTTGAATGAAAACAACTGCATTCCCAATCACCAGTTTGGCTTCAGACGTCAACACAGTACAATAGAACAAACACATAGATTGGTACAAGTCATAAGAAAAACCTTTGAGGAAAAGAGATACTGTTCGGCACTCTTTATTAACGTCTCTCAAGCTTTCGACAAAGTATGGCATGAAGGCCTGATATCTAAATTAAAGCAGAACTTGCCGGTGAATCTTCAACACCTACTATGAAAATACTTAATCGACCGTCAGTTTATGATTAAAGAAGGTGATTATTTAAGCCGTCCTCAACCTATAGGTGCTGGCGTCCCTCAAGGTAGTCTCTTAGGACCAATTCTATACTTGCTGTACACAGCAGACATGCCAACAAACAATGAAATTCACACGTCAAGATTTGCTGATGATACGGCATTTTTCAGTACTCACAAAGATCCAAAAGATGCCTCGATTCAATTACAGCACCACGTAACGCAAGTGGAGAAATGGGCAAGACAATTTTTTTTTTTTTTTTTTTTTTTTTTTTGCATTTAATTATTTATTGAATCTTCAAAATGAAATGACAATAAGTATTCAAATCTTAATACTAAAAAGAAAATAATAAGCCCAGCCAGTGCTAGACAAAAATTTTTATGATACTAAAAAAATTTCACATCAACTGATCCAGTCATCTATTTTGCGCTTGAGTTAAAGCAAGGGTATCCCTCCTTCTCAACCGATTGTGGCCACTAAAGTTAAGGATGTCTCGTGCAAGGGGGTTTGGATGGTGTTCAAGTTTGCTGACATACTTTGACGCATATTTTGTAAATTCGACTTTTACTAATGGCACGCCTAGATCTTTGTGGATTCGAGAATTTTTAACATACCATGGTGCTGCAGTAATTATACGTAGAATTTTATTTTGACCCCTTTGAATTTTTTCAATGTTGGATGCTGAGGCAGTACCCCATAATTGAATTCCATAGCACCAGATTGGCTTTAGTATTGCATTGTACAACAAAAGTTTGCAATCCAATTTCAATGTAGAGTTTCTGCCGATTAGCCAATTAAGTTGCACTGCTTTTAATCTCATTTGTGTAAGTTTCGCTTCAATATGAGACTTCCAAGTTAAACGGCGGTCGAGGTGAATGCCGAGGTATTTGACTTCATTGTGTTGCGGGATAATTTGATTATTTATTCTGATGAACGAGCAGGTATCTTTTCGCAATGTGAAAGTTATATGAATACATTTCTGTTCGTTAACCCTGATTTTCCAAAGCTCTAGCCAATTCTCTAGTTTATAAACATAATTCTGCAAATTCTGTGATGCAACTTGGTGGTCCTGATGGACGCTGATAAAGGCTGTATCGTCTGCAAAAGTTGACGTATGGATTTTAGGGTCTGACGGCATGTCGGAGGCATATATCAAATATAAAGTAGGACCCAGTATGCTACCCTGTGGCACACCTGATTCAATTGGCTGAGCGGTACTTAAAAAATCACCTTCTTTGATTTTAAATTTGCGACCGTATAAATAACTTTCCATGAGTTTATGGGTGTTAGCAGGCAGAGTTAATTTTATTTTGTGCATTAAACCGTCATGGCAAACTTTGTCGAACGCTTGCGACACATCAATGAAAAGGGCGGAGCAGTATTTTTTGTCTTCAAACGACCCTCTTATCACATTTACCAATCTGTGTGTTTGCTCGATGGTGCTGTGTTTAGCTCTGAAGCCGAATTGATGATTAGGAATACATTCAGTGTCATTCAGAATTGGAGTCAATTTAGTCATTAACAATTTTTCAAACAGTTTTGAAATTGTCGGCAGTAGACTAATTGGCCTATATGACTCCACTTTGGTATGGTCCTTCCCTGGCTTAGGAATCATAGTGATCATAGACACCTTCCAATCTGCAGGATAGTATTCTAGGCGTAAAATAGCGTTGAAGATAAAGAGGATAATTCTTCTTGCTACACGAGGTAACTCCACAAGCATTTTATTGCTGATTTTATCCATACCTGGAGCCTTTCTAAGGTTCAGAGTACCAATAGCGTTTTGGACATCACGAAAGTTTAGTCTTAGAGGTACAGGAGGCCTTATAACAAGTGGTGGCAAATCAGATTCGTTATTATTTGAGTTGTTTATAGTAAACACATTTCTCAAATGGTTAACAAATAAAGTCCCCTTCTCGGAATCATTTCTAGCCCAGTCACCAGTCGGATTTCGCAAAGGAGGTTTTCCTCTTACTGGTCTTTTTAAACCTCTTGCCGCCCTCCATAACGAGTAGTCAGATTGTGGGGTACTATCAAGACCTTCCAAGTAAGATCTAAGTGAGGCCGTTCTTTGGGTTTCTAAGAAATGTCTTAGTATATCTCTGCATTCCCGTAGCCTAGCTTTCAGTTCAGGAGACCTGTGAATTTGCCACTCTCTTCTCATTCTTCTTTTTTCTGATAGGAGATGTTCGAGTTCAGAGAAATAAGTTCTGTTTGTCCTATTTCTACATTCAACGTGATAAGTGGAAGCGTGATGCACAGCTCGTCGAAGGTCCTCGGTAAAGTTGCCAATCGACTCATCAATATCGTCGGTAGTTCTCAACACAACATTTTCCGTGCAATGAGAACTTAAATACTTTTTGTATTTTATCCAACTTACTCGGGTCTTAGTCATGTTCATAAATGGAGAACCACACACTTGAGGGAAATGCATTGAAATGATAGTAGGAGAGTGATCTGAGGACAAGTCCAGTGAAGGATCCACTTGCATCCATTCTACAGGGATATTTTTCATTACCCCAAAGTCAATAACATCGGGAATCTTCCGTCGGTCCGTCGGCCAATAGGTGGGATGTCCACTTGAGAGTACATCTAAGCCCATTTTAGCAATGGTGTTGAAGAGTACGCGACCCTTTGGGGTTACCAGACGTGAACCCCAAAATGTGTGTTTGGCGTTAAAGTCACCAGCAACTAAAAATCTAGCTCCAAGGGATTTAAAGAAGTTATGGTATTGGTGTTCTTTTATTGAAAATCGAGGCGGAGAATAAATCGATGATAAAACAAATTTGTATTGACAGAATTCAATGCAAATGTTTGTTGCTTGGAGGTAATCCTCACTTATGTTATTCATTAGATAATGCTTTATTCTGTTCTTTATAAGAATTGCCGAACCTCCACAAGCTCTACCGCGGGGGTCTTTAGTATCGTAGAACTCGTAGCCATTAATTTTGAAGTACCCTGTCGACGTCAAGTGAGTTTCAGCAATCATCATAACATCAATCTGCTTATCCATCAGGAAGTATTCCAGTTCATTTTTATGTTGGCGGAGGCCGTTCGCGTTCCAGAAACAAATTTTTAAATAAATCATTTCTTTAAAATGGCTTGCAAGATAGTGGATTGCATTTTCAGCATTTCCTGCATCATGGATGTCATGGTGGTCGTGAAAGTGTTCATAGTTTGGACAAGTGTCTGCAATGTTGTCTCTAGATTGTTGATATGCGGCTCAGAATATTGGGGTTTAGGTTCCTGCTCCAGACCTGGCATATTACATTTAACGACGTTTGCGTAAGAAACTTGTCTAGAACTTGGCGCGTTTACATGACTAGTGGACCGTAATACTTGAGGGAAATTGTCACTCGATGCTAAATTTGGCTGTTGAGGGCGATTAGGCAATACTGACGTCTTGTTGGTTCTTATGCCTTTCAAATGAGTGTAAATTGGACAACCTCTATAATTTGCGGTATGATTACCTCCGCAGTTACTGCATTTTTTGATTTTTGAGTCAGTTCTCGACTTATCGCATTGAGCAGTTGCATGTAGCTCCCCACACGCAACACAAACTGTCGGCAATTTACAATACGCCTTCGTGTGACCAAATTCTTGACAGTTGAGACACTGGACGGGTCCCTGACGCTTATGTGGTTCTTCCACGGTGATTCTACGATGCAGAAGGTACATCAGATTGTAGATGGGATGGGACTCATTTTTCTTTAAGACAACATCTCCAGGTTCCAATTCTACCCTGAACATGGGCTGAGGGATCTTTTCACGGTTTCTAATATTCACTACGCTCTTGATTTTGAACCCTTTGTCCATTAAACCGGTTTTTATCTCCGCGGGATCAACACATGGGTCTATACCCTTTAGAACGACTTGGAGTCCTTTTGCGCTTTTGAGCTGGTAGGTATAGAAATCCCTAGTCTCCCTTTCCAGCTGGTTGGACAATTTTCGAAAATCATCTTCCCTATTCACTTGAATCTTTGTCTCGCAGATATTTCCATGTTTCATTGAGGTTACGCTAAACATGTTTTCACCTATTACAGCAACAATTCCTTGTACCAATTTACTGGAAGTCGGCTCTCTCAGATAAATTGGTGGGGGCTTAAACGTCTTCTTCGGAAGTTCTGGCTCATCCGTCTGGAGGAGAGCAAATCTATTTTGATCATTACTCACGGTCTTAGGAGCTTTTGCATTTGATGACACTTGAGCAGACTTCGGGCTCCTCTGTCGCTTGAGAACGGTTATGTACTTATCCATACCTACTTGTTTTTTGGGTTTGACTGCACTATTTGATGAAGATGATGTTTTTACATCTGTTGAAATCACAATATTGGGCGAACAGGAACGACGCCGTTCCACGGCTCTTGCAGTGAGAAAATTCTCCAAAGATTTTTTTATGGATTCTTCCTCAGAGATGCATCTAGTTTTTCTAGTCGAGCTAAGCTCTTTCTCAGAATTACATCTGAGAGGAACACTCATACAGTTTTTATGTGATGTTTAATGTTTATTTTTTTTTTTTATATATTTTAACCGTAGATTTTTTTTAACCTATTACGAGTTATTTTTTCACTTTTTGTGTTATTTCAACCTATTACACTTTTTCACCTATTACGATTTTTTCACCGAAAATTCAGCCGCACTAAAAGTAACACGTCCGAACAGTTCGATGAGACGAGACTGAATGAATGGGCAAGACAATGGGGAATAAAAATAAATGAACAGAAATGCACCCACGTAACATTTACTCTACGTAGGGAATCATGTCCCCCTATTCGTATTAATGACCATATAGTGCCTCAAAACTCACACGTGAAATATCTTGGTATTCATCTGGACCGTCGCCTCACATGGAAACCACATATAGATGCTAAGCTGACTCAAATGAAACTGAAAGCAGCCCAAATTCATTGGCTCATCGGCAGAAACTCCGTCCTTCGGCTCGATTGTAAGCTTCTACTCTACAACTCAATCTTAAAGCCAATTTGGTGCTATGGTATCCAGTTATGGGGCACTGCCTCCAACTCCAATATTGAGAAAATTCAACGCCGTCAAAACAAAATTCTACGAATGATAACTACCGCTCCTTGGTATACTAAAAACAACAACATACACAACGATCTTGATGTTCCACTTGTCAAATTGGAAATAACTAAACACGTGGCCCATTATTTGGGTAAGCTGGAAACTCATCCAAATCCCCTCGCTCAAGACATCTTACAACATCCCGGTCATAGCCGTTTGAGAAGGAGGGACACCACCGCTCTCAGATGAATAAATACAAGTTGCTCATTATATCCTATCGAATTTGAAAACTAGATTTTGTCTAGCATTGGCTGGACTCATCTTAATTAACTTTAGTTTTAGGATTTGAATACCTATTGTTAGTTCATTTAAAATGAAGATACAATAAAAAAGTATATGCAAAAAAAAAAAATTTCATTTGATTCTGTTGCTCGTATGTAGCGTCTATTCCCACGATTATTGTCAGATCTTTGTCTGTTTCTATTATTGTAATCGTTATTTCTGTTGTTATTAAAATTGTTATTGTTGTTGTTTCGTGGGTAATTGTTTCTTCCACGAAATCTTCTGTTATTCCCACGATAATAATTTGGTTTTTGCCCGATATATAGTACGGCGTTCTGTTGCCCTGTTGATTCAGTGCAACTATTTACAAATTTAGTGACGGCTTCGTTCATGTCACGAAACTGGCCTGCTTCCATGATAATTTTGACCTTATCAATGTTGCAGTTTTTGGTAAGTGCTTTTACAGCTGCTTGTGTGGAATATTTGTTTGCTAAATCATTTGATAGTCCGTCAGATATATATGCGTTTGTTAGTGATTTTGTAAGGGATTCGATCTCGGTACAAAAAGCATTTGCTGTCTTATTGCTTTGTTTTGTATTCATAATTTTTGCTGATAAAACTTCAACAGATTCACCCTTAATAGTTTTCTTTAATTTATTAACAATTTCTAATATTGTAGATTCATTGTCTATTAAATTTCTAGCATTTCCTTTTAATTTGGTTTTAATTAAAGTTATTGCTATGGCTTCATGTTGACCTTTTATTGAATCTACGAGTTGCAATGAGTCAATAAATGATTGCAGATTTTCGGCTTTTCCGTCAAAGTCGGTTATAAGTTTGGAAGCCGTGTTGAGGAATTCTACTATTGTTTGGGACATTGTTTCTTCTTTTGTTTTTACCTGTGGAAAATATTTTTCGATCTCTATTCTTTCATGGAGACTATTTGGAATTTTTATATGGAATTCATTTCTATTTGTTATGTTAAGTAATTTGTTTCTTATGTCCTGGTAGAAGGCTTCTGCGGCTGTTTTATGGTTTACTGTAAGTCTATTGTAGTTAACGTTTAAAAGTACTCTAACTTCCTCTAAACAAGTTAAAAGAATTTTCGTATGTTTGTGAACAGTGTCGTCCTTTATTGGTCTGTCTATGTTAAGACACTTGTATGATTTTTCAAATTCTGCTTTGATGTTTCTACAACGTTCAAGAATATCTTTCCAGTCTATCAGTTTTAAACCTTATCAAGTTCATTTGCTCTACTAGCATATTTTTTCTTAAGTGAATGTTTACGTAGAATATAAATTTTTAATAAAAGATTTACTGCCGCTATTATTATTAGAATTAGTCTAAGTGTCCATAATGAATTAAGTTCATTTGTATGATCAATTATTTCTACGTTATTAACCACGTTGGCATTTGGGTTTTCAATTTTAGATTGTGGCTTGCCCGTTATGAGAGGAAAAAAAATGTTCCTATTGTTTATTCTTTTCTACTGTTCAATTTAAAGGATCACAAAATTATCCTTTTTTTCTTTATTTTTTTCTTTCTTTTTCTATCTTTAACGACCCCATCTTTTTATCATGAACATCGTTTCCTGCTCTATCATTTCGCTACTTTCTATATCTTCCATAGTTGGAGCTCTATCAATTCCCATCTCTTTCCATAGCCATGTTAGCCATATTAAAAATTCTTCCTTACCCTTTTTTCCCTTTCTTTATCTGCAGTTGTGTAGTACCTTCTAGGCATATTGAGAAAAGAGGAAAAAGAAAATTTGTCTGTGTCGTTTATTTATTTATGTAATGCTAGAGGGACTCGTAAGTATCATAGCATTTATAATCTTAAATCTATGCAACACTAGAGGGACTCGTAAGTATCGTAGTATTACAGTTTTACTATAAAAGTATTAGTTTAGAAATAGCCATTGAATCCAGCTTGTGGAATTAATATTTTATGAAAATTTCCGAGTACAGTTTAGTCACGTGAGAAATTAAAACTTAACTTTAATGCAAATTGATCACGCAAAAAAAAATTCAAAAAAAAACCCGCACAATCAATTTTTACTAACAATATTTTTTTAATTCAATGATAATATATTTGAATCAAATCTGACGAAAACGTTTATGTTGCTTGATTTGATGTTGTTGTTAGTGTTGATTCTGTTGGAGTTGTTGTAGTCATTGTTGTTTCTGTTGCTTTTGTTGTGTTTAAGTTACTTTTGTGGATCATTTTCTTGAACACGTTCTATCAATGTTGTAAAACTTCATGTTTGTTGATTTGTTTGTTGTAGTATCGGGCCTTGGCCGCCTCGATATCTTTCTCCAGGTAACTCGGCGTGTTACCTAACTTTTTATAAGTTTATTTTTGTTCGTATTGTCTGTTATTTATTGCTTTTTATTTTTTTTGTTCTAGATTTCAAGTCTTTTAAATATATACATTTTTTTTTGTATAATTCACAACTAAATTCACTTTATATTATTCATTTACTATATTATAGTATATATTTTTTATATTATATTTTTATTAAACTTATTTGAATTTCATAGTACTTTATTTAATTTTTTTTTTTAAACCACAAAATTATTATTTTCACACATATTATTAAGTTTATCTTATTTGCTTTCTCTCTTTCAAATACGAGTTCATTTTGTTAACAAATTGTTTAATATCTCCCTTTTCACTTTTTAAAACATTTTAATTGCCAGTTTGCGTAAGGCTGGCAGGATCGCCATGTAATAAAAAAAATCACTTATTTTTATTTGGGGACAACCGCTTATGTGACTGTCCCCTTTTGTGGTTCTTTATTAATTAATTTTAATTCTTAAATCTATTTTAAATCTAACTTAAATATTGTTCTTATTGTCTGTGGGAAAATGCTGAGCAAGCAGAACTCATGCCAGCCAGCAAGGTGCATTGCTGTAGACGACACCTAACACCACAGACATAATTATTTGGTATTTTGAAAACAATCATGTAGAGCATATACAGCCAAACATGAGTGCTTACAAGTACCTACCAATCAAATCGTGAGAGAGTGTTTACACTGCAATAATGTAAATTAAAGCAGTGGGCGTGTGTTTATGATAAGTGTCGTATAGCTTACGGATGGTAAGGTAACAAAGACACATTTGGGACGCTATCATGATCGTACAGAAGGTATGGTCATGGTGACAATAAAAACACGCTACACTGGGGTACAAGAAAACAAAATTCGGTTGCAGCTTCTTCTACTGAGGCCGAATATATGGCGCTATTCGAGGCTGTTAGAGAGGCTATGTGGTTAAAGTCGTTATTGGAAGGTCTGAAAGTAGATGTTAATGGCCCTATAAGATTATTTGAGGATAATCAAGGATGTATTAGTATAGACAGTAATCCCTCATGTTATAAAAGATCAAAGCATATTGATATTAAATATCATTTTTCAAGGGAACAAGTAATATATAGAAAATAAACTAATAAAAATTGAGTATATTTCTACAGATAAACAATTAGCTGACATCTTGACGAAGCCTTTACCTGGACCCCGATTTATTGAATTGAGGAATCAACTGGGATTAAAGGATTTTTAAATTGCATTTTCTGAACAATATTTATAAGTAGCAATGTACTCCTGAAATTATTAATTAATTTTTTTTTGTCTGATTGGGTTTTTCTGGGTTTTCCCAATCCTCGCAACGAATGTTGGACTATTTTTGTTTATCTACATTTCTCAGAGTGCTCGGCCTGTCATTTAATTTTAATTTGTGGATTTGTGTCTAGGATGATCCCTGTATGTGTTGAGGAGGTGTGTTGAAGAAAATAGGGGATTTCCCTTATTTTATTTGTAAATAGAATGATGCAATGAATGGTTGTATTTGCAACACACACACGGATCATCACTATTGCAAGTTTGAATGTATGTGTGGCTTGGCTACCGTTTACTTGTATGTTTTACTTTTATCTTACTTCTTGTTGAATCGTTGAAAGTGACAGGTCGTAGTGCGCGTTTAAGATTGAAGTAAATAAAATAAAATAATTAACGGAATAAACTGTGTTTTTAATAAAAGATTAAAACATAAGAGGGCATAAACTAATAGTAATATTAAGCCTTCTCGGGCAAAATAAAAATATATTGCATAGTAATAAAAAACTACCTGAAATTTTAATTAAATTAAACACTTTTTAAGTTTATAAAAAGAGTAATCGAAAAAATTCCGTTGCTAAAATATAAGCGTAGAAAAACGTAACTACGATCGTAATTCAGAATACCTACAATCGAAAGAATCGTAGCGAAATCGAAACTCTGAATACCAAATTTACCAAACGGAGAAAATTTCGATTCGAATCGAAAGTCAGAATAGGGGTGATTATAAAAACTGTTTAATATGTGTGAAGTCGTGGTCGATGACTCCTGATGACTCATTTCAAATATATGTGACCAAAATGGAAATAGCAGCCCACTTTCTCTTTAACATTTTCAAAAATTCACAAAAATATTTTTATTTTAGATTATTATATTTAAATAAATGGAAAATCAACGTATTTATTTATAAAAATTAAATTTATTTAATTTAAGGAAATATGTGTGCACGTCTCAGTATTTTTTCTTTGACTAACAATCTAACAATTATTTCAAATATATAAAAACTATCAAATTCAAACACAAATAAAATATGTACAGGAGAGTGTTTACAGTGAACACCAAAATATTTTACAACACCCCCTCTCAATTAGATAATTTTAACAAATCTCTAATTGCAACAAAATTACATTTTTCTAAAGCTTTTGTAAACACATCAGCAACTTGATTCTTTGTGGAAATATGTTGAATTCTAAGATGACCCTTTAATACATGATCTCGAATGAAATGATGCTTAATGTCAATGTGTTTTGGCCTTTTAGATTCAGCATTTTTGGCCATAGCAATGCACCCAGCGTTATCCTCAAAAAGTAAGAATGGTTGTTCAACTGTTGTAACCTTCATGTCATCTAAAATTCCTTTCAACCATAGGCATTCAGGGGTAGCCAAACTTAAAGCCACGTATTCAGCCTCACTTGTTGAAGTAGCTACTGGTGTTTGCTTTTTACTACACCAAGATACTGGACATCCATACACATAAAAAATATATCCACTGGTTGATTTTCGGTCATCTGTATTAGAAGCCCAATCAGCATCTACGTAACCAACTAGAATATCTTCACTTTTAAAAGTTTTGTCAAATTTTAATTTAAGTGACTTGGTTCCTTTTATGTATATTAGGATTCGCTTAAGAGTTGACCAATGTATTTCCCCAAAATGTTCTTGAAGCCGACCCATGTATCCCACAGCGTAGCAAATATCGGGACGTACGCACAGCATCAGATACATCAAACTTCCTAAGAGTTCTCGATAAGGTTTTTCAGGTACATTTGTCCATCTTCAATATTGTAATCAATTTTTATGCCAAGATAATATTTCAGTTTACCACAGTCAGACATTTTGAAAACTTCAGATAACTTTTTCTTAACACGTTCAATATCATCTAAATCATTTCCAGCAATTAAAACGTCATCCACATAAAGTAGTAGCAATATTACTTTATTACATTTATTACATTTTGTATAGAGGCAGTAATCGTGGTGTGACCTTGTGAAACCAAGACCTTCAAGAACCATATTTATCTTTTGATTCCAACATCTTGGACTTTGTTTCAATCCGTACAAAGATTTCATTAACTTTAAGGCCATTCCTGGGGGGTTTCTCTCTATTGCGATGCGAAAGCAAATGCGATACGATAAGCGTACAATTTGTATGCGTACAATTTGTATGCTTATCGTATCGCATTTGCTTTCGCATCGCAATAGAGAGTAATCCCCCTGATTTCACGTTCATACCTTCTGGGATTTGCATGTAAATGTCTTCGTTGAGCTCATCATGTAAAAACGCTGTTTTAACGTCTAATTGGTAAAACATATAGCTTCTTTTAACACCAACAGCTAATATAGTACGCAATGTGCTTAATTTTGCCACAGGAGAACGTTTCATCATAATCAATGCCGAATTTTTGCAAGAAACCTTTTGCAACTAATCTTGCTTTAAAACAAACAGGGTTTCCACTAGAATCTGATTTAATTACAAAGACCCATCTAGATTTGAGAAGTTTATTATTGACTGGTTTTTCGACAACATTCCAAACTTTATTTTTCTCCATAGAGTCTAGCTCACTTTTAACAGCTTTAAGCCACTGATCTCGATTTATTGAATTTTTAATTCCAGAAAACGAGATAGGAACACCATCATTGCAAACGGCTTCAAATATGGATTCATATATTTCGGTAAATCTACTTGGAGGTTTTCTTTCTCTTGTACTTCTCCTGGGTACTTGTTCAAATTCAGTTTCTTGATTCGTTATAGCTTCAGAACTGGGGTCAGTATTTGATTCATCTATTATATCCACCGAAACAACACCACTATCACCTTCCCCCTCTTGTTGGTTTAATTCTTCACCATCACTATCAAAGGCATTTGTATCATCACTGTTAACACGTTCTATAACTTTTATTTCTGATGCATTATTATTAATGAGCTTAAATGGAAAGTATGATTCATTGAATTTGCAATCACGAGAGAGGATTATAGCTCGGTTTCTTTTGTCCCATAGTCTGTATTCATTAGGACAATAACCCACCATAACGTATTCACTACTTTTAGGATCAAATTTATTTCGCTTTTGGTTCGGAATCCAAGCATATGCAGAACAACCAAAAAGTTTAAGTTTTGTTAAATCGGGTTTCTCATTAAACCAAATTTCCGCTGGAGTTTTATTATTTATTAATACTTTTGTAGGACTTCTATTTATTAAATAATTGCTTGTAAATACTGCTTCGCCCCACAGTGGCTTCATTGCACCAGCTTCAATCATAAGAGCGCGAACTTTTTCAAATATGGTTCTGTTGAACCTCTCTGCCACACCATTTTGTTGAGGAGTATAAGCCATGGTCTGAGCTATTTGAATTCCTTTGTTTTTACAATACGCGAGCATTTCATTCGACTTATATTCTCGACCTTGATCTACTGTTAATACAGAAATATTAGTCCCAAACTTAGCTTTAACATGAGCATAATAAATTTGATACTGACCTTGAAAGCTTTATTTTTAATTCAAATAAGTACCAACTCTTTTTGCTGTTGCTACGATATTTCCATTCTTTTCTAAATTAGCTTCATTCTTTTTAAAATTGACTTTAATGCCAGCCTCCACAATACGGCTTACAGATAAAAGATTTTCTCGAAAATTGGGACTGAATAATACATTTTTCAAGTTTAAATTAACATTATTGTTGCTTAAGCCTTGAATTTCCCCAATTTTTTTAGCTACCACAAATTCTCCATCTTTTGCAACACTTATATAACGTGGTTCAACAAGTTCATTTATTTTTGAAAATAGTTTTTTTTATCATTTACAAAATGATCGGTTGCACCCGAATCTAATGCAAAAGTTACATATATACCGTTATTGCTACTTTGATGTTGATTTGAATCAGCCATAAAACTAACACTTGTACCAACAGCAGCCTTTGCTTCTTTAACGCGGCAATCCTTTTTCATGTGACCGTAACGTCCACACTTATGATATTTTCCGTTAAACTTAGCCTTCTTCTTTCTTGAACTAAAAGCTGTAACCTTTTCTTCTACAATTTCTGACTGTCTCTGCTGCTTTTTGGTTTCTTCAGCTAATAAACGTTACTTCACAATAGATAAACTTAGCTCTTCTGATGGTAGATTTTCCAAGGCAGTAACTACAGCATCGTATGACTCGGGAAGAGTCAAAAATAATTGAGGCACTAAATCTGCTTCTTCAAGCTTCGCTCCAGCAGATTTCAATTGGCGTATTAAAGAGTCAAATTTAAGTAAATGGTTTACCATATTATCTCCATCACAAAACCTTAATTTGGCAAGCTCCTTTCTAACTAACGTTTGATTTTGGGCTGATTTCTTTTCAAACGTAGAACATAGTGATTCCCACATTTCCTTGGCAGTCTTCTTATCTCTTACATACTCAATATAATCGTCATGAATAAAAGAGACTAAAACATTTTGGGCTTTTGCATCCATTTTCAAAAATTCACTGAGACTAACAGCTTCCGTAGGTGCTGACTCAATAACAGCTTTTATACAACATACGGATGAAAGATGCCTCTCCACTCGGAACTTCCAATTATCGAAATTGGAACCAGAAAACTGTGCAATACCAGTTGATTTTTCCGTGGGACCCATAACCTTTATTTTATGGCGTTTTCTTTTCTGGCAAAAATGTTACACGTTTTTCCCATTTCGCACCTTTTTTAATTTTTTTGTGTTCTTTTCTGAAAAAATATCAACACTGCTAAAGTGTAGTGTGTTCTTTTCTATAAATGTTACACTATAAATTTAAAAAATCGTGCACCTTTCACACTCTGTATTTTTAGAGGGGGAGAATCGCACGATAAAACAGCTGACATTTCTTTTGTTTATGATTGTGTATTTGTGTTAAGAAACAAAAAAAAATATACAAAATGGAAAATTAATTCAAGTAGTTTTTTTATTCGACCTTTTTATGTGTAATAAATAAAAATGCTTTTATTTCAAGCTCGTCTTAAATTTATTATAGACCATTTTGTTGCTGTATTGCGGCGTGCTGGCCTCGAGCTTGAAATAAAAGCATTTTTATTTATTACAAAATGGAAAATATTACTACTTTTTTATGTGCTGAAAAAATTTTGGATGACTTGTTGGATTCATCTTCATCATCTGATGATGATGAAATATATTATATGATTATGGAAAGAAATCCACAACCGCGAGTGAAAGGCTTTTAGAGAACGTAATTAATGAATACTCTGAAGTTGATTTACATATGTAAAATTTCATAGGACAATATATGTATATAATTGTTATAGTTCAAAAAGAATTTGCGTATTAGTCGGGAAGGTGTCATTGGTCTTTTTGAGAGATATTCATTGTCTAATTTCAAGCGATCTTATTTGGGAGCTATCTGCTTCTTCCTTTTTAACAAAAAGAAAAACAAAATCAGCTGTACATGAAAAAAAGTGTTACACTGTTGCAATTTTATGTTCTATTCTGACCATTAAAAATGCGACATCTTTAAAATGTAGGGTAAACATTATAAAAATGTACATAATAAAGGTGTAACATTTTATTTCAGAAAAGAAAACACCATTAGATTATTATATTTAAATAAATGGAAAATCAACGTATTTATTTATAAAAATTAAATTTACTATATGAGAATTTTTCTCTTGCGAGTATTATTTTATTGTAAAAAAATTTTTTGAAAAAATTTTATTTATTCGAAGGTTTACTTCAAAGTTAAATATAAGAATTTGAAATTTATTTTTGTATACCTCTGTTATATGTTCTACATAGCTTTCCGTTGGAAAATGTAAATGCAAAAACATACAGAAATATACAAAGAGACACTAGCAAAATGTAATGCATTTCCTGGCCTGCTAAAGCCTTCGTCAGCATTCTTTGTGTCTATTGTTGTTCATTTTCAAATTTCTTATATTCAACTTTTCAAATTTACTATATGAGAATTTTTCCTCTTGCGAGTATTATTTTATTGTATAAAAATTTTTTGAAAAAATTTTATTTATTCGAAGGTTTACTTCAAAGTTAAATATAAGAATTTGAAATTTATTTTTGTATACCTCTGTTATATGTTCTACATAGCTTTCCGTTGGAAAACGTAAATGCAAAAACATACAGCAATATACAAAGAGACACTAGCAAAATGTAATGCATTTTCTGGCCTGCTAAAGCCTTCGTCAGCATTCTTTGTGTCTATTGTTGTTCATTTTCAAATTTCTTATATTCAACTTTTCAAATTTACTATATGAGAATTTTTTCTCTTGCGAGTATTATTTTATTGTAAAAAATTTTTTTCAAAAAATTTTATTTATTCGAAGGTTTACTTCAAAGTTAAATATAAGAATTTGAAATTTATTTTTGTATACCTCTGTTATATGTTCTACATAGCTTTCCGTTGGAAAACGTAAATGCAAAAACATACAGAAATATACAAAGAGACACTAGCAAAATGTAATGCATTTTCTGGCCTGCTAAAGCCTTCGTCAGCATTCTTTGTGTCTATTGTTGTTCATTTTCAAATTTCTTATATTCAACTTTTCAAATTTCTTATATTATTCAAATTGGAATACATTTTCTACCCGGCCAAGGGCGTCTTCAGCAATCTTCATTGTCCACTATCACTCTGTAAATATCATCTACTGTTTTTGAGAAATAGAGTACAGGAATTATCAATTGTTACAGTACTTTACAATAGTATTCTTAATTATTTGAACTATTAGCCTGAATAAAAAACTTTTCTCTTAAAAGAAGTCTTGTTTTCACAAAATGTATGTGCAAATAACCTGTGGAAAAGTAAATGTTACCGTTTGTGTTATTGTAGGGTAAGAATACGTGTTTTATTGTTGTATAAATGAAACTATCGATTCGCACCGAAATCAAAAACCGTTATTATATAAATATTTAGAATTACATATTTAGAGAGAAATAAAACTAGCAAATTATGAAAATAATCACTTAATTATTGCATACATTAATTAAATACCATAATTAAATTCAAATTTACTTTGCATTTTAACGAGCCATTTTAACCAAGATCCTTTAAAAAAGTTGTTTTCATATATACGTGCCAAAGGTGGACACTGAAAAAATCCATCGGTTCATGAATTTAATTTGGCAGTAGCTAAGTTATTATCTTTAAAAATGACTCAAGGTACGTTCAGATTGATGAAATATTTGAAGAAAATATTTGTTATTATATTTGCTTCAAATTATGTTAAATAAAAAACTATTTTGTTTCATGTTCAAACTAAGCACAAATATTTCATAACTTTTGTTTGTTGAAACAGCCTAAAAATAGTGTGAAATAAAATAAAAAAAATTGTTTTTTGTATGTTCAGACTGAAATAAATATTAGGATTAAATATTTATTTGATAAAAGTGTCGAAAAATATAATTTTGTTTACCAAAAAATATTACATTATATAAATAAAAGAAATGCAAACACACGAAGAGGATTTATTTGTTTTGTGTTGTGGAGCCGCATCTCTGGTGATATTGGAGGTGGAGACTATAAAAGAAAAAAAAAAATAAGATACGTGTGCAATAGTTCCTAACTTCAATTTATTTTTATTTATATTGAATGTTCACATAGTATTGTGTTCATGGCTATTTCTGATGCATACAAATTTTTATACATCGTCGTTGGAACAAATGGCCGAAGGTGGGGTATTACAATAAAAGTGCTTTCTACATAAAAAATATATGTATGTATATATATATGTGTAAATAAATTACATGAAGTTAAAAAACAATAGGATAATCAAAAATACGCATATCGCGAAATCCGCCTAAAATGTTGAAAAAAGCTCAAGCAACAATTTTTGTGTTTGCCAATATTTTGTGATTGTGATATATTCCGAGTTTTTCTTTTTTTTCACATTTATCGCGATATGCATATTCTTGTTAACCATATTAGATTTTTAAACATTTACACAATTTATATACTAATTTACAGCTTTTTTTTATCAATTTGCTTATACAATCATTTGTAAAGAACTCAGCTGTTATTTGTCGTTGTTTCTTCTTACAATTTTTTTGGAAGAAAAAATAAATGTTTGCTCAAAAATAAGCAAAATATTTTTTCTTTTGTGTTCACACTTTGTTCACATTGGACAAATATTTGTATGAAAACAAATAATTTTATTTGCTCAAAAACAGCTTTTGTTTTGTTAAACCCTCAAAATTATTTTGTGTTCAGACTACGTTAGAGAAATATTTCATGTTTTTTATAAAATATTTCACCAATCTGAATGCACCTTCAGTTTAGCACCTCATCAAATTGTGCAAACGATGATGCAATGTTTTTACCTATTGAGTTTCAAACAATTTTAGAAAATACTATAAGGACTGGAAGTATATCATATAAGTATAGTATATAAAATAAAGAATATTTTAATGAAGACGCCGATTGTTTTACATCCAACAATGTGCCAATAGATTTAATATCAAGTCGATATTTTGTTGGTTACATACATATATAGCTCAACAAATATCTTGCGTTAAATGTCGTTTAGATTTAATAAACCAGCGCAAATTTTGTCATATCCTTCATAAGTGTTTGTTCATGCAAAAAATTATACAAATGATTCCGAGAAATGCGTCAGTTGCACCAAAAATACAATTTATTCCTTACGGTTTGATGAGAATAACGAATGATATAAATACAGAATGAAGATTCTTAATTACTAGTTCTTATTTTACTACGGAAGCATTCCACATGGGAAACATACAAATTATCAAGTACATATAGAAAAAGTTAAAATTTTGAAACACTATGTTAAAAGTATGTATTTATTGTTGACCTTTTTTGTTGTTGTTATTTATAATTGATTCGGCTTGAGGTCATTAAAATATTAAAAAACAATTTTGCTTCTTTTAATTTTTAATATTTTTATTTTTATTTCCAATATTTCGAGACAACTTCGTTGCTCATCTTCAGGGGATTTATTTTAAATAAAAACTCAAATTAAAGAGCTTTATTGGCGCTGTATACTTGGAGCTTTTACGTTTGTTATTTTATTTTAATGACCTCAAGCCGAATCAATTATAAATAACAATTTTGAAACACTGATAAATAAATTTAATAAATACTAAACAAAAAAAAAACATCCTGTTATTACAACTTCATTCTATACAAAAATAGAGACAGAAGTTCATAATTGAACTGTCTATAAAATTATATATGGTAAGTACATACATACACACATAATTGAATAGTCTAAAAAATAGTATTATAATTCGGTGCGAAACGATATAGTTTTGTATGTACAACAATAAAACACATACGCTTACCCTACAATTACACAATCGGTCACATTAGTAACAAAAGTTCTTTGCACAAAAATTGCAAGAACCAAAAATTCTTTTGTTAGCTTTTTATTTTATTTTTACATTTTTAATGCAATGTACAACACACACACACATGCACACAAAGAATGATAAATGAGAATTAAAAGATCTTATACACAACAAGAGAACGGGAGATTGTTACGCTCTTTGTGCTTCATTCCCTTTTGTCTTTCCTCCCGCATTGTGAGGAAGCACAAAATTTTGTCAATTTTAAATACACTGCGTGCAACATCTTTATATATTTATAGTCTTTGCCACTATCTATATGAATACCTAAAGCCGGCAGTACATGGCATGTAAAAAGCCACATTCACATGTGGCTCTGACGTCATGACAACTCTCAGCATTTTGTTTACATTTGTTAAATATGTAACAGTGGCTACATGTTTAAAAATGTTGATATTACAAAAAAGTAGTTTTGTCACAAAATTTAAATGTGACAAATGTAGCCGGAGCGTACACATATGCAACACATGTGTACATTTTTGAATGGCTACATACATATTTGTTATCAGTACACGACATGTAACATGTGTGTACATTTCATATGTCAACATTTGCGCCAATCATATGTTTTTATAAAATATTTGTTGTAAAATATTTTGTTGTTCACTGTAAACACTCTCCTGTACATATTTTATTTGTGTTTGAATTTGATATTTTTATATATTTGAACGTACCTTGAGTCATTTTTAAAGATAATAACTTAGCTACTGCCAAATTAAATTCATGAACCGATGGATTTTTTCAGTGCCCACCTTTGGCACGTATATATGAAAACAACTTTTTTAAAGGATCTTGGTTAAAATGGCTCGTTAAAATGCAAAGTAAATTTGAATTTAATTATGGTATTTAATTAATGTATGCAATAATTAAGTGATTATTTTCATAATTTGCTAGTTTTATTTCTCTCTAAATATGTAATTCTAAATATTTATATAATAACGGTTTTTGATTTCGGTGCGAATCGATAGTTTCATTTCTACAACAATAAAACACGTATTCTTACCCTACAATAACACAAACGGTAACATTTACTTTTCCACAGGTTATTTGCACATACATTTTGTGAAAACAAGACTTCTTTTAAGAGAAAAGTTTTTTATTCAGGCTAATAGTTCAAATAATTAAGAATACTATTGTAAAGTACTGGAACAATTGGCAAATTGGAATACATTTTCTACCCGGCCAAGGGCGTCTTCAGCAATCTTCATTGTCCACTATCACTCTGTAAATATCATCTACTGTTTTTGAGAAATAGAGTACAGGAATTATCAATTGTTACAGTACTTTACAATAGTATTCTTAATTATTTGAACTATTAGCCTGAATAAAAAACTTTTCTCTTAAAAAATATTAGTTCAGTTTCCTTCTCTAATTAAGACTTCTTTTAGTTTGTATGTATTTTGATTCGGCAATATATGTATGTATGTACATACATATGTATGTATATCAGTGGTACTCAAAAATGAAGATGGATTGGTGAGAGAATTTTCCCAGCAAACATATTCACCCCTATCGTGAATAAAAATTCTACGTGTTCACTTTTCACATTTTCCTATTTAAATTCAGTGTTAAAAAAATAAAAGTGAACAAATTTCACGTGTAATTTTTATTCACGATAGGGGTGATTTCAAACGCTTAAAATAAGAAAAAAGAAAGAGTTTTACCCAGATATAAACACCTTAAGAAAAAATATCAGGGACCATAAATAACAATTATCAATATCAAAAAACAATTTTAGAACAGTTATTTTCAGAAAAAAAAATTGTAATTGAATCGCGTGTGTTTGCTATGCTTCGTCCAACAAGAAGCAACAACAATGCTTAATAAATTTCTGAAAAAAAAATGACAATAACCATCCGCATGTGTTCACATGGCTTGCTCAACGACGACTGAATGGAAAATAATACGTTCTCTGAGTATAATATGTTTTCTGAGTACAATAGGTGGCAGTAGCCGTACTGCCATCGACAAATTTGGCACTGACAGTACAATGTATGGCAGTGCAACATCTTTATATATTTATAGTCTTTGATAGTGGTTACATTACGAAAATAATTTGCATGTCGGCAATTAATTTTGTTTGACGAAAATATTTTTTTTCGTTGTTGGCTCTAAATTTTGTTTGTGGTCAGATTCAAGGAATGAAATATTTGACGAAAAATATCAAATATTAGCCTAGTCTGACCGTACCTTCAGATCCACTAAACGTTGTTGTAAAAAAAAAACATTCGTGTCAATACATTCTTTATATGTATGTATTTCTGATTGTGTCAACCATATTTATAAAAAGCGAGTAAATGTTTTTTTATTGACAGTTTTCTTTCCCGCATTCCCTATTCTGACTGAGTGCCTTCAATTTAGCTGAAGTTGAAAGTCATACTTTTCTCTTCATATGTTAATAGTTTTTAAAACATGATTTTTATTTATTAGTTACCCAGTGTGCTTTATCCGTTTCTTCGTCTGCATCCCACTTTCTTGTCAGAAATGGATATTTCTGTGATATTATTTCTCCATCGAAGAATGTTGTTAATGTAGGGAATTCAAAAGTTAACCCACTTATTTTCAAATAACCACACAAGAAAGAACTTTCCAAATCAATATGCTAAATTAAAAAATAACTGTACATATCAATTATATTAAAATTACCAACAATTTTTACTAAATACCTGCAAAATTACTTCAACGTCATAAGAGTTCCCTTGTGACTTTTGAAATCCTTGAAACTTAGATCCGGTATATAAAGTATGTATCGCCAAACCATCTTGCTTAAAATTTGACAAAAATGGAGGATTAGTATCCTGCCTTATTTGTCTTATAAACGATTTTTGAGACGAAATTTTGGAAAACTTGAATTAACAAAATCAAAATATACTTTTTACATAGTATGTTATGATTTTATAAAAAGTCAATACATATGTATGTATAATGAAGTGTGTCAAGATAACAACGAACAACATATTAAAACGCCATAATCAATAAATGATTTTGGGGATTCAGAAAATTAAAATACAGGGAGCTAATTCTCGCAGTCGATACCGTGCGAAATTTACTCGAAGTTGGATTTTTTTAATTGTGGGATTCTCGTTATCGAGTAAGTTGTATCGAAATTTCTTATGATGGTACTCGATAGCGAGTGTACGATGTAACCGTGCGAGTTTTATTCGATACCAAATTTGGTGTCGATTTTAATTTTTAAATAGTTCGTTGGATAACAAGTGTTTATTTAAGGTGGCTATACACTACGTGTATTTGCTTATGTATTTTTAAGTTTACAACCCACATGTTTTTCTTTATGTCTGTCAAAATTGGTTATTTTACATAAGGGTTTTAATTTTTGGTCACCAACTTGTATGTACAATTACACGTGACATCGCCATGATTATTTAAGCATTAAACACATTCGAGACAGCAGGCTACCGACTACAATATGTCAAAAATAAAATACACACGTTTAGATAAAAGTGACTATATTGACGACAGCAGGCAACACGACTGCAGGTTGTTGTCCATGCTGATTTTTTCGTCGCTGTCAAATTAAACTAATTTCTATTTTTGTTGGCGACAAAACAAAAACAGTGTTGACCATATAGCAAAATGTGTAAAGCAAATTAAATAAAATAAAAAGCAAAATACAAAATTAAAATGTTATGATCATTTATGCATCAAGAGTTATTAAATGTATTACATTAATAATATTATATTTTATATTAATAAAAATGCGTGAAGTTTATTAGCATGTCTGGAATCATGTACATGTTTTTAATTTTTCATAGAAAAAAAACGCTACTTTAAAAAAATAAAAGTCTTAAGTAGCACCACTGAAATATAAATGGATTACTACAACAGCTGTTTATATTTTCATTGTTTTGTTTGATTAAATTTTGTAAGTGCTTTATTGTTTAAGATTTATTATTTTTAATGTTTTTATTTACTTTTTTGTTGTATTTTAGTAAAAGCTTCTATAAAATCGACAAAATTCTCTTCAGACAATATGTTATTTAAAAAATTCGAAGAACAAATTTATTTTTTATTACAACGTCAGATTTCGGGATCAGCTGATGAGTATGTAGCTGTCGTTTTCAAAATAATTAAGTAGCTAGCTACAGGGCGGCTTAAGTACCCAGCGGCATTTGCCCTCGTGTAGTCGTGTAGCCTGCTGTCTCGAATGTGTTTAATGCTTTACACATAATTTTCCATGTCGTTTCTTTGAAAAATGCGTTAAAGCCGCTGCAAACATTTTTGGTGGCGTCACTAAAATGCCGGCGTCAAAAATATTGATTTAAGGTTTTTCGTCTTTTAATATACAATATGTGGAGCTTGTATCAAAAATTTTTAAATAATTTATATCATTGTTATTAAATTAACAAAATGAGATAAAAAAATATTTAATTTATCACTTATGCAAATTCTTCATACGGCCGGCTAATGATAGCGCAGATATTTAACCGTCGACAAATCTTTTCGCAGGGCATATACATTTGAAAACATGTGTTTGAACATAAGAAAATAGAGCGTGTTCTAATCGAAAAAATTACATATGTATTTCCACATGTATTTTACACAAGCAAAGCTTATGAGGTCACCAACTACATGTTTTCACTCCGTTATGTAAAATTTGACATATACAATGTAAAAAACACGTAGTGTATAGTCACCTTTAAAGGTGTGTTCACATTATGTGTATTTGTCATGTGGACTGTCACTTTTTCGCATATCAAATTTGTGCATATAGTCTGAACACCTTCAAACAATATCATGTGTTATTTCTATGTGTGCAATACACATGACATTTTTTTTTAGAACGAGTTCTATTTTCAAGTGACAAACCATCTAACATCAGCTGTTTTTTATAACAAAAATTTTGTGGCGACAAAAATTAATTGAAATTTTAATAAATATAATTTTTAAATAGTAAAACAAAAATACAAAAATACAAAAAAAAACTATACAAATTTATTACTGAAAATGGAGGTAAAAATTGAAAAGTAGTTAACATGTATTTTACACAAGCAAAGCTTATGAGGTCACCAACTACATGTTTTCACTCCGTTATGTAAAATTTGACATATACAATGTAAAAAACACGTAGTGTATAGTCACCTTTAAAGGTGTGTTCACATTATGTGTATTTGTCATGTGGACTGTCACTTTTTCGCATATCAAATTTGTGCATATAGTCTGAACACCTTCAAACAATATCATGTGTTATTTCTATGTGTGCAATACACATGACATTTTTTTTTAGAACGAGTTCTATTTTCAAGTGACAAACCATCTGACATCAGCTGTTTTTTATAACAAAAATTTTGTGGCGACAAAAATTAATTGAAATTTTAATAAATATAATTTTTAAATAGTAAAACAAAAATACAAAAATACAAAAAAAAACTATACAAATTTATTACTGAAAATGGAGGTAAAAATTGAAAAGTAGTTAACAAAAGTAAGTACATATGTATTTTTTATTGCAATTTTTATAGTTATTTTTATGTTGTTAAAGTATGACTGGTGCAAAGAAGCGGTTCTACAGTTGATCGAAATGTGGCAAGAGAAGGAATACTTGTATAACCCGCGGAATAAGTTTTACCATATCAGCTGTTTTAAGATTTTTTTTATAGGTTATGTCTAATGTAATTAACATACCAACATTTGAACATGTAAATTATAAACCGTATGTGAAACTCAAATTTTGACATACACATGAAAACACATGTGGATAGAAATGTAACATTCCACATGACAAATACACACATTGTGAACACAGCTTAAGATTTTAATTGTTATATTAAGTAATTATTCGTATAGTTTTTCGCGTATGTGAAGAAATAAACAGTGCAAAATCAACCGCAACAGCAACATTTTTTTCTTTTACGCACGTGTTTACCATGTGCACAATAAAAACAAACAAAAAATGTAAACAAACAAAGACAAAAATATAGCAAAGTTTCGCTTATTACCAACAAGTCAATTTTTAACGAATGTTAAAATTTTAAAGAACCACGGACAGAGAATCCACTCAGGAACCTAATTTTGTGGTGCCCACGTTATAAATTTTAATATTTTTTAAAAAAATAAGGTTTCAAATCAAACCTAAAATATCAAGTTTCATTTGAATATTTCCAGTTATTTTAGCGGTTTTTGAATTTTGAAACGGATTTCAATAGCCTGTAACTAGGGCTATTGTAATTCACAACTGCGACTTTCGGAAAATTCGGCGTTTATAGGGTATTCCATTTTAGAGTAAAAAAAAATTAAAAAAGGTTGTTGCTCTGTAAATATTTCAAATTGAGCGGTTTACGCATTTTGAAAGCGGATTTCGAGCTAATTTCTCGAAAGTGACATTCCTGGATTTTAATAGCTCTAGATGGGGGCTATTTTTTTAAATATTAAAATTTATAACGTGGGCACTACAAAATTAGGTTCCTGAGTGGATTCTCTGTCCGTGGTTCTTTAAAATTTTAAAATTCGTTAAAAATTGACTTGTTGGTAATAAGCGAAACTTTGCTATATTTTTGTCTTTGTTTTGTTTACATTTTTTGTTTGTTTTTATTGTGCACATGGTAAACACGTGCGTAAAAGAAAAAAATGTTGTTGGAGTGCGGTTGATAATAGGTTTTCTTCATGTCGATTAGCTTTTCGTATTTTTTTGTATTAGTCCCTTTTTTTGCATCTTTGTAAAAAATAAAAAAATTATTACGTAGCTGTAGAAAACAAACTTTTTAGATCGTCGTGAACAAAACAATCTCAACGAAATTTTATCAAACCGAAGCACTTTTTTTTCTAGAGTGATGAAAATTGTTTGTTGTTGTTCATGCATCATCTTGTAGATTTGTTATTGTAAATGCGGTTTGATAAATCACATAGAACAAATTACGTGCTTTTTTTAAACAATAATAATTTTAAAGCAAATGAATTAATAAATAATGATGCAAATAAATTTATATATAATGATGCAAATAAAAAATTAAAATACATCTAATCAGAATAAGCACAAGCTCCCATTTAGAATTTATAGGGAAATTTCTAATGTGCTGTTTTTTAACATTTTACTTAAAGCATAAAAGTTTGATAGGTCATACCCAGTGCTGATATTCAGCCGTTTCGGACCGGTTCACTCGAACCGGTTGTTAAAATTTTAAAAATTTTGCGAACCGGTTGTTGCATATTCACCCTTCTCGTGAATAAAAATTCCATATGAAATTTGTTGGGGTGATTATGTTTTTTGTTTTAACGGTTTTATATAATGTGTATTTATCAAAGTGATTAGTCTCGGCAACAAACACAATATTGTTCAGTTGTTCATTGTCCAAACGTACAAACAAATGATTTTATTTTGGTCATACATTGAATTCTTGGATGATGATGTTTTCGATAGCGTTTTCTTCAATCTTTTGAGAAAAAAATAAAGCAATTTTTTTTACTTTTATTTTGCAAAATCAAAACTATTTTTTTATTAAACAAAAGTTTATATCATTTCCTTCTAGAGGCTTGTGGTCTGTTACTGGAATGCGACTTTAAAATTGTCGCTATTTTTATCAAAATTTGGCAAAAATATAAGTTTTTTAAGCGAACCGGTTGTTAATTGTTTCGAATATAACCACTGGTCATACCCCCTATGTTCCTTTTTTGTGTGGAAAAATCTATACGTAATTTGATTTCTACATTTATTAGCTACTAACTCCTGTTTTCCGATATGATGCACAAGCTCCCGTTTAGAATTTATAGGGAAATTTCTAATGTGCTGGTTTTTAACATTTAACTTAAAGCATAAAATTTTGATAGGTCATACCCCCTATGTTCCATTTTTTTCTGACAAAATCTATACGTAATTTGATTTCTACACTTATTAGCTACTAACTCCTTTTTTCCGATATGATGCACAAGCTCCCGTATAGAATTTATAGGGAAATTTCTAATGTGCTGTTTTTTACATTTTACTTAAAACAACTAAGTTTGATAGGTCATACCGTCTATGTTCCATTTTTTTGTGGAAAAATCTATATGTAATTTGATTTCTACACTTATTAGCTACTAACTCCTGTTTTCCGATATGATGCACAAGCTCCCGTTTAGAATTTGTAGCGAAATTTCTAATGTGCTGTTTTTTACATTCTACCTAAAGCATGAGAGTTTGATAGGTCATACTCCCTATGTTCCATTTTTTTGTGGAAAAGTCTATACGTAATTTGATTTCTACACTTATTAGCTATTAATTCCTGTTTGCCGATATGACGCACAAGCTCCCGTTTAGAATTTATAGGGAAATTTATAATACAATTATTGCTTATAATGCACAAAAATTCTATTAATCCACAAAATTCTAATAAGCAATCCACAAAATTCACAAATTAATTTTATTTTTATTAAATGTGTTTTAGTTATTATTGATTTCTAAAAAAATTTCATCATTATTGTTTATAAAACACATAAGTTTGTTCAATGTATTTTAGGTTATGTTTGGGTTTGTTAGTTTACAAATTAGAAACGAATGGAATCAAAGTGAATTTAAATACAAGGTGACAGCATAGCGCCAGCTGATTATTCATGGTGAAATTGAATATGTCACAAAGTTGTTTACAAATAGTCAAAGTTTATATAAAAAAAAGATGTTTTTGACAGTGACAAAAGTTTTTACACAAACAAAAATGCCTGTTGTTCTTGCCTTGTTGTAATTGTTGTAGCAATGCTGTCACCTTGTATTTAAATTCACCTTGAATGGAATAGACTTTTTAACAAACCGCATTTACACTAACAAATCTACACAATGATACATAAACAACGACAAACAATTTTCACCACTCAACAAAAAAATGTTTGTTTTGATAAATCAGCTGTTACGGTTTGTTATAAATGTTTCGACGTGGGTAAAGATAGCGTTTATTTTATATTGTCGAAAACGGGAAAATATATTAGTGATTTTGGGAATTCAGAAAAATGGGAATTGAAAAATACCTAAAGTATTTCAATGGAAAATCATAAAAACACAAACAAAAGCATTAGGAATTCAAAACAGAATTTAAATTTTAATTTAATTTAAAAAAATAAAAAATATTTTATAAGAAAAGTTGGTTGAAAATAGTCAGACAAATATGGGATTTCATATTTCATGGAATACAGGCGACGTCAAGGAACTACCTATATAGATTAAGAAAGTAAATCATCTAAGGAATCTAAAACGCCTTCTGTGCAAAAAATCCGCTTGACAGTTTTCCAGAAAAGTGGCTTCATCCAAAATGGCCAAAAAAAATTTGGGATTATTTATTGCTTGGAATACAGGAGACGTCAAGCAACTACCTATATAGATTATGAAAGTACATCATCTAAGGTATCTAAAACGCCTTCCATGCAAACGCTGGACAGTTTTCCAGAAAAGTGGCTTCATCCAAAATGGCCAAAAAAAATCTGGGATTATTTAGTGCTTGGAATACAGGCGACGTCAAGCAACTACCTATATAGATTATGAAAGTACATCATCTAAGGTATCTAAAATGCCTTCCGTGCAAAAAATCCGCTGGACAGTTTTCTAGAAAACTGGCTTCATCCAAAATGGTCAGCAAAATCTGGGATTTTAAATAAAATAGAATGAGGGTAGTGTTAGGACATAGACTCAATGAAAGTTGAGTAGTATACATCCCACTGAATAAAAAAAAAGCTTTCCAGCATTTTGTCATAAACCACGTGCTTTTTGCTATGAGGAATCAATTTCTTTAAGTGTAGGAAAAATTTTTTCTTTTAAGCGCGTTTTTACAAAATAAACCGCAGATATAAAGATGACAAATACATAGTTGCAATAATTATAAAAAATGTAATTGTTTATTTTATTGTCAACACGCAATGCTTAATTATATTTTTAATTTATTTTTACCAATGAATAGAAATGAATTCATTAAAAACAAGTAAGAGTGCTATATTCGGCTATGCCGAATCTTAAATACCCTTCACCTAAGCGTAATAAGAAATACAGAAACTTCACTAGACTAGAATATCCTAATTCTGTGTTTTCTATTCAGTCTTATGGCGTTTTCTTTTCTGGCAAAAATGTTACACGTTTTTCCCATTTCGCACCTTTTTTAATTTTTTTGTGTTCTTTTCTGAAAAAATGTCAACACTGCTGAAGTGTAGTGTGTTCTTTTCTATAAATGTCACACTATAAATTAAAAATTGGTGTACCTTTCACACTCTGTGTTTTTAGAGGGGGCTGAATCGCACGATAAAACAGCTGACATTTGATTTGTTTATGAATGTGTATTTGTGTTAAGAAACAAAAAAAAAATATACAAAATGGAAAATATTACTATTTTTTATGTGCTGAAAAAATTTTGGATGACTTGTGGGAGTTATCTTTATTATCTAATGATGATGAAATATTTTATATGATTATGGAAAGATATCCACATCCGCGAGTGAAAGTCTTTGTAGAGAACGTATTTAATGAATACTCTGAAGTTGATGTACATACATACATATGTCAAATTTCATAGGACAATATCTCCTACTTCTTATATATGTAATGTATGTTTATATACATATATAATTTTTATAGTTTAAAAAGAATTTGCGTATTAGTCGGGATGGTGGCATTTTTAAACAAAAAAAAACTAAAACAGATGTACATGAAAAAAGTGTTACACTGTTGTAATTTTATGTTCTATTCTGAACAATAAAAATGCGACATCGTTAAAATGTGGGGTAAACATTATAAAAATGTACTTAATAAAGGTGTAACATTTTATTTCAGAAAAGAAAACACCATTAGTGCAAATTTTATTAGTATTTGATATATTGTTTGAAAGATAATTTTACGGCTAACATAATTTATGTTAAATATTTTGAAATTTTAACTAATTTCGACCATTTATAATTGATTTAATTACCAATTCTTACCATAATTTACAGAGTTCGTCTGATGTTCATAATAATCTTGAGTGTAACTTAACAAACAGAGTATAAAAAAGGGGTACAATTCGGTTTTAGTGATTTTGCTCAAAAAAAACAAAATCAAATAGGGCTTTTAGAGGAGATACCAGCAAAAAAAAATTTGTTGGCGGTCACACCTATTTTCGAGGGGGCGGGCCCTTAAAGTTGAAAATATATAGGCCTATATCTCGGGAACTACTGGGTGTCTGATAATTTGTAATACATTAAATAAAAGGTATTAAAAATACCTTTCCAACGATATATATCATGATTATAAAATATGGACCGAATATGGGTTAAATCCGAAAAGAGTATTTTTTGACCCGAATTTATTTGTTTTTTGGAAATGGTTCTATATGGCAGCTATGAAAAATTATGGGCCGATCTTCTTAAATTTTGGAACGGTTATTTTCATGCATATGAGGATATTTCACCTCGAATTTCAACATAATAACGGTATATTTAAGATATATATTAGTATTAACGTGGATTTCGGTAGTGGACCTTATGTGGGGGATATAGTCAAATATGGACCGATATTCTCAAAATCCAGCAGTTTGATTTAGGCATGTATGTAAATGATCCGTGTAAAATTTTGGATTGGTACCCTTATTTATAAGAGATTTATGAGTATTAAAGTGATTTTCGGAAGAGGGCTTTATATGGGGCATACGGTTAAAAATAGACCGAAATTAACAAAATTGTGTGGAATGGTTTTTGTATATATGTAAATGGTCTGTACAAAGTTTTGAGTCGGTAACGATATTTATACAATATATATAGGGAAAAATGTCTTTTTCAGATGTGGTCCTTGTATGGGAGCTATGGCCAGTTGTGGGCCGACCACCATAAAATTCAGAACAACAATTTATTTTCCTATAAAGAGTATTTATGTCAAATTTTAGCCGTTTAACATTATTTATATCTGTTTTATGCGTATTTAATTGAATTTTGGAAGTGGACTTTATATGGGGTCTATGGTCAAATATGGACCGAACTAAAAAAAATTTCGTTTTGCGATTTATTTTAGCACAGAAGTTAGTTTTGCTGAATTTTGTCTTGATATTCCAATTTTATAGGCATTTATGTATAATTGAGCAATATTTCGGGAAGATTTTTGTATGGGGGCTATGACCATTTCTGGGCCGACCACCATAAAATTTGGTACAATAATTTATTTGCCTATAGAGAGTATTTATGTCAAATTTTAGCCGTTTAACATTATTTATATCTGTTTTATATGTATTTAAGTGAATTTTGTAAGTGGACTCTTTATATGGGGTCTATGGTCAAATATGGACCGAACTAAAAAAAATTTCGGTTTGTGATTTCTTTTTGTATAAAACTTATTTTTGCTGAATTTTGTCTTGATATTAAAATTTTATAGGCATTTATTTATCATTAAGCCATATTTCGGGAATATATATATTTGTATGGGGGCTATGAGAAATCATGGACCGATTCTTACTATTTTCCGCACACTTTCTTCTTTTATAGTACAAACAACGTATACAAAATTTCATGGTATTATCTGCAATATATTTCAAAATATTGCAATAAAATGGACGAAAAATATCAAATTTTTATAGAGGTGGTCTCACATATTGGTTCATAATTCTGGTTGACCTAAACCGATTTTGCTGATTTTAAATAGCAAACTTTTCGAAAGCACTTCTGACAGAATTATTGAAGGTTTGGATCCCGAACATATCTTGGGACTTCAAAAAACTGATTTCAACATCCAGACAGACAGACAGACAGACAGACGGACATGGCTTAATCGACTTCGCTATCTATAAGGATCCAGAATATATATACTTTATAGGGTCGGAAAATAATATTGTGGAAATTTCACACGGAATGACAAACTTATATATACCCTTCTTACGATGGTGAAGGGTATAAAAAATAGAAAATTAATATTTGTTGTTCACAAATTAGCGATTGAGTTGATTGTTTGGTTTTTATTTTGTTTTTTATTATCGATTAGTAAAATGTATATGGATAAATAAAAGTCTACAACAAAAATTAAACGTCTATAAACTATTCATTCCACTTTTCAGTTGAGTGACTTTAATGGCGTTTTCTTTTCTGGAAAAAATGTTACACGTTTTTCCCATTTCGCACCTTTTTTAATTTGTTTGTGTTCTTTTCTGAAAAAATGTCAACACTGCTAAAGTGTAGGGTGTTCTTTTCTATAAATAATACACTATAAATATTAAAAATGGTGCACCTTTTACACTCTGTATTTTTAGAGGGGGAGAATCGCACGATAAAACAGCTGACATTTGTTTTGTTTATGAATGTGCATTTGTGTTACGAAACAAAAAAAATATGCAAAATAGAAAATATTACTACTTTTGTATGTGCTGAAAAAATTTTAAATGACTTATGATTATGCGGCCCTTTGTTCCTACTAGGAACCACAGGACATAATATATGTCCCCGTTTACACAGTCGAACATTTGGAAGAAAAACATTTAACTTGTGGAAAATTACGGGTGGGGAAGAGAGAATCAATTTTGTGTTCGGTACTAGGTGAACATGCTTTGTTGACACTTTCTTTGCTGGAATTTACTACAAATTATTAAACAGCATGAATAAGAGAAATGTAAAAAAGCAAATTAATGAAATGTGTCTTACAACATTGTTCGACAGTGTGACCGCGAATGAAAAAACAAAAGAGAATTCCAGATGTTTTTCTTTCAAATGTTCGACTGTGTAAACGGGGACTATGGAAAGAAATCCACAACCGCGAGTGAAAGGCTTTTAGAGAACGTAATTAATACATACTCTGAAGTTGATGTACAAATTTCATAGGACAATATCTCCTACTTCTTATATATGTACATATGTAACGTATGTTTATATACATATATAATTTTTATAGTTTAAGAAGAATTTGCGTATTAGTCGGGATGGTGCCATTGGTCTTTTTGAGAGATATTCATTGTCTTATTTCAAGCCATCTTACCAAGGAGTTATCTGCTTCTTCTTTTTTAACAAAAAAAAACAGCTGTATATGGAAAAAAGTGTTACACTGTTGTAATTTTATGTTCTATTCTGATCATTAAAAATGCGACATCTTTAAAATGTGGGGTAAACATTATAAAAATGTACATAATAAGGGTGTAACATTTTATTTCAGAAAAGAAAACACCATAAGTCCTTTTATAAAAAGTACATATATTATTTGACTTTTTTTAAGAACTTTGCAAAATTTGTATCACACAATTTAGTTACGTTTGAGCTAAAGCTCTAAAAATTCAGTAATACTAATAAATGATTCCTAGATGTGATAATTGACAAAATATAATCATGTTGTCAGAGATTACTTTTATGTCAAATTGTGCAAATAATGCATATGAAACCTCATTCAATCGACTGTTAGCCGAAAATGCTATATCCACAAATATCTGACCTATTGTCGATCCATAAAATATTTTTTACAATAGGTACCTTGAATGAAATATATTTTGTCAAGAGAAATATAATCATCAAAGATATATACACTATCATAATCCGAAAATATATGCAGTCACGTTTATAAATTATATAATGCATTATATTTCAATGTTGCATCTACTGACACAGAGTTGTATTACAATATTAACAAAGCTTTGTCTACTTAGCATTTTCAACGCTGTTTTTATGCAGCGTTTTCTTTTATAAACTAGATATGCACACGCCGAATCGTTTCTTAGTTATTCAAGAAAAACTAACTCACATATTTCTGGCGATTTTTTTAATTTTTGAAAGTTTGTTGCGTATTAACTTTTAAGATACAGTCTCCCGAGATATGGACTGTACCACTATCGATTGGTATTTCTTCGGTCTATCGATTGCAACTAAAGATATATGCGCACAAGGCATCGTTTCTGAGTTATTAATGGAAAACTCTACTGGTTTTTTTTTATCATTTTCTAAAGTTTGTTGCGTAATAACTTTTAAACTACAATCTATTGAAATATAAACTATATCACCATCGATTCGTATTTGTATGTCCTATCGGTTACAATTAACGAGGTATGCTCACACGGAATACTTTTGGGTTTTATTATTAAAAATATCAAAATAAATGTGGTTGGCATTAGTGCGCGATTTTAAGCAAATAGTTAAAATGTCCCATGTGACAATCCGGAAATCTGATAACTGGGCCATAGTACTATTGATTCGCGTTTTTTAATTTTAATTTCCTTTAAAAATGTTTAGTTGGTGGTTGAACAAAATTTAGCTAAATTTTGTTCATTATTTGTTTACATTTTTTTTTTTTGAATTTCATGGAAAATGTAAAAAGTACCTTTTATGCAACTCTGCAAAACAAAAAAAAAATAAATAATAAAGGTCGAATAAAAATACATATTCAAAAAAAAATTATATTAAAAGTTTGTTTTCTTCAGCTGCGTAAAATTATTATTCTTGTTTGAAGCGTATGTGAAGAAATAAACGATCAAATTACTTCACAACAATCAGTAAGTTTTAATTAACACCACGCTATATTTTCATCAGTATATGCTAACACATTGTGCTTTTTTTTAATATTTGCCTAGATTATTGCTCAAAATGAGGACCATGAAACATTGCATGCTATATCTAATCGTATTGCTCAAAATGCTCATGACCTTTGCGACCAATTGCGCCTTATTTTAGAAACAATAAAATGCTCACGATTGAAGGGTGTTTACCGTACTGGTAGACGCATAAATATGAGAAAAATTTTTCCGTATATTGCCTCACAATTCCGCAAAGACAAGATCTGGCTACGAAGAACAAAACCAGTCCAACGTGATTACAAAATTACTATAGCTATAGATGATTCGAAATCAATGCATCACAACAATTCCAAAGTATTAACTTTGGAAGCTATATCTTTAGTGTCGCAATCTTTGACTCCGTTAAGGCCCAACTGTAATATGCATATGCTAGCTTAAGCAAACGTGCGAACACATATAAATTGTATGTGGCAAACTATAATGTACTTAACGAAACTTTTCGTTAAGTTTTTCAACTGTCATTTGCTTAAGCAAAAAGCGAAACTGATCGCATATTCCGTACGGAATCAGCTGTTTGTTGTTTGTTTGTGTTTTTAACAAAATGGAAAAAGAAGAAAATACATTTATTTTAAATTTAATAGAAAATGTGGAAAAAATAAGTGCCTTTACAGTAAAATAGGCCCTTTTTATTTTAACAAAAATGTCTTTCTGTCGCGGTTTATTTCTCTGACAGAACAAGAGCGTCCTCTTCTTTTACAGTGTAGTTCACTTATTTATTTTAATGTGCACAGGCCTTCAAGCGCTAACTTTAATATTTTTATATTATTTAAATTTTTAAGTTTTTTCTCCATTTTTGCAAACACAATACGAAAATTAACAAAACATATGTAAACGTTTATTATTATTTACAATGTAGTGCTGCCACAGCTGTACATTTTAGTACTTTTGCCGATAAATTAAAAAAAAAGGAAAAATTATGCGTTTCTGCTACGAAGTTTTCTTTTAATTATAAAATAATATAATAATATTTATAAAACATCGTCATTTAATGGCTTTTTGTTAAAATAAAAACATTTTTTTAAACATAAATGAGCAACTGTGGACAAAAAGTTTCAAAGTCATTGTAGCCACCTAAAAGTTAACTCTGAACTGGTTATGCATTTGACAGCCTTTTCGTTAACTTTTGCAATTTGCTTAAGCTTGCTTATGCATATTATAGTTGGGCCTTTAGAAAGTGGACGATTAAGCGTTAAGGCCCAACTATAATATGCATATGCTAGCTTAAGCAAACGTGCGAACACATATAAATTGTATGTGGAAAACTATAATGTACTTAACGAAACTTTTCGTTAAGTTTTTCAACTGTCATTTGCTTAAGCAAAAAGCGAAACTGATCGCACATTCTGTACGGAATCAGCTGTTTGTTGTTGTTTGTTTGTGTTTTGAACAAAATGGAAGAAAATATATTTATTTTAAATTTAATAGAAAATGCGGAAACAAATAAGCGCCTTTACAATAAAAGAGGGCCTTTTTATTTTAACAAAAATGTCTTTCTGTCGCGGTTTATTTCTCTGACAGAACAAGAGCGTCTTCTTCTTTTACAGTATAGTTCACATATTTCTTTTAATGTGCGCAGGCCTTCAAGCGCTAACTTTAATATTTTTATATTATTTAAATTTTTAAGTTTTTTCTCCATTTTTGCAACCACAATACGAAAATTAACAAAACATGTAAACGTTTATTATTATTTACAATGTAGTGCTGCCACAGCTGTACATTTTAGTACTTTTGCCGATAAATTAAAAAAAAAGGAAAAATTATGCGTTTCTGGTACGAAGTTTTCTTTTAATTATAAAATAATATAATAATATTTATAAAATATAGTCATTTAATGGCTTTTTGTTAAAATAAAAACATTTTTTTAAACATAAATGAGCAACTGTGGACAAAAAGTTTCAAAGTCATTGTAACCACCTGAAAGTTAAAGGCCCAACTATAATATGCATAAGCAAGCTTAAGCAAATTGCAAAAGTTAACGAAAAGGCTGTCAAATGCATAACTAGTTCAGAGTTAACTTTCAGGTGGCTACAATGACTTTGCAACTTTTTGTCCACAGTTGCTCATTTATGTTTAAAAAAATGTTTTTATTTTAACAAAAAGCCATTAAATGACTATATTTTATAAATATTATTATATTATTTTATAATTAAAAGAAAACTTCGTACCAGAAACGCATAAATTTTCCTTTTTTTAATTTATCGTCAAAAGTACTAAAATGTACAGCTGTGGCAGCACTACATTGTAAATAATAATAAACGTTTACATATGTTTTGTTAATTTTCGTATTGTGTTTGCAAAAATGGAGAAAAAACTTAAAAATTTAAATAATATAAAAATATTAATATTATTGAAGGCCTGTGCACATTAAAAGAAATAAGTGAACTACACTGTAAAAGAAGAAGACGCTCTTGTTCTGGCAGAGAAATAAACCGCGACAGAAAGACATTTTTGTTAAAATAAAAAGGGTCCCTTTTATTGTAAAGGCACTTATTTTTTCCGCATTTTCTATTAAATTTAAAATAAATATATTTTCTTCTTACTCCATTTTGTTCAAAACACAAACAAACAACAACAAACAGCTGATTCCGTACGGAATATGCGATCAGTTTCGCTTTTTGCTTAAGCAAATGACAGTTGAAAAACTTAACGAAAAGTTTCGTTAAGTACATTATAGTTTGCCACATACAATTTATATGTATTCGCACGGTTGCTTAAGCTAGCATATGCACATTATAGTTAGGCCTTTATATCAAAGACTATAAATATATAAAGATGTTGCACTGCCATACATTGTACTGTCAGTGCCAAATTTGTCGATGGCAAAACTACTACCGCCACTTATTGTACTCAGAAAACATATTATACTCAGAGAACGTATTATTTTCCATTCAGTCGTCGTTGAACAAGCGATGTGAACACATGCGGTTGATTATTGTCATTTTTTTTTCAGAAATTTATTAAGCATTCTTATTGCTTCTTGTTGGACGAAGCATAGCAAACACACGCGATTCAATTACAATTGAACACGAAAAATAAAAAACTGCTTTAAATGAACTTATTTTTGTTTTTTCTCAAAATAACTGTTCTAAAAATATATTATAATATTGATAATTGAAGCATAGCCGCGAATAACGTTGTAAGCGACAAAATTTAAATTGTTCACAATTCGTAAAAAACGTTTTTAAAGTAGCAGGTAATATCTAGATAAATTTTTTTAATTCATCATGGACGTACTTGGGTTAAAAAACTAATTTAGTGAAAAAAATAGTTTTATAATAATACTTGGTTAATAAAAAATTTATTACATATTTTTTAAAATGGAAAAACATTATTGTCACATAAAACGTTATTCCATTTTGCACAACGAATGATTTGTTTTTGTTCTTTAAATATGTAAAGGGTGCATTATGCAAATTAAATAATGTTTTTATTAAAAAAAAAAAAACTTTATAACAAAAATATAAACTCAACAAAAATTCGCTTCAGTAACATCTATATATATAAAATTCAATGTATGTATGTATGTATGTATGTATGTATGTAACGTATAGACTCCAAAACGGCTGAGCCGATTTTGATGAAATTTTCACAGCATGTTACTGTGACTCTGGTAGAAGTAATAGGGTACTTTTTTTTTACCACGCCCACTTTTACGCCCACTTTTTTAAAATATTGTAATTGGAGACCAAACCTCTGGACCGATATTTTTGAAATTTTCACAGCATTTAACTGGGACTCTGGTATGATTAATAGGGTACTTTTTTTTGACCACGCCCATTTTTACGCCCACTTTTTAAAAATTATGTAATTGCTCCCATATAGTTTTTAACAGATTTACTTCAAATTGTATACACATTATATACTCCAGGCGAGGTAAAAATAAAGATTTCTTAAGCCACGCCCCTTTTCACGCCAAATTTTTGAAAGTTTTATACTTTTTGTTCTCTATACAAATTTGTTCATTCCAACGTATTTTTTTTATTTGGTAGTATATTGCTCTTAATACTGTTAACGTCGCCATATAACTATGAACCACGCCTACTTCATCGCCCCCTTTTTTAATTCAGATACTTTCGTATACCACTAACAATGTTCGCTATACAAAATACTTTTTTTGTAATATGTATTTACCTAAAGTTTTATATACTTTTTAACTACATACATTTTTTTATTACCAAATCCCCATTTTTCGCCCATTTCACCTTAAATTATATTGCTTTTAATCTATATATATATAAATGAATGTGTGTCTGTATGTTTGTGCTTAATAGGAGGCCAAACCCTTGGACCAATCTGCCTGAAATTTTTACAGCATGTTACTGTGACTCTGGAAGGAATAATAGGCTATATGAAGTTTTGATTGTACAAACGGGGGTGGCACCGCCCATATAACCCAAAAATTTAAATCGCCATATTTTGGGCATTTTTTGACCTATGTCGATGATATTTGGTACATATGGTATTAGCATAATTAGGAATACGTACCAGGAGAAAAGTGCGTGGGACCACGCCCCTTTTTAGGAAAATTAAAAATCGTAATATAGTCTTAACTACTGGACCGATCGTCATTAAATTTTTACAATAGGATATTCTTAAGAAATAATAAATTCTTGACTACGTAAGTGGACAAAGGGGCATGGCCTCGCCCACTAAACTAAAGCAGTGCAATAAATACATTAAAATTAAATAAATAAATGTTTGTAAATATATAAATACGTTTTATTTTATTTTATGACGAGGGGGGGGGGGTAGCGAAGCACACCGGGTTTAGCTATAAATAATAAAATATTTCAAAAAAGTTAATGATGTATGCTCGTTAGCTTTGAAATACAAAGACATTTATTCAATTTAATTGTAGACCGATTTGTAGAACTAGGCGTACTTCTCAGGCAAATATGATGCCATTGCTAGGAGATCCTTTTTCTTTTCGTCACTTATTTTAATACGTTCTTCCCGAAGAAACTGCATCCTATAATTTTGTAAGCTTCGTGATCTTTTGGAAAATAAATTATAACATGACCACTTTTCTGCAATACTATGATTTTTTCGTACTCTTAGCATATTTGGATCATCGATAGAAATCTGAATCCATCTGGCATCAGTTATTTTACATTTCGGATCTTTATATAAATTTTTGTTGAAAACATCAAAATATTTGAAATCATTTAAACTCATTTGATGTACGTTAAATGGATTCGACTGCCTCGCAGACTCAATTAACCGGCAAACATCTTCCGGAATAAAAAGTTGTGATGTTTTCTTTTTTTTTCAATAAGTGCAAAATCTCGATCACATGGAAGAAAGCTATGCCCAGAAGATAAACATTTTTGATTTATTTCAGAAAAATACTTTGTTAGAAGGCTGTGACACAATGAAATTATTGTCCAGTTATTATTCTGGCCAACGCATCTATCGGACCATATTATTAATTTTCTAATTTCTCCCTCTTTAAGCATACTGTAGTTAGAAGAAATATGTTTTAAAATACATGAAGCGATTTCTGCAGTTCCCCTTTTTCCGATAGTTTCGTGCCATGTGTACATATCAACCTTGTTGTGGGGAAGACTATGTACTGCGAAGTTGTAATTTGAGTATTGACGCTGATAAAAGATATCAGAATGGGTAAGATTTGGCGTGAAAATCACTTGCTGCAAATCGACACAAATAACAACAATATTGTTAGAATTAACGGCAGCGTATGAATCATCTCTAAGTTGAGCATATCCTTTTTCTGCCTTTTCGTGGTGAGCTATGGCAGACTTTTGTATACTATCAAATTTTTCAGTATTTGCAGCTGCAGCCATTTGAATAAAAAACTTATCGCAAACCTTACAGGTATCGCTTCTTGGAAAACCAAATCGTAACTTGTGCTTTGTATTGAAAATATGTCTATATGTATTATAAGATATCAAAGTATGGGAATATTTTACTTTGAATAAATTATACATTGTGTTGATGTTTAAATGTGGGCTTAAGCAATCTTTCTTTGAAGAGGAACGACTATAATGACTTTCTTGTCTTGGAAAGCTTAATATGTGTTCCATAACGCTTCTTTTTTCTTCGTCTATGATTTTATGAGGACGGTTCTCATGTTTGCCGCGTTGATCATTAATGTTCATTCCATTTTTAAATTTTTCAACCAACATTTGGATTCTGCGTTGCGTTATCTAATGTTTTTAATATTAAAGAAATAGAAATTATTAAAAACATGATTACATTACATATAACAGCACCCCTTCCTGACACAACATTAAACACTATGATCAATTATAAATTATCATCAGCTTTAAAGAGCGTATAAGAAAATCTGTGAAACGCTGTTAAAACTCTGTTGGTACAACAAGGGGTTTAGAAGAGTGCGTAATTATTTAAATCATATATTCTATCATGTTTCATGATTTCTTCACCCGGTATTGTAGGTAATTTGCCAAAAATTAGTTCAAATGGAGAATAATTTGTGTCTATATGAGGTGTGATATTATAAGCGAATGAATAATAAGGTATCCAATCACTCCAATTATCATCATTAACAAATGACAAGAAATATTCATTTAAAACTCTGTGATTTCTTTCTGCGGTACCTAGGGTTTCATGATGGTATGGTGTTGATAGTCGCTGTTCTATTTTCAACAAATTGCATATTTCTCTCATTAACTCATTTACAAATTCTGTGCCTCTATCAGATTTCAAACTTTAAATAATCCATATTTCAAAATTAAATGTTCTGTTAAGATCTTTGCAATTGATTTAGCTTCTTTTGTCTCCATTGGGACTGCTATTATATACTTCGTCAACTCGCATTGCATTGTTAGTATGTATCGATAATTTTCTGAGGGTCTTAAAGGGCCGACTGTATCGATAACTATAGTACTGAAACTATTTTCTGGTGTGTCCGTGATACATAATGGTTCTTTAGTGTGTCTTATTTGTTTGTTTCTTTGACAAAGATCACACGTTGATACATATCTTTTTACCATTTTAAACATGTTCTTCCATATATATTTTTGTTTTAATTTTAACAATGTTTTTCTGACTCCGAAATGTCCTCCGCATGGTGTGTTGTGATACAATTTAATTAATTCATGTTTTTTATTTTCATCCGTTATTCTTTGAGGATTGCTGTATATAAGAATTCTGACGTCTGTTTCTTTACTTTTATTTATTCTTTCTTTCATTTTTTCTATATTTATTTTCTTAAATATTTCGTCACTTTTCTTTAGTGCGAATTTCTCACAATTCAATCTGCTTAAAACAGAAGGTAGTTTCTCCAACATATTATCTAATAATAGGGGTTATCGCTACATCTGAAGCGCGTTTCATTTAGAGCAGTATTGTTTTCTATTTTGAATTCTTTATTCGAATTTTCTAATATAAACTTTAACTTTCTAGCAAGTTTTATTTCTTTGATGGATGTACATTCCCATATTATGAGTTGATCAGTCTCTTTAGGATATGTCTTACCATTTTCTTCTTTTTCGTTATGTTCTTTTTCCTCATTTTGTATCTTTTTCTTCATGTTTCTTGTTATCACCAGCGTTTTTTTTGTGGATTCATCGATTGTCAGGGGTATCATTGTTTTTAACGTATCTGAGTCTATTTGTATTCTTGAGAGTGCATCTGCGTTGGTATTGTTTGTTCCTTTTTTATAAACTATTTGAAAATCATAATCGGATAATTCTAAGCGAATTCGGGTTAGCTTTGAACTAGGATTTTTATGTGAAAATAATGCAATCAGTGGTCGATGGTCAGTTACAACAATAAATTTTCTACCATATAAATAAGGTCGGAAAAATTGTATGCCCCAATATATACCAAGTAATTCTTTTTCAATTATTGGTTTGTTTCTTTCATATTTATTAAGTGATCGACTTGCAAATGATATTGGTTTATCTTCACCAATCTCGCCTTGCGATAACACAGCACCCAAAGCAAAATCAGATGCATCGGTAGTCAATATGAAAGATTTTTCGAAATCTGGATGTTGTAAAACTGGTGGACTAGTCAGTTTATTCTTCAATGTATCAAATGCTGTTTGACATTCTTCTGTCCATTCGAATTTTTGACCTTTTTTTAATAGTTTATTTAGACTAACCGTTATTTCAGCAAAATTTTCAATGAATCGTCTGTAATAATTACAGAAAGCTACGAATCTTCTTACTTCATCTGCATTCTTTGGTATTGGGTATTTCACTATTGAATCAAATTTTGATGGATCAGGCTTTATACCGTATGGAGTTATTAAATGTCCTAGATATACACTGCCGGTCAATAGAATAGCTCCGTCTTTTTCTCTTAATGAATGGTCAATTCTCTTAAAACCTGTTACAAATTTTAATTATTCGGTAGTCTCTCTTTTTATAGTTTTTATTTATAATTTTTTGGACACAAAAGAAAATTCAAAAATAGGTCAGTTATAAATTTTTTCTGCATTTTGTCAACTACCTACAATAATAATACAAATAATTTAGTTCATTAGAATAGCTCCAATGCTTGTCGTTTTAGTTGTGATCAATTGATTGTTATCAAAACGTTGTAAATTTATAAAGTGGACGTAAATCTAATAACGATTAAAAAATGGGTCGTGGGATTACATTATCTTTAGAAGAAGTAGGAAAAATTGAAGCGTACAGAGACTCAGGGCTTAGTCATCTCGAAATTGAAAAAAAACTGTGACGGAGTCACCGTGCTATAGGAAATTTTTTACGAAATATGTCGAGCTACGGAAAAAATATGAAAGGTTGGACAAATAAAGCAACTACTGTTGCAGAAAGGCGTCTTATTATTAGAAAAGCTTCGAATTCGCATGACTTTGTGCCGATAATAAGTGCTAAAAATTGAGTTTCTGCAAGTATTTCTACAGTACAACGCGTAATTCAAAATACCAAACATCTGAAGAGACTTAAGCTGCAAAAAAACCACCACTAAATCCAGCCAGAAAAGCAAATAGGCTTCCTTCTGTCGTAACCATATGTCGTGGAAAACTGAGTGGCAACGCGTAGTGTTTTCAGACGAAAAAAAATTAATTTGGAGGCACCAGATGGATATAATTTCTATTTTCATAATCTTCAAGAAGAAGAACATCGATTAAGTCGTCTTCATAGCCGCGAAGGTGGTGTGATGTTGTGGGGAGCGGTCTCCTACTTTGGAGCTTGCGAACTCCAATTTTTATCTTCAAAAATGAACGCATTAACTTATAAAAGCGTACTCGAAAAAACATTTCCTCACTTCGATAATACTTTTGGACCACTCAAGTGGACTTACCAGCAAGATAATGCTCCGATACATCTGCACGAGTTGTGAAAAACTGGATTCAACAACAAAATGTTGCATTACTGGAATGGCCACCATACTCTCCTGATATAAATATTATTGAGAACGTGTGAGAATGGTTGGCAAGGAAAGTGTATGAGTCTGGCAGACAATTTGAGGATAAGCCGTCATTGATAGCTGCCATCAAAAAAGCTTGGGAGGAAGTTTCGCTTAACTATTTTAAGCAGCTCTATGACTCACTCCCAAACCGTGATTTTGAAATAATTTAAAAAAAAGGAGGGTCAACTCATTATTAAATATTTGCTTACTAATCTTATTTAGTTAATTTATGAAAAATAAATAAGTTTAAACTGATGTGTTCTTTGTGTCATTATTTTTAATCAACTGGAGCTATTCTACTGAACGAAAAAAAACAAGCATTATTATTATTATTAATCTTGTATAAAAAATAATGGGGCATAATTGAAAATATTGTTTTTATGGAAACTGTAGTTAAATGATCACCCTATTATTGACCGAAAAGTAAAACCATTTTCTTCAATTTGATTTCGAGAAAAATTAATTTTCATTTGGTAGTAACAATGGAGCTATTCTATTGACTGGTAGTGTACTACTTCAGATTTTAAAAAGTGACATTTATAGGCATTAAGTTCTAAATTGTATTTCCTTAATCTATCGAATACCTTTATTAGGTTTGCGTTGTGGTGTTTAAAACTACAGCCAAAAACTATTATATCATCAACATATAGAAAAGCTTCAGACTCTAAGCCAGATAAAGCTATCGTCAGCATGCGTTGAAAACTGTTTGATGATATTTTTAGACCAAAAGGTAGTCTCGTGTATTGATAATGTCCATCATGTGTTGAAAATGCAGTATATGGACGTGATTGCTTATTAAGTTCAATTTGATGGAAGGAACTTGCCAAATCCAATGTTGAAACATATTTTGCTCTTCCTAATTTATCTAAAATGTCATCCAAACGAGTTAAAGGAAACTTATCATTGACAATTTTGTCATTTAATTTTCTAAAATCGACAACTAATCTCCATTTCTTCAAATTTGTTTGTCCTTTCTTTGGAACTAGTAGTAATGGTGCATTGTAAGGGCTTATTGATGGTTCGATTATATTGTTATGCAAAAGTTTTTGGACTTGTGATTTTATCTCTGTTGTCTGTGCATGTGGCAATCTGTAATTTTTTATATACACAGGACTTTTGTCGTGTAGGTTTATTGTTTGCTTGTAAAAATTATTTGTAGTTAATTTTTCATCATCGATATGAAATATTGATTGGTGTTCTTTTAATATTGATATTAGTTCTTTTTTATTTTTATCATCCAAATTACCCAAATCAAATTTATTCAATAATTTAATAAATCGTTCGTCCGTATAAAATTTTTCAATTCTGTTGTCATTCATTGTATTTATATCATACTTCTTTAATGGTTCAGTTTCCACTTTTAGATTTTCTATTGTAACTATTTTATCCGTTACGTTCAATAGTTTAATATGTTGATTTCCGTTTTTAGGTACTATTGCATTTGCTAAATATACTCCTTCGATAATTTCTCTATTTAATATTACGGAATCTACATCCAGTTTCATTGTAAATGGTAAAATTATTTCACTTCTTTGCGGTATTCTTACTTTGTTTATTTTAAAGGTGTTGTCATGTATCGGTATCATTATTGTTTCGCCATTAATGTTGAATGTTAGTATATACTTATCATAATCAATATTGCATCTATATGTAGATAGAAAATCTCTACCAAGAATTCCATCTGTGCTTATTGGAAAATTATTTTCTACTAGCTGGATTTTTTGTTTAATTATATTGTTATTTATATTAATTTTTATATTTGTAGATCCCAGTGATTTAATAACATTCTCTGAAATTCCTGTTAAATTGCAATAATCATCCTGATTTTCCTCATGATTTTGTAAAAATTTTTCTTTGCACAGCGAGACATCTGCTCCTGTGTCAATTAAGAATGTAAGATCATTTTTCACAACTATAATGTTTAGTCTTACGTAATTTCTTACGGTGGATGATATGGTATATATTCTGTTAGTTTCTAGTTGTTTCCCACTGGAGATTCCGTTCGTGCGGTCTCCGGGCTTTGGGAGTTTCCCTGTTCCTCTATGTAGTTTATACTGTTATTTCTATTGCTATTCTGTATTCTTCGGTTATTGTTGTAATGTTGGTTACGTTGATTATTGTTGTTGTTATAATGGGTACGTTGATTATTGTTGTTATTGTTGTTATATTGGGTACGTTGATTATTGTTGTTATATTGGGTACGTTGGTTATGGTTGTTGTTATTGCACATTTTTGAAAAGTGATTGAATTTTCCGCAATTATAGCATTTATTTCCGTTAGCAGGACATTGGTTGTTGTTGTGATTTCTACCACACTTTTTGCATTTTGTTTGTGCGATAGTTCTTCCATTGATACTTTGATATTGATTAGTTTGCTGGTAAAATATTTGTTTTTGTTCTATTGTCGATGAAACTCTTTCTGCGATTTTCAAAGCTTCAGTAAATGTTGTTACTTGGCTTGCATAGATTGTTGATATAATCTGCGGATCAGTAAGACCGTTCATAAAAGCGTTAAAAGCTATTTTGCTATTTGTGTTTATAATAGCATTTCTACTGGATTCACCTATTTCTAATATTTGAGCTTCGTTTAATTCTGTAATAAGGTTTTCTAATTTTGTTGCAAAACCTATCAGATTGTTTTCTCTCTGCTTCAAATTAGTTATTTCATTTAATATGGAATTGGTGGTTTTTAATGGTTTGTATGTTGCTTTTAAGATAGATATTAATTCGTTGATTGTTGTTGGTATCTGAATTTGTTTTATTCTGTTTTGAACTTTTAAATCGAGTCGTGAATTAAAAATGAAATTAAAGAATGAAATATGTTTTTCCGTTGAAATAGTTGTAGAAACTACTTCTAAGTTCGATAAGAATTCATGTAATTCCTTAGTTTTACCCGAAAATTTTGGTACTAGTTTTGTTATTATTGATAATTCATTTATATCAAGGTTTGCCATGATTATTCCTTGTCTTTTCTTTGCAGTGGATGATTTGTTTTCAATATGTGTTTCTAATAAATTTAAACTTTCTTCTTTAAGTTTTTTAAACTGATTTAAAATTTGTGATTCTTCATCTACTTTAAGAGTTGAGTTTTCTAATTTAGTTTTTAAATATTTTTCTAAATTTTGGATTTCTATCCTTTTTTCGTTCACTGTTTCTATGGTGTATGGTCTACCTAGTGATTTTTTTTGCATTTATTACAATCTGGTTTAATGCTTCTATGAATTCCATTTATTTATTATTAATTATTTTGTTACATATTTCCTTTTTTATTATTAATTTAATAAAATTTAAGATTTTTATATCTAATATTACAATTAGTGGTGTTAATATTATTGCTATAATTAGCCATCCTATATATTTATCATATAATTTTGTTAATTTTGTTCTTATCATTTTTATTCTTATTTTTATTCTAGTATAAATGATATGATATCTAAAATTGATATTTTATTTTTATATTCTGTTGTAATCGCTTTAGAGCTTTCTAATAATGTGTTTGTTACATATGTTTTTAGCCAAGCCGCAAAAATGAATGTAAACAAAAAAATCAAGGTGAATATGAATATAAATATAATAATGATTCGTTTCATATTCTTATTGTGTATATTGTTTATATTTTTATTGTTTTTTCATTTCAATATGTGTTTTTATACACATTTCTAATACATAAATTTTTTCCCAGTACTTCGTTGCTACATTCCAAGGAGGTGGGGGGGGATGAATTTATTATTCTTTTTAATTGTGCCAACTCTCTTCTTTTGGCTGCTAAATATCCTCCTCGACGCTTTGGTGGTCTAGTTTTTGGGATTTTGGGCGTGTCTTCTTTACGTGTCGGTGTATTTCTTGCCTTATATTCCCTTATTGTTAGCTTTTTAGGACCAGCTGTGTCTTTGTTAGACATCGATGAATTATCCCTATTCTAGGATCATGGGCGAAGTCGCCTCCGATCCGCAGGTGCTAAATAAGAAGCACTCTGTCCCTATTAAAAATATTTATTTTTGCGTCCTTGATCTTCCTTCAGGATTCGTTTTTTTCTTTTTAGTGCTCTTATCTTGGAGCACTTAAAAAGATTGCAGGATCGCCATGTGATGATGGTATAAAAAAGACGTTTCAATTATGAGTCCAATCATGAACTGTGCTTTTTATTTTCAAATATTGTTTCTTATATACTACTTATGAGAAGAAAGATTAGCCTAAAATTGAGTAGTTTTTACAATGTTACTCAATTGTTTAAAGTTACAATTTATATTGAGTAGTTTATTAATTTACAATCTTACAGCTACTTTTCTTATATTCTACACAAGCCATTATGCATGATTGTACCAGGCGCTCATCAATTTTAGAGTACATATTATTATTATTATTGAGTGCATTTCAATTATTAAATGTGACTCAGACATTAATTGTTTATTCTAATTTCAAGTGTTCTATTTTCTTGGTTCAAACTCCAAGTCGAAATTTAATATGAGCATTAAGTCGTTCACCCAAAATAAAAGAAAGCAGCGTCATGAAATTAATAACTAACCTAGCACTATTATACATTTGGTCTTGTGTTTCTTACACAATACACTACATTTATGTGTAGTTTGTTTATACATACACTACACTATGCCAATAATTTACCTGAAATGTATGACAAATCATTTTTTTGCACACTCTCTCTCTTTTACTGTTCTGATTTAGCAAAAAATAATTCACAGTTACGTTGCGGTGAGAAATGCCTTCTTTATCTCTTTTTCTTTGAGGCTCGCTCAATTCGATTAAGGAAGATAAAAAATGCGTCTGTTCATTATAATTTTTTTCATAAAATTTATGAAAATGTTCTTTTATTTGATTTATGCAAAAATTTTTACAAGAAAAGTAGCATAAGCAATCACAAATCTATATGAAAAGAATTCAATTAAAAAATAACGCAATGTGCACTTAAAACGTTTTTCCACATTACCTGTTCTGGGGCATTTTTGGAAGGAACACTTTTATTTTTTCTTGTTATATACTCATTTCCACTATTTCTCAATCTTGTTCTTTCATTATCTTTCCAATTTTCTACATTACACTTTCTTTTTGTGCCTCTGTTACACTTATCAATTACTTTTGACAATGCTGTTCGTATCATTTTGTGTGTAACTTAGAACGTTCTTCCACTGACTAGCACTTTCTAATTGTATTTTGATAGCGATAAGGTGCATAATTTTGGCTGATTTGGTGATTGAGCAATGTAAAAGAGTCAAGTTAACTGTAATCTGCAAAAAAACAGGTTTTGTAAAAATCGGCTTTTACAACGTTATTCGCGGCTATGCTTCAATTGTTATTTATGGTCCCTGATATTTTTTCTTAAGGTGTTTATATCTGACAAAACTCTTTCTTTTTTTTTCTTATTTTTAGCGTTTGACAATATGTTTGCTGGGAAAATTCTCTCACCAATACATCTTCATTTTTGAGTACCACTCCCAGCATACCATTTTCGGAGCGCTCCGAAAAAGGAGTCAGAAAAGAGTCCAACAAAAGAGCATTTTCGGAGCGCTCCGAAAAAAGGAGTCAGAAAAGAGTCCAACTGAAGAGCATTTTCGGAGCGCTCCGAAAAAAGGAGTCAGAAAAGAGTCCAACTGAAGAGCATTTTCGGAGCGCACCGAAAAAGGAGTCAGAAGAGTCCAACAAAAGAGCATTTTCGGAGCGAAAGAAAAATTTGCTTGTTACTGTCCTGAGTCTCAGTATGACTCAGAAATTCCACTTAATTATGTGTGTACCAAAGCGTTGTTGTCTTGTTATTTGTGTTTTGAACAAAAAAAAAAAAACATAGCTGTACCACACAAGCATAATAAAAACAAGATTACACAGAGCTCAAGAAAAACCTCATAAAAGACTCTTTTCTTACATTTTCTAAGAGCTCTTTAAGAGCCCAAAAAACCCTCATAAAAGACTCTTTTCTGACATTATCTAAGAGCTCTTTCTGACGGACCATTTTCGAACGTAATGACGCTCTTTTCTGAAGGTTTTCGATATCGATTCGCACCGAAATAAAAAACCTTTATTATATAAATATTTAGAATTACATATTTAGAGAGAAATAAAACTAGCAAATTATGAAAATAATTACTTAATTATTACATACATTAATTAAATACCATAATTAAATTTTAAAATTTAGTAGTAATTTTGAAGCATTATTTTAAAACAAATTTTGCCGCAAATTATATTTACATTTGGTTACTATGGTAAAAATATAAAAAAAATACATACAGTTTTTGATTTACCGTTATTTTTACTCATCACATTTTGTGTTTATAATGCAAACAACTGAGAACAAGCGTCGGTGTGAGTTTGTTTTATTGTTTTTGCAGCACAATTGTGCATTGAAAATAAAGATTTGGTTAGTTATGTAAACTTTACATTTAAAAGTGTTCATAAAATTGTAGTGCATCGCTCTAATAACACGTTTAATAAATATAATAAATAATTAAAATCATAATGTACGAAGAAAGACAAAAAAAGTTGAATTCAATAGCGAAAACAAAAAAAAAATATCGTCTTTATCAGGTACCAAGTGTTGTTTACCGCATTGTGGCAAATCCAAAAGAAGTGTTCCAAACTTAAAAATCTTTCGTTTCCCATATCTTAACGCCATATTGCTTAAAGCATGGTTAGAAAATTGCAATTTTGACGAATGTTTTCTAGAAAGATCACGGACTTTATACATATGTGAAAGACATTTTTCGCCAGACTGTATTGGAAAGAAATATTTGAAGCGAGGTGCCGTGCCAACCTTGAACTTAACCGGCAAAAACGAGGAAACAGGTATAGAAAAAGGAAACAATTTCGAAAGTGAGGATGTTGACTTTTATTTATATAAATCTTCACCACGTAAACGTAAGAGATCGGAATCACCATCATTATGCACAAATTGTCAAAAAAGTTGTAAAAATGAAGAATTTTATCGAAAGAAGTATTTTAATATGTTTAAAAAACTTAAAGCTGAGACGCAAAAAAATAAAAATTTAATGAAAAAACGAAAGTTTAAAAAGAACTGTCAAAACATTAGAAAAAAAATTAATGAACACAAAATCTATTGAAGCCGAAGTTGACAAATTAAACATCAATTCAAACGAATACTATAAGGACTGGAAGTTTATCAGAAAGTACCCATACCCCTGAAATATATGTCGCAGATGTATACGATGAAAATAAAGAATATTTTAATGAAGACTCCGATTGTTTTACCTCCAACAATGTTGGTTACATAGCTCAACGAATATCTTGCGTTAAATGTCGTGTGGATATAATTAAACCAGCCCAAATTTTGTCATATCCTTCAGAAATGTTTGTTCATGCAAAAAAATTATACAAAAGATTCCGACTTTGGAAGTTTGTGCGCTCCATCTGACTTATTTTTTGAAGTTTGTAAAATTCATATAAAAGTCTTCGAAAAAATATTTTTAAAAAATAAAGCAATAAAAAACATAAAAACATTTGTTGTTGACCAATGCGTAAGTTGCACCAAAGATACAATTTATTCGTTTTGGTTTGATGAGAATAACGAATGTTATAAACACAGAATGGAGATGCTTAATTTACTAGTTCTTATTTTACTACGGAAGCATGCCACATGGGAAACATACAAATACAAATTATCCAGTACAGAAAAAGTTAAAATTTTGAAACACTGATAAATAAATTTAATAAATACTAAACAAAAAAAACATTCCTGTTATTACAACTTCATTCTATACAGAAGTTCATAATTGAACTGTCTATAAAATTATATATGGTAAGTAGATACAAACATACATAATTGAATAGTCTAAAAAATAGCATTATACCTAACTCGGTGCGAATCGATATAGTTTTGTCTGTACAACAATAAAACACATACTCTTACCCTACAATTACACAATCGGTCACATTATTGACGAAAGTTATTTGCACAAAAATTGTAAGTAACAAAAATTCTTTTGTTAGGTTTTTATTTTATTTTTACATTTTTAATGCAATGTACAACACACACATGCATACACATGCACACAAACAATGATAAGTGAGAAAAAAAAATCTTATACTCAACAAGAGAACGACAGATTGTTACGCTCTTTCTTTGTGCTTCTTTCCCTTTTGTCTTCCCTCCCGCATCATGAGGAAGCACAAAATTTTGTCAATTTTAAATACACTGCGTGCAACATCTTTATATATTTACTAGCTGACCCGGTCCGCGTTGCTGGCCGTAAGCAAACATTAGTGTTGTATTACCACACGATTTAAATTAAGCTTTTAAAGAAATGTACGGCCTTTAAATAAATTTATGGAATATCTATCATAAAGATTTGTTACAGAATAACTTACATATGGTCTAGGTATGGGCTCGATCAAAAAAGAAACGCATTTATTTAAGGCAAATTGGAAATTATATTTATTTATTACTTCATCTTGGGGCCAGCGGATATTCAATGTTTTTTGACGTGCTGTGTGTGTGACTCTTGCTTTATTGATGGCAATAGTACAGGTAAGACGCAAAGGGAGTTGGAGCCGCTTGAATTGGAATGGTAAATCGTTGGAAATCATCAGAATTCGTGGAATAAGTACGTCTTCGCCTTTGAATCTGCCACCGATGATTGTTGCCTCGATTAAATTTGGTGAGTAGTTTTTGATGGTCAATGTGGTTCCGTTGCATAACTTTGGTGCGTTTAAGTTGCGAATAAGAATTACCGGTGATCCAACGTTTAATGTTAGCACATGCGGTGGCATTCCGGGTGGTTCCAATGAATTTAAAAATTCAGTGGGATAATTGACGGCTTGTTCTTCATCCATTACTGTATCGATCGATTTGTATTTGATTAATTTGCCGGGCAGTTTCAATTGAATTTGCTCATTGAGCTTGTTGGCATTGTAATTTGTTGGTGCCAAAATTGCACGTTCCCACAGCCAATCCGATTTTTTGTAGAAGATTGTTAGACTTGGGAAAACCTTGTCGACAACGGCTTGAATATTCATTTGCAATCGACAGAAGTTAGGCGGGAACGAAATCTCGTTCGTGGCGCGATTAATTGGAATTTTTCCATTTTCGATGTCAAAAAGTTGTTCTGCACACGCATGTTCGTCGATAGCGTGATTTTCTCGACTCGGTTCCAAAGATATGAAGCTTTCAAGCATGCGTTCAGTTTATCTGCCGTCATTGATAACGGGCAAAGTTTGACGAAAATCACCAACAAAAATAATAAGAGCGCCTCCCATCGGTTTGTCGTATCCTCAAAAATCACGTAGAGTCCGATCAAGCGCTTCGAGCAATTTGTTTAAATGTACCGTTAGGTATCTTAAATGCAAGGGTACATAAAGTTTTTTGCCATCGATTGATATAATATTATTTTTAACTTATTGTATAATGTTGCACCTTAGAAAGCGCGAAATATCTTCTGTTATCGAATGATGTAAATATTTTGTAAATAAACCGAAAACTCGGATTTTTGAAAGTAACATTTCGAAAGTTTTAAAATTTTGATATTGGATCGTTTTTTGCAAATATCTTCGGAACTACATAACCGATTTAAGAGTTTGATATCTCGTTTTGAAAAACATGACAACGGCTTTGAAAAAAATTAAATAAAATAAAAAAAGCAAAATATATATGTATGCTCGTATGTCATTGGTGATGCAATATGAAAATTGGATTTTGCCACGCCCCTGCGCCCGCAGACTGAAAAACCATGCAAACATTAATTTTTTTATTTTTACCTCGCCTTCAGTAAGATGTGGATACAATCTGTATGAAGTAAATCTGTAAAAACCCATGCAGAAGCAATTAATCAATTAAAAAAAGTGGGCGTTAGAGTAGGTGTGGTCGTACCAATGGTGAAGGCAATGGTGGTAATTTGACCTTACCACTGAGACAGCACAACCCAGGCGATTCTCCGGTTAACTTTAATACACCGCAATGGTTGCACACAATCTCTTTTGGGCCAATTTGAACGGAAGGATGCGAGCTGTAGTCAAAAGTGCAATCGTAATGAAACGCTACTCGATTCAAATCAATACTTGAAGCTCTTCTTCTTACGCGTTGATTTAGATTTTCACGTTGTTAAATTGCTTGATTTAATCCATGATTTCTCATTGCTAATCGAGCCGTTTCATTTGTCGCCTGTCTTTCTTATTGTGTTTGCGTTACGCGAAGTCGGGCCATACTAACACGCCGCTGATCTCGTGCGATTTCTTGTTCATCCGTATTCAATCGATTGGTAATATTCCGATTTGTAATTGCATTACGGGTTCGGTGCGAAAGATCAGATCTTCTGGGCCGCGGCATTATGAATAACACTGAGAAATTAATGTCACAAAAACAATGTCACCAAATTATTTAGAGAACTTACCTTTTGAAATCACTTTTAAAAAAGGTTGAAAATTTTTAAATACTACAAAAATAAATCAGGTGTCAAAAGTTTATGCACACAACGCCATTACTGGCAATAGCAGAACCAGAATTTGTTTTTGTAAAAAAAATGAACAAAAAAAGTTTTCAATCAAATTAGGTGGAAAAACAATTGTCGTAAAAATTGTCATATACAAAAGAACGCCATTTGATTTTTGGATTTTAGAAGATAATAATTTAAAGTAATGGATGATACAATTTGAAGTAAAACCCTTGTAGAATCGATTACACAATTTTAAAGCAGGCGTGGTCGAATTCGGCTGTACGCTGCGTGCGTTGCTACGGCATCAATTTAAAAAAAAGTAGACGGTCAAAAAAGATCGCTAGAGATGGGACGTGAAAGGAGGCGTGGAGTATGAATCTTAATTTTTTATCTCGCCTAGAGTAAGATATTCAATTTAAAGTGAATATGTTAAAATTAGAGAAGAATCAATTACACAATTTAAAAAAGAAGGCGTTAAAGTAGGTGTGGTCGCAAAAAAGAAGTATTCTATAAATACTTAGTAGTGTGATGTGAAAAGTTCAGGCAGATCGCTCCAGCGGTCTGGCTTACCTGGCAAGCATGCATGTGATGGGGCGTGAAAGTGGGCGTGGCACATATGCGTTAGAGTGGGCGTGGTCGTACCAACTTACAAACCTTCCCGGGCTCATGCACAACAACTTTGCCGAAGATAATCACATGAGCATTTACGATTCTATAGTGTACATACACACACTCACACATAAAAACATTAATTTAAAAAAAAGTGGCGTGGTCAATTTCTGAATTTTTTCCGGGTATTCTTCTTCTCTGACCTGACACCAGCCTGAATTCGTCCGAATCGTTGCAATCGGTCCTGGCGTTCTTTATTTATAAAACTAGTAACTAACGTCACTCTCTTTTATATATATAGATAGCAAAGTCTTCCCCTTGATGCGGGAGGGAAGACAAAAGGGAAAGAAGCACAAAGAAAGAGCGTAACAATCTGTCGTTCTCTTGCTGTGTATAAGATCTTTTAATTCTCATTTATCATTGTTTGTGTGCATGTGTGTGTTGTACATTGCATTAAAAATGTAAAAATAAAATAAAAACCTAACAAAAGAATTTTTGTTTCTTGCAATTTTTGTGCAAATAACTTTCGTCAATAATGTGACCGATTGTGTAATTGTAGGGTAAGAGTATGTGTTTAGGCCCAACTATAATATGCATAAGCAAGCTTAAGCAAATTGCAAAAGTTAACGAAAAGGCTGTCAAATGCATAACTAGTTCAGAGTTAACTTTCAGGTGGCTACAATGACTTTGCAACTTTTTGTCCACAGTTGCTCATTTATGTTTAAAAAAAATGTTTTTATTTTAACAAAAAGCCATTAAATGACTATATTTTATAAATATTATTATATTATTTTATAATTAAAAGAAAACTTCGTACCAGAAACGCATAATTTTTCCTTTTTTTAATTTATCGTCAAAAGTACTAAAATGTACAGCTGTGGCAGCACTACATTGTAAATAATAATAAACGTTTACATATGTTTTGTTAATTTTCGTATTGTGTTTGCAAAAATGGAGAAAAAACTTAAAAATTTAAATATAAAATATAAAAATATTATAGTTAGCGCTTGAAGGCCTGTGCACATCAAAAGAAATAAGTGAACTACACTGTAAAAGAAGAAGACGCTCTTGTTCTGCCAGAGAAATAAACTGCGACAGAAAGACATTTTTGTTAAAATAAAAAGGGTCTCTTTTATTGTAAAGGCACTTATTTTTTTCCACATTTTCTATTAAATTTAAAATAAATATATTTTCTTCCATTTTGTTCAAAACACAAACAAACAACAACAAACAGCTGATTCCGTACAGAATGTGCGATCAGTTTCACTTTTTGCTTAAGCAAATGACAGTTGAAAAACTTAACGAAAAGTTTCGTTAAGTACATTATAGTTTGCCACATACAATTTACACGGCCCTTTGTTCCAACTTGGAACCATAGGAATCAATATACATACAATTTATATGTGTTCGCACGTTTGCTTAAGCTAGCATATGCATATTATAGTTGGGCCTTTTTATTGTTGTACAGACAAAACTATATCGATTCGCACCGAATTAGGTATAATGCTATTTTTTAGACTATTCAATTACACTGGTTTACAAATTTTTAATTTGGAAAAATACCAAGAACGCCACTTGCCTAGATAAGTTAATTGGGACCTCCTGAACACGAAAAACGCTGTAATTTTTTTTTCTAAGTACCGTTTTTTAGATAACGGTACTTTTGTGTTTTTCGGTGTATGGTCCCATTCAAACCCTTGTGGAGCCCAACCGAAGAGCCCGATCGAGATGAGTGGCATATCGTTGGAAAGGTAATCGAATGCCTTTTCCGCCGATATGCTGCAAATTTCTATCTGATAAGAAATAGCTGAGTTATGGCACCTCAAAGTTCGAAATTTGCCTATTTTTTACGTTTTTTTTCAAAATTTTTCTTTTTTATTTAATTTTTTTCTACGTTACAGTTAATATCTGGAATGTTTTATTTTTTATCCAAATAGTTTATTTAATTACCAACATTTTAAGCGTAATTTGAAAAAAATCGGATGAAAAATATAGTTTTTATTAAGGATTTTGTGAAACGACAATATTTTCATCTTCATTGCTTACACACTATATTCGGCGTAAATTCAAAAAATTTAAATTAAAATGACGAGCGACTTGAACTCTTACGTTTTTTTCGGATGGATCTTCGCGAATGAGGAACCAACAATAGTCCGCCATCATTTGTTCGTCCCACCAGCCTTTGTAACGTCTCTCGATTTCTTCCATTTCTTGGTGAAATCTTTCACCTTGTTCATCACTTTCGGAGCCCAAGTTGGTGGGGAAAATATCCAAATGACTGAATAAGAAGTGTAATTTAGGTGTCATATTTGAACCTAAAGGTTAAAAAGAATAAATTTTAAATCATAACGGCCTTTTTGATATACATGTTTTCACTCAACGCTTACCAATGGCATTGAATTTTTGCAGTAATGTATCGATCTTCTCTGCGTAATCAGGACTTCTGTAGTTTCCCAAAAAGTTGTGAACGATGTCCTTTAATGCTTCCCATGCCTCCAAATGAGCTGGACCTTAACACTCATTAAATGCTTGGTCACCGTACAGAGCCCGAATTTGGAATACGAAACCATCAATTCCAATCGGATATGGAAAATACATAAAGGAAAGATATGAAACAATGAAAGAACTTCTAGATCTCATACATTATGACCAACATCAATGGAAAGTTTGCTCTGATTTTAAATTAGTTGCCATACTATCTGGATTGCAAGGGGGCAATACGAAGTTTTCCTGTTTTCTATGTCTATGGGACAGCCGTGACCGTCAGAATCACTACACCCGAAAAGTTTGGCCCGAGCGAAGTGAACGTACGCAGGGAGTGTACAATATCAAAAATGACCCACTCATTCCTCTGGAGAAGATAATACTTCCTCCATTACATATTAAGCTTGGGTTATTTACAAAGATTGTGATAACGTTGCCAAATGACAGTCTTGCCATGAATTACCTTAAACAAAAATTTCCGAGAGCCACAGCGACCAAAATTGAAGCTGGTATATTTGATGGCCCTCAAATTCGGGCTCTGTACGGTGACCAAGCATTTAATGAGTGTTAAGGTCTAGCTCATTTGGAGGCATGGGAAGCATTCCAGGACATCGTTCACAACTTTTTGGGAAACTACAGAAGTCCTGATTACGCAGAGAAGATCGATACATTACTGCAAAAATTCAATGCCATTGGTAAGCGTTGAGTGAAAACATGTATATCAAAAAGGCCGTTATGATTTAAAATTTATTCTTTTTAACCTTTAGGTTCAAATATGACACCTAAATTACACTTCTTATTCAGTCATTTGGATATTTTCCCCACCAACTTGGGCTCCGAAAGTGATGAACAAGGTGAAAGATTTCACCAAGAAATGGAAGAAATCGAGAGACGTTACAAAGGCTGGTGGGACGAACAAATGATGGCGGACTATTGTTGGTTCCTCATTCGCGAAGATCCATCCGAAAAAAACGTAAGAGTTCAAGTCGCTCGTCATTTTAATTTAAATTTTTTGAATTTACGCCGAATATAGTGTGTAAGCAATGAAGATGAAAATATTGTCGTTCCACAAAATCCTTAATAAAAACTATATTTTTCATCCGATTTTTTTCAAATTACGCTTAAAATGTTGGTAATTAAATAAACTATTTGGATAAAAAATAAAACATTCCAGATATTAACTGTAACGTAGAAAAAAATTAAATAAAAAAGAAAAATTTTGAAAAAAAACGTAAAAAATAGGCAAATTTCGAACTTTGAGGTGCCATAACTCAGCTATTTCTTATCAGATAGAAATTTGCAGCATATCGGCGAAAAAGGCATTCGATTACCTTTCCAACGATATGCCATTCATCTCGATCGGGCTCTTCGGTTGGGCTCCACAAGGGTTTGAATGGGACCATACACCGAAAAACACAAAAGTACCGTTATCTAAAAAACGGTACTTAGAAAAAAAAATTACAGCGTTTTTCGTGTTCAGGAGGTCCCAATTAACTTATCTAGATAAGTGGCGTTCTTGGTATTTTTTGGCTGTAAACCAGTGTTATGTATGTTTGTATCTACTTACCATATATAATTTTTTTTTAAATATTTTATTCTATCATCCATTAAAATTTTTTGTTTAATAATTACATTATTTGAGATTTTACTTAAAGGTATTACAACAAATATAAACTTATGTTTTTAAAAATAAATATACTAATTAAAAAATATATATTTCCTGTTTTGTATAGAATGAAGTTGTAATAACACGATTGTTTTTTTTTTTTTTTTTTTTGTTTAGTATTTATTAAATTTATTTATCAGTGTTTCAAAATTTTAACTTTTTCTTTTTGGCACAAACAACAACAACAACTCAATATGCAATCGTGTTAACACGAAACAGGGACTCCCTGCAAATAATATTGGACTACGTGATCCATTTTAGATGATATGGACTACTCCCAACATGGTCCAATGTTATGCAGTCACGGACCATGTCATAGTTAAACAAGAGTTTGTAGTTAAACAAGAGTTTGTAGTTAAACGACATGGTTTCGTGTTAACACGATTGCATATTGAGTTGTTGTTGTTGTTTAAAACTAACCCTCGTGAGTACTCCATGGAGTAGTTTTGGGACTATTCCGATGGGTTATATGGTCCAGTCCTAGGACATCGCAATGTTAAATGGACCACCTTTTTTTCATATATTTGGAGTAGTTTTGGAGTACTCCTACTCCTCTTTGGACTAGTCTTTACATGCATGTATGGACTAGTCGCGTTATTTGCAGGGAGTGGTACTCAAAAATTAAGATGTTTTGGTGAGAGAATATTCCCAGCAAACATATTGTCAAACGCTTGAAATAAGAAAAAAAGAAAGAGTTTTAGCCAGATATAAACACCTTAAGAAAAAATATCAGGGACCATAAATAATTACCCCTATTGCGGTTCACAACTTTTTTAATAATTTGGTCGTCTTTCATAAATCCGTATTGCCATTCACAACTTAAATGTAGTTGACTTTTTGGTTGTGCGGCTGATTTTTTGGTTGTGCTTAATAGTATTGCGGTTCACCATTTTGGATGAGTTTGGTTGACAAAAACGATAAATATACACAACTGCTTATTAGCAGTTGAGTCTTTGTCGGTTATAGATTTAAATAAAATTTTTAATACATTTCCTTAAAAAAAATAATACAAAAAATATAAAAAATGGAAAAATCGTAAGTATAGGTGTTTTTTGATCTTAATATAATTAATTAAATGATTAATACACATACGCAGGACAGTCAAAATGACAACTAAAGCCCAATTTGAGCGACTTGTGCAGCTGATGGAAAAAAATCCAGAACTTGCTCAAGGAAAGCAAAAATTTGAGATGACTAAAACTCAGTGTAAAGAAGCGTGGGAAGGATTTACAATAGAATTGAATAGCTTGGGCCCACCTACGAGAACATCCTTCGAATGGCAACGTGTAAGTATATGCCGCCTTAATTATTGTAAACATACATTTTATTAGAATTTTTACTTCATATAGGTTTTGATTCATTACAAAGCAAGTATTAAAAAAACCAACAAGCAGCAGGTGGTGATCCTTCACAAGAAATTCCGCTTAATGTAATTGAGGATTGCATGTCCCAGCTGTTATCACTAAATGACCAAGTATCACCATCTGGACACACTTTTCGATATTTCATGTCGGCAACGCCATAACAATTACAACTAAAAATCGTTGTGTTACACAATACCAAAAAATAATTTGGTTGAGTTAAAGTCGGGTTGACTGACAGACGGCCAAACTTAGTTGAGTTGAGAACGGCAATAGGGGCAAATAATTATCAATATCAAAAAACAATTTTAAAACAGTTATTTTCAGAAAAAACAAAAATAAGTCCATCTAAAACAGTTTTTTATTTTTGTGTTCAATTGTAATTGAATCGCGTGTGTTTGCTATGCTTCGTCCAACAAGAAGCAACAACAATGCTTAATAAATTTCTGGAAAAAAATGACGATAACCATCCGCATGCGTTCTCATCGCTTGCTTAACGACGACTGATTGAATGTTTTGAAAAGAGCATAACAAATGTGTGTAAAATTCTCTCATTAGTCATACACAAGGGGATTTTCACAAAATCCCATCAATAATTTAGCAGTGGCAGAACAATGTATGGCAGTGCAACATCTTTATATATTTATAGTCTTTGGCATTTGGCGAACAACCTCAAATATTGCTTAATCATAACGAACAAAATTGGTAAGTTCGTTACAGTTTTCACAAGATAAAACGAAAATAGCCGACCTGCTCGATTTTATACGGACGGCAAGTGCAGAGGAAACTTCATTGGGATCCGACAATGGTATTTTTTAAAATCTGCTAATTTTGAGTGATGGTCGCAACATATTTAGTGAAGGCAAACCTAAGGTCAGTAATTTATTTCTTTTATCTATAGTTAACGTTTACAACAAGTTTATAATATTTTCAGGTAAAAATGCTATTAAGTACAACAATCAAGGAAGAGTTATGGATCCACCCATTGTTATAAAATTTAACACGCCGTATGAGAAAAGCTATTTTCTGAGAACTGTTGCAGCTCATCGTCTTAAATTTAAATCGCCGCTACGATTGTCCGATGCCGGTTTCCAAAGTGATAAGAGTTTTTACATCAATGAAAACCTTACCCCGCACAATTATGGTATATTTAAAACAGCGATTGGACTAAAAAAGGATATGCTATTGAAATCAGTTTATACTCTGAGGGGAATTGTCTACATTAAGCAACATGAGAATGATGAACCCAACAAAATTATTTTTCCAGAGCAATTGAGGCAGTTTTTTCGCTGTACTACACAAGTTTTTTAATGACCTTATGATAATGACTCTATATTTGTTTGTTGCTTTACTAATTGTTTTGAAAATTGTTTTGAATTTCTTTAATAATTACATGACTTTATTATTTTATCCGACTTCAACATTTAATTTAGTTTTACATTTTCAATACTTTGTTATTTTTGCTTCAATTACAATGATTCAATTTCTTAATTTAATATTATCTTTATATTATATAATTTCTGATTTTATTAGCATTACACACTTTATTATGCACTTTTATGACTTTTATCAGTGATGATCGTGGAAGGTCCAAAGACTTAACAATGAATATGGTTAGAATTTTGGCTAACTATAAAAGAGGTTTTAAAATTGTACACATAAATGCACAAAGTTTAAATAATAAATTGGATGAATTTAAAATTGTTTTTGAGAACTCTGGTATTGATGTTATTTGTGTTTCGGAAACATGGCTGTTAACATCAACCCCAGATAATAATATATGTCCCAATGGGTACAAGGTATTTAGAGATGATAGAGGAAGTCTTGGTGGCGGTGTGGCCATTTTTACTAAGAATAGCATTTCTTACAAAATATGCAACAAGTCATCTTTGACATACAGTACAACTGAGCAAGCGGTTGAGTTTATATTTATCGAAATTTCTTCATTTGGCAAAAAGATGCTGGTAGGTTGTGTTTATAGGCCAAATAAGAGAATACCATTAACTGTTTTGTATTCAACACTAGAAACTCTCGCCACAGTGTATAATGATATAGTCATTACTGGTGATTTTAATTCAAACGTATTAGTGGAGACGACGCTCCATGATAATATGTTATCGCTTGGTCTTTTTCCAGTCAACATGATTAATCCAACGCACCATACATCCACAGCAAGCACGCTGATTGATCTTTTCTTTGTGTCCAATACTACGAATATAGTTCTGTATGATCAAATATCTGCTCCGTGTTTTTCTAAACATGACCTAATATTCCTAACTTATAACTTTCAAATCCAACAAATTGAACAGTGTTTCAGTTATCGTGACTTTAAGAATCTAGATTTTAATATTTTATATGAATATTGTTCCCATATTGCCTGGAATGATATCTATTTTATGTACACCGTTGATGAACAATCTTCATTTCTGGAACACAATATTCAATATCTTTTCGATCAAACAGTACCACTGACATATAAAAAAACAGTACATACTCAAAAACCATGGTTTTCAAATTCTGTTAAGAATGCAATACAATTGAGGGACTTAGCATATGCCAGGTGGAAAAGATTTAAAACTCCTGAACTAAAATTACAATATTCCAATGCCAGGAAAAATGTAAATAAACATATTAAACAGGCAAAAACTGAATATTATTCCAACCGCTTTGACTCAGCAATCAATTCTCAACAAACTTGGAATATCATTCGCGAAATAGGAATTGGCAATACTAATAATCGTTCAGATTGTAATGTGGATGCAAACATGCTTAACAGAACTTTCACTGCCATACCTGTAGTACAGGCAAATCCCACTTTTTTTAATTTTTCCTCAAGCTCGCCAAATACAAATACTGGAATAATTAGTGAACATTTCCAATTTTCGTGCGTTACTCAATATGACGTTATTTCAAAAAGCTCTTTGATAAAATCAAATGCAGTAGGAATTGACGACATACACCCGAAGTTTATAAGATTACTTTTACCTATGATTCTACCGTATGCTACTTATCTATTTAACACTATTATAATGTCAAGTACGTATCCGTTAAACTGGAAACACGCAAAAATTATACCATTACCTAAATCGAATGGAGAATATAGACCGATAGCTATCTTGTGTTTTCTATGGAAGGTTTTAGAGAAGCTCTTGTATAAACAAATTATGGAATATATTGATACTCATAGTTTACTTTCCAGCACGCAATCGGGGTTTCGTCAGAATCACAGCTGCGTTACGGCTCTTGTGGAGGTTAGCGAAAATATACGGTCAGATGGCGTATCCCTTAATAGAGGAGTACCTCAAGGCTCTATTTTAGGACCACTCTTATTTTCATTATATATAAATGATTTGCCAAACCAACTCTCTAAATGCAACATCCATTTATACGCAGATGACGTGCAACTTACTCTAAGTAGCTCTGTTCAAAATATAGCTTCAGGAATATCATCTCTAAATGAGGATTTAAACAAAATTTACCTCTGGGCTTGTGCAAATGGACTCTGTTTGAATCCACACAAATCTAAATGCATTGTGATATGTAAAAGGAGCTTAAATCGTTACATTTCTGAAGATATTGTTTTAAATGGCGAAAAAACTGAAATTGTTAATTCAGCGAAAAATCTCGGTATAATCTTCAATAGCAATCTGACATGGACTGATCATATAAACTCACTGGTTGGTCAAACATACATAAAGTTACGAGCTCTCTGGTCTACACAATATTTTACACCAATAAGAATAAGAACCTTACTAGCCAAGACGTATCTGATTCATTCTCTAATTTATGGGTGCGAGTTGTTTGGAAGCTGTAATTCAAGTAGTAAAAGTAAGCTTAATATATTGTTTAACAACATAATAAGATATGTGTATGGATTGAGAAGTTTTGATCATGTTTCTGCTGTTTCCAATAAACTTTACGGAGTTTCACTTGATAGCCTATTAAAAATTCGTATTCTTGTATTCTTGCACAAAATAATAAATACTCAAACCCCCAAATATATATTTGAAAAAAATACGTTTCTTCCAATCGTCTCGAAATCGAAATATTATAATACCTCGACATCAATACCTAGTGTCTGAATGGCACTTTTATGTACATGCCGCTCGTCTTTGGAACAATCTTCCACGAAATCAACAAATAAATAGTAATGCTAATAGTTTCAGAAATTTTTTATATAACTTTTTCACGTAAGATGTTATCAATATAGGTTTATCTGTAACTAATTTGTTTATGCTCATGATAAAATTGTTTATAACGTAATGCGTCCCTGTACTATAAATATAAGACTTAGTCTTGTTGTACAGGAAATGAAAAAATTCAATAAATAAATAAAATAAATAAATTGAACTAGGTTTTTTTGTGTAAACAAAATTTATTTCTTTTAAATAATAAAAAAATTAAAAACTGAACAAAATCGGATTTTGGCGAATTTTAGCGATTTTTTACATCCGTTTTGGCGACGAAGCTCAAAAAAATCTGACAACCCTGGCTGCCATTATTGTGGGGGCAGCTGCTTGGCATGTTGGCAGCAACTAAGCTGCTGATGCCAAGCTTGAGACGGCCAAGACTGAGGCTGCCAAAAAATTAACTTCTAAAACTCACTCGTTATCGTTTTCCATCACATACCTGGGGTCTAATTACCGCATACGATATCGAGCATACTATCGTATCGAATAACATTTCGATACGTGTCGAGTAAGCTAATCATCGTATACGATATGTATCGAATCGTAATTTTTGAGAAAATGTAATAGATTTTTAACATATGTTTAATGTAAACAAGGGGTAATACCAAAAAGAAAATTAATCAAATTTTGTGCTTAACTAAAGTAAAATTAAAGTGTAAAAATAATGAATCCGTCTATATTCTTTTATATATCGTCATCAGACTCAGAGGAAGAAAGTAATGTCTTACTTGTTAGAAAGCAAATTAGAGAAAGAAGTGATCTTTTTTCATTGCCGGCAGCCGCGTAAGATAAATAAATTTTTCTATTTTATAATCTTTTTTAATTATTATGTTTTAATTTTTAGATTTAAAACTAGATTTAGACTAACAAAGAATGCGTTCAATTACGTTCTATGCCAGCTAGACTTTATTGGGCACATGTCTACAGCAGTGCCGCCAAAGCTGCAATTAGCAGCCACACTATCGCTTTTGGCGAGTGGAAGTTTCCAGCACAGTGTGGGAAATGACTATTTGGTCGGGTTGGGACAAAGCACAGTGTCGAAAATTGTTAGCCACGTAGTAGAGGAAATGGAAACAAAACTTTGCCCAAAATTTATTAATTTCTCGCCTGAGCAATCACTGTCTTGTATGAACCACTTTTTCAAGAAATATAAGATTCCCGGAGGTTTGTTAAAGTTACTTTAGATAGTTTATAAAATGCTCACTATTTACTTTCTTCGTTAAAGTTGTGGGATGTATAGACGGTACACACATAGGACTGCAAAGGCCAAGTAAAAATGAACATATGTTCTTTAACAGGAAAGGATATCACAGTCTTAATGCTATGGTGGTATTAAATTTAAATTCTTTGAAAATATATTATGAAGTAATATTTAAAAATAATTTTTGTAGATTTGTGATCATGAGTATAAAATTTTGACTATTAATTCGAAATATGGTGGTGCAGCACATGACTCATTTGTGTGGAGGCATGCAGAAGAAAAAAGCTTTTTGGAAGAACTCTACAATAACAAAAAATTAACAAATGCTTGGCTTTTAGGTAAGGTGAACGAATATAATTATTTTCTTATACTCAAATGTAATCAATCAAAAGGAGATTCCGGATACCCCCTTGAACCATGGTTGATAACGCCATACAGAAACCCTGAAGATGGCTCAATGAAGGCTTACTTTAATGAAATCCATTCTAAAGCCCGATGCATAGTAGAGAGGTCTATTGGCATACTCAAAGCACGTTGGAAAATCTTGAGCAACGAGAAGAGAAGCCGATACAGTCCAGAAAAAATGGCGCATTTTGTTAATGTTTGTGTTGCATTACACAATTTATGTATTATTTTTAAAGTGCCACATTATACACATAATTCCGTAGCTGAAACTATTCCTACTATACCTGATTTTGGAAATGACACACAACTGACAAAAATTGGACAAAGGGTTAGAGACCATATCAAATTATCTTTATGGCGAAATAAATCAAACTAATTTTTGTTTTAAGGAACTTTTTTAAATATTGCATATGTTTATTTACTAAACTTATGTATATATGTATGTACTAAATAACTTTTGTATAAAAAAATAAATAAAATTAATAAAAAATGTAATTCAAGTCTTTTAGTGTATTCTTAACAAAAGCAAAAGTTTGTACTTTAAGGATTAAATAAAATATCTTTTCAAGAGAAAAGTTTTTATTCAGGCTACTAGTTCAAATAATTAAGAATACTATTGTAAAGTACTGGAACAATTGGCAAATTGGAATGCATTTTCTACCCGGCCAAGGGCGTTGTCAAATGACAACAAAAACATACATACAATTGCTGTTATTGATCTACAAAAAAGGTAGACGCAGCAAGAAAAGCAAAAACAAATTTGTAATAATACAAATTTCATAAACAATAATAAACAATACACACACATTGTAAATGTACGTAAATTTCGTTCTAACTCACAACACGTTAAAAAGAAATATCATAATTCTTGTACTCTATTTCTCAAAAAAACGGTGAGTTAAATAGATGATATTTACAGAGTGATAGTGGACAATGAAGATTGCTGAAGACGCCCTTGGCCGGGTAGAAAATGCATTCCAATTTGCCAATTGTTCCAGTACTTTACAATAGTATTCTTAATTATTTGAACTAGTAGCCTGAATAAAAACTTTTCTCTTAAAAATTAAGAAATATTAGTTCAATTTCCATCTCTAATTATTAACATAATAAACACCATGGCGCGGTGTATCAAAGTATGTAGTCATCATCCCATCTCCGGTTTTCGTAGTTACAAAAAATAACTCAATCAAACAAAAAAGGAGGAGAAATGACAACAAAAACATACATACAATTGCTGTTATTGATCTACAAAAAAGGTAGACGCAGCAAGAAAAGCAAAAACAAATTTGTAATAATACAAATTTCATAAACAATAATAAAGAATACACACACATTGTAAATGTACGTAAATTTCGTTCTAACTCACAACCAGTGTTGCCACGAAAAAAAAAATTTTGTAACCAACATTTATGAAAAAAATAACCAAATTAAAAAAAAAAATAACCAAATTTAAATGCATGTACTATTTATTTATTTTTTGTAATTTTAACTATAATTTGTACTTTAAGGTAACAAAAAAAAAAACATAAAACAACGTATTTTACAACACAACTCCTAATACTAAAAAATAATTTTTTTAAAAAACTAAGCGTCATATTTTGCAAAAAGTAATGCAAAGAAACAGAAGCTAATGCTACAATTTGTAAAATTTAAAATTCCAATACTTTACATTAAGTTTTGCAAGTTTAATTATTAATTTTTAATGTCTTAAAAATAAAAAGTATATAATAAAAACAAAAAATTTTTCATTGGCAATAAAATAGGGAACTAGAAAGTTACTCTCTTAAATACTAAAAAACATGTAATTATATTACAATAAATATGGAGATCACTTTTACTTAAAATGTCACAGCTTGAGTTTTAAAATTTGTCTTTGGCAGACCAAACAAAATGGGCATTTTGTTGATTTTTGCACAATTCTTTTGCTTGCAATATATTACTAATTGTCCTAAAATCTAAATTATTCCTAAATTTTGTTTTTATCAAACTAAGCTGAGAAAATGTTCCTTCAGCTGCAGCGGAACTGTGGGGTAATGTCAATAAATTTTGTACGAAATTTACAAGTTCCTTAAAACAATTTTCGTTTAGGCCATTTTTGTATGTTGAAATTTTATCCCAAAATTTAAATTCACATAGTAAATATTTTCAGTAAAAAAATAACCAAAACAGAAAAAATCTACACATGTACACATTGAGAAAAAAAATAACCAATTTTGGTTAGAAATAACCAAAAACGGCAACGCTGCTCACAACACGTTAAAAAGAAATATCATAATTCTTGTACTCTATTTCTCAAAAAAACGGTGAGTTAAATAGATGATATTTACAGAGTGATAGTGGACAATGAAGATTGCTGAAGACGCCCTTGGCCGGGTAGAAAATGCATTCCAATTTGCCAATTGTTCCAGTACTTTACAATAGTATTCTTAATTATTTGAACTAGTAGCCTGAATAAAAACTTTTCTCTTAAAAATTAAGAAATATTAGTTCAATTTCCATCTCTAAAATATCTTTTCATATTAAATATTTACATATGTATTTTTAAAAGATAAATATACTAAATTCGTTGCTTTAGCAATTCTAATTCCATTGTCTTAATCTGAAGATCAATATTTTTTACTGCCAAATTTGCAATGTGTTCCTCTTCTTTCATCTTGATTGATTTTTCTTTAAGTTCGTTAGATCTCTCCATTAATTTCAGCAACCGATCGAATTTACTATTTAACATTTCTTGTGATTCTTCAAATTTTTCTATATTAGACTTAAGGAGGTTTAATTTATTTCCATTTTTGGTAGATTTTTTATTTACATTCAAAAACTCCTTTTGCACACTTTCACAGTTAGTCTTAAAATTTTTTTCGTTTCCCAATGTTATCTCATCTACGTTCTCATTTTCACTATTTTCACTTGATAAAAAATCTTGAATTTCCTGAATATCAAATTCCGTCATTTGTTTGGAGCCGAACGTTTTAATTGAGGGAATCCCCTCAACTGCTGCACTTATACCAGCAGCTTCTACAATTTGCTCCTCAGCTGGCGTTAAGTGCATTTCCTCGTAAGGACCACCTCCTGTTTTCTTCTTCGAACTCATGTTAAATGATAATTTCTTTTTTGCCTGATGTTTCTGGTCAGTAAAAGCCTAATAAATTATGTATAAAACGATTGAATGCAAAGCTTATAAAACCACTATCTGTAAATAAACATGTCTGTATGTACTTACTTTTCTCCACGACTTGATATCTTTTATTGGTGGGCCAGCCATATTCAACTTATTTGACAACTGATTCCATAACTTGTTCATAACACTGCGTCCTTGGGCACAATTTGACAAAATATTTTTGGCCAACTGTGGATGCGCAGCCATAAATTCTGCCATAATTTCTTTTTGTTTTCCATTAATTTTGTTTGCATTCGTCCTATATAATATAAATAAATAAACTTATTACACAGACCATACATACAAATATAATGAGCTTACTTACATATTTCTTTAAATTTATTTATTTATTTTCAATATATAAAACACCTTTTGCCGCTTAAACCAATTGTTTTCTTCTGTTACGATAGACACTGACGTATCGAATGACATTTCGAGAGATGTAATTTGTTTGGTTACTCGATATCGAATGCTATCATCTCAAATTACGATACATTTAATACGATATCGTATGTCATGATGCCAAAATGAAAAATTTCGATCAATTTTGCTCGATATCGTATGCGGTGATTAGACCCCTGATTAGTTTTCATTAAATTTAAGCGTGATATTGACGATCTCTTTGAGGAAATAAATAACAAAAACACTCCGTCAACAGTTATCTTTATGTTGTAGAGATATTTTTTAATCACTTAAAAGATTATTATCTTTTTATATGGGAAATGGGAGGAGCAGGATAATTATTTGAAATTGATATTTCTTCGACTCTTTGTGGGACTATTATTTCAACGATTTTTAAAGATCTCACTGCAAATTGATTTTCTAACTTTATTTGGGTTTGTTCGATTTAAATTTGCACTGTAAATCATAAAATCATTTGTTTTTTGGTCTTGTTGTTGTTCTTTTTCGGCATTGGCTTTAACAGCAGCTCTGTGCGCTTTTTGCTCTTCATACATGCGAACAAGTTCTTTTTTGGTGGGCATTGGCTTGATATGACCCTGTTGCACTAAGTACTTAATACAAACGTTGAAAAGAAAACAAGCTAATTATCAAAGCTCTTAAAAAATATATAAAAAAATAATATTAAAGTGTTTTAAAAAATAGATAGTGACTATTATAAAACATAAAACAATATATACCAACTGAATAAGGAAGAATATTAAAGAATTAATTAAAATAAACATAAATATGGCTGAATGCAGTAAATGCAGATCAGCAATACGAGGTGAAAGTGGTATTCGTTGCAATGGCGTGTGTGACAAAGTTTATCATTTTACAAACAAATGTGCCGGTATTGATCAATATTCGGCAAAAATAATTGATGAAGATAATTTCGTCCGTTTTATATGCGACGATTGTTTGCAATATATCCATAATGTTGATTTTGTCTTAAAAGAAATACAAGATGGTGTTGACAAAAACAAAGTAACATTAAAAGAATATAAACATGAATTTGAAAGCTCACTGAAACAAAATGAAATAGAAATTAAAGAACTACTTGAAGCTATAGAAAAGAGATACGATGAGAGATTTAAAAAAATTGATAAAATTCAAAAACTATGTGAAAAAAATGTTCAAGAAGTAAATAAAATTTATGGAAATATAAATGAAATAGAAAACAAAAATAAAGATATGTTTAGTATAATTGAAAAGAATAATATAAATATGTGTAATGAAATAAAGAAAATTGTAACAGAAACGAATGTCAAACCAAAAATGACATATGCACAAACAGTGGCAAATAAATTGGTGATGCCAGATTTAGCAAAAAATGTCCCATTAATAATAAAACCTAAGGAAAAACAGAGTATAGAAAAAACGAAATCTGATTTAAATGAAAAAGTGGACCCAATAAACTTTAAGATAACTAATGTTGAAAATAGAAGAAATGGTACTATTGTTATTCAAAGCATAGATAATGAAGAAAGAGAAAAAAATAAAAGAAGCTATACAAAAGGAAATAAGTGAAAATTATGAAGTCAAAGTGCCGAAACAAACCGAAATACAATTAATAATAACGGACATGAACTTTAAATTACAAGAAAATGATTTGTTAGAAAAATTTAGAAAACAAAATGAAATACTAAAAAATAGCAAAATTGAAATAATAATAAATTAGTACTTTAGTACTAATAACAACTGTGACCAAGAAAAAAAAGACAAATTTTCTGTGATATATGTATATTTTAATTTACATTAATTTTTTAAATATTTTAAGTTTTGTGTTGTACTGTGATATAAATCATAAATTGATGTAAAGACTGACAAAAAAGATTATTATTTTAATAAAAAACTTAAATCCCTGAAGAAGTTGGAAAGAATACCAACGAAACGTCGGATTTAATTGAAAATGAAATAAATAATCTTTTATTTACATTAAATTAATGACCTTGAAAGCCTGCATATAGGAAACTATATAAACTATTAATAGCAAACAAAAAAGGTCGATCAACACTTATACAGAAATAATAAAAATTTTTGAAACAAAAAGGTATAATAAAGCAGTATTTAATGCTAAAATAAAAATCGATAATGACTCGTATCCGAAAGTATTATCAGGCCAAAAGCTTAATGTAGGATGGGATAAATGTAGAGTTTTTGACGGTACAATAAAAAATAGTTTTAAAAATGAAATAAATTCAATATTACAATGTAATGAAATTTATAATCTTAATGAATATGTCTGTTCAACATTAACACAAACTAAAGAACCTCCCTTTATATTATTAACGGAAATTTTATTTATATTTTGTTTTTGTTGCATTCTTAAAATTCTTTTCTGTTGATCAGTGCTTATTAGCATTATAACTTTTGTTTATGACTCAGTCTAGTACTTTTGTTTTAAAGTTTAAGAAAAATAAAAAAAATATTTTATCTTTTACTTTTCACTTTAATTATTTCTTTTTTGACTTAAAACTAACTTAATCTAATTTGGTTAACACTCACGTATAGACTCTCTCTGTCTACTTGTTCACCGTTTTTATATATTAATTATTATGCTTGTTTTGCATATTTGGTCAGTTGCCTACAATCAAAGAATTGGCGTGTGCCGGAAATGCAATTAAGTAAGTTTAACCTTTATGTCAACAGCTACATACCCGGGTATGTTTTGAATTTTAAAAACTCTGTATCTCTGAAAGTGGCCATTATATCTATCTGAAATTTCATGATATCCTCACTAGAAGTGTTTTCTACTATATTCTGATGTTTGAATAAAATTGGACAAATCAGATCATAAATGTGGTCATTTTTTCATTCCTTGTTGGATTTTCATGTTCATAGAATTGAGCAACTAACAAGTATTTGTCCCTAATTGTAAATATTTATACATGAAGACGAAGACAAAATTTAAGTATATGCATGAATAAAAACAATTCAAAGTAGGGGAAAAACACAAACAAAATCCAAATAAAACATATAAAACAGAAACATATTTAGAAATGTGTGAATTCCCATATAAAATGTGCTTGCATACCCGGGTATGCTTGCTGTTGACGTATAATTTTTTTTGCTGAAGTATAATTTTTCAGCTGTTGACATAAAGGTTAAAACAGAAAAATGCAAGCTTAATACTTTTATTATTTGTAAAACAATTTCGAAGAATTGTTCTAATTAAATAATTCAAATTAATAAGTAAAAAATAACCAAAACAGAAAAAATCTACACATGTACACATTGAGAAAAAAAATAACCAATTTTGGTTAGAAATAACCAAAAACGGCAACGCTGCTCACAACACGTTAAAAAGAAATATCATAATTCTTGTACTCTATTTCTCAAAAAAACGGTGAGTTAAATAGATGATATTTACAGAGTGATAGTGGACAATGAAGATTGCTGAAGACGCCCTTGGCCGGGTAGAAAATGCATTCCAATTTGCCAATTGTTCCAGTACTTTACAATAGTATTCTTAATTATTTGAACTAGTAGCCTGAATAAAAACTTTTCTCTTAAAAATTAAGAAATATTAGTTCAATTTCCATCTCTAAAATATCTTTTCATATTAAATATTTACATATGTATTTTTAAAAGATAAATATACTAAATTCGTTGCTTTAGCAATTCTAATTCCATTGTCTTAATCTGAAGATCAATATTTTTTACTGCCAAATTTGCAATGTGTTCCTCTTCTTTCATCTTGATTGATTTTTCTTTAAGTTCGTTAGATCTCTCCATTAATTTCAGCAACCGATCGAATTTACTATTTAACATTTCTTGTGATTCTTCAAATTTTTCTATATTAGACTTAAGGAGGTTTAATTTATTTCCATTTTTGGTAGATTTTTTATTTACATTCAAAAACTCCTTTTGCACACTTTCACAGTTAGTCTTAAAATTTTTTTCGTTTCCCAATGTTATCTCATCTACGTTCTCATTTTCACTATTTTCACTTGATAAAAAATCTTGAATTTCCTGAATATCAAATTCCGTCATTTGTTTGGAGCCGAACGTTTTAATTGAGGGAATCCCCTCAACTGCTGCACTTATACCAGCAGCTTCTACAATTTGCTCCTCAGCTGGCGTTAAGTGCATTTCCTCGTAAGGACCACCTCCTGTTTTCTTCTTCGAACTCATGTTAAATGATAATTTCTTTTTTGCCTGATGTTTCTGGTCAGTAAAAGCCTAATAAATTATGTATAAAACGATTGAATGCAAAGCTTATAAAACCACTATCTGTAAATAAACATGTCTGTATGTACTTACTTTTCTCCACGACTTGATATCTTTTATTGGTGGGCCAGCCATATTCAACTTATTTGACAACTGATTCCATAACTTGTTCATAACACTGCGTCCTTGGGCACAATTTGACAAAATATTTTTGGCCAACTGTGGATGCGCAGCCATAAATTCTGCCATAATTTCTTTTTGTTTTCCATTAATTTTGTTTGCATTCGTCCTATATAATATAAATAAATAAACTTATTACACAGACCATACATACAAATATAATGAGCTTACTTACATATTTCTTTAAATTTATTTATTTATTTTCAATATATAAAACACCTTTTGCCGCTTAAACCAATTGTTTTCTTCTGTTACGATAGACACTGACGTATCGAATGACATTTCGAGAGATGTAATTTGTTTGGTTACTCGATATCGAATGCTATCATCTCAAATTACGATACATTTAATACGATATCGTATGTCATGATGCCAAAATGAAAAATTTCGATCAATTTTGCTCGATATCGTATGCGGTGATTAGACCCCTGATTAGTTTTCATTAAATTTAAGCGTGATATTGACGATCTCTTTGAGGAAATAAATAACAAAAACACTCCGTCAACAGTTATCTTTATGTTGTAGAGATATTTTTTAATCACTTAAAAGATTATTATCTTTTTATATGGGAAATGGGAGGAGCAGGATAATTATTTGAAATTGATATTTCTTCGACTCTTTGTGGGACTATTATTTCAACGATTTTTAAAGATCTCACTGCAAATTGATTTTCTAACTTTATTTGGGTTTGTTCGATTTAAATTTGCACTGTAAATCATAAAATCATTTGTTTTTTGGTCTTGTTGTTGTTCTTTTTCGGCATTGGCTTTAACAGCAGCTCTGTGCGCTTTTTGCTCTTCATACATGCGAACAAGTTCTTTTTTGGTGGGCATTGGCTTGATATGACCCTGTTGCACTAAGTACTTAATACAAACGTTGAAAAGAAAACAAGCTAATTATCAAAGCTCTTAAAAAATATATAAAAAAATAATATTAAAGTGTTTTAAAAAATAGATAGTGACTATTATAAAACATAAAACAATATATACCAACTGAATAAGGAAGAATATTAAAGAATTAATTAAAATAAACATAAATATGGCTGAATGCAGTAAATGCAGATCAGCAATACGAGGTGAAAGTGGTATTCGTTGCAATGGCGTGTGTGACAAAGTTTATCATTTTACAAACAAATGTGCCGGTATTGATCAATATTCGGCAAAAATAATTGATGAAGATAATTTCGTCCGTTTTATATGCGACGATTGTTTGCAATATATCCATAATGTTGATTTTGTCTTAAAAGAAATACAAGATGGTGTTGACAAAAACAAAGTAACATTAAAAGAATATAAACATGAATTTGAAAGCTCACTGAAACAAAATGAAATAGAAATTAAAGAACTACTTGAAGCTATAGAAAAGAGATACGATGAGAGATTTAAAAAAATTGATAAAATTCAAAAACTATGTGAAAAAAATGTTCAAGAAGTAAATAAAATTTATGGAAATGTAAATGAAATAGAAAACAAAAATAAAGATATGTTTAGTATAATTGAAAAGAATAATATAAATATGTGTAATGAAATAAAGAAAATTGTAACAGAAACGAATGTCAAACCAAAAATGACATATGCACAAACAGTGGCAAATAAATTGGTGATGCCAGATTTAGCAAAAAATGTCCCATTAATAATAAAACCTAAGGAAAAACAGAGTATAGAAAAAACGAAATCTGATTTAAATGAAAAAGTGGACCCAATAAACTTTAAGATAACTAATGTTGAAAATAGAAGAAATGGTACTATTGTTATTCAAAGCATAGATAATGAAGAAAGAGAAAAAAATAAAAGAAGCTATACAAAAGGAAATAAGTGAAAATTATGAAGTCAAAGTGCCGAAACAAACCGAAATACAATTAATAATAACGGACATGAACTTTAAATTACAAGAAAATGATTTGTTAGAAAAATTTAGAAAACAAAATGAAATACTAAAAAATAGCAAAATTGAAATAATAATAAATTAGTACTTTAGTACTAATAACAACTGTGACCAAGAAAAAAAAGACAAATTTTCTGTGATATATGTATATTTTAATTTACATTAATTTTTTAAATATTTTAAGTTTTGTGTTGTACTGTGATATAAATCATAAATTGATGTAAAGACTGACAAAAAAGATTATTATTTTAATAAAAAACTTAAATCCCTGAAGAAGTTGGAAAGAATACCAACGAAACGTCGGATTTAATTGAAAATGAAATAAATAATCTTTTATTTACATTAAATTAATGACCTTGAAAGCCTGCATATAGGAAACTATATAAACTATTAATAGCAAACAAAAAAGGTCGATCAACACTTATACAGAAATAATAAAAATTTTTGAAACAAAAAGGTATAATAAAGCAGTATTTAATGCTAAAATAAAAATCGATAATGACTCGTATCCGAAAGTATTATCAGGCCAAAAGCTTAATGTAGGATGGGATAAATGTAGAGTTTTTGACGGTACAATAAAAAATAGTTTTAAAAATGAAATAAATTCAATATTACAATGTAATGAAATTTATAATCTTAATGAATATGTCTGTTCAACATTAACACAAACTAAAGAACCTCCCTTTATATTATTAACGGAAATTTTATTTATATTTTGTTTTTGTTGCATTCTTAAAATTCTTTTCTGTTGATCAGTGCTTATTAGCATTATAACTTTTGTTTATGACTCAGTCTAGTACTTTTGTTTTAAAGTTTAAGAAAAATAAAAAAAATATTTTATCTTTTACTTTTCACTTTAATTATTTCTTTTTTGACTTAAAACTAACTTAATCTAATTTGGTTAACACTCACGTATAGACTCTCTCTGTCTACTTGTTCACCGTTTTTATATATTAATTATTATGCTTGTTTTGCATATTTGGTCAGTTGCCTACAATCAAAGAATTGGCGTGTGCCGGAAATGCAATTAAGTAAGTTTAACCTTTATGTCAACAGCTACATACCCGGGTATGTTTTGAATTTTAAAAACTCTGTATCTCTGAAAGTGGCCATTATATCTATCTGAAATTTCATGATATCCTCACTAGAAGTGTTTTCTACTATATTCTGATGTTTGAATAAAATTGGACAAATCAGATCATAAATGTGGTCATTTTTTCATTCCTTGTTGGATTTTCATGTTCATAGAATTGAGCAACTAACAAGTATTTGTCCCTAATTGTAAATATTTATACATGAAGACGAAGACAAAATTTAAGTATATGCATGAATAAAAACAATTCAAAGTAGGGGAAAAACACAAACAAAATCCAAATAAAACATATAAAACAGAAACATATTTAGAAATGTGTGAATTCCCATATAAAATGTGCTTGCATACCCGGGTATGCTTGCTGTTGACGTATAATTTTTTTTGCTGAAGTATAATTTTTCAGCTGTTGACATAAAGGTTAAAACAGAAAAATGCAAGCTTAATACTTTTATTATTTGTAAAACAATTTCGAAGAATTGTTCTAATTAAATAATTCAAATTAATAAATTTATTGCTTTAAAAATAATTCCAAAGAATTATAAAAAATGCAAGTAAATAGATTTATTATTTGTGAAGTTAAAATTTATTGACACGTGCCGGAAATGTAGCAGACTTGGTAGGTTCATTTTATATTACATAGAGGGGTTTTGATATAACATCTAGTCTCAACATCAGAACAATAAAGTTGATTTTGTTCAGCTAACATAAAACACAAAACGCGTAGTACACATAAAACAAGTGAAACAAAAAACAAAAACAAACGTGTAACAAAAATAACATAAACATAAGTACATAATAAATTAAAAGTGTAAATAACAAACAAAAAAAACAGGTTTAGAAACAATATATATGTACATAAACTAAATATAATGAAAAACAAACTAAAATTGTAATGAATTTAATATAAACATATATAAATAAAAGGAAACAAAAATTAGAATTTAAAATAATACCGAAAGTTTTTTAATTAACCACAACAAAAACCCAGCGACCTATAAAACAACAACACAAACAATAAACATTTGGCCACTTCGAACCGTATAAAGTGTAGTGAAGTGCATAAAACAGTGCAGTGTATTTCACAAAAACAAAAAGTTTCTTAAAATTTAAAAATACCAAAATACACAAGAAATTCATAACGGTTAACAGTTTTAATTTCTAAAAATAAATACAATTCACAAGTGCAGTTGCAGAACGTAAGAGAACAAGAAATACAACAACAGACCCAATCAACACGAAAATACTCAAATCAAAAAGCAGCGACATAAAAAAAGAAGACCCAACAACAACAACAAGTAAGTAACAAATTCAAAGTTAATAAAGAGAAACATAAACCCTTTAGTGTGTGGGTTCTCTCTTCAAAATTTTTTCCCTGTAAATAAGAAGTAAATAAAAAAAAGGGTTACCACCCATACTTCTTTTGAGAATTTTCTGGGGAAACAATTTTGATACTTCTTGTTATAAAATCGCTAGCAGGGACTTTTTTGATTCAATTTGACCCTTATTTTTATCGTTTTGAATTTTAACCCATAAATTAAACAATGGCACTCGACAATTGTATAAATGACCTTTTGGATTTTGAAATAGAGTATACACAAAGTGCGGCCGAAAACAACATTCACTCTTTTGAGGTACTTCGGGTCGAACTTGATTATCTATGGTCACAAGCCAAAAGAGCGCATGAAGAGTGTAGGGACATAAGAGAAGTTTCAAAAGAAAAAACAATCGATAAAAATCAGCTTCGCGATCGTTACAAAAAAGGTCTTTCAGCATACAAGTCATGTCTAGGGTTAATCAATGCAGAAATTCAAGCCCTAACAAATACAAATATAAAAGAGCGCATTTCTACTGCTGAAAATCAACCACAAGCAAATCAGGATATCTCTTTCGTACGGCTACCACCATGTGACACAGACACATTTTATGGAGATTTTGTAACATGGCCTACTTTCCGCGACCTTTTCACAGCATTATACATAAATAATTCTAGACTTAGTAAAATTGAGAAACTTTTTCATCTAATACAAAAGACCGGAGGAGACGCTAGGAAAATAGTTTCAAATGCCCCATTGACCAACGAAGGTTTCGACATAGCCTGGAAAAATCTCGTAGCCCAATACGAGAACAATCGGATCCAAGTAAACGAACAATTAAAAATGTTATTTGACCTTCCGAACGTTACCGAAGACTCAGGCTCATCAATACAAAACCTTCAGCGCACAGTTAATGGATGTATTCAGGCGTTAAATGCTGGAGAATTTTCTCACTACAAGAGCCGTAGAACGGCGTCGTTCCTGTTCGCCCAATATAGTGATTTCAACAGATGAAAAAACATCATCTTCATCAAATAGTGCAGTCAAACCCAAAAAACAAGTAGGTATGGATAAGTACATAACCGTTCTCAAGCGACAGAGGATTTATGTCCTGCTATCCTAGTCTTTAGTTTATTCTTCGTTGTACCTATATATACTTTTTTACACTGTCCACTATCATTCCCCTTACATGGTATTTTATAAACAATATTTGACATATCCATTCTCTTTATTTTATCTTTCATTTTAGTAAATAGTTTACCTACTGTGTTAAAAGATTTATGAGCTATTTTGTATATTTTGTTATCATATATATTTGATTTTTCTAATCTTTCTGAAAATTTTGGTATATATGTTACCGACTTATAAATCCTCTGTTCTGTAATACTATTTCGGTTATTTATTCTATAATTATCATGTCGTATTAATAAATCTGTTACTAATTGTTTAGGAAAGCTATTATCAGTTAAAATATTTAAAATCTTCTTTTTATTATCTCCATGAAATTCTGAATCACTTATTTTTAGAACTCTTTCTATAAAATTTTTAGCTGTATTAATAATTATTCTCTTTGGATGTTTCGAGAAATAATTAATAATTCTACCAGAAGATGTTGGTTTTTGATACCAATCTATTAATATCCTATTTCCTCTTCTAATTATCAAGGTGTCCAAATACGATATTCTTGAATTAGATTCCCTTTCAATTGTAAACTTAATGTCTGCATGAAATGAGTTAAAAATATCTAACATTTGCTCTATTCAGAAATTATACAAAATAAATCGTCAACATATTTTGTCAAGATCTTCGGTTTTATAATTAATTTTTCAACACATATATCTAATAACCTTTCCATAACTATATCTGCTACAATCGGAGAAGCTGACGAACCCATAGGAAGTCCTTTCATTTGATTATATATATGATTATTTAATTGAAAATATCTACTATCTATTATACAAAATTTAAGAATACGTAAAAATAAGTCCTTTTCCATATTAGTATGTTTCCTTATTATATTCCATTTTTCTTCTACTATATTAATAGCTAAGTCTATTGGAATGCTAGGAAACAATGAAACTACATCAAGAGAAATTAATCTCTCATTATTATCTAATGTAAAATTCTTAATTCTGTCTTTAAATTGAAGAGAATCCTATGGAATTCAATTATGGGGTACTGCCTCAGCATCCAACATTGAAAAAATTCAAAGGGCTCAAAATAAAATTCTACGTATAATTACTGCAGCACCATGGTATCTTAAAAATTCTCGAATCCACAAAGATCTAGGCGTGCCATTAGTAAAAGTCGAATTTACAAAATATGCGTCAAAGTATGTCAGCAAACTTGAACACCATCCAAACCCACTTGCAAGAGACATCCTTAACTTTAGTGGCCACAATCGGTTGAGAAGGAGGTATACCCTTGCTTTAACTCAAGCGCAAAACAGATGACTGGATCAGTTGATGTGAAATTTCTTAGTATCATAAAAATTTTTGTCTAGCACTGGCTGGGCTTATTATTTTCTTTTTAGTATTAAGATTTGAATACTTATTGTCATTTCATATATGAAGATTCAATAAATAATTAAAAGCAAAAAAAAAAAAAAAAAATGCTTTAAGTATAGAAACCACAACATGGGAGCCATTTCTAGTATACCTAAGTTCATCAATTCAATTCAGTCTCGTCTCATCGAACTGTTCGGACGTGTTAATTTTAGTGCGGCTGAATTTTCGGTGAAAAAATCGTAATAGGTGAAAAATTGTAATAGGTTGAAATTAAACAAAAAAGTGAAAAAAATAACTCGTAATAGGTTAAAATATATAAAAAAAAAAAAAAAAAAAAAAACATTAAAAATCGTATAAAAACTGTATGAGTGTTCCTCTCAGATGTAATTCTGAGAAAGAGCTTAGCTCGTCGAGAAAAACTAAATGGCTCTCTGAGGAAGAATCCATAAAAAAATCTCTGGAGAATTTTCTCACTACAAGAGCCGTAGAACGGCGTCGTTCCTGTTCGCCCAATATAGGGATTTCAACAGATGAGAAAACATCATCTTCACCAAATAGTGCAGTCAAACCCAAAAAACAAGTAGGTATGGATAAGTACATCACCGTTCTCAAGCGACAGAGGAGCCCGAAGTCTGCTCAAGTGTCATCAAATGCAAAAGCTTCTAAGACTGTGAGTAATGATCAAAATAGGTTTGCTCTCCTCCAGACGGATGAGCCAGAACTTCCTAAGAAGACGTTTAAGCCCCCACCAATTTATCTGAGAGAGCCCACTTCCAGTAAATTGGTACAAGGAATTGTTTCGGTAATAGGTGCAAATATGTTTAGCGTAACATCAATTAAACATGGAAATATCAGCGAAACCAAAATACAAGTGAAAAAGGAGGATGATTTTCGTAAATTGTCCAACCAGTTGGAGAGGGAAAGTAGGGATTTCTATACCTACCAGCTGAAAAGCGCAAAAGGACTCCAAGTCGTTCTAAAGGGTATAGACCCAGATGTTGATCCTGCCGAGATAAAGACTAGCTTAATGGAAAAAGGCTTCAAAATTAAGAGCATAACGAATATTAGAAACCGTGAAAAGACTCCACAGCCTATGTTCAGGGTGGAATTGGAACCTGGAGATGTCGTATTAAAGAAAAACGAGTCCCATCCCATCTACAATCTGATGTACCTTCTGCATCGTAGAATCACCGTGGAAGAACCACATAAGCGTCAGGGACCCGTCCAGTGTCTCAACTGTCAAGAATTTGGTCACACCAAGGCGTATTGTAAATTGCCGACAGTTTGAGTTGCGTGTGGGGAGCTACATGCAACTGCTCAATGTGATAAGTCGAAAACTGATTCAAAAATCAAAAAATGCAGTAACTGCGGAGGTAATCATACCGCAAATTATAGAGGTTGTCCAATTTATACTCATTTGAAAGGCATAAGCACCAACAAGACGTCAGTATTACCTGATCATCGTCAACAGCCTATTTTGGCATCGAGTGACAATTTCCCGTAATTGTTACGGTCCACTAGTCATGTAAACGCGCCTAGTTCTAGACAAGTTTCTTACGCTAACGTGGTTAAATCTAATATGCCAGGTTTGGAGCAGGCACCTAAATCACAATATTACGAGCCTAATATTAACACTCTAGAGACTACATTGCAGACACTTGACCAAACCATGAACACTTTTACGACCACTATGACATCCATGATGCAGGAAATGCTGAAAATGCAATCCACTATCTTACAAGCCATTTTAAAGAAATGATTTGTTTAAAAATTTGTTTTTGGAATGCGAACGGCCTCCGCCAAACATAAAAACGAACTGGAACACTTCCTGATGGATAAGCAGATTGATGTCATGATGATTGCTGAAACGCACTTGACGGCGACAGCGTACTTCAAAATTAATGGCTACGTGTTGTATGATACTAAAGATCCCCGCGGAAGAGCATGTGGAGGTTCGGCAATTCTTATAAAGAACAGAATAAAATATTATTTAATGAACAACATATGTGAGGATTACCTACAAGCAACAAACATTTGTATTGAATTCTGTCAATACAATTTTGTTTTATCATCAATTTATTCGCCGCCTCGATTTTCAATAAAAGAACACCAATACTACAGCTTCTTCAATTCCCTTGGAGCTAGATTTTTAGTTGCTGGTGACTTTAACGCCAAACACACTTTTTGGGGTTCACGTCTGGTGACCCCGAAGGGTCGTGAACTCTTCAACACCATTGCCAAAATGGGATTAGATGTACTCTCAAGCGGGCATCCCACCTACTGGCCGACGGACCGACGGAAGATTCCCGATGTTATTGACTTCGGAGTAGTAAAAAATATCCCTGTAGTATCGATACAAGTGGAGCCTTCATTAGACTTGTCTTCAGATCACTCTCCTTCTATTATTTCCATGCGTTTCCTTCAAGGGAATGGCTCTCCATTTCGGGACATATCTAAAACCAGAGTAAGTTGGATAAAGTATAAAAAGTATTTAAGTTCCCACTGCACGGAAAATGTAGTGTTGAGAACTACCGAGGATATTGATGGGTCGATTGGCAAGTTTACTGAGGACATACGAAGAGCTGTACATCACGCCTCCACATACGACGTTGAGTGCAGAAGTGGGACAAATAGAACTTATTTCGCTGAACTCGATCATCTCCTGTCAGAAAAAAGAAGAGTTAGAAGAGAGTGGCAAATCCACAGGTCTCCTGAACTGAAAGCTAGGCTACGGGTATGCAGAGATATACTAAGAAATTTCTTAGAAACCCAAAGAATGGCTTCACTTAAATCTTACTTGGAGGGTCTTGATAGTACCCCACAATCTGACTATTCGCTATGGAAGGCGGCACGAGGTTTAAAATGACCAGTTAGAGGAAAACCTCCTCTGCGAAATCCGACTGGTGACTGGGCTAGAAATGATTCCGAGAAGGGGACTTTATTTGTTAATCATTTGAGAAAAGTGTTTACTATAAACAACTCAAATAATGCATCTGATTTGCCTCCACTCGTTATTAGACCTCCTGTACCTCTAAGACTTAGCTTTAATGATGTTCAAAGCGCTATTGGTACTCTGAATCTTAAAAAAGCTCCAGGTATGGATAAAATCAGCAACAAAATGCTTGTGGAGTTACCTCGTGTAGCTAAAAGAATTATCCTATTTATTTTTAATGCTATTTTACGCCTAGAATACTATCCTGCAGATTGGAAGGTATCTATGATTACCATGATTCCTAAGCCAGGGAAGGACCCTACTAAAGTAGAGTCATATAGGCCAATTAGTCTACTGCCGACAATTTCAAAACTGTTTGAAAAATTGTTATTGGCTAAGTTGATTCCAATTCTGAACGACACTCAATGTATCCCAAATCACCAATTCGGGTTCAGAGCTAAACACAGTACCATCGAACAAACACACAGATTGGTAAATGTGATAAGACAGTCGTTTGAAGAGAAAAATTACTGCTCCGCCCTTTTCATTGATGTGTCGCAAGCGTTCGACAAAGTCTGGCATGAAGGTTTAATGCATAAAATTAAATTAACTCTGCCTGCTAACACCCACAAACTTATGAAAAGTTATTTATATGGTCGCAAATTTACAATCAAAGAAGGCGATTTTTTAAGCCCCGCTCAGCCAATTGAAGCAGGAGTACCCCAGGGTAGCATACTGGGCCAACTTTATATTTGATTTATGCATCCGATATGCCGTTAGACCCCATAATACATACTTCAACTTTTGCAGACGATACAGCCTTTATTAGCGTTCATAAGGACCATCAAATAGCATCACAGAACTTGCAGAAATATGTTTATAAACTAGAGAATTGGCTTGAGCTTTGGAAAATCAGGGTTAACGAACAGAAATGTATTCATATAACTTTCACATTGCGAAAAGATACATGCTCGTTCATCAGAATAAATAATCAAATTATCCCGCAACACAATGAAGTCAAATACCTCGGAATCCACCTCGATCGTCGTTTAACTTGGAAGTCTCATATCGACGCAAAACTTACCCAGATGAGATTAAAAGCAGTGCAAATTAATTGGCTAATCGGCAGAAATTCTACATTAAAGTTGGATTGCAAACTTTTGTTGTACAATGCAATTCTAAAGCCAATTTGGTGTTATGGAATTCAATTATGGGGTACTGCCTCAGCATCCAACATTGAAAAAATTCAAAGGGGTCAAAATAAGATTCTACGTACAATTACTGCAGCTCCATGGTATGTTAAAAATTCTCGAATCCACAAAGATCTAGGCATTCCTTTGGTGAAAGTCGAATTTACAAAACACGCCTCAAAATATGTCAGCAAACTTGAACACCATCCAAACCCACTTGCACGAGACATCCTTAACTTTACTGGCCATGTTCGGTTGAGAAGGAGGGATACCCTTGCTTTAACTCAAGCGCAAAACAGATGACTGGATCAGTGGATGTAAATTTTTTTGTAGTATTATAATATTTTGTCTAGCACTGGCTGGACTTATTATTTTCTTTTAGTATTAAGATTCGAAAACTTATTGTCATTTCATTTCTGAAGATTCAATAAATAAATTAAATGTATAAAAAAAAAAAAAAAAAAAAAAAAAAAAAAAAAAAAGTTCATCAAAGCTTCCTCGGACTCTTTTAAAGGAATTTGAAAATTCACTCCAAGAAATAACAAAAGTTCCCACTTGGAAACAATTCAACACTTTCTTGACACACAACTCTAAGACTCTAGAATCAATAGCGGCCATCACACAGTCAAAAACAAAATCAGAACAAAGAAATAACAATAACTTCAAATCTAAACCAAAACGAGTTCACACTTTTAATATACACACAACCCAAAATGAAACTGGGTCACAAAATAGAAAAACGTTAAATACAAATAGAGCACAGAAAAATGACTCAAACGACAAATGCAAAAATTGTAAGGAGTCTCACCGTCTGCGGTCTTGTCCCAAATTCTAAGAGAAGAATGTTAACGACAGAATTCACATTGTTAGAGTTACAAATTCTTGTTACAATTGTCTCTCTATTGACCACGGTGTCAAGGACTGCAAAAGTAAACACAGTTGTAGATTATGTAAACAAAGACACAACACTTTGTTACATAAGGGATCAGAAACTCAGACCTTAGTTCAGAATTGTGACGCGAACCAACCAAGCACGAGCATCGCAGCACAAAACGCCAATATACAGTCCACATCAGTATCAAACGTTTCCATCCCAAATATCATTTCCTTGACTCTACAAGAGAGCAAACAATTCAATCAACATCCCACCGAAAAAGAGACCTTGTTATTTACTGCAATTGTACTGATTGAGACTAGAGGTGAAAAGTATCAGGCAAGAGCAATCATCGACCCTGGTTCACAATCAACTTTCATGTCAGAAAAGTTAAAAAATAGACTAAATTTACCCTCAAAACGAAATTTAGTTCATGCCACTGGTTTGAGTCAAACAGTATCAGAAACCTCAACAAAGGCATGTTTATTCAATCTTTGCTCCAAAGTGGACTCACAATTTAAATTAGAAGTCTGGGCACCAGTCCTAAAGACTCTCCCATCTAATTTACCACAACAGACTTTAGATTTACAACGTTTCAATGAGACTGCTAAATTCGAACTTGCAGATCCTCAATTTTATCAAAAAAGACCTATCGACTTGCTTATAGGCCTAGACCTGGGCCACTCAATATATTGTATGGACACACCGATGCGGTCTATGGGATCCCTTTTGGCACAAAAAATAGTATTTGGCTGGATTGTGGGGGGACCAATTACAACAACGACACAAACATAAAACAACAGTGTCACTACTTAACACTTCGTCCCTTGATCGAATCCTCACACGCTTTTGGGAGGTGGAGGAGACCCCAAAACAGATTTTGAGGTCAGATGAGGACACATTTTGCGAAAACAACTTCATGTCGACAACACGAAGAAACAACACGGGAAGGTATATAGTTACCCTACCCTTTAAAAATAACGAAGAAACAGGAACTTCGAGAAACATAGCAATGGCACAGTTCTTAAGAATGGAACGCATGCTTAGCCAGAAACCCGAACACAAAAAACAATACGACCAAGTAATTGTTGAATACCTCGAGTTAGGACATATGAGGAAAGTTTCCCATACTTCAACAGGATTTAGTGCTTCTGATATTGAAGTGGAGATTCTTCCGTTTTGTGTACAACGCAGATATCACAAAAATGTATCGACAGATACTCATTGACCCAACTCAAACCAAATATCAAAGGATATTATTTCGCCAAACAGAAAAGGATCCTATTGAGGATTACGAACTCCTGACAGTGACTTTTGGAGTCAACTGCGCCCCGTTTCTGGCCATTAGAACACTACTTCAACTAGCTGAAGATGTAAAATCAACTCACCCTCTCACATCAAAGACTCTACAACAAAACATGTACGTAGATGATGTTTTAGCAGGTGGCCACACATTAATCGACGCCATTAAATCAATAAAAGAACTTACAACAGTTTTAAAATCAGCTGGATTTGACCTGATGAAATGGGCTTCGAATGACCCACGAGTTATACAAGACCTTCCAATGAGACACTACTACCTCTCGATTGGTTAAATTTGTCAGAAAACACAGAAACTAAAACTCTTGGAATAAAATGGAACATTTCTTCAGACTCATTTAAATTCACAGCACCAGATGTCGAATTAAAAGAAAACTACACAAAAAGAGAAGTTTTATCTACAATTGCCAAATTCTTTGACCCTTGTGGATGGATGGTCCCAATAATAGTCGAAGCAAAACTAATTATGCAACAGATTTGGTTAGATAAAGTCGACTGGGATGACATACTAAAACCCTTGACTTGTCTAAAATGGCACAAATTCATAAAAAACTGTCCCACAATAAATACATTAAAAATTCCACGTTGGATCTAATTTAGCCCGAGCTGTAATGTGGAAATTCACGGTTTCAGTGACGCGTCAGAAAAAGCTTATTCAGCGGCCCTGTATGTTAGAATACAATTAGAAAATTCAGTATTCACATTTCTTCTAGATTCAAAGACCCGTGTAGCTCCCATTAAGCAAATATCATTGCCCCGCTTAGAATTGTGTGGATCCGTATTATTGGCAAACCTTGTATGTGGACTTATACCAAATCTTCAAATTCAAAATATCAAGGCATATTATTGGACAGATTCAACAATCGTGCTATCTTGGTTAAAGAAACCCCCTGTTCATGGAACACTTTCGTTGGAAATCGTGTTTCTGAAATCTAAGATAAGGTTGGAAATCAAAATTGGCAACACATCGACTCTAAAGATAACCCAGCAGATGTAGCCAGCCGATGATGTACTCCACAAGAATTGGAAAACCACAACCTATGGTGGTATGGACCCTCCTGGCTAAAATTACCAAAAAATCAATGGCCGATACCAAAACAAACACACGATATAATCTTAGAAGTTAAAAAAGTAAAAGCATTTACAACCATAACACGCGATGACCTATTAAATCGATTCTCAGACCTATCACGCGCTTATCGAGTGCTCGCTTATGTCATACGATTTTGGAGAAATACTGGAAACAATCGAACCCATCTTCGCGAATATTCAGCAGAAATTACCCGAGAAGAAATAGATTTCGTCAAACATCGCCTTATCATATGGACTCAACAAAATCATTTTCCAGATGAGCATAAACATTTAAAACTTAAACAAAAAATATCACCAAGCAGCAGCCTTTTAACCTTAAATCCCTTCATGGATCGCCATGATATTATTAGAGCCAATGGACGACTCGCACAATCACCTGCATTAACATATAATGAACGCTACCCAATATTGCTACCTCACAACACGAAGCTAACCCAACTACTAGTTGAATTTACACACAAAATTACCCTTCATGGGAAAAATCAACTAATGACTCGAGTCCTACGCACAGAATATTGGATATTCAGATTAAAACCCCTGGTTAAAAGCGTAATTCACAATTGTAAAACTTGTGTTTTGTACAAAAAACAGACACAAAATCAAATCGTGGCTTCATTACCACCAGAACGTACATCATTATCCAGACCTATTGCTACAATTGGATTAGACAACGCAGGACCCTTTAATATCAAAAATTTCACAGGCCGAGCTTGCCTCATTACAAAAGGGTACATTTGCATATTTGTATGCTTCGCCACAAAAGCTGTACATTTGGAAGCCGCAAGTGATTTATCGACCCAATCGTTCCTAGCCGCATTTTCCCGTTTCATAGGAAGACGCGGATGTCCCGCACTCATTTACTCAGACAATGGGAAAAATTTCGTCGGAGCAGCAGAACTACTCAGAAAAGATCGTCTAGAATTCATGAAGACTCTTCAAAATCAAGTAAACCATCAATTTAGTCATCAAAATCTTAATTGGAAGTTTATTCCCCCTGGAGCCCCACATATGGGCGGCGTTTGGGAAGGCGGTGTAAAATCATTCAAAAAAAAATGATACCGGACATGAAATTCACATTTGAAGAGCTATCTACAATTCTTACTCGTATACAATCGTGCCTTAACTCTAGACCCTTAAGTCCTGCTAGCGATGACCCAAATGACCTTAACCCATTGACCTCTGGACACTTCCTAATTGGTAGTACATTATTGACCCCAGCTTAACCAGATGCAAGCAGCGAAAACCTAACTCTCATTTCCCGCTGGAAACGACTAAAGGTCATCTATCACTCATTTTGCCAAAGATGGAAGTCCGAATACCTGGCTGAACTTCATCGCAGATACAAATGGAAGATTCAGAGGGACAACGTTCAAATCAACGATCTGGTAGTCATCAAAAACAACAGCTTGCCGCCTAATGAATGGCAAATGGGCCGAATCATCAAAACTCACCTAGGACCTGACCAGAACTGTCGAGTTGTCGACATCAAAACCAAGAATGGAATCATCACCAGGCCAATCACAAAAATTGTGGTTTTGTTTAACCCCTAGTCATATACACACACTAATAATTTTCTAAATTTATACTTACAGGTATGGCATCTCAACAAACACAAAGATCCGAATATTGGCAGTTTTCGTCTGGAATTTGTCTCAAGGACTACCCCATTCGCACATGCAGCAAGTTCTTAAGTTACAATACAACTGAACGATATGAACTCATGGTCGTCAAGAAATATTGTTTGAATTGTCTTGTCCGATCCCACAAAACTAAAGATTGCAAAAATGAAAATGGATGCCATATCTGCAAAAAAAGCCATAACACATTGCTACATGATGCAATTCAATTAAAAGACCCACAATCATCAAGAGAAGTAGACCCAAAAACACCCTTTTTCAATTGGAACTTGGTTTTCATCCCAACCGCATCAGTTAAGATTTATACGGACAGGCTTGGATCAGTACACGGGCTATTATCAATCGATCGTCACCAATATCCAGAATCTCCAAATCCCTTGTCAACAAATATAAGTTAAAAACGGTTACAAAATATGCACATGAGTTTGCTGTCTTTGAGATGCGATCATACAATGACAAAAATCCCTGGTCAACCAAAGTAACAGCACTTGTAACTGATCAACTTCCAAAGAAACCATATTCTGGACCCATATCCGCTGACCCAACAGAAGATTTTTCACCTACAATATTAGCTGACTCGTTCCAACATTAAGGCAGAAATTGAAATTGGCAGTGACACTTATGCGTTTATACGTCGAGATGGTGCCATTGAAACAGAAATCGGTCGAGTCGTAGCAGAAAAAAGTGCCTTGGGATATTTATTTTCAGGACCCATTCAAAACCTGTGGTAAATTTCACCAAGTCATGGGGGCCGGAATGTTCAACATTAACACAAAGTAAAGAACCTCCCTTTATATTATTAACGGAAATTTTATTTCTATTTTGTTTTTGTTGCATTCTTAAAATTCTTTTCTTTTGATCAGTGCTTATTAGCATTATAACTTTTGTTTATGACTCAGTCTAGTCTCAACATCAGAACAATAAAGTTGATTTTGTTCAGCTAACATAAAACACAAAACACATACACATAAAACAAGTGAAACAAAAAAAAAAAAAACAAACGTGTAACAAAAATAACATAAGCATAAGTACATAATAAATTAAAAGTGTAAATAACAAACAAAACAAACAGGTTTAGAAACAATATATATATGTACATAAACTAAATATAATAAAAAACAAACTAAAATTGTAATGAATTTAATATAAACATATATAAATAAAAGGAATGTAATGTGTGAGAGCGATTTCGAAAAAAAACAAAAAGAATTTTGTTGTTTGTTTATACTTCGAACAGAAACAAATTTCTGTTTCAGTGTTGCTTCCTGATGGACTTTGGCACTTTGTTGTTCAGGCTGTAGCTCGCCGGGAATAGGGGGGTTCGTGTCCATCATTGGTACTCACATTCACTTTGCTCGTGCCAAATGGAAACGGTGTAATTAAAAGAAGCAGGATGACATTGAACATTGTACAAAAAAAAAACTCGGTATGTGGACTTACTTAAAACAGGCGGACGGACGATTGACGATGAAAAAAACTACGTATTGCGGATATCTCATGACATGACTATTGCATTAGTTTCCAGGACAAGATGGTAATGTCCTGAACAGGCGACCCACCCCGTATGACATTTTACTGCCATCCGTGGCACTACTCTTTGCCTGCAAAAAAAATTGGAGTAAAGCCCCAAAATGTTACCTACCACGATTTCATCACACCTTAGCCATTATTCAACCAATTAAATAATTAATCAATACATGACATTATTTCCAAATATGCAATAAGTTTTATTTTATTCATATAATTCATGTAAGTAATTATTTAATTTCTTAAATTTTTATTTCCCTATCCTTATTTTATTAATATATATTAAGTTAGTCACTAATCTAATTATTCATTATGCATTTGCTCAAATTTATTTTTTGGTTATTTATTATGTTAATTATCTATTTATTAAGTATTTAATCATTAATCAGATGATTTATTTGTCAAATTAGTAAGTTATTTATTTATTAAGTTATCTATTTATATATTATGTTATTTATTTATTGATTATGTTATTTATTTATTTATGTATTTATTTATTTATGTATTTATTTATTCATTTAGTGATTTATTATGTTATTTAATTATTTATTATGTTGTTTGTTCATTGGTTAGGTTATTTATAAATAGTTTTAATCATTCGTCAGATGATTTATTTATCTAATTATTTAGTTATTTGTTATGGTATTTATTTTCTTATTTAACTTAAACTTCTCGATTAGTTATTAAATTACTTCAATTGTTCATACAATTAATTATTGAAATAGTTTAATTATTGATTAAAAAGTTTCTATATCTATTAAAATATTTATTTTTTTATTCATTTAAATATTTTACTTGTTTGTTAAATTGTCTTTAAGTATCTATAAAAATGTTTAAGCACTAATTAAACCATTTCAATCACTTATAAAAATGTTCTTAAATAATCATTAAAATGTTTTATTTTATTTATCAAAAAAAATTAGTTAATTATTTGTTAAAGTGTTTCTTAAAGTGATCCTTCAAATGTCTTAATTATATTTTTTTTCAACTATTCTAAATCTCAATTAAAACATTTTTAAGTAATTCTTAAAATTATTTCTTTAACTATTCTAAATATCAGTTAAAGCATTTTTAAGTAATTCTTAAAATTATTTCTTTAACTATTCTAAATATCAGTTACAGCATTTTTAAGTAATCCTTAAAATGTTTTAACTGTTTATCCAAACTATTTTAAATATCAATTAAAATATATTATTTCTTTAACTATTCTAAATCTCAATTAAAGCACTTTTAAGTAATTCTTAAAATGTTTTAATTATTTATTTCACTATTCTAAATCTCAATTAAAATATATTATTTATTTGATGTCAAAAAAAAATAGTTTGGGTATACTTATAAAATCAATATATAGAAAAAACATGGTAGAATGATTTGACATACCTAAATGCAATTTTTTTTTTATGCCTCTAACATACAATTGGGATACCTTGGAAATTGGACTGGGTCCTCGTGCGCGCGATCTTTTATCTCCACTTATGCCGCCATCGTCAGGATGAGTTAAGGCATGTAACAGCAGGTTAGTATCGGGATGGAAGCTACGTGTTTGTGGTGATACAGGTCTTGAGCTGGAAGTTATAATGAGGTTGGAATTGCTGTGATGAGGCCTGTGAAAACTCGGCCACTATATGCTTGGTGATGTTTGTGTATGTGCGGTGTTGATGCACGTGGCGATGTTGGTGCTAATGGCGGTGCTGTTAATGAGGTTGTTGATGCACATGTGGTGTTGTTGCGCATGTGGTGTTCATGAGGTTGTTGATGCCCATGTGGTGTTGATGGATTGAGGTTATGGTGTTTGCGCACACGGTGATGCTGATGCACATGCGAAGTTGATGCAAATGAGGTTGTGTGTTGGTGGATGTTTATACCCACGGTGGCATTTATGCACGTGGCGATGTTGGTGCAAATAACGATGCTGGTGCACATGCGGTGATGTTAATGAGGTTGCTGATGCACATGTGGTGTTGTTGCGCATGTGGTGTTGATGCACATGTGGTGTTGTTGCGCCTGTGGTTTTGATGTTAATGAGGTTGTGTGTTGGTGGCTCATGGTAGTTGCGATCACCGTTCCCTTCGCCACCACCGTCGCAGGATGTGCGTCAGTGCTGCAGTTCTCCTGGTCTTTACGGAATCTCAGCCAAGTTTAACTCACCTACTAAAAAAAAACTTTTGCCTTTTTTTGTAACTTCCGTTATCTGTTGTGCGACCTCTTTCTACTAATGTCTCTTCGCTAAAGAACGAGAAAAAACCAAAAACTCTCGCCATCTAGCCACACTCTTATAACGGACGCTAATTTGTGCGCGTCACATCGTTGTATTTTTTTCAGGGTTGTATTTTTTTTTACTTACGGTGATGCCACCCAGAGATGGTGATCCTAAGTTGTTCGTTGGTCGTAAAAAAAATCGCTTAAATTCGGTGAGCCTACAGTAGCCGTCACAAAGCCAACTCTTTTCTCATAACCTGTGGAGTGAAAAGAGTTGGGAAGTCTCTTATTGTTTTAAGTGTTGGGCGTATATTACGACTATCAGCTGCCCTCTTAGATTTTCGATTTCGTACTGACTGTTTCCTATGGCTCTTCTAATCCGGCACTTCAGTCATGGTTTGCAAAGTTTAGAATTAATGCCCCTAGAAAACTTACTTTGTATGAAATTCTTCCTAAAGACTTCTTGCCCTGGCTTATATTTTATGGCGCGGCTTTTTAGGTTATAGGACTTCACGTTCCGGAGATACGCCTCGTGGAGTTTCTCATTCATTTTGGTGTATCAATTGCATCTTCTGAAGATTTTAACTTCCGCATAATTGCATATGCATCGGCGTGGGTAACCATGTTATAGCCAGTCAGTGAAAAATATGGCGAGATGCCAGTAGACGAGTGTACTGCTGAGCGGAGGGAACATTCAATTTTCGATAAATTTTCATCCCATTTCGATTGGTCATTATCAAGAAAACTTCTGATAGCGCCTAGTATGGTTTGATTCACCCTCTCACTCGCATTAGCCTGTGGAGAATAGATTGGGCTACGCAGATGTCTGACACCGAACATTTCCAAGAAATCCCGGAAAGCTTCAGAAGTAAATTGTTTGCCATTGTCCGAGTGCACAACCTCTGGGACACCAAACTTGTAAAATACTTCATCTCTCAGGAATTCAATGACTGCCTTTGTTGTGGCTTTCGTTAGTGCCTTCAGCAATACGAACTTCGTTTTGTGATCTAAAACAATAAAAATGGATGTGTTTCCCGCTCTTGTTCTGGGGTACGGTCCTAAAAAGTCGACATATATTTTCTGAAGCGGTCGTTGTGTTTTAACCTCTGTTCCCATAGGAGGACGTAATACTTGTTTCGGATGTTTTATTTCCTTGCAAGTTTCACAATTGGCGACAAAATTTCTAATTTGTTTAACCATTGAAGGCCCATACCAATATTCGCGAACGTTAAACAAAGTCTTCGCTATACCGCCATGCAAAGTATTTTCCTCGTGCGATCTTCTTACTAAATCCTCTGTTAACTCTGTAGGTACCCATATCCTCCAACATTCGTTCTCACAATATTCATCCTTCCTATTAAATTTTACCCTCTTATACACAATTCCTTCTTCCACTTTTATATTCGGCAGCCAATCCTTGTTTTGTTCAACTGTGTCGATAAGTATTCTTTGCTCTTAAAAGCCTCTGAATTAAAATCTATTAAACCGTTATTGGCTGTCACTAACTCCTCCATATCCTGCCTAGAGAGCATATCTGGCACAACGTTTTTCGTTCCCTTTCGGTGCTCTATGTCGAACTTGAACCCTTGGAGCTTTAAACTCCACCTAGCTAATCTACCGTTCAAGTCCTGTTGCCTCATGAGCCATTTTAGGCTAGAATGGTCTGTTATGACAGTGAACTCCATCAACTCAATATATTGACGGAACTTTTCAATGGCCAGTACGACGGCGAGACATTCTTTTTCGGTGGTTGAATAATTCCTTTGTGCTTTGTTCAACTTCCTGGAAAAGTATTCAATCGGATGTTCCCCGTTAGCGTCGTCTTTCTGGAATAAAACCGCCCCTATACCTACGTTTGATGCATCGCACTGTACGATAAACGGCTTGGTGAAATGTGGACTCGTCAAAATAGGACTGGTGACTAACCGGTGTTTAAGCTCCTCGAACGACGTTATAGCCTCAGAAGAAAGTTGAAATTTGGGAGTCTTTTTAAGCGTGTCGGTCAGTGGCGCGGTGAGAGTTGAGAAATCATGGATAAAGCGCCTATACCATCCCACGGTTCCCAAAAACCTCCTAACCTCCTTCTGTGTTTTTGGCGGTTGAATATCTAAGATGGCCCTGACCTTGTCCTCATCCGGTCTTATTTTACCGCCTCCTACAATATAGCCTAAGTACCTTAATTCTCTATAACAAAATTTCGATTTCTGCATATTGATGGTTAAACCCGCCTCCGTTAATCTCTAGCCTACAACCCGAAGCATGTCCATATGCTCGTCAAAATTTGGGGACACGATCAAAAGGTCGTCGAGATAAACAAACACGCGATCTTTCAGCTCAGACGGCACCACTCTATCCATCAATCGACATAACCTCTGCGCAGCATTGCACAGTCCGAAAGGCATTACCTTGAATTGGTATTGTGGCCTACCCGGGACTGTGAATACTGTTTTTGACCTACTCCCCTTATCTAGAGGAATCTGCCAAAAGGCATCCTTTAGGTCGATGGCTGATATAAAGTGAGTGTCGCCTAGCCTAGCTAATAAGCCATCGATGTTAGGGAGCGGATAAGTGTCCTTTCGGGTAACTTTATTCAATTCCCTAGCATCGAGGCATATCCTATTCTTACCGGGTTTCATCACCAATGTGGTTCGGTTGTTCCATTCGGAGCCCGTGGTGACTTCAATCGAATCTAATTCTATCATTCGATCCAATTCTGTATATATTAACTTCTGAACTGCAGGACTAACCGGGTAATATCGCATCTTCCTGGCAGGTGCATCTCCTGTGTCTATTATGTGCCTTTCGAGTTCAGTCCTACCTAAGCCATATTGGGTATGACATTGGAATGATAATTTAACCCTCTCCAGAACCTTACGTTGATGGTATGTTAGCTGGTGGACTTCCAGTTCTCCTTTCTCCGATGATTCAATCCCATTAATCTGCTTATTGTCAAAACATATCTTAAGGCCTCTTTTCTCCCAAAAATCAAAGCCTAATATCAACTCCTGATTCAAATTTGGTACTAAATACAATATCGAACTAATAGATTTATTCCCGTATCTAACTTCTACCTGCACTTTCCCCACGATCCAGTGTTGTCTACCGTCTGCGGTCTTTACCGAGGATTCATAATTTATTATTCTCGCGTTAATTCGTCTAATGTTTTCCAAGCAGTTCCTACCAAGACAACTCACCGAAGCTCCACTATCCAACAGTCCTTGAAATTGAACACCCTGTATTTCAACAGGCATATATGGCCTTATATCATCATCACCGGCTATAGTTATCGATGCTAGGTCCTTCCTTTCCATCTTTCTTAGGCTGTATCTGGCTCTAGTCTTTCTGATTCGTTCGCTTATTATGGGCGTATAGTCCGCGAATATGGTTGCTCTTTTCTCGTTGTACAGTGCAAGACGTTGATCGTAAGATAAATTTGGCGTTAAATGGCCGCTTTGAGTTGAGGATGCAATATCTTCTAGATGTGGTCCTTCTTGTCGCATTTCACTATTCAATTTTTTTCGAGCTTTCTTCCGGTTCCTGTCCATCCATATTATTAACCGATTCCTGCTGAGACAAAATATGCCTTGAGAAGTTTTCATTTACTGGGGAGGTGTTTGGTTTGAACACGTCGGCCCAGTCTTCCGCATGTTCGGCTTGACGTTTCCCGAGCATCTAGGACATGTTGGGGTAGTGACATCATCGAACCCACATCGGTAACAAAAGATTCGGCGCTGTACCACTGGACATTCGATAAAAGTGTGTCCTGGTGTTTTGCAGTTCCAGCAAACGAGTGACGTTGCAGACAAGTTTTCCCTATGAAGTGCTTCAACTTGTCGCGCCTGTTCGTCTTCTACATTATCGCACATGTCGACTTCATACAGTTTACGAGGGTTGTTCAAGTGTACTCGATTGGACGACCTCTTCGAAATGTTCCATTCAGCTCGCTTGCATTCTTCCAAAAACTGGTCTAAATTGTCTATTCTCATTGGGAATATTAGTTGAGCTAACCCGTCCTTTAAATTGTCCTTCACTATCTTGACCAACTCACTCTCCAATACGTGAACTCTCATTTGGTTTCTAAGCCTGACCACATCTGTAATAAATACGTCTGCCGACTCATTCGAAATTCCTAAATTTCTTGACAAAGTGGTGTTTAAAGGTTGGCCAATCGCACACTGGGTGTTCCGTACGAAAAGACCAGAACCATGTGCTAGCCGGTCCAGTCACTAAATGGTGAAATCCCTTCATCACAACATCCCAGGAACATTGGTCGTCCTGTCTCAGTGCCTCTACTCTAAAAACGAAATCTTCTACTGTTAGAGATTTGTTGGAACCGTCGTACCTAATCCCCCACTTCTCAATTTGATTTGGCGCAATCGATCTATACTCATGTGATTGATGAGAATTTCCAAATCCAGGAAACTGTTCAAAGGAATTCTGTGGAGTATTACCGAAGAAAGGTTGTGGTATATGTGATGAATAATGTCTTTGTTGTTGTGGTCTCGGAAGATTATCTTGTTGAGGACTCTGTACCTGAGGTGCTCTATTAAAGTTATTATTGAACGGAGTCTGGTATTCGAAATTCCGATCAGTTTGCCGATTATTATGACTATCTTGATTGTTAAAAGAATTTCCGCGTTCTGAACGCAGCGATTCTCGGATCAGCTGTGGTAGCATTAGCTGTGTGATGGCGACATACCTACTTTAGTTTTATTTTGCAGTATTAAGTTATAATTTAAATGTTTTTATACTTTGGAAATTTCTACTATGTTAAATAAATTTGTTTTGATTTAGTTGGCATTGACTTTGTTTATTTTTAAGCTTTCAAATTTTGGAAAATATTTTTTTTATTGTAAAGATTTTTTTTGTTGGAGTAGGTCGGTGCGGAAAAAGAAAAAAAATTTTTATCAATATTCTGTTTGTGTTGGTCATAATTTTATTTGCAAATTTAAATAAATTTTCTTGGTGTGGATTCGTGGAATCATTTTGTATTATATTCAATTGGTAAGGTTTTATTTAGAAAGATGTTAACATTTTCCCTTACTTGACTTTCTTTTTGTTTGTAATTTATAGATTACCATTAGTTTCTTATTTCATTGCCTAAAATTTGTGTATTGGAGGAAAATTTTATTTGAACAGAATCTTTGGAAGATTGAAAATATCATCGGCTTTTGAAAACTCCCTGGCAATTATTCAATCCAGAGGAAACCCCGTTAATTTAAAATTTTAATCACCTGAAGAGCGGCCGAGTTTAACACAATAGACAAGGGGACATAGTGTTTTTTTTATATTGACTATTATATAGTGACCATTTAATTAAATCGGATTATAAATACAGAATATTCGTAGAATAATCAAATTTTGTTTTGCAACACCTGGGGTGACCAGGTGTGGTGTTGAAGTAAATTTTAAGGGAAAAGAAAATTTTCCAACATTATTTTTATCTTTTCAATATTTGGAATATTTTGAATATTTTACCGATAATTTTTTTTTAATTTTCTAACTAATTTTTTTTACAATTGGTTTAAATTAAATATTTGTTAAGATTTGAATTTTGCTTATTAATTAATTTTAAATTTTCATAACGCAAATTTATTTTTATGGTCTTATGGTCACTTGAATTTTATTAATTTTTTTTTATTTTTATTTTAAACAATATAAACCAATCATTAATAATTCATACACCCTACATATAGACAATACAACTCACATACATAACATAATACACACATACAGTCGATAAAAAAAAATTGAACTAAATATACGTCTAACGCAACTAGCCTACGGTCATCTGGCGCCTCCTGACTTCGTTGGACTTTGAATATGTAAGTTGTGAATGAATTTTTATTTTACTCTTAAATTTTTTTTTTATCGTATACGTAATTTGAATATTAACCTACAGTCATACTCCCAAATTAGTATAAAAAATATAAAAATATATATCAGAATTATAATATTCATATTGCAGATAAATTAAATACACTCTACACTTGTTACATACACATTTGTTGATTATTGGTAATCAAAGTCACCACAGTGTCAAATATATGGTTCCATATTTATTTTTTTTTTTTGTTAAAATTTTGTCATATCTTGATATATATATTTTTTTCCAATTTTAATAATCAAATTTTAAATGGTGACCATTTTTCCATGAAAATTTCTAATTTTAAATTCCTTATTACATATTTAATGAAATACCTTTTAAATAATTATAAATAAATATTATATTATTATTATGTTTAAAAAAAAAACATGGAATTTTAAGGTTATATTTAGTTTTGCGAAAAGTGTTATAGAGATGGGGTAGGGTGCTTTATTTATTAGTCTGTACTTTTTTTTTTTTTGGGCTGACAATTATTATGGTTTCATGTCAGCAAGGAGGGTGGGCCTGGATCAATGTAGCAAATAAGACCTCAAGCTACATGTCAATCATTGACATTTTTATTCTTTTTTTTTCCTGTTATGGATTACTTTTAGTATTTGCTACCTAAAATTTTTATTTCTCCTGTAACGTAATAAAACATATTTTAGTTGGGAACACTATTAAACCCCTCCCACCGACGAGCACGGCCGATCTAATAGGTAGCCAAGTTCCCATTATATTTGGACATTAGTCTAACAATCGTTACAGAGAATTAATGGCGCCCAACGTGGGGCCTCAGTAGTCGTATATTTTTTTTGTGCAATTTTCATCTAGATACTGAGGGCCTTTGAATCTTCTGTGGGTAGTAATTCATATGGATGTTTTCTTTATGCTTATCTATTAAATTTCTAGCTTTTGCAACATAATTTGTCATATTTGGACAAAATTGGCTCATTGTTTATTTCATGATGATCACTTCCTCAGATGACATTTATCATTAATTCTCTGTAACGATTGTTAGACTAATGTCCAAATATAATGGGAACTTGGCTACCTATTAGATCGGCCGTGCTCGTCGGTGGGAGGGGTTTAATAGTGTTCCCAACTAAAATATGTTTTATTACGTTACAGGAGAAATAAAAATTTTAGGTAGCAAATACTAAAAGTAATTCATAACAGGAAAAAAAAGAATAAAAATGTCAATGATTGACATGTAGCTTGAGGTCTTATTTGCTACATTGATCCAGGCCCACCCTCCTTGCTGACATGAAACCATAATAATTGTCAGCCCAAAAAAAAAAAGTACAGACTAATAAATAAAGCACCCTACCCCATCTCTATAACACTTTTCGCAAAACTAAATATAACCTTAAAATTCCATGTTTTTTTTAAAACATAATAATAATATAATATTTATTTATAATTATTTAAAAGGTATTTCATTAAATATGTAATAAGGAATTTAAAATTAGAAATTTTCATGGAAAAATGGTCACCATTTAAAATTTGATTATTAAAATTGGAAAAAAATATATATATCAAGATATGACAAAATTTTAACAAAAAAAAAAAATAAATGTGGAACCATATATTGACACTGTGGTGACTTTGATTACCAATAATCAACAAATGTGTATGTAACAAGTGTAGAGTGTATTTAATTTATCTGCAATATGAATATTATAATTCTGATATATATTTTTATATTTTTTATACTAATTTGGGAGTATGACTGTAGGTTAATATTCAAATTACGTATACGATAAAAAAAATTTAAGAGTAAAATAAAAATTCATTCACAACTTACATATTCAAAGTCCAACGAAGTCAGGAGGCGCCAGATGACCGTAGGCTAGTTGCGTTAGACGTATATTTAGTTCAATTTTTTTTTATCGACTGTATGTGTGTATTATGTTATGTATGTGAGTTGTATTGTCTATATGTAGGGTGTATGAATTATTAATGATTGGTTTATATTGTTTAAAATAAAAATAAAAAAAAATTAATAAAATTCAAGTGACCATAAGACCATAAAAATAAATTTGCGTTATGAAAATTTAAAATTAATTAATAAGCAAAATTCAAATCTTAACAAATATTTAATTTAAACCAATTGTAAAAAAAATTAGTTAGAAAATTAAAAAAAAATTATCGGTAAAATATTCAAAATATTCCAAATATTGAAAAGATAAAAATAATGTTGGAAAATTTTCTTTTCCCTTAAAATTTACTTCAACACCACACCTGGTCACCCCAGGTGTTGCAAAACAAAATTTGATTATTCTACGAATATTCTGTATTTATAATCCGATTTAATTAAATGGTCACTATATAATAGTCAATATAAAAAAAACACTATGTCCCCTTGTCTATTGTGTTAAACTCGGCCGCTCTTCAGGTGATTAACAACTTACATATTCAAAGTCCAACGAAGTCAGGAGGCGCCAGATGACCGTAGGCTAGTTGCGTTAGACGTATATTTAGTTCAATTTTTTTTTATCGACTGTATGTGTGTATTATGTTATGTATGTGAGTTGTATTGTCTATATGTAGGGTGTATGAATTATTAATGATTGGTTTATTTCATGCTTTATTTTTTTTTTTTTTTTGGTTTATTACATTTTTGTTTTCACCATTTTTAATTTATTTTATTGTTTCGTAGATTTTATTTTCAAAACTTACCCTATCAATATTTCACCGAGTAGCAAAACATTATTTTATGAATATCGGGTATTATTTGACAATATTTGAAGATATTTTTTTCAACTAGTTATTAGAGATACTATAGTTATTGTTGGTTGTGATTGTTTTCTTTTATCGCGATTTTATATATATATTTTTTTGTAATGCCGTTAATACGTAGCACCGGTGATATTCCATCACAGGTTGAACAGGAGGATAGCAATATTATCCTTCATTTCGAAGAAGGAGCTGGTAGTGGCACTGTTCCTAGGAATCCGGCTAGTAGACCTCAAACTCGACAACAAACTCGTAGAGATGCTGCAGAGCAAAGCAAAGTTAATGATGATAATGTACGTCGGATTGTAGACGAATCCTTAAGAGGATTTAGAGATGAGATCATCCATATGATAGCGGACGGATTTCAAGATTTGTCAATTGCAAATCAAGGACCGAACCTACAGGATAGACCTTTTGCTCACAGGGAACAAAATAACGTTCGGGAAGAACGAAATTCACGGAATAGACGACATGAAGAGGGGAATGGAGATTCCCATGATAATAGTGGTTTTGACCAAAATTCTGACAGAGTTCTCAATGTAATTCGCAATTGGCGAATTCGTTTTACCGGAGATACATCGGAAGTTTCCGTCGATGAATTTATTTATCGAATTAATATCCTTACTGATACTAACCTACGTTGTGATTATGACCTTTTGTGTAAACATGTGCACATTCTTTTTGAAGGAAAGGCGTTGAAATGGTTCTGGCGTTTCCATCGAAACAATGGCGAAATTGTATGGAATAATTTGTGTGAAGCCCTTAAACGTCAATTTAAAGACTATAACACGGATTTTGACATAAAGGACGAAATATTACGGAGAAGACAAAGAGTTAATGAGACGTTTGACGAATATTATGACGCTATAATGGTATTGTGCGATAGGCTACGTATACCTTTATCGGACTATGAGTTATGTGAGACCATACAAAGGAATTTGAGACCCGAGGTAAGGCATGAGTTGCTACATCTTGAAATTACTTGTGTAGCTCAACTTAGACGTGCTGTTCGTAGACATGAGAAGTTTGTGAGGGATATGTCTGGGACTAGCGCAACTAAACGTTCATATCAGAAAGGACATGTGTCGGAAGTTCTTGACAAGGATGTGGTTGTAGACGTAGATGACAAGTTAGAAGACGACAACTCTGAAGTATGCTTGTTAGTACGTAACGGACACTGTTGGAATTGTGACAATATTGGTCACAGTTTTATTGACTGTCTTGAGCCCCGTACTGTGTTCTGTTATGGGTGTGGGGCTAAGAACACATACAAACCTAAATGTCCCAAATGTATTCAGAAACAGGGAAACTTCCTAAAGGATGGCCGTGCGAAGAAGGACGGGCATCCCAAACGGAATTAGAAAGTACTGAATTCAGTTTACGTAGTTCAAATAACCAAAATATGACTTCAAATTTACCTGCCTTTACTAATTTACCTGATCTGACAAGTATACCGGAAGTAACAAATTCACCAGATATGACAAATACACCTGAGGTAACAAAAATGCACCCTCTTCAACGACCTTACCACATACGCTTGGAAGAGTATAGACGCGTTAGGGATAGAATTTTTAACGAAATTAATGTAGTCAGTAAACCCAAAAGATCTTCACAGAGGATTCGGACATACTACAATCAGAAGAAACATTTCCGAAAGTGTGTTATATCCTCATTGATTAACAAAGCTAATGACAGCAGACCATACATATTGTTAAGGATACAGGATAGAGACCATTTTGCACTACTGGACAGTGGAGCCAATGTTAATGTTATTGGTGGGAATTTATGCTCCGAAATTGTAAATACCATGGATTATTTACATGGTCGAGGTAATGTTAAAACCGCAGACGGACAAAAACAACAAGTGTTGGGGACAGTAGTTTTGCAAATTTCGTTTAATGGTCAGGACAAACCAATAGAATTCATATTAATCCCTTCAATTACACAGGGGATTATTTGTGGAATGAGTTTTTGGAAAAATTTTAGTATACAAATAGTTCCAATGAACACAGTAAGTGAAATTGTTTCGGAGACAGATTCCAACAAGATACCTATGACTTTCCTACAAAAACAAAAACTGCAGAGAATAGTTGACTCTTTTCCAAACTCTGAACTTGATGGACTGGGATGTACATCGCTGATTGAACATAGAATAGACACTGGTGAGGCAACTCCGATCAAACAGAGGTACTATCCGATATCTCCTGCTAGGGAAAAACTTTTATGTGGAGAAATAGATCGGATGTTAAAATTAGGTGTTATTGAGGAGTGTCCGACATCTCCATGGTCATCTCCTGGTGTCTTAATCGTAAAACCAGGAAAGGCGCGATTTTGCTTGGATAGTCGTAAGTTAAACACCGTGACGACAAAAGACGCTTACCCTATTCCGAACATCGAAGGACTTATTTCGAGGCTTCCTCCAATTTATTTTATCTCAAAAGTAGATCTTAAAGATGCATTTTGGCAGATTAAGTTGGACGAATCTTCGAGACCTAAGACAGCATTCACAATTCCTAATCGGCCATTATACCAGTTTACGAGGATGCCATTTGGATTGTGCAATGCACCACAAACAATGTGCAGGCTGATAGATCAAGTCATTCCATACAACTTAAGGACAAATGTTTTTGTATACCTGGACGACCTATTGATTATTTCGAAAGACTTCGATGAACACATCCATCATTTACAGGAGGTAGCTACACAACTTAGGAGAGCCAATTTGACCATAAATGTAAAGAAGAGTAGCTTTGGCATTAAGAATGTTCAATATCTTGGTTATATTGTTGGTGAGGGTTCCTTAAAAGTCGACCCGGGAAAGGTTAAAGCCATTTCGGAATTTCCAACTCCCAAATCGGTGCGGCAACTTCGCCAGTTTCTCGGCATGGCCGGCTGGTATCGCCGGTTCATGGACGATTACGCTACCATTTCCTTTCCTTTGACGGAACTTTTATCCAAACGTAAAACTTTCTTGTGGTCTGATGAAGCCCAAAAGTCTTTTGATACCATCAAAGATAAATTGACGACAGCACCCGTGTTAGTACACGCTGATTTTGGCAAGCCCTTTATCCTCCAATGCGACGCAAGTACCATAGGTATCGGCGCCGTGTTGGCACAACTTGACGATAAGGAAAACGAGAGGCCAATTGCGTTTATGTCGCAAAAATTGAATAAGGCCCAAAGAAATTATTCGATTACCGAATTGGAATGCTTGGCGGTCATTCTTGCAATAAAAAAGTTTAGAGCCTACATAGAAGGACATGAATTTAAGGTCATTACTGACCACGCAAGCCTCAAATGGCTCATGAGGCAGAAAGACTTGTCAGGACGGTTGGCCAGATGGTCTCTTAAATTGCAAGGATTTGACTTTGTGATCGAACACCGGAAGGGAAAAGAAAACGTTGTACCGGACACCTTATCACGAGCTTTCGAAAATGAACAAAATGTAGATGAGTTACATTTAGAGATTCTTCCTGCGATCGACTTAGAATCCAAAGCCTTCGAAAGTGACGAGTATATTCGTTTGAAGAGTGAATTTACTAATTGTCAATTACCTGATTATCGCATTATAGATACATTTATATACAAACGGAATAACTTTTCTTCGGGTGACACCGATGAGTCTGATTCATGGAAGCTTTTAGTTCCTGAAGAACTTCGAAGTGACGTCATTTATGCCGCACATAACATCCCTAATACAGCCCATGGTGGTATAGCCAAGACTGTTAATCGTATACGGCAATATTTTTATTGGCCTCGTTTAGTCACTGATGTCAAAGATTACGTGATGAAATGTGTTTCCTGTAAGACATCAAAACCTCCAACCTCATCTCTTAAACCACCTATGGGTGAAATGGTCAACACCGAAAGGCCGTTTCAACGCCTTTATATGGACCTTATTGGACCCTTTCCACGTAGCAAGAATGGTAATATAGGAATTTTTATAATTTTGGACCATTTTAGCAAATTCACTTTCTTAAGGCCTTTGAAAAAGTTTACGACAAAACCTATGGTAGATTTTCTGAAGAATGAGATATTTCCCTGTTTCGGTATTCCGGAAATTATTATCTCTGATAATGGGAGCCAGTTTAGGTCCAAAGAATTGAAAGCATTACTTGACAAATTTGGAATAAGACATCAATTTACCGCAGTACACAGTCCCCAATCTAACGCAAGTGAGCGGGTTAATCGATCCATCAACGAAGCTCTTAGATCTTTTGTTGGTAATGATCAAAGAAATTGGGACGAATATTTGCCAAGTATCAATTGTGCTATTCGCAGCAGCGTACACCAGACAACAGGACGTACTCCTTATGAACTGGTTTTTGGACAGACGATGATAACACATGGTCAGGATTACGAACTATTACGAAATGTGAAACTTTTGGCTGAAACGGATACGAAGCTTGAACGACAGGACAATTTTTCAATCTTACGGGATTCAATACGGATAAAGATTAAGGAGGCGTATGAGCGTAATGCAAGATCATACAATTTGAGGTCTCGTATACGAGAATTTAATGTTGGTCAGGTTGTGATACGCCGGAATTTCGTACGAAGCTCCATGGCTGATAAGTTTAACGCTAAACTGGCACCTGTAGGAATACAGGCTAAGGTAAAAAGTCGAATAGGTAATGTCAATTATGAGCTTGAGGATATTAATGGGGGCTATACCAGTGTATACCATTTGAAGGATATTTGGACATAATTGATGCCACGATTTTCTTAATTATTTTAGTTGATTTCCGATATCGCTTTTTTTCAGACTAAATTCAGCACCAGGGTTAGAATTTAATCTGATTTGTGATGGCGACATACCTACTTTAGTTTTATTTTGCAGTATTAAGTTATAATTTAAATGTTTTTATACTTTGGAAATTTCTACTATATTAAATAAATTTGTTTTGATTTAGTTGGCATTGACTTTGTTTATTTCTAAGCTTTCAAATTTTGGAAAATATTTTTTTTATTGTAAAGATTTTTTTTGTTGGAGTAGGTCGGTGCGGAAAAAGAAAAAAAATTTTTATCAATATTCTGTTTGTGTTGGTCATAATTTTATTTGCAAATTTAAATAAATTTTCTTGGTGTGAAAAGAAAACCAAAGGAGAAGTCTTATCTTCAATTTGGATTCGTGGAATCATTTTGTATTATATTCAATTGGTAAGGTTTTATTTAGAAAGATGTTAACATTTTCCCTTACTTGACTTTCTTTTTGTTTGTAATTTATAGATTACCATTAGTTTCTTATATCATTGCCTAAAATTTGTGTATTGGAGGAAAATTTTATTTGAACAGAATCTTTGGAAGATTGAAAATATCATCGGCTTTTGAAAACTCCCTGGCAATTATTCAATCCAGAGGAAACCCCGTTAATTTAAAATTTTAATCACCTGAAGAGCGGCCGAGTTTAACACAATAGACAAGGGGACATAGTGTTTTTTTATATATTATATAGTGACCATTTAATTAAATCGGATTATAAATACAGAATATTCGTAGAATAATCAAATTTTGTTTTGCAACACCTGGGGTGACCAGGTGTGGTGTTGAAGTAAATTTTAAGGGAAAAGAAAATTTTCCAACATTATTTTTATCTTTTCAATATTTGGAATATTTTGAATATTTTACCGATAATTTTTTTTTAATTTTCTAACTAATTTTTTTTACAATTGGTTTAAATTAAATATTTGTTAAGATTTGAATTTTGCTTATTAATTAATTTTAAATTTTCAGAACGCAAATTTATTTTTATGGTCTTATGGTCACTTGAATTTTATTAATTTTTTTTTATTTTTATTTTAAACAATATAAACCAATCATTAATAATTCATACACCCTACATATAGACAATACAACTCACATACATAACATAATACACACATACAGTCGATAAAAAAAAATTGAACTAAATATACGTCTAACGCAACTAGCCTACGGTCATCTGGCGCCTCCTGACTTCGTTGGACTTTGAATATGTAAGTTGTGAATGAATTTTTATTTTACTCTTAAATTTTTTTTTATCGTATACGTAATTTGAATATTAACCTACAGTCATACTCCCAAATTAGTATAAAAAATATAAAAATATATATCAGAATTATAATATTCATATTGCAGATAAATTAAATACACTCTACACTTGTTACATACACATTTGTTGATTATTGGTAATCAAAGTCACCACAGTGTCAAATATATGGTTCCACATTTATTTTTTTTTTTTTGTTAAAATTTTGTCATATCTTGATATATATATTTTTTTCCAATTTTAATAATCAAATTTTAAATGGTGACCATTTTTCCATGAAAATTTCTAATTTTAAATTCCTTATTACATATTTAATGAAATACCTTTTAAATAATTATAAATAAATATTATATTATTATTATGTTTAAAAAAAAAACATGGAATTTTAAGGTTATATTTAGTTTTGCGAAAAGTGTTATAGAGATGGGGTAGGGTGCTTTATTTATTAGTCTGTACTTTTTTTTTTTTGGGCTGACAATTATTATGGTTTCATGTCAGCAAGGAGGGTGGGCCTGGATCAATGTAGCAAATAAGACCTCAAGCTACATGTCAATCATTGACATTTTTATTCTTTTTTTTTCCTGTTATGGATTACTTTTAGTATTTGCTACCTAAAATTTTTATTTCTCCTGTAACGTAATAAAACATATTTTAGTTGGGAACACTATTAAACCCCTCCCACCGACGAGCACGGCCGATCTAATAGGTAGCCAAGTTCCCATTATATTTGGACATTAGTCTAACAATCGTTACAGCTGCATATTTTGCATCTCTCTCATAATGGAGGACTGTGCCGCTCCTACAGAAGCAGTCACATATTCCCTTAGCCTTGCCTCATCTTCGTTGACAATTGGGTTTCCCTCCTCATCAACTGTTGTCAAATTTCTATGTTGGTGTTGTCGATTCATATTGTCTAAATTATCTCTTCTTGCGTCTGATGCTTGCCCACTAATTTCCCGTGCAGTTATACTGCTGTATACTGGTGTTGGAATTGATATATTACTCTCGGGAGAGGAATGCGTCTGGGGTCCAAAGCCGGGCGGAAATCTTACAGATAATAGAGGAGTAAGCGCGTTAGTCGAGACTAAATGGTCTTATTTTACCGCCTCCTACAATATAGCCTAAGTACCTTAATTCTCTATAACAAAATTTCGATTTCTGCATATTGATGGTTAAACCCGCCTCCGTTAATCTCTAGCCTACAACCCGAAGCATGTCCATATGCTCGTCAAAATTTGGGGACACGATCAAAAGGTCGTCGAGATAAACAAACACGCGATCTTTAAGCTCAGACGGCACCACTCTATCCATCAATCGACATAACCTCTGCGCAGCATTGCACAGTCCGAAAGGCATTACCTTGTATTGGTATTGTGGCCTACCCGGGACTGTGAATACTGTTTTTGACCTACTCCCCTCATCTAGAGGAATCTGCCAAAAGGCATCCTTTAGGTCGATGGCTGATATAAAGTAAGTGTCGCCTAGCCTAGCTAATAAGCCATCGATGTTAGGGAGCGGATAAGTGTCCTTTCGGGTAACTTTATTCAATTCCCTAGCATCGAGGCATATCCTATTCTTACCGGGTTTCATCACCAATGTGGTTCGGTTGTTCCATTCGGAGCCCGTGGTGACTTCAATCGAATCTAATTCTATCATTCGATCCAATTCTGTATATATTAACTTCTGAACTGCAGGACTAACCGGGTAATATCGCATCTTCCTGGCAGGTGCATCTCCTGTGTCTATTATGTGCCTTTCGAGTTCAGTCCTACCTAAGCCATATTGGGTATGACATTGGAATGATAATTTAACCCTCTCCAGAACCTTACGTTGATGGTCTGTTAGCTGGTGGACTTCCAGTTCTCCTTTCTCCGATGATTCAATCCCATCAATCTGCTTATTGTCAAAACATATCTTAAGGCCTCTTTTCTCCCAAAAATCAAAGCCTAATATCAACTCCTGATTCAAATTTGGTACTAAATACAATATCGAACTAATAGATTTATTCCCGTATCTAACTTCTACCTGCACTTTCCCCACGATCCAGTGTTGTCTACCGTCTGCGGTCTTTACCGAGGATTCATAATTTATTATTCTCGCGTTAATTCGTCTAATGTTTTCCAAGCAGTTCCTACCAAGACAACTCACCGAAGCTCCACTATCCAACAGTCCTTGAAATTGAACACCCTGTATTTCAACAGGCATATATGGCCTTATATCATCATCACCGGCTATAGTTATCGATGCTAGGTCCTTCCTCTCCATCTTTCTTAGGCTGTATCTGGCTCTAGTCTTTCTGATTCGTTCGCTTATTATGGGCGTATAGTCCGCGAATGTGGTTGCTCTTTTCTCGTTGTACAGTGCAAGACGTTGATCGTAAGATAAATTCGGCGTTAAATGGCCGCTTTGAGTTGAGGATGCAATATCTTCTAGATGTGGCTTTCTTCCGGTTCCTGTCCATCCATATTATTAACCGATTCCTGCTGAGACAAAATATGCCTTGAGAAGTTTTCATTTACTGGGGAGGAGTTTGATTTGAACACGTCGGCCCAGTCTTCCGCATGTTCGGCTTGACGTTTCCCGAGCATCTAGGACATGTTGGGGTAGTGACATCATCGAACCCACATCGGTAACAAAAGATTCGGCGCTGTACCACTGGACATTCGATAAAAGTGTGTCCTGGTGTTTTGCAGTTCCAGCAAACGAGTGACGTTGCAGACAAGTTTTCCCTATGAAGTGCTTCAACTTGTCGCGCCTGTTCGTCTTCTACATTATCGCACATGTCGACTTCATACAGTTTACGAGGGTTGTTCAAGTGTACTCGATTGGACGACCTCTTCGAAATGTTCCATTCAGCTCGCTTGCATTCTTCCAAAAACTGGTCTAAATTGTCTATTCTCATTGGGAATATTAGTTGAGCTAACCCGTCCTTGAAATTGTCCTTCACTATCTTGACCAACTCACTCTCCAATACGTGAACTCTCATTTGGTTTCTAAGCCTGACCACATCTGTAATAAATACGTCTGCCGACTCATTCGAAATTCCTAAATTTCTTGACAAAGTGGTGTTTAAAGGTTGGCCAATCGCACACTGGGTGTTCCGTACGAAAAGACCAGAACCATGTGCTAGCCGGTCCAGTCACTAAATGGTGGAATCCCTTCATCACAACATCCCAGGAACATTGGTCGTCCAGTCTCAGTGCCTCTACTCTAAAAACGAAATCTTCTACTGTTAGAGATTTGTTGGAACCGTCGTACCTAATCCCCCACTTCTCAATTTGATTTGGCGCAATCGATCTATACTCATGTGATTGATGAGAATTTCCAAATCCAGGAAACTGTTCAAAGGAATTCTGTGGAGTATTACCGAAGAAAAGTTGTGCTATATGTGATGAATAATGCCTTTGTTGTTGTGGTCTCGGAAGATTATCTTGTTGAGGACGCTGTACCTGAGGTGCTCTATTAAAGTTATTATTGAACGGTATTCGAAATTCCGATCAGTTTGCCGATTATTATGACTATCTTGATTGTTAAAAGAATTTCCGCGTTCTGAACGCAGCGATTCTCGGATCAGCTGTGGTAGCATTAGCTGCATATTTTGCATCTCTCTCATAATGGAGGACTGTGCCGCTCCTACAGAAGCAGTCACATATTCCCTTAGCCTTGCCTCATCTTCGTTGACAATTGGGTTTCTCTCCTCATCAACTGTTGTCAAATTTCTATGTTGGTGTTGTCGATTTATATTGTCTAAATTATCTCTTCTTGCGTCCGATGCTTGCCCACTAATTTCCCGTGCAGTTATACTGCTGTATACTGGTGTTGGAATTGATATATTACTCTCGGGACAGGAATGCGTCTGGGGTCCAAAGCCGGGCGGAAATCTTATAGATAATAGAGGAGTAACCGCGTTAGTCGAGACTAAATGTGTTGTTACCTGAGGAGTAACTGAGGTAGTCGTAGTTGCCGTGGTCACAGAATCACTACCGTCCTGATTTCGGCTAGATGACCTCAGCCGCCTAGGACTCATTAATAACTCCAAGCTCACAAAAAAATCAATCGAGAATGATAAAATTGCCCAAAGACCTTTCACCGTTGACTAGGTGGTCCCGAAACCCCCAAAATACAATAGCAAAGTATAGAAACAAATTAAACTGAGCTGACTAATGAAAGAGTTTATAGGGCCAATTGTCGTGTTCGTATGCAGACAGATTATTTAATGCATACCGTAAATCCGTGGATAACCGTAAAAACAAGATTTATTACAAAAAAAATATAATTACTCGTATGAGCTTTCACACTACCCTGTTAAAATTATGTAAATACCTATTTGTTCTGAAAACCTACAGCTACGAATAGATATTAAAATAATTTGGTATTGGTGGTAAAACTACATAGATAAGTTAATGGTTAGTTTAAATTTTAGAATTAAATAATTATGTATTATTACCGCTATAATTTCAAATTTATCATCAAATATTCTCAAAAAAAATTGTTAGGTTGTTATGTAAATATAAGTATAAATGTTTGTTCAAAGTATTAATATATTGGTTGAATAATTGGTAACGAGGCATAATGTGGTGGTAAAAGAAACGTTAACTCAATAATTGCAATGCTTCCGACTAACTGAATCTGCCCTCCTTTTAAACAATTATAAAATTGTAGAGAATACAAACAGAAAAAATTGTTTGATATAAAAGAGATTCGCTGTTAAATGTTTGATAGTTTTTTCATCATCAATCTAACTCGGACAAAAAAATGAGACAAAACCATAAAATAAATCTCCGGATTGTCCTCTCACCTTCTCAAATGACTTAAACAAATGAACTCCTAGATCTTCAGCCCTCGGATCATGATTCCGGTCATTGATTAGATTTGACTCAAATCCTTTGATTCCCCGGTGTAACGTTCCCTATGTCAATTGCCGTAGCATCACTGGTTTGGTGCTTGCTTATCACCCTCCAGGGCCTACGTCAACCACCATAAGGTCGGATCACCGAGAACCCAATAGCTGATCTCTCCATATGATTGCCGTCGCCACGCAGGAATGGTGTTTATTGTACACCTTCCGGGACATACGTCAAAAATATGCAAAAAAAAAAGTCATTGGCTTGAACATTTTAAACAGAAATGTTCAAAGTGCAGAAGCCAGAAAAGAAGAATTAAAACACCTTCAAGTTAAATTATTTTAACCCAAAGGCTTAAATCTCTTTCGAGCCCCACGTTGGGCGCCATTTTGTGTAATGTGTGAGAGCGATTTCGAAAAAAAAACAAAAAGAATTTTGTTGTTTGTTTATACTTCGAGCAGAAACAAATTTCTGTTTCAGTGTTGCTTCCTGATGGACTTTGGCACTTTGTTGTTCAGGCTGTAGCTCGCCGGGAATAGGGGGGTTCGTGTCCATCATTGGTACTCACATTCACTTTGCTCGTGCCAAATGGAAACGGTGTAATTAAAAGAAGCAGGATGACATTGAACATTGTACAAAAAAAAACTCGGTATGTGGACTTACTTAAAACAGGCGGACGGACGATTGACGATGAAAAAAACTACGTATTGCGGATATCTTATGACATGACTATTGCATGAGTTTCCAGGATAAGATGGTAATGTCCTGAACAGGCGACCCACCCCGTATGACATTTTACTGCCATCCGTGGCACTACTCTTTGCCTGTAAAAAAAAATTTGGGGTAATTCCCCAAAATGTTACCTACCACGATTTCATCACACCTTAGCCATTATTCAACCAATTAAATAATTAATCAATACATGACATTATTTCCAAAGATACAATAAGTTTTATTTTATATATATAGTTAATTCATGTCAGTAATTATTCAATTTATCCTTATCTTATTAATATATATTAAGTTAGTCACTAATCTAATTATTCATTATGCATTTGCTCAAATTTATTTTTGGTTATTTATTATGTTAATTATCTATTTATTAAGTATTTAATCATTCATCAGATGATTTATTTGTCAAATTAGTTAGTTATTTATTTATTAAGTTATCTATTCATATATTTTGTTATTTATTTATTGATTATGTTATTTATTTATTTATGTATTTATTTATTCATTTAGTGATTTATTATGTTATTTAATTATTTATTATGTTGTCTCGTCTCATCGAACTGTTCGGACGTGTTACTTTTAGTGCGGCTGAATTTTCGGTGGAAAAATCGTAATAGGTGAAAAAGTGTAATAGGTTGAAATAACACAAAAAGTGAAAAAATAACTCGTAATAGGTTAAAAAAAAATCTACGGTAATATCAGTAATTAAAAAAACACTAAAAATCGCATAAAAATTGTATGAGCGTTCCTCTCAGATGTAATTCTGAGAAAGAGCTTAGCTCGTCTAGAAAAACTAAATGGGTATCTGAGGAAGAATCCATAAAAAAATCTACGGAGAATTTTCTCACTACAAGAGCCGCAGAACGGCGTCGTTCCTGTTCGCCCAATATAGTGATTTCAACAGATGAAAAAACATCATCTTCAACAAATAGTGCAGTCAAACCAAAAAAACAAGTAGGTATGGATAAGTACATCACCGTTCTCAAGCGACAGAGGAGCCCGACGTCTGCTCAAGTGTCATCAAATTCAAAAGCTCCTAAGACCGTGAGTAATAATCAAAATAGGTTTGCTCTCCTCCAGACGGATGAGCCAGAACTTACTAAGAAGACGTTTAAGCCCCCACCAATTTATCTGAGAGAGCCGACTTCCAGTAAATTGGTACAAGGAATTATTTCGGTAATAGGTGAAAACATGTTTAGCGTAACCTCAATTAAACATGGAAATATCTGCGAGACAAAGATCCAAGTGAATAGAGAAGATGATTTTCGAAAATTGTCCAACCAGTTGGAGAGGGAGACTAGGGACTTCTATACCTACCAGCTCAAAAGCGCAAAAGGACTCCAAGTCGTTCTAAAGGGTATAGACCCATGTGTTGATCCCGCGGAGATAAAAACCGGTTTAATGGACAAAGGGTTCAAAATCAAGAGCGTAGTGAATATCAGAAACAGTGAAAAGATCCCTCAGCCCATGTTCAGGGTAGAATTGGAACCTGGAGATGTTGTCTTAAAGAAAAACGAGTCCCATCCAATCTACAATCTCATTTATCTTCTGCATCGTAGAATTACCGTGGAGGAACCGCATAAGCGCATTGGACCCGTCCAGTGTGTTAATTGTCAAGAATTTGGCCACACCAAAGCGTACTGTAAATTGCCGTCTGTTTGTGTTGCGTGTGGGGAACTACATCCAACTGCTCTATGTAATAAGTCCAAAACTGACGTAAAAATAAAAAAATGCAGTAACTGCGGAGGTAATCATACCGCAAATTATAGAGGTTGTCCAATTTACACGCATTTGAAAGCCATAAGTACCAACAAGACGTCAGTATTACCTGATCATCATCAACATCTTATTTTGGCATCGAGTGACAATTTCCCGCAATTGTTACGGTCCACTAGTCATGTAAACGCGCCTAGTTCTAGACAAGTTTCTTACGCTAACGTGGTTAAATCTAATATGCCAGGTTTGGAGCAGGCACCTAAATCACAATATTACGAGCCTAATATTAACACTCTAGAGACTACATTGCAGACACTTGTCCAAACCATGAACACTTTTACGACCACTATGACATCCATGATGCAGGAAATGCTGAAAATGCAATCCACTATCTTACAAGCCATTTTAAAAAAATGATTTGTTTAAAAATTTGTTTTTGGAATGCGAACGGCCTCCGCCAACATAAAAACGAACTGGAACACTTCCTGATGGATAAGCAGATTGATGTCATGATGATTGCTGAAACTCACTTGACGGCGACAGCGTACTTCAAAATTAATGGCTACGTGTTGTATGATACTAAAGATCCCCGCGGAAGAGCATGTGGAGGATCGGCAATTCTTATAAAGAACAGAATAAAACATTATTTAATGAACAACATATGTGAGGATTACCTACAAGCAACAAACATTTGTATTGAATTCTGTCAATACAATTTTGTTTTATCATCAATTTATTCGCCGCCTCGATTTTCAATAAAAGAACACCAATACTTCAGCTTCTTCAATTCCCTTGGAGCTAGATTTTTAGTTGCTGGTGACTTTAACGCCAAACACACTTTTTGGGGTTCACGTCTGGTGACCCCGAAGGGTCGTGAATTCTTCAACACCATTGCCAAAATGGGATTAGATGTACTCTCAAGCGGGCATCCCACCTACTGGCCGACGGACCGACGGAAGATTCCCGATGTTATTGACTTCGGAGTAGTGAAAAATATCCCTGTAGAATCGATACAAGTGGAGCCTTCATTAGACTTGTCTTCAGATCACTCTCCTTCTATTATTTCAATGCGTTTCCTTCAAGGGAATGGCTCTCCATTTCGGGACATATCTAAAACCAGAGTAAGTTGGATAAAGTATAAAAAGTATTTAAGTTCCCACTGCACGGAAAATGTAGTGTTGAGAACTACCGAGGATATTGATGGGTCGATTGGCAAGTTTACTGAGGACATACGAAGAGCTGTACATCACGCCTCCACATACGACGTTGAGTGCAGAAGTGGGACAAATAGAACTTATTTCGCTGAACTCGATCATCTCCTGTCAGAAAAAAGAAGAGTTAGAAGAGAGTGGCAAATCCACAGGTCTCCTGAACTGAAAGCTAGGCTACGGGTATGCAGAGATATACTAAGAAATTTCTTAGAAACCCAAAGAATGGCTTCACTTAAATCTTACTTGGAGGGTCTTGATAGTACCCCACAATCTGACTATTCGTTATGGAAGGCGGCACGAGGTTTAAAAAGACCAGTTAGAGGAAAGCCTCCTCTGCGAAATCCGCCTGGTGACTGGGCTAGAAATGATTCCGAGAAGGGGACTTTATTTGTTAAACATTTGAGAAAAGTGTTTACTATAAACAACTCAAACAATGCATCTGATTTGCCTCCACTCGTTATTAGACCTCCTGTACCTCTAAGACTAAACTTTCGTGATGTCCAAAACGCTATTGGTACTCTGAACCTTAGAAAGGCTCCAGGTATGGATGAAATCAGCAATAAAATGCTTGTGGAGTTACCTCGTGTAGCAAGAAAGATTATCCTCTTTATCTTCAACGCTATTTTACGCCTAGAATACTATCCTGCAGATTGGAAGGTGTCTATGATCACTATGATTCCTAAGTCAGGGAAGGACCACACCAAAGTGGAGTCATATAGGCCAATTAGCCTACTGCCGACAATTTCTAAACTTTTCGAAAAATTGTTAATGACTAAATTGACTCCAATTCTGAATGACACTGAATGTATTCCAAATCATCAATTCGGATTCAGAGCTAAACACAGTACCATCGAACAAACTCACAGATTGGTAAATGTGATAAGAGGGTCGTTTGAAGATAAAAAATACTGCTCCGCCCTTTTCATTGATGTGTCCCAAGCGTTTTACAAAGTTTGGCATGACGGTTTAATGCACAAAATAAAATCAACTCTGCCTGCTAACACACATAAACTCATGGAAAGTTATTTATACGGTCGCAAATTTAAAATCAAAGAAGGTGATTTTTTAAGTACCGCTCAGCCAATTGAATCAGGTGTGCCACAGGGTAGCATACTGGGCCCTACTTTATATTTGATTTATGCCTCCGACATGCCGTCAGACCCCAAAATCCACACGTCAACTTTTGCAGACGATACAGCCTTTGTCAGCGTCCATAAGGACCACCAAGTTGCATCACGGAATTTGCAGAATTATGTTTATAAACTAGAGAATTGGCTAGAGCTTTGGAAAATCAGGGTAAATGAACAAAAATGTATTCATATCACTTTCACATTGCGAAAAGATACCTGCTCGTCCATCAGAATAAATAATCAAATTATTCCTCAACATAATGAAGTCAAATACCTCGGCATTCACCTCGACCGCCGTTTAACTTGGAAGTCTCATATTGAAGCGAAACTTACACAAATGAGATTAAAAGCAGTGCAACTTAATTGGTTAATCGGCAGAAACTCTACATTGAAATTGGATTGCAAACTTTTGTTGTACAATGCAATTCTAAAGCCAATCTGGTGTTATGGAATTCAATTATGGGGTACTGCCTCAGCATCAAACATTGAAAAAATTCAAAGGGGTCAAAATAAAATTCTACGTATAATTACTGCAGCACCATGGTATGTTAAAAATTCTCGAATCCACAAAGATCTAGGCGTGCCATTAGTAAAAGTCGAATTTACAAAATATGCGTCAAAGTATGTCAGCAAACTCGAACACCATCCAAACCCACTTGCACGAGACATCCTTAACTTTAGTGGCCACAATCGGTTGAGAAGGAGGGATACCCTTGCTTTAACTCAAGCGCAAAATAGATGACTGGATCAGCTGATGTGAAATTTTTTTAGTATCATAAAAATTTTTGTCTAGCACTGGCTGGGCTTATTATTTTCTTTTTAGTATTAAGATTTGAATACTTATTGTCATTTTAAATATGAAGATTCAATAAATAATTAACTGCAAAAAAAAAAAAAAAAAAAAAAAAATGTTGTTTGTTCATTGGTTAGGTTATTTATAAATAGTTTTAATCATTCGTCAGATGATTTATTTATCTAATTATTTAGTTATTTGTTATGGTATTTATTTTCTTATTTAACTTCAACTTCTCGATTAGTTATTAAATTACTTCAATTGTTCATACAATTAATTATTGAAATAGTTTAATTATTGATTAAAAAGTTTCTATATCTATTAAAATATTTATTTTTTTATTCATTTAAATATTTTACTTGTTTGTTAAATTGTCTTTAAGTATCTATAAAAATGTTTAAGCACTAATTAAACCATTTCAATCACTTATAAAAATGTTCTTAAATAATCATTAAAATGTTTTAATTGTTTATTATTAATATAATTTTTTTTATCACTTATTAAAATATTTTATTTATCAAAAAAAATTATTTAATTATTTGTTAAAGTGTTTCTTAAAGTGATCCTTAAAATGTCTTAATTATATATTTTTTTTCAACTATTCTAAATATCAATTAAAGCATTTTTAAGTGATCCTTCATTGTGTTTTGATACATCGAACTGTTCGGACGTGTTACTTTTAGTGCGGCTGAATTTTCGGTGAAAAAATCGTAATAGGTGCAAAAGTATAAAATGTTAAATTAAATAAAAAAGTGGAAAAAAACTCGTAATAGGTGAAAAACTTTACAAAGTCAAATAATTGCACTAGGTGCAATAAAAAATTAATAAATTGTAATAATTTATTTTTAATTATTTGAAAACTAGAAAATTAAATACAGTGAGACAGTGAATGAGTAACAATTCTAACAGTGCGAGTGGGCCTCAGAGCCGAAATGCTTATTTCGTGTTGAGCTCGGCAAGTGTTAGTAATGAGAACATTAAAAATCCCGAATTTAATAAAAACTACTTAACTGTGAAACCAAAAATAAGCACAAATCTGAATTTAAGTGCAAGTGCACCAAACTTGAATAAATGTGTTGAACAGGGCACAAACTTAGCCCAAAGCATATTTAATTTAAATAGAAAAATCACTGAAGGACCGTCTTCTTCACGGTCCTCGTTATCAAATATTGGAGAGACGTCAACAGCTGCAAAAGGCACATTAAGTCCTACAAATAAGGCCGCTCCTATAGTTGCTGCTGAAGAAAAACAAAAAACACAGGTAGGAATGGACCGTTATATAACAGTATCGAAGAGAGGCAGAAGCCCAAAATCTGCCGAAATTACACCAGCCGCAAAATTATCAAAGAATGCTGAAGAGCCACGCTCGCAAAATCGTTTTGCCATCCTCCAACAGAAAAATGATGTCCCTAACGCTGTGATTAAGCCAGTAAAACCACCTCCAATATATTTAAGAGAAAAAAATTCAAACGAACTTATAAAAATATTAGTTTCATTAATTGGTGAAAATTCTTTTTATGTGACTCCAATTAAGCGTGGCAATATTAATGAAACAAAGATTCAGGTTAATAATGAAAACGACTATCGGAGAATAGTTTCGGAATTTGAAAAACGCAAAAAGAATTTTTACACGTATCAACTTAAAAGCGCAAAAGGTCTACAAGTCGTAATTAAGGGAATTGATTCTTTTGTTGATCCTGAGGAGATCAAGAGCAGTTTGGCCGACAAAGGCTTTAAAGTCAAGGCAGTATCAAATATAAGAAACAGAGATAGGATCTCTCAACCATTATTTAGAGTGGAGTTAGAACCTGGTGATGTTAAGCTGAAGAAAAATGAAACACATCCTATATATGACTTGAAATTCATAATGCACCGAAGAGTTACAGTGGAAGAACCTCATAAGCGATCTGGCCCAGTACAGTGTTCGAACTGCCAAGAGTATAGTCACACAAAATCTTATTGTAAGTTGCCTACTGTTTGTGTTGTTTGTGGGGATCTTCATGACACCTCAAAGTGCGATAAACCTAAGGATGATTCCAGGGTAAAAAGATGCAGCAATTGCGGTGGAAACCACACTGCCAACTACAGGGGTTGCCCTGTTTTCGAGGTCGTTAAACGTTCCTTGATCAACAAACCAGCTTCTACCCCTACCCAGACGACAAAAGTACCTATTACAATTATTCCCCCCGTAGTACAAGCATCCACTAGCCAATTTTCATATGCCAACGTGCTTAGATCTAACCAACCAACACTGCAAAATGAGTCACCAATAAATGATACAAACAGCCACAATTTTAGCCGACTTGAAGGTATAATGGAGAATCTGGCGCAATCCATGAACCATTTCATGACAAGCATGACAAGTATGATGCAGGAGATGCAAAAAATGCAGTCCACGCTACTGCAGGCCATACTTAATAGACCATGAACTGTCTCAAAATATGTTTCTGGAACGCAAACGGCATACGCCAACACAAAAATGAACTTGAATATTTTCTTTTTAATAAGAAAATTGATGTAATGCTGATTTCCGAGACTCATATGACGTCGAGAAGCATTTTTAAAATAAGTGGTTATACATTCTACGACACCAAGGACCCCAGAGATAGATCATGTGGTGGCTCGGCAATATTGGTCAAATCGCGAATCAAACACCATTCATTGGGTGGTCTTTCAGAGTGCTATCTTCAAGCAACAAACATCTGTATTGAAAACTTTTGTCAAAACCTCGTGATTTCGTCAGTTTACTGTCCGCCCAGATTTTCAATAACAAAAGATCAGTATAGAGATTTTTACAAATCACTAGGTAGCCGTTTCATAGCGGCTGGCGACTACAATGCTAAGCATACGTTCTGGGGCTCACGACTCGTTAGCCCTAAAGGTCGTATCTTGTACGACTCCCTGTCTGAAATGGGACTGAATGTGATTTCAACTGGTCAACCAACTTATTGGCCAACTGACCAGCAAAAAATTCCTGACGTTATCGATTTCGGCGTGGCGAAAGGGGTATCCCCGGAACTCATTGAAGTCGAGGCTTCACTAGATCTTTCTTCAGATCACTCACCCACTGTAATCACCATCAGAAGTCCTCAGCAAATCGTAACTGATGCCTTACTTCTTGTCAAACGTCTGAATTGGTTAAAATACAAAAAATACATCAGCACTCACTGCACAGAGAAACTCCCGTTAAAAACTGCTGAAGACATCGATGCCTGTATAAAAAGTCTTAATGAACATGTCGAGAAAGCCGCAGAACATGCTTCTTCCACTTACCGCCCGAATAGGTACAACAGAGTTTTTTCTGCAGATGTTGAGCAACTATTGTCTGAAAAAAGGAGAGTCCGAAGAGAGTGGCAACAACACAGATCGCCCCAACTTAAAACTAGGTTGAGAGAATGTACCAAAAATCTTAGGATCTTGCTAGAAGCGCAAAAAGCAGAGTCTCTCAAACAACATCTGGAAGGTCTAGACGCAACTTCCCAGTCAAATTATTCATTATGGCGTGCAGTCCAAAATCTAAGAAAACCCGTAATCGCAAAACCTCCACTGCGTACTTTGAACGGATCTTGGGCACGAAATAACGAAGAAAAAGGCAACCTTTTCGTAAGTCATTTAAAAAATGTATTCACTTCCAATACGGATACTGACATTAGCGAACTACCGCCTGTTGTTGCCAGACCACCTGTACAAATAAGATTTCAATATCTGGAGGTTGTTGAGGCTATTGATAATTTAAATGTTAAAAAAGCACCTGGGTTTGATAAAATCAGCAATAAAATGATTTTTGAGCTGCCTCGCATTGCAAAAAGATTAATCCTCTTTCTTTTTAATGCCATCTTACGGCTTGAGTACTACCCTCCGGTTTGGAAAATTGCACTAGTAAAGATGATTCCTAAGCCGGGAAAAGATCCTTGCAAAGTTGAGTCGTATAGGCCAATAAGTCTATTACCAACTATGTCCAAATTATTCGAGAAATTGCTTATAACCAAGCTGACTCCGATTTTGAATGAAAACAACTGCATTCCCAATCACCAGTTTGGCTTCAGACGTCAACACAGTACAATAGAACAAACACATAGATTGGTACAAGTCATAAGAAAAACCTTTGAGGAAAAGAGATACTGTTCGGCACTCTTTATTGACGTCTCTCAAGCTTTCGACAAAGTATGGCATGAAGGCCTGATATCTAAATTAAAGCAGAACTTGCCGGTGAATCTTCAACACCTACTATGGAAATACTTAATCGACCGTCAGTTTATGATTAAAGAAGGTGATTATTTAAGCCGTCCTCAACCTATAGGTGCTGGCGTCCCTCAAGGTAGTATCTTAGGACCAATTCTATACTTGCTGTACACAGCAGACATGCCAACAAACAATGAAGTTCACACGTCAACATTTGCTGATGATACGGCATTTTTCAGTACTCACAAAGATCCAAAAGATGCCTCGATTAAATTACAGCACCACGTAACGCAAGTGGAGAAATGGGCAAGACAATGGGGAATAAAAATAAATGAACAGAAATGCACCCACGTAACATTTACTCTACGTAGGGAATCATGTCCCCCTATTCGTATTAATGACCATATAGTGCCTCAAAACTCACACGTGAAATATCTTGGTATTCATCTGGACCGTCGCCTCACATGGAAACCACATATAGATGCTAAGCTGACTCAAATGAAACTGAAAGCAGCCCAAATTCATTGGCTCATCGGCAGAAACTCCGTCCTTCGGCTCGATTGTAAGCTTCTACTCTACAACTCAATCTTAAAGCCAATTTAGTGCTATGGTATCCAGTTATGGGGCACTGCCTCCAACTCCAATATTGAGAAAATTCAACGCCGTCAAAACAAAATTCTACGAATGATAACTACCGCTCCTTGGTATATTAAAAACAACAACATACACAACGATCTTGATGTTCCACTTGTCAAATGGGAAATAACTTAACACGTGGCCCTTTATTTGGGTAAGCTGGAAACTCATCCAAATCCCCTCGCTCGAGACATCTTACAACATCCCGGTCATAGCCGTTTGAGAAGGAGGGACACCACCGCTCTCAGATGAATAAATACAAGTTGCTCATTATATCCTATCGAATTTGAAAACTAGATTTTGCCTAGCATTGGCTGGACTTATCTTAATTAACTTTAGTTTTAAGATTTGAATACCTATTGTTAGTTCATTTAAAATGAAGATACAATAAAAAAGAATATGCAAAAAAAAAAAAAAAAAAAAAAGTGATCCTTAAAATTATTTCTTTAACTATTCTAAATATCAGTTAAAGCATTATTAAGTGATTCTAAAAATGTTTCAATTATTTCTTTAACTGTTCTAAATATCAATTAAAACCTATTATTTCATTAACTATTCTAAATCTCAATTAAAATCTATTATTTCATTAACTATTCTAAATCTCAATTAAAATACTATTATTTCATTAACTATTCTAAATCTCAATTAAAACATTTTTAAGTAATTCTTAAAATTATTTCTTTAACTATTCTAAATATCAGTTAAAGCGTTTTTAAGTGATCCTTAAAATTATTTCTTTAACTATTCTAAATATCAGTTAAAGCATTTTTAAGTAATTCTTAATATTATTTTTTTAACTATTCTATGTCTTGTTGTTGCGCATGTGGTGTTGATGTTAATGAGGTTGTGTGTTGGTGGATGTTTATACACACGGTGATGATGGTCATGAGGTTTTTGATGCACATGTGGTGTTGTTCATGAGGTTGTTAATGCACATGGGGTGTTGTTCATGAGGTTGTTGATGCACATGGGGTGCTGTTCATGAGGTTGTTGATGTTAATGAGGTTTTTTTGATGCACATGGGGTGCTGTTCATGAAGTTGTTGGTGCACGTGTGGTGTTGTTCATGAGGTTTTTTTTTTTTTTTTTTGATGCACATGTGGTGTCCATGAGGTTGTTGATGCCCATGTGGTGTTGATGGATTGAGGTTATGGTGTTTGTGCACACGGTGATGCTGATGCACATGCGAAGTTGATGCAAATGAGGTTGTGTGTTGGTAGATGTTTATACCCACGGTGGCATCTATGCACGTGGCGATGTTGGTGCAAATGGCGATGCTGGTGCACATGCGGTGATGTTAATGAGGTTGCTGATGCACATGTGGTGTTGTTGCGCATGTGGTGTTGATGCTCATGTGGTGTTGTTGCGTCTGTGGTGTTGATGTTAATGAGGTTGTGTGTTGGTGGCTCATGGTAGTTGCGATCACCGTTCCCTTCGCCACCACCGTCGCAGGATGTGCGTCAGTGCTGCAGTTCTCCTGGTCTTTACGGAATCTCTGCCAAGTTTAACTCACCTACTAAAAAAAAACTTTGGCCTTTTTTTGTAACTTCCGCTATCTGTTGTGCGACCTCTTTCTACTAATGTCTCTTCGCTAAAGAACGAGAAAAAGCCAAAAGCTCTCGCCATCTAGCCACACTCTTATAACGGACGCTAATTTGTGCCCGTCACATCGTTGTATTTTTTTCAGGGTTGTATTTTTTTTTTACTTACGGTGATGCCACCCAGAGATGGTGATCCTAAGTTGTTCGTTGGTCGTAAAAAAAATCGCTTAAATTCGGTGAGCCTACAGTAGCCGTCACAGGAAACAAAAATTAGAATTTAAAATAATAGCGAAAGTTTTTTAATTAACCACAACAAAAACTCAGCGACCTATAAAACAACAACACAAACAATAAACAATGTCCATGAAATTGATAGATGTTTTGAAAATACTATACAAAAATTTACAATAAAAAAGACAATAACTGAGAAAATTAACAATAAATGGTTCAATCGCGAACTCAGGCTTCTCAAACAAGAAAAAATAAACAAGTACCAAAAAGCTATCGTAGAAAACACTAATGCAGCATGGAATAATTATAAATCAATTAGAAACAAATATAAAGTTAAAATTGAAAATGAAAAACATAAATACATAAATAATAAAATAAATAACACAAGCAATCAAAAAGAAATGTGGAATAAAATAAAAGAATTAGTTATAAAGAAAACCAGAAATGTGATAAAAACTGTGATATTTAACCAAATAGAATATAAGGACAACTTAGATATAGCCAATAATTTTAATAATTATTTCATAAATAGTATATCTGATATAAGAAACTGCATTGAAAACGTGAAATATGAAAATAAAATACCTGTGATCGTTATTAGAATTAGAAATTATATGTAAAAATATTTAAAAAAAACCTGACTATAAGAAAATATCAAGCAATATAATATTAGATAACTGGGACAGAACTGGCAATATTTTACTCCGCATTATAAATAAATCCCTAGAAACAGGAGTTTTCCCAGAAAATTGGAAGGAATCTTTAATTACCCCAATAGAAAAAGTAAAGAATACTAATATTTGCGAAGAATATCGCCCAATAAACATTCTAAAAACATTTGAAAAAGTTATAGAAAAAGTAGTAAAAAATCAACTTGATAACTATCTAGAACAAAATAAACTTTTATCGAAATACCAATCTGGTTTCAGAAAAAATTATTCATGTGAAACAGCATTGAACTACACAATAAACAGGTGGAAAAATAAGAGGAGGAGCAGCAAAATATTGGCGATTTTTCTTGATTTCAAAAGGGCTTTCGAAACAATAGATAGAGAAATTTTAATAAAAAAATTATTCAGGTATGGAATTAAGGACAACGAATTGAAATGGTTTCAATCCTACTTAACCAATAGAATGCAAATTACTAGATTTAATAATGTGGAATCAAGTGCAATAGAAAATGACTATGGAGTACCACAAGGCTCAATATGAGGAGCACTCTTATTTATTATATACATAAATGATATGGAAAAGGTATTGGAGAATTGTGAAATTATTTTGTATGCAGATTGTATTCATTTACATACATTTGATTCAGTCTCGTCTCATCGAACTGTTCGGACGTGTTACTTCTAGTGCGGCTGAATTTTCGGTGAAAAAATCGTAATAGGTGAAAAAGTGTAAAAAGTTGAAATTAAACAAAAAAGTGAAAAAAATAACTCGTAATAGGTTAAAATATATAAAAAAAACATTAAAAATCGTATAAAAACTGTATGAGTGTTCCTCTGAGATGTAATTCTGAGAAAGAGCTTAGCTCATCTAGAAAAACTAAATGGGTCTCTGAGGAAGAAACCATAAAAAAATCTCTGGAGAATTTTCTCACTACAAGAGCCGTAGAACGGCGTCGTTCCTGTTCGCCCAATATAGTGATTTCAACAGATGAAAAAACATCATCTTCATCAAATAGTGCAGTCAAACTCAAAAAACAAGTAGGTATGGATAAGTACATAACCGTTCTCAAGCGACAGAGGATGAGCCAGAACTTCCGAAGAAGACGTTTAAGCCCCCACCAATTTATCTGAGAGAGGCGACTTCCAGTAAATTGGTACAAGGAATTGTTGCTGTAATAGGTGAAAACATGTTTAGCGTAACCTCAATGAAACATGGAAATATCTGCGAGACAAAGATACAAGTGAATAGGGAAGATGATTTTCGAAAATTGTCCAACCAGCTGGAAAGGGAGACTAGGGATTTCTATACCTACCAGCTTAAAAGCGCAAAAGGACTCCAAGTCATTCTAAAGGGTATAGACCCATGTGTTGATCCTGCGGAGATAAAGACCGGTGTAATGGACAAAGGGTTCAAAATCAATAGCGTAGTGAATATTAGAAACCGTGAAAAGATCCCTCAGCCCATGTTCAGGGTAGAATTGGAACCTGGAGATGTTGTCTTAAAGAAAAACGAGTCCCATCCCATCTACAATCTGATGTACCTTCTGCATCGTAGAATCACCGTGGAAGAACCACATAAGCGTCAGGTACCCGTATCCAGTGTCTCAACTGTCAAGAATTTGGTCACACCAAGGCGTATTGTAAATTGCCGACAGTTTGTGTTGCGTGTGGGGAGCTACATGCAACTGCTCAATGCGATAAGTCGAGAACTGACTCAAAAATCAAAAAATGCAGTAACTGCGGAGGTAATCATACCGCAAATTATAGAGGTTGTCCAATTTACACTCATTTGAAAGGCATAAGAACCAACAAGACGTCAGTATTGCCTAATCATCCTCAACAGCCAAATTTAGCATCGAGTGACAATTTCCCTCAATTATTACGGTCCACTAGTCATGTAAACGCGCCTAGTTCTAGACAAGTTTCTTACGCAAACGTCGTTAAATCTAATATGCCAGGTCTGGAGCAGGAACCTAAACCCCAATATTCTGAGAGACAACATTGCAGGCACTTGTCCAAACTATGAACACTTTTACGACCACCATGACATCCATGATGCAGGAAATGCTGAAAATGCAATCCACTATCTTGCAAGCCATTTTAAAGAAATGATTTATTTAAAAATTTGTTTCTGGAACGCGAACGGCCTCCGCCAACATAAAAATGAACTGGAATACTTCCTGATGGATAAGCAGATTGATGTTATGATGATTGCTGAAACTCACTTGACGTCGACAGGGTACTTCAAAATTAATGGCTACGAGTTCTACGATACTAAAGACCCCCGCGGAAGAGCTTGTGGAGGTTCGGCAATTCTTATAAAGAACAGAATAAAGCATTATCTAATGAATAACATAAGTGAGGATTACCTCCAAGCAACAAACATTTGCATTGAATTCTGTCAATACAAATTTATTTTATCATCGATTTATTCTCCGCCTCGATTTTCAATAAAAGAACACCAATACCATAACTTCTTTAAATCCCTTGGAGCTAGATTTTTAGTTGCTGGTGACTTTAACGCCAAACACACATTTTGGGGTTCACGTCTGGTAACCCCAAATGGTCGCGTACTCTTCAACACCATTGCTAAAATGGGCTAAGATGTACTCTCAAGTGGACATCCCACCTATTGGCCGACGGACCGACGGAAGATTCCCGATGTTATTGACTTTGGGGTAGTGAAAAATATCCCTGTAGAATGGATGAAAGTGGATCCTTCACTGGACTTGTCCTCAGATCACTCTCCTACTATCATTTCAATGCATTTCCCTCAAGTGTGTGGTTCTCCATTTATGAACATGACTAAGACCCGAGTAAGTTGGATAAAATACAAAAAGTATTTAAGTTCTCATTGCACGGAAAATGTTGTGTTGAGAAATACCGATAATATTGATGAGTCGATTGGCAACTTTACCGAGGATCTTCGACGAGCTGTGCATCACGCTTCCACTTATCACGTTGAATGTAGAAATAGGAAAAACAGAACTTATTTCTCTGAACTCGAACATCTCCTATCAGAAAAAAGAAGAATGAGAAGAGAGTGGCAAATTCACAGGTCTCCTGAACTGAAAGCTAGGCTACGGGAATGCAGAGATATACTAAGACATTTCTTAGAAACCCAAAGAACGGCCTCATCTACATTGGAAAGATCTTTCTTGGAAGGTCTTGATAGTACCCCACAATCTGACTACTCGTTATGGAGGGCGGCAAGAGGTTTAAAAAGACCAGTGAGAGGAAAACCTCCTTTGCGAAATCCGACTGGTGACTGGGCTAGAAATGATTCCGAGAAAGGGACATTATTTGTTAACCATTTGAGAAATGTGTTTACTATAAACAACTCAAATAATAACGAATCTGATTTGCCACCACTTGGTATAAGGCCTCCTGTACCTCTAAGACTAAACTTTCGTGATGTCCAAAACGCTATTGGTACTCTGAACCTTAGAAAGGCTCCAGGTATGGATAAAATCAGCAATAAAATGCTTGTGGAGTTACCTCGTGTAGCAAGAAGAATTATGATCTTTATCTTCAACGCTATTTTACGCCTAGAATACTATCCTGCAGATTGGAAGGTGTCTATGATCACTATGATTCCTAAGTCAGGGAAGGACCACACCAAAGTGGAGTCATATAGGCCAATTAGTCTACTGCCGACAATTTCAAAACTGTTTGAAAAATTGTTAATGACTAAGTTGACTCCAATTCTGAATGACACTGAATGTATTCTTAATCATCAATTCGGCTTCAGAGCTAAACACAGCACCATCGAACAAACACACAGATTGGTAAATGTGATAAGAGGGTCTTTTGAAGACAAAAAATACTGCTCCGCCCTTTTCATTGATGTGTCGCAAGCTTTCGACAAAGTTTGGCATGACGGTTTAATGCACAAAATAAAATTAACTCTGCCTGCTAACACCCATAAACTCATGGAAAGTTATTTATACGGTCGCAAATTTAAAATCAAAGAAGGTGAATTTTTAAGTACCGCTCAGCCAACTTTATATTTGATTTATGCATCCGATATGCCGTCAGACCCCATAATACATACTTCAACTTTTGCAGACGATACAGCCTTTATCAGCGTCCATAAGGACCACCAAGTTGCATTACAGAATTTGCAGAATTATGTTTATAAGCTAGAGAATTGGCTAGAGCTTTGGAAAATCAGGGTTAACGAACAAAAATGTATTCATATAACTTTCACATTGCGAAATTATTCGTTCATCAGAGTAAATAATCAAATTATCCCGCAACACAATGAAGTCAAATACCTCGGCATTCATCTCGACCGCCGTTTAACTTGGAAGTCTCATATTGAAGCGAAACTTACACAAATGAGATTAAAAGCAGTGCAACTTAATTGGCTAATCGGCAGAAACTCTACATTGGAATTGGATTGCAAACTTTTGTTGTACAATGCAATACTAAAGCCAATCTGGTGCTATGGAATTCAATTAATGGGGTACTGCCTCAGCATCCAACATTGAAAAAATTCAAAGGGGTCAAAATAAAATTCTACGTATAATTACTGCAGCACAATGGTATGTTAAAAATTCTCGAATCCACAAAGATCTAGGCGTGCCATTAGTAAAAGTCGAATTTACAAAATATGCGTCAAAGTTTTTTTTTTTTTTTTTTTTTTTATATACATTTAATTTATTTATTGAATCTTCAGAAATGAAATGACAATAAGTTTTCGAATCTTAATACTAAAAGAAAATAATAAGTCCAGCCAGTGCTAGACAAAATATAATGATACTACAAAAAATTTATATCCACTGATCCAGACATCTGTTTTGCGCTTGAGTTAAAGCAAGGGTATCCCTCCTTCTCAACCGAACATGGCCAGTAAAGTTAAGGATGTCTCGTGCAAGTGGGTTTGGATGTTGTTCAAGTTTGCTGACATATTTTGAGGCGTGTTTTGTAAATTCGACTTTCACCAAAGGAATGCCTAGATCTTTGTGGATTCGAGAATTTTTAACATACCATGGAGCTGCAGTAATTGTACGTAGAATCTTATTTTGACCCCTTTGAATTTTTTCAATGTTGGATGCTGAGGCAGTACCCCATAATTGAATTCCATAACACCAGATTGGCTTTAGAATTGCATTGTACAACAAAAGTTTGCAATCCAACTTTAATGTAGAATTTCTGCCGATTAGCCAATTAATTTGCACTGCTTTTAATCTCATCTGGGTAAGTTTTGCGTCGATATGAGACTTCCAAGTTAAACGACGATCGAGGTGGATTCCGAGGTATTTGACTTCATTGTGTTGCGGGATAATTTGATTGTTTATTCTGATGAACAAGCATGTATCTTTTCGCAATGTGAAAGTTATATGAATACATTTCTGTTCGTTAACCCTGATTTTCCAAAGCTCAAGCCAATTCTCTAGTTTATAAACATATTTCTGCAAGTTCTGTGATGCTATTTGATGATCCTTATGAACGCTAATAAAGGCTGTATCGTCTGCAAAAGTTGACGTATGTATTATGGGGTCTGACGGCATATCGGATGCATAAATCAAATATAAAGTTGGACCCAGTATGCTACCCTGGGGTACTCCTGCTTCAATTGGCTGAGTGGGGCTTAAAAAATCGCCTTCTTTGATTGTAAATTTGCGACCATATAAATAACTTTTCATAAGTTTGTGGGTGTTAGCAGGCAGAGTTAATTTAATTTTATGCATTAAACCTTCATGCCACACTTTGTCGAACGCTTGGGAAACATCAATGAAAAGCGCGGAACAGTATTTTTTCTCTTCAAACGACCGTCTTATCACATTTACCAATCTGTGTGTTGGTTCGATGGTACTGTGTTTAGTTCTGAACCCGAATTGGTGATTTGGGATACATTGAGTGTCGTTCAGAATTGGAATCAACTTAGCCAATAACAATTTTTCAAACAGTTTTGAAATTGTCGGCAGTAGACTAATTGGCCTATGTGACTCTACTTTAGTGGGGTCCTTCCCTGGCTTAGGAATCATGGTAATCATAGATACCTTCCAATCTGCAGGATAGTATTCTAGGCGTAAAATAGCATTAAAAATAAATAGGATAATTCTTTTAGCTACACGAGGTAACTCCACAAGCATTTTGTTGCTGATTTTATCCATACCTGGAGCTTTTTTAAGATTCAGAGTACCAATAGCGCTTTGAACATCATTAAAGCTAAGTCTTAGAGGTACAGGAGGTCTAATAACGAGTGGAGGCAAATCAGATGCATTATTTGAGTTGTTTATAGTAAACACTTTTCTCAAATGATTAACAAATAAAGTCCCCTTCTCGGAATCATTTCTAGCCCAGTCACCAGTCGGATTTCGCAGAGGAGGTTTTCCTCTAACTGGTCTTTTTAAACCTCGTGCCGCCTTCCATAACGAATAGTCAGATTGTGGGATACTATCAAGACCCTCCAAGTAAGATTTAAGTGAAGCCATTCTTTGGGTTTCTAAGAAATTTCTTAGTATATCTCTGCATACCCGTAGCCTAGCTTTCAGTTCAGGAGACCTGTGGATTTGCCACTCTCTTCTAAGCTTTCTTTTTTCTGACAGGAGATGATCGAGTTCAGCGAAATAAGTTCTATTTGTCCCACTTCTGCACTCAACGTCGTATGTGGAGGCGTGATGTACAGCTCTTCGTATGTCCTCAGTAAACTTGCCAATCGACCCATCAATATCCTCGGTAGTTCTCAGCACTACATTTTCCGTGCAGTGGGAACTTAAATACTTTTTATACTTTATCCAACTTACTCTGGTTTTAGATATGTCCCGAAATGGAGAGCCATTCCCTTGAAGGAAACGCATTGAAATAATAGAAGGAGAGTGATCTGAAGACAAGTCTAATGAAGGCTCCACTTGTATCGATTCTACAGGGATATTTTTTACTACTCCGAAGTCAATAACATCGGGAATCTTCCGTCGGTCCGTCCGCCAGTAGGTGGGATGCCCGCTTGAGAGTACATCTAATCCCATTTTGGCAATGGTGTTGAAGAGTTCACGACCCTTCGGGGTCACCAGACGTGAACCCCAAAATGTGTGTTTGGCGTTAAAGTCACCAGCAACTAAAAATCTAGCTCCAAGGGAATTGAAGAAGCTGTAGTATTGGTGTTCTTTTATTGAAAATCGAGGCGGCGAATAAATTGATGATAAAACAAAATTGTATTGACAGAATTCAATACAAATGTTTGTTGCTTGTAGGTAATCCTCACATATGTTGTTCATTAAATAATGTTTTATTCTGTTCTTTATAAGAATTGCCGAACCTCCACATGCTCTTCCGCGGGGATCTTTAGTATCATATAACACGTAGCCATTAATTTTGAAGTACGTTGTCGCCGTCAAGTGAGTTTCAGCAATCATCATGACATCAATCTGCTTATCCATCAGGAAGTGTTCCAGTTCGTTTTTATGTTGGCGGAGGCCGTTCGCATTCCAAAAACAAATTTTTAAACAAATCATTTCTTTAAAATGGCTTGTAAGATAGTGGATTGCATTTTCAGCATTTCCTGCATCATGGATGTCATAGTGGTCGTAAAAGTGTTCATAGTTTGGACAAGAGTCTGCAATGTAGTCTCTAGAGAGTTAATATTAGGCTCGTAATATTGTGATTTAGGTGCCTGCTCCAAACCTGGCATATTAGATTTAACCACGTTAGCGTAAGAAACTTGTCTAGAACTAGGCGCGTTTACATGACTAGTGGACCGTAACAATTGCGGGAAATTGTCACTCGATGCCAAAATAGGCTGTTGACGATGATCAGGTAATACTGACGTCTTGTTGGTGCTTATGCCTTTCAAATGAGTGTAAATTGGACAACCTCTATAATTTGCGGTATGATTACCTCCGCAGTTACTGCATTTTTTGATTTTTGAATCAGTTTTCGACTTATCACATTGAGCAGTTGCATGTAGCTCCCCACACGCAACACAAACTGTCGGCAATTTACAATACGCCTTGGTGTGACCAAATTCTTGACAGTTGAGACACTGGACGGGTCCCTGACGCTTATGTGGTTCTTCCACGGTGATTCTACGATGCAGAAGGTACATCAGATTGTAGATGGGATGGGACTCGTTTTTCTTTAATACGACATCTCCAGGTTCCAATTCCACCCTGAACATAGGCTGTGGAGTCTTTTCACGGTTTCTAATATTCGTTATGCTCTTAATTTTGAAGCCTTTTTCCATTAAGCTAGTCTTTATCTCGGCAGGATCAACATCTGGGTCTATACCCTTTAGAACGACTTGGAGTCCTTTTGCGCTTTTCAGCTGGTAGGTATAGAAATCCCTGCTTTCCCTCTCCAACTGGTTGGACAATTTACGAAAATCATCCTCCTTTTTCACTTGTATTTTGGTTTCGCTGATATTTCCATGTTTAATTGATGTTACGCTAAACATATTTGCACCTATTACCGAAACAATTCCTTGTACCAATTTACTGGAAGTGGGCTCTCTCAGATAAATTGGTGGGGGCTTAAACGTCTTCTTAGGAAGTTCTGGCTCATCCGTCTGGAGGAGAGCAAACCTATTTTGATCATTACTCACAGTCTTAGAAGCTTTTGCATTTGATGACACTTGAGCAGACTTCGGGCTCCTCTGTCGCTTGAGAACGGTGATGTACTTATCCATACCTACTTGTTTTTTGGGTTTCACTGCACTATTTGATGAAGATGATGTTTTCTCATCTGTTGAAATCACTATATTGGGAGAACAGGAACGACGCCGTTCTACGGCTCTTGTAGTGAGAAAATTCTCCAGAGATTTTTTTATGGATTCTTCCTCAGAGAGCCATTTATTTTTTCTCGACGAGCTAAGCTCTTTCTCAGAATTACATCTGAGAGGAACACTCATACAGTTTTTATACGATTTTTAATGTTTTTTTTTTATTTTTTATATATTTTAACCTATTACGAGTTATTTTTTTCACTTTTTTGTTTAATTTCAACCTATTACAATTTTTCACCTATTACGATTTTTTCACCGAAAATTCAGCCGCACTAAAATTAACACGTCCGAACAGTTCGATGAGACGAGACTGAAATGATGCGTCAAAGTATGTCATCAAACTTGAACACCATCCAAACCCACTTGCAAGAGACATCCTTAACTTTAGTGGCCACAATCGGTTGAGAAGGAGGGATACCCTTGCTTTAACTCAAGCGCAAAACAGATGACTGGATCAGTTTATGTGAAATTTTTTAGTATCATGGCTGGGCTTATTATTTTCTTTTTAGTATTAAGATTTGAATACTTATTGTCATTTCATATATAAAGATTCAATAAATAATTAAAAGCAAAAAAACAAAAAGATGATACATTAATTGTTACGGAAGGAGAAACAGAAAATATTTGCTACGAAAATCTTTCACGTGATATGAATAATATTAATAAGTGGCTAAAATGAACAAGTTAAAATTAAATGAAAGTAAAACCAAATTAATGGAAATAAATATGAATTCAAATATAACATTAAAAATAAATAATATAACAATAGAAAAAGTTAACACGATTAAATATCTGGGCTTTATTATTGACAAAGACTTAAAATTTAAAGAACACATTGAATACATATGTAAAAAATTAGGGGAAAAAATCGGATTTCTTAAACGAATAAGAAACAGCTTATCTAAAATTACGACAATAAACATATATAATACAATTATTAAATTACATATCGAGTATGGATCAACAGTTTTATACACATGCTGTACATATACACAAATAACCAGACTACAGAATTTGCAAAACAAATCAATGCGTGCAATATTAGAACTAAACAGATTTGCTTCTGAAACATGTATGCTGAGTGATATAAATTTTTTTTTTTTTTTTTATACATTTAATTTATTTATTGAATCTTCAGAAATGAAATGACAATAAGTTTTCGAATCTTAATACTAAAAGAAAATAATAAGTCCAGCCAGTGCTAGACAAAATATTATGATACTACAACAAAATTACATCCACTGATCCAGTCATCTGTTTTGCGCTTGAGTTAAAGCAAGGGTATCCCTCCTTCTCAACCGAACATGGCCACTAAAGTTAAGGATGTCTCGTGCAAGTGGGTTTGGATGGTGTTAAAGTTTGCTGACATATTTTGAGGCGTGTTTTGTAAATTCGACTTTCACCAAAGGAATGCCTAGATCTTTGTGGATTCGAGAATTTTTAACATACCATGGAGCTGCAGTAATTGTACGTAGAATCTTATTTTGACCCCTTTGAATTTTTTCAATGTTGGATGCTGAGGCAGTACCCCATAATTGAATTCCATAACACCAGATTGGCTTTAGAATTGCATTGTACAACAAAAGTTTGCAATCCAACTTTAATGTAGAATTTCTGCCGATTAGCCAATTAATTTGCACTGCTTTTAATCTCATCTGGGTAAGTTTTGCGTCGATATGAGACTTCCAAGTTAAACGACGATCGAGGTGGATTCCGAGGTATTTGACTTCATTGTGTTGCGGGATAATTTGATTATTTATTCTGATGAACAAGCATGTATCTTTTCGCAATGTGAAAGTTATATGAATACATTTCTGTTCGTTAACCCTGATTTTCCAAAGCTCAAGCCAATTCTCTAGTTTATAAACATATTTCTGCAAGTTCTGTGATGCTATTTGATGATCCTTATGAACGCTAATAAAGGCTGTATCGTCTGCAAAAGTTGACGTATGTATTATGGGGTCTGACGGCATATCGGATGCATAAATCAAATATAAAGTTGGACCCAGTATGCTACCCTGGGGTACTCCTGCTTCAATTGGCTGAGTGGGGCTTAAAAAATCGCCTTCTTTGATTGTAAATTTGCGACCATATAAATAACTTTTCATAAGTTTGTGGGTGTTAGCAGGCAGAGTTAATTTAATTTTATGCATTAAACCTTCATGCCACACTTTGTCGAACGCTTGGGAAACATCAATGAAAAGCGCGGAACAGTATTTTTTCTCTTCAAACGACCGTCTTATCACATTTACCAATCTGTGTGTTGGTTCGATGGTACTGTGTTTAGTTCTGAACCCGAATTGGTGATTTGGGATACATTGAGTGTCGTTCAGAATTGGAATCAACTTAGCCAATAACAATTTTTCCAACAGTTTTGAAATTGTCGGCAGTAGACTAATTAGCCTATATGACTCTACTTTAGTGGGGTCCTTCCCTGGCTTAGGAATCATGGTAATCATAGATACCTTCCAATCTGCAGGATAGTATTCTAGGCGTAAAATAGCATTGAAAACAAATAGGATTATTTTTCTAGCTACCCGAGGTAACTCCACAAGCATTTTGTTGCTGATTTTATCCATACCTGGAGCTTTTTTAAGATTTAGAGTACCAATAGCGCTTTGAACATCTTTAAAGCTAAGTCTTAGAGGTACAGGAGGTCTAATAACGAGTGGAGGCAAATCAGATGCATTATTTGAGTTGTTTATAGTAAACACATTTCTCAAATGGTTAACAAATAAAATCCCCTTCTCGGAATCATTTCTAGCCCAGTCTCCAGTCGGATTTCGCAGAGGAGGCTTTCCTCTAACTGGTCTTTTTAAACCTCGTGCCGCCTTCCATAACGAATAGTCAGATTGTGGGGTACTATCAAGACCCTCCAAGTAAGATTTAAGTGAAGCCATTCTTTGGGTTTCTAAGAAATTTCTTAGTATAGAGACCTGTGAATTTGCCACTCTCTTCTAACTCTTCTTTTTTCTGACAGGAGATGATCGAGTGCAGGGAAATAAGTTCTATTTGTCTTCTGCACTCAACGTCGTATGTGGAGGCGTGATGTACAGCTCTTCGTATGTCCTCAGTAAACTTGCCAATCGACCCATCCTCGGTAGTTCTCAACACTACATTTTCCGTGCAGTGGGAACTTAAATACTTTTTATACTTTATCCAACTTACTCTGGTTTTAGATATGTCCCGAAATGGAGAGCCATTCCCTTGAAGGAAACGCATTGAAATAATAGTAGGAGAGTGATCTGAAGACAAGTCTAATGAAGGCTCCACTTGTATCGATTCTACAGGGATATTTTTCACTACTCCGAAGTCAATAACATCGGGAATCTTCCGTCGGTCCGTCGGCCAGTAGGTGGGATGCCCGCTTGAGAGTACATCTAATCCCATTTTGGCAATGGTGTTGAAGAGTTCACGACCCTTCGGGGTCACCAGACGTGAACCCCAAAAAGTGTGTTTGGCGTTAAAGTCACCAGCAACTAAAAATCTATCTCCAAGGGAATTGAAGAAGCTGCAGTATTGGTGTTCTTTTATTGAAAATCGAAAAATAAATTGATGATAAAACAAAATTGTACTGACAGAATTGAATACAAATGTTTGTTGCTTGTAGGTAATCCTCACAGATGTTGTTCATTAAATAATGTTTTATTCTGTTCTTTATAAGAATTGCCGAACCTCCACATGCTCTTCCGCGGGGATCTTTAGTATCATACAACACGTAGCCATTAATTTTGAAGTACCCTGTCGGCGTCAAGTGAGTTTCAGCAATCATCATGACATCAATCTGCTTATCCATCAGGAAGTGTTCAAGTTCGTTTTTATGTTGGCGGAGGCCGTTCGCATTACAAAAACAAATTTTTAAACAAATCATTTCTTTAAAATGGCTTGTAAGATAGTGGATTGCATTTTCAGCGTAGTGGTCGTAAAAGTGTTCATGGTTTGGACAAGTGTCTGCAATGTAGTCTCTAGAGTGTTAATATTAGGCTCGTAATATTGTGATTTAGGTGCCTGCTCCAAACCTGTCATATTAGATTTAACCACGTTTGCGTAAGAAACTTGTCTAGAACTAGGCGCGTTTACATGACTAGTGGACCGTAACAATTGAGGGAAATTGTTACTCGAAGCAAAATTAGGCTGTTGAGGACGATCGGGTAATACTGACGTCTTGTTGGTTCTTATGCCTTTCAAATGAGTGTAAATTGGACAACCTCTATAATTTGCGGTATGATTACCTCCGCAGTTACTGCATTTTTTGATTTTTGAATCAGTTTTCGACTTATCGCATTGAGCAGTTGCATGTAGCTCCCCACACGCAACACAAACTGACGGCAATTTACAATACGCCTTGGTGTGACCAAATTCTTGACAGTTAACACACTGGACGGGTCCCTGACGCTTATGCGGTTCTTCCACGGTGATTGTACGATGCAGAAGGTAAATCAGATTGTAGATGGGATGGGGCTCGTTTGTCTTTAATACGACATGGAATCTTTTCACGGTTTCTAATATTCACAACACTCTTAATTTTGAATCCTTTGTCCATTAAGCCGGTCTTTATCTCCGCAGGATCAACACATGGGTCTATACCCTTTAGAACTACTTGGAGACCTTTTGCGCTTTTGAGCTGATAGGTGTAGAAATCCCTAGCCTCCCTCTCCAACTGGTTGGACAATTTTCGAAAATCATCTTCCTTTTTCACTTGAATTTTGGTTTCGCTGATATTTCCATGTTTATTTGATGTTACGCTAAACATATTTTCACTTATTACCGAAACAATTCTTTGTACCAATTTACTGGGCTCTCTCAGATAAATTGGTGGGGGCTTAAACGTCTTCTTAGGAAGTTCTGGCTCATCCGTCTGGAGGAGAGCAAACCTATTTTGATCATTACTCACGGTCTTAGGAGCTTTTGAAATTGATGACACTTGAGCAGATGTCGGGCTCCTCTGTCGCTTAAGAACTGTGACGTATTTATCCATACCTACTTGTTTTCTAGGTTTGATTGCACTATTTAATGTAGAAGGTGTTGATGTTCCTTCATCTATTGAAATTACTATATTGGGCGAACAGGAACGACGCCGTTCCACGGCTCTTGCAGTGAGAAAATTCTCCAGAGATTTTTTTATGGATTCTTCCTCAGAGACCCATCTAGTTTTTCTAGTCGAGCTAAGCTCTTTCTCAGAATTACATCTGAGAGGAACACTCATACAGTTTTTATGTGATGTTTAATGTTTTTTTTATATTTTTACCTATTACGATTTTTTCACTTTTTTGTTTAATTTCAACTTTTTACACTTTTTCACCTATTACGATTTTTTCACCGAAAATTCAGCCGCACTAAAAAAACACGTCCGAACAGTTCGATGAGACGAGACTGAATGTGATTTAAAATGGTTTAAAATACACAAAAGATTAGCACTAAATACAATAAACTTTATTCAAAAAATAAAAAGTGGAGATGCTCCTGAATATTTGATAGAACAAATAAAATATGTTGGGGAGGTTCAACCATATAACCTGAGGAATGCTACAACAAGATACCAAATGATGTGAAAAACGAATCTAATATGTATACATTTAGAAAAAAATTATCATCTTTTATTAAAAATTTTAATATATAGCAGAGCTAAATTTATGTAAAGATAATAAATGATATGTAATTTTCAAAAGTATTAATAAAAAATACTACTTTTTTTTTTTTTTTTTTTTTTTTTTTTTGCAGTTAATTATTTATTGAATCTTCATATTTGAAATGACAATAAGTATTCAAATCTTAATACTAAAAAGAAAATAATAAGCCCAGCCAGTGCTAGACAAAAATTTTTATGATACTAAAAAAATTTCACATCAGCTGATCCAGTCATCTATTTTGCGCTTGAGTTAAAGCAAGGGTATCCCTCCTTCTCAACCGATTGTGGCCACTAAAGTTAAGGATGTCTCGTGCAAGTGGGTTTGGATAGTGTTCGAGTTTGCTGACATACTTTGACGCATATTTTGTAAATTCGACTTTTACTAATGGCACGCCTAGATCTTTGTGGATTCGAGAATTTTTAACATACCATGGTGCTGCAGTAATTATACGTAGAATTTTATTTTGACCCCTTTGAATTTTTTCAATGTTTGATGCTGAGGCAGTACCCCATAATTGAATTCCATAACACCAGATTGGCTTTAGAATTGCATTGTACAACAAAAGTTTGCAATCCAATTTCAATGTAGAGTTTCTGCCGATTAACTAATTAAGTTGCACTGCTTTTAATCTCATTTGTGTAAGTTTCGCTTCAATATGAGACTTCCAAGTTAAACGGCGGTCGAGGTGAATGCCGAGGTATTTGACTTCATTATGTTGAGGAATAATTTGATTATTTATTCTGATGGACGAGCAGGTATCTTTTCGCAATGTGAAAGTTATATGAATACATTTTTGTTCGTTAACCCTGATTTTCCAAAGCTCTAGCCAATTCTCTAGCTTATAAACATAATTCTGCAAATTCTGTGATGCAACTTGGTGGTCCTTATGGACGCTGATAAAGGCTGTATCGTCTGCAAAAGTTGAAGTATGTATTATGGGGTCTGACGGCATATCGGATGCATAAATCAAATATAAAGTTGGACCCAGTATTCTACCCTGTGGCACACCTGATTCAATTAGCTGAGCGGTACTTAAAAATTCACCTTCTTTGATTTTAAATTTGCGACCGTATAAATAACTTTCCATGAGTTTATGGGTGTTAGCAGGCAGAGTTAATTTTATTTTGTGCATTAAACCGTCATGCCAAACTTTGTCGAAAGCTTGCGACACATCAATGAAAAGGGCGGAGCAGTATTTTTTGTCTTCAAAAGACCCTCTACAGTACCAAACTACAGTACGCCTTGGTGTGACCAAATTCTTGACAGTTGAGACACTGGACGGGTCCCTGACGCTTATGTGGTTCTTCCACGGTGATTCTACGATGCAGAAGGTACATCAGATTGTAGATGGGATGGGACTAGTTTTTCTTTAAGACAACATCCCCAGGTTCCAATTCTACCCTGAACATGGGCTGAGGGATCTTTTCACGGTTTCTAATATTCACTACGCTCTTGATTTTGAACCCTTTGTCCATTAAACCGGTCTTTATCTCCGCAGGATCAACACATGGGTCTATACCCTTTAGAACGACTTGGAGTCCTTTTGCGCTTTTCAGCTGGTAGGTATAGAAATCCCTAGTCTCCCTCTCCAACTGGTTGGACAATTTTCGAAAATCATCTTCCCTATTTACTTGAATTTTGGTTTCGCTGATACTTCCATGTTTAATTGATGTTACGCTAAACATATTTTCACCTATTACCGAAACAATTCTTTGTACCAATTTACTGGAAGTCGGCTCTCTCAGATAAATTGGTGGGGGCTTAAACGTTTTCTTAGGAAGTTCTGGCTCATCCGTCTGGAGGAGAGCAAACCTATTTTGATCATTACTCACGGTCTTAGGAGCTTTTGAATTTGATGACACTTGAGCAGACGTCGGGCTCCTCTGTCGCTTGAGAACGGTGATGTACTTATCCATACCTACTTGTTTTTTGGGTTTCACTGCACTATTTGATGAAGATGATGTTTTCTCATCTGTTGAAATCACTATAATTGGGCGAACAGGAGCGACGCCGTTTTACGGCTCTTGTAGTGAGAAAATTCTCCAAAGATTTTTTTAAGGATTCTTCCTCAGAGACCCATCTAGTTTTTCTAATCGAGCTAAGCTCTTTCTCAGAATTACATCTGAGAGGAACACTCATACAGTTTTTATGTGATGTTTAATGTTTATTTTTTTTATATTTTTACCTATTACGATTTTTTTACTTTTTGTTTAATTTCAACTTTTTACACTTTTTCACCTATTACGATTTTTTCACCGAAAATTCAGCCGCACTAAAAAAACACGTCCGAACAGTACTGTATAAATCGGTGGGTTTTCCTACACGGGATGTTAACAGTCATCGCAAACGCTAACTGAACAGGAAACTGCAATAATTTAGCAATTTTTTATGTGGTGGAAAGCCTGGCACATCGAGTGAATTTTAGAACTCAACAGGATAATTAAAGGCCTTATGGGTTGCTTGATTGATTTGACGCATTTCAAAGTGATATCCAACTTCTCCATATGGAAAAATAATAGGATACTGAAGCGCGTCATATGAGCAATGAATTTCAGTGGGCGAGGCATTCCCCATAACGTCAGAGAACCACCGAAGAGGAATTTAGCTCAGGTTTAGTGGATTAAATTCTTTCGAAAGCGAGGCCTTCTAGCTGACCCGACAGACGTTGTCCTGTCTAAATTTAAATAAATTTTTTTGTGAAAATTTTATAAATTTGTAAAAAGCTATTGGAAATATGTAAACAAAGTAAAAATTAAGAAAAAAAAGACATTTCTGATTGAGGATTGTTTTAAAAATGTTTATAAGATTTTGAACATGTTTTAATTTAAACTGAGATAACATAGACTCGAAAGGTGTTTTATTTACACTTCGACTGCAATAACGACGTTCGAGTACCAAAACAAAAAAATGTTTTGTTTCGGTTGGTTCACTTTCACCATTTCGTTCATTCCAATGCTTTATGATACACGACATTTTTGGTTTTGTTGTCTGGCGCGTAAACAAACAATGCTGATGGTTTTCCAACACGGGAACAGGCGACATACAATTGACCATGCGAAAAGCATGGATTTTCCAAGTTAATGCCGCAAACACTTAATGACTGTCCTTGTGATTTGTTTATTGTCATTGCGAATGCAAGCCTCGCCGGAAACTGCATGCGTTTAAGTTCAAACGGAATGTTGGTCGGAATCATTGGAATGCGTGGTATTAAAACGTTTTCTCCTCTATACTTTCCCTTTAGAATTGTTGCCTCGATGACGTTGTTCATGAGTTTTTTCACGGCCAGCCGGGTGTGATTACAAAGACGTGGTTGGTTGATATTTCTTAACATTATGATAACTGAACCGACTTTCAGTTGGAGATTGTGTGGTGGCAAACCGGGTAATTCCAGCGAGTTCAACAACTCGGTTGGATAGTTGATGACATCATTTTGATTAATAATTTTTTTTTTTTTTTTTAATACATTTAATTTATTTATTGGATCTTCAAAAATGAAATGACAATAAGTTTTCGAATCTTAATACTAAAAGAAAATAATAAGTCCAGCCAGTGCTAGACAAAATATTATGATACTACAAAAAATTTATATCCACTGATCCAGTCATCTGTTTTGCGCTTGAGTTAAAGCAAGGGTATCCCTCCTTCTCAACCGAACATGGCCAGTAAAGTTAAGGATGTCTCGTGCAAGTGGGTTTGGATGGTGTTCAAGTTTGCTGACTTTTTGTTGTCGATTCAACAGTGGAATATTCGTTTGAACAGATTCTCTCAGTGCATCACAATCATATTGTTTTTCGCGTATCAACTCATGATTAAATGCCTCATGCATCGGACGATTAGGCGCTGTCAGGCCTAATTGAGATAAGACCTTGTTCGACATCATCATGCACATGTCCTCAATTAATATTAATGCTTCGTTGTGAATTTCTTCGCTCAGTTGCAATTCTGGATTTGACGTTCTAGTACGCATCTGATGCAAAATATCATCCGACATGCAATCTTTGTATTTGGTCCACAAATCCGTTGGTTTGGATGGAAAGCATGTTGAGATAATTATCGAAAATAATGTTCGTATTTGATGAGCATTTGACGAAATTGCAGCATCTCCAAGGGTGTAATCCCAATGAGTGTCATTTTCTAACAATCGCAAACGTTGACAGGCTTCTCTGTATGTGCCACATAATTCACCATTAACAGTTCGCAGATGTTGGAATGATGTTGGACCACGAACGTTGACTAACAGTAAACGCAAATAAAAGCAATCATCGTTGCTTGGATGGACTGTGTAAATTCGACCTAACGCGCTGGTGGAAAATACATTAGGGTAACCTGGAACCGGGTTTCCTTGTTTAGGGCGTTGAAAATTCTTTGAAGATTGATTCCAAGTATAATAACTCGGTATTTCAGAGTATAGTAGCGTTCGGGCGAAGTCATCATACTGGCACATTTTAAAAAAACTGGTCAATGTTGTAGATGGTGGCCGGTCGGCTCGTTGTAATGCGTTGTCCGCAGTGAAATATACCCTTTGACCATTTTCCAGATGTACGGCCAAATGAACAACAGTGGGATATCTTTCATGAATGGCGAATGAAAAAATGCGCCAAATTGCTTCGTTACTGCTAACATAGCGTCCCATTTGATATTGAGTGACCTCATCATTAGAATTTTCCGCACCAACTCCAATCACAGCCATGTCACTTCCTTTGGTCACATACTTGCAGATGTATTTGATGGATTTCACGGAATGGCAAGATTCGACGTTGATATGCACTTTGAAAGTCTTTGAGAGTAATGGCGAATACGGAACAATGCAACGATTATCAACTTCAATATCCTGCTGATGCACTTTCACAAATGTTGATCTTCCGTTATCGGCAGTAGTTCGGCGACGATACAGTGGATAACCATCATTTCCGGTAATTGTTTCTGCAACTAATGCCCTTGGATAACGCTTCGAGCATTTGCCGTCGACCATGCACGTAGAATTGCTATGAATCATGTTTAGTAGTAACCACCTTATGCAAGCCTGGATCTTCTTCTTCATTAGGAATTTCCGCCGATATAACATCATCGATTTCATTGGGTCTTATCTTCTCAATCAACCAAATGAGAATATGTGCGTGTGGCAATCCGCGTTTTTGCCACTCCCCAGAATGCATCCAAGAACGCGTCTCGCCGAAAACGCGATGCTTCACGATGAAATCCATCAGTGATTTCAGTTTTTGTTTGAAGACTCTTGCGTTGATGTCATGGCGATCGATGGGTGATTGACCAGGGAATAACTTTTGTCGTACTTCTATCCACTGCGGATTGCACGTAAAAGTAATGAACAAATCTGGTGTGCCGTAATGGCGAACGTACGACATGGCATCTTGAGCATATTCCTGCATATGTCGCGGACTTCCGACGTACGTTGCTGGGAGGATCGTCATTCGACCTACATTTTGTACGTTTCCGTCAGCATTTATACCATCTCGAAGGTGAATATACTCTTCGGAACGGAGTTTTTTTTGGTTCAATCTGATGAATGTCAATCGTTCTGTTTCAACTTTTACGTACATATCCACAGCATGTTGGTGAAATATACGGCGACATTTCAAGATGTGATTGTCCCCATTTTCACGAACCATCAGTCGATATGAATAATAATTCATTGAACTAACTTTTTTGTTCGTTTCAGCGCCTGTAAATTAATTTTTGTGTCAATGAAATGAATAAGTCCTATTTAAGAGAGAAAGATTTTATATTCACCTGTAAGTGGATTTATCATCTTGATCGAGAAATCATAGCCGTCTTCACCTTGCCAAAATATAATGCGATATTGCAATGCATCATACGACCGGTGCGTTTCGTAAACGCGTTGCAGCTGATTGTTCCGCCGATGTAGAACGATATCACGCGATTCAAATTTTTCATCAATTGTTGGCGCATTAAAACGTCTTGCGTGTTCTCCTGCAGGCGTCTTATCAGCTCTGATAACAATTTTATGGTTATCAGATGTCATTCGGTCCAGCGCGGTTTTGAACAATGTAACCAATTCATTGCGTTGATGAAAAAAAGTTTGCAGTTGTTCTACAATTTGTCTTTTAAGCGAACTGTTGTGTGCGCAGCGGTGATCTATTTCTGCTGTTGTATTTCCCATGAAATAAATCTGCAGAAATTTATAGTCTGCATTTAGGTGTGGTAATAGCGAGCCAGCTCGATGATATATTTGACCTTGAATCTGTAATACTTTATCTATGTAAAAAAATAAATACTGTAGATGAACACAATCACTTACCTTGAAATTGGGTAAAAACTGGTGCCGAACTACATTTGTTGCACCAAATGAAGTCATTTGTTGTATTTCTGAATTTGTGTCAAGAAATGTTTGGAATCTGTTCCTATACCAGAAACCAATGAGCGTAATGGCTCTGGTGGCGGAACCAATTGCGCCAGTTTGCCACCTTGCCACTTGTGCAACACAATCCAGGAGTTTCATTTTTGTATTTCAGTGCATTACAATATGGGCACACAACACTCATCGATCCAATAGCAACGGCTTGGTCGGCACTGTAATCAATTGTCATGTCGTAACGGAATGCACATCGATAAGTACGCAACGCAACATTTGTTTGTCTTCTTGTACGTTCATTTAAATTTATTGCCACGCGATTGGCTTCTATTGAACGATGATTTATCTGTCGATGCATATTAGCTTCATTTGCATTTTCTCTTTCTTCTTGTGTATGTGCTGAACGTGCTTGTGATAACCGATTCTTTTCCGTTCATTTCGCTCTTCGCGCTGTTCTGCAGTTCTATTATTTTGAAAATTCATTTGGTTTGTAGCATTGCGTGTTCTGCGACCTATATTGAAACGCCTTATTGACGGCATTGTAATGCTGCTATACACTTTGTTCTTACTGTATAACCTGTAAATTTGTTGGAGATGAAACGATGAAATTTATTTAATTTCCTGAAGCGATTGCGATGAACTTACAACGGGTTGAAAATTCAGCAAAACTAACCACTGTTATAAATATTCACTTATTCGGGAGCACTTTAATATTTTTCTGATGTTTTTTACGACAGAATCAAAATTTAACCAGATTTGTCGTAACTATGTAACCACCGTTGCAAAAATTCACTTTTGCGGAAACACTTTAATATTTTTCTGATATTTCACAATAGAATCACAACTTAATTGAATTTTCACTATGTAACCGATCTCTATTTACAAACTGACATTAAGAAGTCAAACGACATTTGCACACGTGGCAACATAATTTTTAAGATTAATAAAATAACGGTATCTGTTAGACAGATCGCAAGCAAAACAAAAGTAAAAACAAATAAGTTATTAATATATTTTAATTGAGAATAAGGTCCAAATTTCGTATTTTTTTTATTAATACAACAATTATTAATAACTAAAATATTTTTCAAAATAACAATAATTGTCAGAATAAAAAATTTTAAATATTACACAAACAAAAAATATTGAAAAATAATAATTTAATTTTTAGGGTTTTTGTTTTTATAAATTACTAGCTGACCCGGTCCACGTTGCTGGCCCTAAGCAAACATTATTGTTGTATTACCACACGATTTAAATTAAGCTTTTAAAGAAATGTACGGCCTTTAAATAAATTTATGGAATATCTATCATAAAGATTTGTTACAGAATAACTTACATATGGTCTAGGTTTGGGCTCAATCAAAAAAGAAACGCATTTATTTAAGGCAAATTGGAAATTATATTTATTTATTACTTCGTTTTGGGGCCAGCGGATATACAATGTTTTTTGTTTTTTGGCGTGCCGTGTGGAAAACATAAATTTTCCAAAATTAAGCCAGCAATAGTTAATGACTCTTGCTTTATTGATGGCAATAGTACAGGTAATACGCAAAGGGAATTGGAGCCGCTTTAACTGGAATGTTAAATCGTTGGATCTCATCCGAATTCGTGGAATAAGTACATCTTCGCCTTTGAATCTGCCACCGATGATTGTTGCCCGACTCTTTGTGGGACTATTATTTCAACGATTTTTAAAGATCTCACTGCAAATTGATTTTCTAATTTTATTTGGGTTTGTTCGATTTAAATTTGCACTGTAAATCATAAAATCATTTGTTTTTGGTCTTGTTGTTGTTCTTTTTCGGCATTGGCTTTAACAGCAGCTCTGTGCGCTTTTTGCTCTTCATACATGCGAACAAGTTCTTTTTTGGTGGGCATTGGCTTGATATGACCCTGTTGCACTAAGTACTTAATAGAAGTGGTGGTACCACCTGCAATATAAATAATTATCCATTTAATAAGTTGCTTTATTGCTATGTTTCAATCACTTACCCAATGTGACTGCATAACGTAGTCCCCTTTTACAGTTGAGAAATTGAAAGGCAGACATTTTTCTCATTCCGCTTTGAACTTGCCTAAACCTTTTAGAGTTGCGAAATTAATAGACAGACAGAAATTTTTTGTTTATTTTTTCGTTCTTCTTCTATGTTGATTGTTGTGGAAATTTTTATTATAAAAACGCATTGAAAATAAAAGAAATTAAAAAACATATTAAAACAACTGTTAATTATAAAGTTTTTGTTATCAATAAATCTATTTGGTTCATAAATTTAATTATTTTTGCAATACGCGCGTTAAAGTGAGAAAAATGATGTGAAGCAACAACATGAAAAATGCGAAGTGTGGAAACTGTAAACGAAAAATGTCGTAAAATGTCCAGTACAGTAGAGGTCTACCGCACACTCTTCCTCTTCAATACATTGCCTACAAACTTCGTCTGTCTGTCTTTCAATTTCTCAACTGTAAAAGGGGACGTACTTGTGTGGTCACTTTGTAGCACAAATAAGCCACAGCCTAATGACCCAAATTAGAACTTTGTACTTTTTCTATGATGGTTTCACTTAGATGTATGTATTGGAATAGTGATGGTACGTCTACTCCGCTTAAATAAATAAAATTTTAAAGCAATGCTATTAAGTGCATTTGACCTTTGGCTGTTTTCATAAAGGCAGTATGCAATGCAACATTTCATTGCATAGAGTTCATAATAGCATTTAGAAATATAATTAAAAAATTTTTTTTTCAAGATTCTCTTTAAAGGTGTGTTCTTATTATGTGTATTTGTCATGTGGACTGTCACTTTTTCGCATGTCAAATTTGTACATATAGTCTGAACACCTTCAAACAGTATCATGTGTTAAGGTGTGTTTACATTGTGTGTATTTGTCATATGGAATGTCACTTTTCTATCCACATGTGTTTTCATGTGTATGTCAAAATTTGAGTTTCACATACGGTTTATAATTTACATGTTCAAATGTTGGTATGTTAAGTACATTTGACATAACCTATCAAAAAAAAAAAAAAATCTTAAAACAGCTGATTGCTGTATGTGTATAATAAAAATTAAATTTATAATTAAATAAAACTTTATTTTAAAATGGAATGAGAGTTTTTTGTTTTACTATAAATTATATGTATTATATATATATATATATTGATTCCTATGGTTCCAAGTTGGAACAAAGGGCCGTTTAACAGTTGGGGATCATTTTGGTTTCCATTCGTTGCGGTTTCTGTAATCAGTAGAATTTAAGATGAACCGGTGATTAGCCGATCGCATCCGATTCTGGTACCGGGGCTGCCGGTTGTAGCATCCAGAAATGCTAGAAAAAGATATAAGTTGTTGAGATTGGCTATTGAGTGGCGCCAATTACTCGCCACGTCGTTCCAAGGATCACTGGCAACTCGGGTATTTACAGGTACTCTAAGCGAGACCCCCCGAGACTCTCCCCTTGAGACCGCTGAATTGTCCGCGACTGCTTATTTTATTCGCAGCTTCCCAGCATATCTGCTGGGGTTTCCACTATCCGCAACCCGTGGACGCGTCTGATAGCATTCAGCTATGCTTCCCGAGGCAGTAAGTACCATGTAGTATGTAATTTTACACATTATATGCTACTTAGCCACCACTTGGCAGATTATATGTATTAAAATTTCAATTAATTAGTTTTTTTTTGTATTTTTGTTTTACTATTTATAAATTATATTTATTAAAATTTTAATTAATTTTTGCCGCCACAAAATTTTTGTTATAAAAAACAGCTGATGTAGATGGTTTGTCACAAGAAAATAGAACTCGTTCTAAATAAAAAATATCATGTGTATTGCACACATAGAAATAACACATGCTATTGTTTGAAGGTGTTCAGACTATATGTACAAATTTGACATGCGAAAAAGTGACATTCCATATGACAAATACACACAATGTGAACACACCTTTATTTCTCTGTGTGCAATACACATGACATTTTTTATTTAGAACGAGTTCTATTTTCAAGTGACAAACCATCTGACATCAGCTGTTTTTTATAACAAAAATTTTGTGGCGGCAAAAATTAATTAAAATTGTTGTTGGATCGTGGTTGTTGGATCGTGGTGAAGACATAAAGGATAGCTCTATGGTGGATATAATGCTTAACAGTCTGCCGAAAACATTTTCTGCTTTAGTTACATCTATTGAGGGTCAACCTGAAGAAACAATTTCATTGGAATACGTTATGGAGAAATTGCTTGATGAATCTGAACGGCGTGATGAAGGTAATGGTAATGAAGGTGAAAATAGTGCTTTGAAAAGTCAGCAATTTAAAAAGAAAAAGCCAATTAAGTGCTTCCATTGCAACAAATTGGGGCATGTTAAAAAGGATTGTTTTAAATGGAAGAAACAAAACGCAACAATGTCAGAAAGTAGTCGCCCCGAACATGAAGTTTGTTTACAAGTTGCCTCTGGACGCGGATGGGTTATTGATTCCGGTGCATCAATACATATGACAAGCAATCGTACATTTTTTAAGAAGCTTGAGGAAACATCTAGTAAGGTGTATATAGCAGATGGTAGATGCTTAGATACTGTTGGTATTGGTAATGGGTATGTTGATGGTAAATATAACAAATTATTCTTACAAAATGTTCTGTATGTTCCTGATCTGAATGTCAGTCTTTTATCTGTGAAAGCAATGGTTAAGAAGGGATTTTCTGTCAAGTTTAAAAATATGAAGTGTTTTATTCAAAAAGAAAATAAGTTAATTGCGGATGGTATTTTAGACGAGAATTTATATATTCTTTCTGAGTCAATAAATAATGAAGCTTTTGTGTCTGAATGTTGTTTTGGATGTATACATCTGTGGCATCGTCGCCTAGGTCATCGAAATATTGTTGACATAAAGAAGTTAAACCAATTTTGTAATGAATTACATATAGAAAAATGTAATGACAGTGATTTTTGTGATACTTGCGCCAAGTCTAAATTATCTAAAGTTCCGTTTCCGAAAGAAAGCTCAAGTCGTTCTACAGAATTGTTAAATATAATCCATTCCGATGTGTGTGGCCCTTTCCAAGTTAATTCTCAAAGTGGTAAGAGATATTTTTGTTCATTCATTGATGATTATTCTCGATACACAAAGTTATATGCATTAGAAAGGAAGAGCGAAGTATTTTTTAAATTTAAAGAGTTTGTTAAAGAAGTAGAAACTTTTACAAAAAAAAAAAGGTTAAAATATTGCGATGCGATAATGGAGGAGAATATATAAATAGTGACATGAAATTATTCCTTAAAAATTCTGGTATTATTTTGCAAACAACTGTCCCCTACTGTCCTGAACAAAATGGCGTGGCTGAACGCAAGAATCGAACTTTGGTTGAGATGGTACGTGCAATGCTGAATGAAACAAATCTTCCAAAGAACTTGTGGGCGTAATGGCTGCGAAATATATTCAAAATCGTCTACCCAGTAAATCTGTAAGTTTAACTCCATTTGAACTTTGGTTTGGTAGAAAGCCAAATTTAAATCATATTAGGGTATATGGAAGTAAAGCATTTGTTCAAATACCAAAGTGTAAAAGACAGAAACTTGATGACGTTTCTGTTGAGGGAATATTGGTGGGATACGAAGAAAATGTGAAAGGTTATAGAATACTGAGAAAAGATTCTAATAAAATTATAATTAGTAAAGACGTAAAGTTCGAAGAACAGTTTTTAATTCCGAAAGAAGCCAAGGATAATCATAAAGAAGATAGGATTTCAATTAATATTACCGTACATGAGAAAGATGAAAATAAAAACAATATAGTAAACTCTAATGCAGTAGAGACACAAGGACCAAATCAAGAAGTCGGTTTTCCACCTAAATCTTGGGATAAAATGATAAAAATGGAAAACCCTGAACGAGAAATGTGGATATATGAAGCAAGTGAAGAATATCGATCTCTTATAGAGAATAAAACTTGGGTATTATCAAAGTTACCTCCTGACAAGAAAATCGTCGGATGTAAATGGGTTTTTCAACTCAAAAGTGATAACGTAAATAAGCCAAAGTATAAAGCTCGCTTGGTGGCCAAAGGTTACACCCAATCTTTTGGGAAAGATTATGATGAAACGTTCGCACCTATTGGTAAATTCGTTACCTTAAGAACTCTATTGGCAGTCAGTGCAGTGAAAAAGTACGCAGTAAAACATTTTGATGTAATGTCAGCTTTCTTAAATGGGATCATACAATAAGAAATTTATATGGAACAACCCATGAAACAAGAAGATAATGCGAATTTAGCTTGTAAACTGCATAAATCTATCTATGGTTTAAAACAAGCTGCAAAATGTTGGTATGATAAACTGAATGAAGTTTTAATTAAAATTGGTTTTACCAGAAGCAAAGCAGATACATGTTTGTATATAAAACAAATTGAAGATAATACTGTATATTTATTAATTTACGTAGATGATATTTTAGTATGCAGTAAAAATAATAATGAAACTTTGAAAATTTATAAAGAATTAAATAATCATTTTGAAATTAAAGATTTGGGTATCGTTTCATCATACTTAGGAATGCAAATTGAAAAGAATTCTGAAGGCGATTTTTTATTACATCAACAGGAGAAAATTAAAAAGCTGATAATTGAAAGTGAACTGGAAGATGCTAAACCAAGTTATATACCAATGAATTTGTAAAAATTAACGCTGAAGAAAATTTACTCCAAAATAATGAAAAATACAGATCCATTCTTGGTATGTTATTACATATTTCTATTACAACAAGACCGGATATAGCAGCAGCGGTTTCCATTTTATGTAGAAGAGTAGAATCACCTCGCAAATGTGACTGGGAAGCTGAAAAGAAAATCGTTCGCTACTTGCAAACAACAATGTTATATACCAATGAATTTGTAAAAATTAACGCTGAAGAAAATTTACTCCCAAATAATGAAAAATACAGATCCATTATTGGTATGTTATTACATATTTCTATTCCAACAAGACCGGATATAGCAGCAGCGGTTTCCATTTTATGTAGAAGAGTAGAATCACCTCGCAAATGTGACTGGGAAGCTGAAAAGAAAATCGTTCGCTACTTGCAAACAACAATAAAGAGTAGAATTATTTTAAAATGCAATACAAATTTAAATATTCAATGCTTCACAGATGCAAATTGGGCCGGTGATGGAGATCGCAAGTCAACTAGTGGATACGTAATTTTATTAGGATGCAATTTAGTTTCTTGGTCATCAAAGAAACAATCAACAATCGCTTTATCATCAACCGAAGCAGAATTTATTGCAGCATCTTATGCTGGTCAAGAGCTTATGTGGCTGTTCAGTGCTAGAACGAAGCACATAGATGTTAAATACCATCATATCAAAAATATTGCACTTCAAAGCAACAGTTAGCTGATTTTCTTACCAAACCGTTACCTTTATCGTCGTTTAGAAACCTCATTGCCAAAATATTATGTTGAGAGGCGATGTTGGATAACAACAAAATATTTTCTATATTTGTTTATAAACTTTTGTATTTTCACTACTTTTGTGACTTTCAAACTCTAAAGAAACTTTTTATAATTGGATAGAAATCCAATATATGCCACCGAAAGTGTTAATGTATGATTTGAGGACCACACAACTTGTACATTTATTTGAGCACGATAATTGAATAGTGAGTGTCTTCTTGACTTCAAGGTTAACCGAAGAATGCCTCAGATACATCCTCTTTAACCCGCAATCTACATACAGTTAAGTACATGCAGTTTTAAGAGCCAGTGTTTTTGAACTTTTTTAAAATACACTGAACCGTATCATATGAGTTTGAAAACTGCAAACATATTGGTGAACGATCTATTAATGATATGGCATTAACACTAACAAAATACAGGCATGCTCACATGTTTATTATCTTAACCCACAACAAATAAAAATTTTTGAAACATATCGAGCCCTAACCGCCAAAAAAACTTAAGCGACAAAAGCTGAATTTTTCAGGAGAAGGTTTTTTTTAGTTTTCTCAGTATTCAGTGCAGGTATTAGCATGAAACTTTCAAATTATACTTTTCTTTGAGTAATTAACTAATCTTAGTCGTTACATTCGTCATTTTTAAATAAGAAGTAGGATTTTTGTGACTAAAGTTTTTTGCGCTGTCATTGTAACAAGCTAAAGTGATGTATTTGTGTCGGTTAAGTTTTTTTTAAATTTATTTTCGAAATGTGGACAACTTAAAAGAAAGGAAATTCACATAGTATAACATAACGTTTAATAAAATAAAAAAATTAAATTCATGGTAATATAAGGTTTATTCTTTAATGTCTTCTTCATCTGTTTCTGGTAATGTATCTTTAATATTATTTGCGTGTTTTAGGCTTAAATATTCGTTGTGGAATTTTTTATTTATTGAATTTTTATCACAAAGCTTTTTTAAATCATTGTATTTAGCAGATGAAATTTTTAAGAAATCGTTATATGCAGGAATTGGTCCATTTTTTGTTATGGGCAAATTTCGTTTTGAGCGTGATATCGTACTGAGATCGATTTTTGTTGTTTCGGAATTTTTAAAATAACCATACTTAAGTATGATAATGGAACTGTCTTTTTCAAATATGGCAGAGTTTTAAATGAAATTTTTATTGAACTAGGAAACAGTACATGTGAAAAAGCTTTCCAGTCTTTAAAATCTCCATTATTCATTAAAACACATTCATAACCAGCTGGTCGAGTTCTTGCATTGGAAATCACAGTATACCATTCGCTTGGAGCCCAAACACTTCTGTCACGGATAAACGACTCTATAGTGCTGTAAATTGAGTCCACAGTCATCATTGTATGTCCAGGTAATAAATATGTAATTTTTATTTTCTTTATAAAAACAGCAGTTTCAAGAAAAAATTTCAAAGCTGAAAGCACTGCTCCTTTTGTCCTTTTTAGGCAAGTGGAAACCAATATTGAAGTTATTTTTAAAAATTGAACGAAAAACTCTTAGGGACAACTGAGACGATTCCTTATGAATACTTATTAAGTGTTATGTAAAGGCCTTATATAAACCAGAAATGTTTCGAAATTCACTTGAAATATACAGCTTATTACTTTTATTTCGGCAATAATGCGATGGAACTGCGGGTAAATTTTCAATAAATGTCAAAAAGTTGTTTACAAATCAAAGTTTATTGTTTGTATTGTTGTATTGTTTGTTTTCTTTATTTTATGCCAGATGTTTTTGACAGTAACGAAAGTTTTTACACAAACAAAAATGCCTGTTGTTCTTGCCTTGTTGTAATTGTTGTCGCAATGCTGTCACCTAGTATTTAACTTCACCATGATTAGAATAGTATACATGGTGAATTTCATTCCATTCGTTCTTATGTGTGAAGTGGCAACCTTTTAGTTATATATGGCAACATAAATATTTAAAATGTATGTATACCCAAACTTTTCGCCAAGATTTGCCAAACAAAGTATAACGTGTAGTGCCACATTCATTGACAATTTGGATAAGGAATTGGAAAGATTATGAAAAACCCTTTGTTGTTATCCACAGTGGAACGTGCCACTCTCTTGGTGTGCATTAAACAATTTGTTTACGAATTTCCTGAACAGAAAGTTGGAGGCAAGATAGCTTTTAAACAGTATTTAATGTTCGCCGGCTCACAATCTCGAGCTGACTCGTATCGCAATTATTTGAAAAAGGATGGTTGGCCTTGTGAACTGATGATTGGCGATCAGGATCAAAAAACACGTTTGGAGAATTTCCGTAAATTTAGGAAATTCAAAACACGTATACTCATGGCCACGCATTTAATGGCTCGAGGTGTGGATTCGGAACATGTAAATTTGGTTATTAATCTTAAGCTTCCAGTCAATGTACTAACTTACCTTCATCGGATAGGCTGAGAAGAACGCTTTGGTTCTCATGGTTTAGCCATTAGTTTTGTGGCATCGGAAAAAGAGGTTGGTACTGGTTGAAATTTCCTTTAACCCTAGAATGGTAAACATATTTTTTAGCACTTAATGGTAAACATCGCCTGTGAGGCAATTTTTAAAAAAAACGCACTTTTCACCTTCGAAAAAACCAAAATGTATTAAAACAAAAACAAAAACATATTTATTATATATTTGGTTACAAAAATAAACAAAAACAATTCATTTTTTAAATAGCTTAAACATTTTATAGGCGTATTTGTAGATCACATATTTTTTTAGATTATTTGAAAAGAACTTTTACAAAAAAAAAAAAATTAAAAAAAAACACAGCTTAAAAAAAAAAAAAAAACTTCTGGGTTTTCTAGACCTGAGATCTAATTAACGTATAAAAAACTAATTCACAGCTTAAAACTTAAAAATAATTGTTGAGACTAAAATAAAATTTGTGGTTTTTTTACCTAATTTTTTTTGTCGCATTGCCAACAGTTTGGTGATCTGTGCTCTAAGCAGTATGTTTTCTTGCATTTTGCGCAGAAATATATGCTCATACGCTTCAATTTCGGAGGACAGAAATCACATATCGATCTTTTGCCCTTTTTGATACCGGGTTCATCTGAAGCAAATATGTTCAAAAAAATTACCGTTATTGGTAAACTTCGCCTCACAGGCGACACACTTGTCTATATCTCAGCAACGCAATGGAGAAAGTAAAAACACGTCTGTGCCCAAGCTCGTACAACACTCAATTGAGTTGGCACGAGAGCACGCTTTGATACGAGTGAGCGATCAGGAAATATCGCAAAAAAAATAAATTGCTTCGCCTCACAGGCGATGTTTACCATTCTAGGGTTAAAAGATTAACATGAATAGGTACCAAGAGATTTATGGACTTTTGGTGAATTTGAAGAAGATGCCAATTACTTTGGTGATTATCAAAGTGATAACCAAAAGTTATTGGCTCCTTTAGCCTCACAAGACAACATTACACTTCTTCTCTATCAGATAATAAGGAAAATCTTATAAATAATATTTCACCCAACCAACAATCGTCCATCGATACCAATACTTTTTTAGTCAATTCTGAAGACAGTGCTGTAAATGTGCCAAATTTGTCCAGCGAACAACTTAATGCTCAACAAATTATGTTATCCTTCCAATAATGAAGGCTGTGGCTGTTTTCATAAACGCAGTATGCAATGCAACATTTCATTGCATAGAGTTCATAATATATAGCATTTAGAATATAATTAAACTTTTATCACATAAAATATAAAGATATTGGACTATTAAAGAGAATCTTAAAAAAAAAAAAATTTAATTATATTTCTAAATGCTATTATGAACTCTATGCAATGAAATGTTGCATTGCATACTGCGTTTATGAAAACAGCCAAAGGTCAAATGCACTTAATATTATGAACTCTATGCAATGAAATGTTGCATTGCATACTGCGTTTATGAAAACAGCCAAAGGTCAAATGCACTTAATAGCATTGCTTTAAAATTTTATTTATTTAAGCGAAGTAGACGTACCATCACTATTCCAATACATACATCTAAGTGAAACATTATAGAAAAAGTACAAAGTTCTAATTTGGGTCATTGGGCTGTGGCTTATTTGTGCTACAAAGTGACCACACCAGTACGTTATGCAGTCACATTGGGTAAGTGATTGAAACATAGCAATAAAGCAACTTATTAAATGGATAATTATTTAAATTGCAGGTGGTACCACCGTTTCTATTAAGTACTTAGTGCAACAGGGTCATATCAAGCCAATGCCCACCAAAAAAGAACTTGTTCGCATGTATGAAGAGCAAAAAGCGCACAGAGCTGCTGTTAAAGCCAATGCCGAAAAAGAACAACAACAAAACCAAAAAACAAATGGTTTTATGATTTACAGTGCAAATTTAAATCGAACAAACCCAAATAAAGTTAGAAAATCAATTTGCAGTGAGATCTTTAAAAATCGTTGAAATAATAGTCCCACAAAGAGTTGAAGAAATATCAATTTCAAATATTCATCCTGCTCCTCCCATTTCCCAGATAAAAAGATAATAATCTTTTAAGTGATTAAAAAATATCTCTACAACATAAAGATAACTGTTGACAGAGTGTTTTTGTTATTTATTTCCTCAAAGAGATCGTTAATATCACGCTTAAATTTAATGAAAACTAATCAGGTATGTGATGGAAAACGATGCTTGGCATCAGCAGCTTAGTTGCTGCCAACATGCCAAGCAGCAGCCCCCACAATAATGGCAGCCAGCGTTGCCGTTTTTGGTTATTTCTAACCAAAATTGGTTATTTTTTTTCTCAATGTGTACATGTGTAGATTTTTTCTGTTTTGGTTATTTTTTTTACTGAAAATATTTACTATGTGATTTTAAATTTTGGGATAAAATTTCAACATACAAAAATGGCCTAAACGAAAATTGTTTTAAAGAACTTGTAAATTTCGTACAAAATTTATTGACATTCCGCTGCAGCTGAAAGAACATTTTCTCAGCTTAGTTTGATAAAAACAAAATTTAGGAATAATTTAGATTTTAAGACAATTAGTAATATATTGCAAGCAAAAGACTTGTGCAAAAATCAACAAAATGCCCATTTTGTTTGGTCTGCCAAAGACAAATTTTAAAACTCAAGCTGTGACATTTTAAGTAAAAGTGATCTCCATATTTATTGTAATATAATTACATGTTTTTTAGTATTTAAGAGAGTAACTTTCTAGTTCCCTATTTTATTGCCAATGAAAAATTTTTTGTTTTTATTATATACTTTTTATTTTTGTTTAAGCCATTAAAAATTAATAATTAAACTTGCAAAACTTAATGTAAAGTATTGGAATTTTAAATTTTACAAATTGTAGCATTTGCTTATGTTTCTTTGCATTACTTTTTGTAAAATATGACGCTTAGTTTTTTAAAAAAAATATTTTTTAGTATTAGGAGTTGTGTTGTAAAATACGTTGTTTTATGTTTTTTTTGTTACCTTAAAGTACAAATTATAGTTAAAATTACAAAAAATAAATAAATAGTACATGCATTTAAATTTGGTTATTTTTTTTTTAATTTGGTTATTTTTTTCATAAATGTTGGTTACAAAAAATTTTTTTTTGTGGCAACACTGATGGCAGCATCGGCCATAACAGTGGTACCAACAGCAGCAGAATTTTATATAAATTTATATGTGTCAGTGATGGAAAAATGAAAAATTTAAATGGTACTTTTTCAAAATTTTGGTACTTTTTAGAAAACATATTTTTATTTAAAAACAAAATTAAAAATCCATTTAAAAATAATTCAAAAATAAAATAAAAAAACTATTATAACAACAAACTAAAAATTAATTCATTTGTATGTAAAACTATATCGAGCCCTAACCGCCAAAAAAACTTAATCGACATTTTTTTCGATTTTGACTTTTTGATGAAAGTCGATTAAGAAACATAATTCCCAACCCCTGTAAAAATTTCACAGCTGACAGATGTGCCGTTACCAACATAAAGTCAAAACAAAAATAACTCAACCGACATTCACATTTTGTTTACAAATTTCCTGACTGCGTGGTGTCGTTTAAGTTTAATTTTCAGTCTTACATTTTTTTGTGCGGCTTTGGAAAAGTTTACATTTTTGTGTTAATTGCTTGCTAATATTTATTAAAATGGCATCTGGTGAAAGACAGGTAACTATGTTTTTGTTGATTATAGAAATTTCATCGAGTTTTGCAATACACATGTCAGTGATGTGTACAATAATATAAAAAATGCAAATAATTTTTGGCTGCTTTTTCTTAAATGTGATTTTAATGTAAGCATTTTTTTTAAGTTACCAACGAAAATTGTTCTTGTTCCGTATAGCAGCAGCGACTCTGAGGTAGACATTGACGAAGAAATGTGTGTAGGAAAGAGAGGATACAAAGCTCCTAAATCTGCTCCTAATCGATTGAAAAAAAAGAAACAGCGAAATACTACAGTTAAGCCGAATCCCTGTATCCATAACAATTGTGGAAGAAACTGCAGCTCCAATTTCACTGAAAAGGACAGGGAGTTATTAAACGAGCAACAACAATAGACAAAAAGAATGGTTGCGCTCATGTATTAAACGTAAATCTGTTGCCAGAAAAAGATCAGAAAGTGCAAAAAGACAATTTACTTATGAGTACCACATGAACTACAACTTCAAACATATTCAAGTATGTCAACAATTTTTACTTAAAACACTAAATATATCCCAACAAATGTTAAGAAACGTCAGAAATAGAAAAAACATAATGAGTGCTCTTGGTGATATTAAACCGAAAGCAAAGCCACACAATAAAACTGATGAATCAAAAATACTGGTATTGAAAATTGGAAGGATAACATAATTTGTTGAGCATTAAGTTGTTCGCTGGACAAATTTGGCACATTTAAAGCACTGTCTTCAGAATTGACTAAAAAAGTATTGGTATCGATGGACGATTGTTGGTTGGGTGAAATATTATTTGTAAGATTTTCCTTCTTATCCGATAGAGAAGAAGTGTAATGTTGTCTTGTGAGGCTAAAGGAGCCAATAACTTTTGGTTATCACTTTGATAATCACCAAAGTAATTGGCCTCTTCTTCAAATTCACCAAAAGTCCATAAATCTCTTGGTACCTATTCATGTTAATCTTTTAAAGGAAATTTCAACCAGTACCAATCTCTTTTTCCGACGCCACAAAACTAATGGCTAAACCATGAGAACCAAAGCGTTCTGCTCAGCCTATCCGATGAAGGTAAGTTAGTACATTGACTGGAAGCTTAAGATTAATAACCAAATTTACATGTTCCGAATCCACACCTCGAGCCATTAAATGCGTGGCCATGAGTATACGTGTTTTGAATTCCCTAAATTTACGGAAATTCTCCAAACGTGTTTTTTGATCCTGATCGCCAATCATCAGTTCACAAGGCCAACCATCCTTTTTCAAATAATTGCGATACGAGTCAGCTCGAGATTGTGAGCCGGCGAACATTAAATACTGTTTAAAAGCTATCTTGCCTCCAACTTTCTGTTCAGGAAATTCGTAAACAAATTGTTTAATGCACACCAAGAGAGTGGCACGTTCCACTGTGGATAACAACAAAGGGTTTTTCATAATCTTTCCAATTCCTTATCCAAATTGTCAATGAATGTGGCACTACACGTTATACTTTGTTTGGCAAATCTTGGCGAAAAGTTTGGGTATACATACATTTTAAATATTTATGTTGCCATATATAACTAAAAGGTTGCCACTTCACACATAAGAACGAATGGAATGAAATTCACCATGTATACTATTCTAATCATGGTGAAATTAAATACTAGGTGACAGCATTGCGACAACAATTACAACAAGGCAAGAACAACAGGCATTTTTGTTTGTGTAAAAACTTTCGTTACTGTCAAAAACATCTGGCATAAAATAAAGAAAACAAACAATACAACAATACAAACAATAAACTTTGATTTGTAAACAACTTTTTGACATTTTCAATTTCACCATGAATAATCAGCTGGCGCTATGCTGTCACCTAGTATAAATTCACCTTGATTCTAATCAAACTATTACCAATTAAACAATGTTCGAACAATTTTAAGAAAAACACCCTTACATTTTCTGGCGATTGTTTTAATTTTTGAAAGTTTGCTGCGTAATAACTTTTAAGATACAGTCTCCCGAGATATGGACTGTGCCACTATCGATTGGTACTTCTTCGGTCTATCGATTGCAACTAACAAGATATGCGCACAAGGCATCGTTTCTGAGTTATTAATGGAAAACTAACTCGCACATTTTTAGCGATTTTTTTTAATATTTGAAAGTTTGTTGCGTAATAACTTCTAAAATACAGTCTCCCGAAAAATGAGCTATACCACTATCGATTGGTATTTCTTAGGTCCATCGATTGCAATTAACGAGATATACGCACGCCGAATCGTTTCTTAGTTATTCAAGAAAAACTAACTCACATATTTCTGGCGATTTTTTTAATTTTTGAAAGTTTGTTGCTTAATTAAATGAGAATTATTCCTCTTGCGAGTATAAATTGTAAAATTTAAAAAAATTTAAAAATTTTAATCGAAGTAGCCTTCAAGTTAAATATACAAATTATTTGAAAATAAATTGTATACACTACATTTATTTTTGAATATTTCTGTTAGATGTTCTACATAGCTTTCCGTTGGAAAGCATAAATGCAAAATCATACAAAAATATTCAAAGACACTAGCAAAATGTAATGCATTTTCTGGCCTGCTAAAGCCGAATAATTCTCATTTAATTAATGAATAAAAAAAAGTTAAATATGCAAGGTTTGAAAATGAAACACTATGACACAAAGAATGCTGATGACGGCTTTAGCAGGCCAGAAAATGCATTACATTTTGCTAGTGTCTTTGAATATTTTTGTATGATTTTGCATTTATGCTTTCCAACGGAAAGCTATGTAGAACATCTAACAGAAATATTCAAAAATAAATGTAGTGTATACAATTTATTTTCAAATAATTTGTATATTTAACTTGAAGGCAACTTCGATTAAAAATTTTTAAATTTTTTGAAAGTTTGTTGCGTAATAACTGTTAAGATAAAGCCTTCCGAGATATGGACTGTACCACTATCGATTGGTATTTCTTCGGTCTATCGATTGCAACTAACGACATGTGCGCACAAGTCATTGTTTCTGAGTTATTAATGGAAAACTGTAAAGGTTTTTTTATCATTTTCTAAAGTTTGTTGCGTAATAACTTCTAAACTACAGTCTATTGAAATATAAACTATATCACCATGGATTCTTATTTTTATGTCCTATCGGTTACAATTAACGAGGTATGCTCACACGGAATACTTTTGGGTTTTATTATTAAAAATATCAAAATAAATGTGGTTGGCATTAGTGCGCGATTTTAAGCAAATGGTTAAAATGTCGCATGTGACAATCCGGAAATCTGATAACTGGGCCATAGTACTATTGATTCGCGTTTTTTAATTTTAATTTCCTTTAAAAATGTTTAGTTGGTGGTTGCACAAAATTTAGCTAAATTTTGTTCATTATTTGTTTACATTTTTTTATGAATTTCATGGAAAATGTAAAAAAGTACCTTTTATGCAACTCTGCAAAACAAAAAAAAAAAAAAAATATAAAGTTTGTTTTCTTCAGCTGCGTAAAATTATTATTCTTGTGTGAAATTGTCTTTCAAACAATATTTCAAACAATATATCAAATACTAATAAAATTTGCACTAAGACTGAATAGAAAACACAGAATAAGAATATTCTAGTCCTATAACCAGTGTATTTTTTGTATTTCTTAGTACGGTTAGGTGGAGGGTATTTAAGATTCGGCACATCCGAATATAGCACTCTTACTTGTTTTAATTTATTTTTTGTTTTTATTGCCACTCTACACTCTAATCTTTCCAAATATAAAAAAAAATATCAATATTCTCGACCTTCAAGATTCAATTTCACTATTGTCTTATTTCGACAGTAGATTGCTTTCCCTTAGGGGCCATTTCTAACAGATTTTTACCTATTGTTAGAACTAGAAATGTCTGCCAATAAATGCAAGTTATGACTAAATGTGACAAAAAAAAGTTTTGAAGTGCATATTTGTAAAGTAACGGTATTTTTATTATTGATGTTTTACTTTGTCCGATTATGCGTTGAGCGCAAAAAATTGAGTTAATTTTGTTTTTCTATGTAAATTTACAGTTATCATCGAGAATATTGTTATTTTTTTATATTTGGAAAGATTATTGTGTAGAGTGCAAATAAAAACAAAAAATAAATTAAAATTATTACGATTTGTTTTAGTTCAGAGAACGTAAATATCATACAAACACTTGTCCGATTATGCGATGGAGCCACTGTATGTAACTTTTGCATTAGATTCGGGTGCAACCGATCATTTTGTAAATGATAAAAAAACTATTTTCAAAAATAAATGAACTAGTTGAACCACGTTATGTAAATGTTGCAAAAGATGGAGAATTTGTGGTAGTTAAAAAAAATTGGAGAAATTGAAGGCTTAAGCAACAATAATGTTAATTTAAACTTTAAAAATGTATTATGCAGTCCCAATTTTCGAGAAAATCTTTTATCTGTAAGCCGTATTGTGGAGGCTGGCATTAAAGTCAATTTTAAAAATAATGAAGCTAATTTAGAAAAGAATGGAAATATCGTAGCAACAGCAACAAGAGTTGGCAACTTATTTGAATTAAAAATAAAGCTTTCAAGGTCAGTATATAATTTATCTAAAGTTGAACTGGGAGTACTATGGCACCGACTGTTGGGTCACATTACTAAACAAACGTATGGAGACTTGGTTAAACATAACATGGGAATAGGTATACCAAATCAACTACCAATAGATTTTTGCGAAGTTTGTACACAAAGTAGACAATGTCGCGACCCATTTGATGGAACTCGTTCAAGAGCCACACGTCCTATTGAGCATATTCATTCAGATGTATGTGGGCCTATTAGTCCTACAACTTATAATGGTTTCAATTACCTTGTTACGTTCATTGACGACTATACCCATTTTGGACATGTGTACTTAATAAAGAACAAGTCTGAGGTTTTTGACAAATTCAAAGAATATTATGCTCATGTTAAAGCTAAGATTGGGACTAATATTTCTGTATTAACAGTAGATCAAGGTCGAGAATATAAGTCGAATGAAATGCTCGCGTATTGTAAAAACAAAGGAATTCAAATTGCTCAGACCATGGCTTATACTCCTCAACAAAATGGTGTGGCAGAGAGGTTCAACAGAACCATATTTGAAAAAGTTTGCGCTCTTATGATTGAAGCTGGTGCAATGAAGCCACTGTGGGGCGAAGCATTATTTACAAGCAATCTATATATATAAAAGAGATTGACGTTAGTTACTAGCTTTATAACTAAAGAACGCCAGGACCGATTGCAACGATTCGCACGAATTCAGGCTGGTCTCAGGCCAGAGAAGAAGAATACCCGGAAAAAATTCAGAAATTGACCACGCCTACTTTTTTTTAAATTAATGTTTTTCAGTGTGAGTGTGTGTATGTACTACAAGCTAAACCCGGTGTGCTTTGCTACCCCCCCCTCGTCATAAAATAAAACGTATTTATATATTTACAAACATTAATTTATTTAATTTTAATGTATTTATTGCAATGCTTTAGGCGAGACCATGCCCCTTTGTCCACTTACATAGCCAAGAATTTATTATTTCGTAAGAATATTCTGTTGTGAAAATTTAATGTCGATCGGTCCAGTAGTTAAGACTATATTACGATGTTTAATTTTTCTAAAAAGGGGCGTGGTCCCACTCACTTTTCTCCTGGTACGTATTCCTAATTATGCCCCAATACCATATGTACCAAATATCACCGACGTACGTCAAAAAATGCCCAAAATATGGCGGGTTAAATTTGTGGGTTATATGGGCGTTGCCACCCCCGTTTGTACAATCAAAACTTCATATAGCCTATTATTACTTCCAGAGTCACAGTAACATGCTGTAAAAATTTCAGGCAGATTGGCCCAAGGGTTTGGCCTCCTATTAAGCACAAAAATACAGACACACATTCATTTATATATATATAGATTAAAAGCAATATAATTTAAGGTGAAATGGGGCGAAAAATGGGGATTTGGTAATAAAAAAATGTATGTAGTTAAAAAGTATATAAAACTTTAGGTAAATACATATTACAAAAAAAGTATTTTGTATAGCAAACATTGTTAGTGGTATAAGTATCTAAATTAAAAAAAGGGGGCGATGAAGTAGGCGTGGTTCATAGTTATATGGCGACGTTAACAGTATTAAGAGCAATATACTACCAAATAAAAAAATACGTTGGAATGAAGAAATTTGTATAGAGAACAAAAAGTATAAAACTTTCAAAAATTTGGCGTGAAAAGGGGCGTGAAAGGGGCGTGGCTTAAGAAATCTTTATTTTTACCTCGCCTGGAGTATATAATGTGTATACAATTTGAAGTAAATCTGTTAAAAACTATATGGGAGCAATTACATAATTTTTAAAAAATGGGCGTAAAAATGGGCGTGGTCAAAAAAAAGTACCCTATTAATCATAACAGAGTCCCAGTTAAATGCTGTGAAAATTTCAAAAATATCGGTCCAGAGGTTTGGTCTCCAATTACAATATTTAAAAAAAGTGGGCGTAAAAGTGGGCGTGGTAAAAAAAGGTACCCTATTATTTCTTCCAGAGTCACAGTAACATGCTGTGAAAATTTCATCAAAATCGGTTCAGCCGTTTTGGAGTCTATACGTTACATACATACATACATACATTGAATTTTATATATGTGTATGTACTATATAGAATCGTAAATGATCATGTGATGATCTTCGACAAAGTTTTTGTGCATGAGCCCGGGAAGGTTTGTAAGTTGGTACGACCACGCCCACTCGAACGCCTACTTTTTTTTATTTAATTCTAAATGGGTTTTTACAGATTTACTTCAAATTGTATATACATCTTACTGTACGCGAGGTAGAAATAAAAATTTTATGTGCCACGCTCACTTTCACGCCCCATCACATGCAAGACGCTTGCCAGGTAAGCCAGACCGCTGGAGCGATCTGCCTGAAATTTTCACATCACACCACTAAATATTTATAGAATACTTCTTTTTTGTGAGCACGCCTACTTTAACGCCTTCTTTTTTAAAATGTGTAATTGATTCTACTCTCATTTTAACATATTCACTTTAAATTGAATATCTTACTCTAGGCGAGATCAAAAATTAAGATTCATACTCCACACCTCCTTTCACGTCCCATCTCTAGCGATCTTTTTTGACCGCCTACTTTTTTTAAATTGATGCCGTAGCAACGCCCGCAGTGTACAGCCGAATTCGACCACGCCTGCTTTAAAATTGTGTAATCGATTCTACAAGGGTTTTAAAAGACTTACTTCAAATTGTATCACCCATTACTTTTATTTATTATCTTCTAAAATCCAAAAATCAAATGTCGTTCTTTTGTATATCACAATTTTTACGACAATTGTTTTACCACCTAATTTGATTGAAAACTTTTTTGTTAATTTTTTTACAAAAAGAAATTTTGATTCTGCTATTGCCAGTAGATGGCGTTGTGTGCATAAACTTTTGACAGCTGCTTTATTTTTGTAGTATTTAAAAATTTTCAACCTTTTTTAAAAGTAATTTCAAAAAGTAAGTTCCCTAAATGATTTTGTGAATTTGTTTTTGTGACATTAACTGCTTTTGTGACATTAATTTCTAAGTGTTATTCATAATGCCGCGACCCAGAAGATCTGATATTTTGCACCGAACCCGTAATGCAATTACAAATCGGAATATTGCTAATCGATTGAAAACGGATGAACAAGAAATCGCACGAGATCAGCCCCGTGTTAGTATGGCCCGACTTCGCGTAACGCAAACACAAGAAGAAAGACAGGCGACAAATGAAACGGCTCGATTAGCAATGAAAAATCATGGATTAAAACAAGCAATTCAACAACGTGAAAATTTGAATCGAGTAGCGTTTCATTACGATTGCACTTTTGACTACAGCTCGCATCCTTACGTTCAAATTAGCCCAATGGAGATTGTGTGCAACCATTGCGGTGCATTAAAGTTCACCGGATAATCGTCTGGGTTGTGCTGTTTCAGTGGTAAGGTCAAATTACCACCACATCTACCACACCTACTCTAACGCCCACTTATTTTAATTGATTAATTGCTTCTGCATGGGTTTTTTCAGATTTACTTCGTACAGATTGTATCCACATCTTACTGTAGGCGAGGTAAAAATAAAAAATTTATTGTTTGTCTGCGGGCGCAGGGGCGTGGCAAAATCCAATTTTCATATTGCATCACCAATGACATACGAGCATACATACATATATTTTGCTTTTTTATTTTATTTCATTTTTTTCAAAGCATTCAGTCTCGTCTCATCGAACTGTTCGGACGTATTATTTTTAGTTCTGCTGAATTTTCGGTGAAAAAATCGTAATAGGTGAAAAAGCGTAATAGCTTGAAATAAAACAAAAAAGTGAAAAAATAACTTGTAATAGGTTAAAACAAATCTACGGATAGGTTAAAACAAATCTACGGTAATATCGGTAATTAAAAAAAAAACACTAAAAATCGCATAAAAATTGTATTAGTGTTCCTCTCAGATGTAATTCTGAGAAAGAGCTTAGCTCGACTAGAAAAACTAGATGGGTCTCTGAGGAAGAATCCATAAAAAATCTTTGGAGAATTTTCTCACTACAAGAGTTGAGAACGGCGTCGTTCCTGTTCGCCCAATATAGTGATTTCAACAGATGAAAAAACACCATCTTCATCAAATAGTGCAGTCAAACCCAAAAAACAAGTAGGTATGGATAACTACATCACCGTTCTCAAGCGACAGAGGAGCCCGAAGTCTGCTCAAGTGTCATCAAATGCAAAAGCTCCTAAGACTGTGAGTAATGATCAAAATAGGTTTGCTCTCCTCCAGACGGATGAGCCAGAACTTCCGAAGAAGACGTTTAAGCCCCCACCAATTTATCTGAGAGAGCCGACTTCCAGTAAATTGGTACAAGGAATTGTTGCTGTAATAGGTGAAAACATGTTTAGCGTAACCTTAATGAAACATGGAAATATCTGCGAGACAAAGATACAAGTGAATAGGGAAGATGATTTTCGAAAATTGTCCAACCAGCTGGAAAGGGAGACTAGGGATTTATATACATACCAGCTCAAAAGCGCAAAAGGACTCCAAGTCGTTCTAAAGGGTATAGACCCATGTGTTGATCCTGCGGAGATAAAGACCGGTTTAATGGACAGTGAATATTAGAAACCGTGAAAAGATCCCTCAGCCCATGTTCAGGGTAGAATTGGAACCTGGAGATGTCGTATTAAAGAAAAACGAGTCCCATCCCATCTACAATCTGATGTACCTTCTGCATCGTAGAATCACCGTGGAAGAACCACATAAGCGTCAGGGACCCGTCCAGTATCTCAACTGTCAAGAATTTGGTCACACCAAGGCGTATTGTAAATTGCCGACAGTTTGTGTTGCGTGTGGGGAGCTACATGCAACTGCTCAATGCGATAAGTCGAGAACTGATTCAAGAATCAAAAAATGCAGTAACTGCGGAGGTAATCATACCGCAAATTATAGAGGTTGTCCAATTTACACTCATTTGAAAGGCATAAGTACCAACAAGACGTCAGTATTACCTGATCATCATCAACAGCCTATTTTGGCATCGAGTGACAATTTCCCGCAATTGTTACGGTCCACTAGTCATGTAAACGCGCCTAGTTCTAGACAAGTTTCTTACGCTAACGTGGTTAAATCTAATATGCCAGGTTTGGAGCAGGCACCTAAATCACAATATTACGAGCCTAATATTAACACTCTAGAGACTACATTGCAGACACTTGTCCAAACCATGAACACTTTTACGACCACTATGACATCCATGATGCAGGAAATGCTGAAAATGCAATCCACTATCTTACAAGCCATTTTAAAAAAATGATTTGTTTAAAAATTTGTTTTTGGAATGCGAACGGCCTCCGCCAACATAAAAACGAACTGGAACACTTCCTGATGGATAAGCAGATTGATGTCATGATGATTGCTGAAACTCACTTGACGGCGACAGCGTACTTCAAAATTAATGGCTACGTGTTGTATGATACTAAAGATCCCCGCGGAAGAGCATGTGGAGGATCGGCAATTCTTATAAAGAACAGAATAAAACATTATTTAATGAACAACATATGTGAGGATTACCTACAAGCAACAAACATTTGTATTGAATTCTGTCAATACAATTTTGTTTTATCATCAATTTATTCGCCGCCTCGATTTTCAATAAAAGAACACCAATACTACAGCTTCTTCAATTCCCTTGGAGCTAGATTTTTAGTTGCTGGTGACTTTAACGCCAAACACACTTTTTGGGGTTCACGTCTGGTGACCCCGAAGGGTCGTGAACTCTTCAACACCATTGCCAAAATGGGATTAGATGTACTCTCAAGCGGGCATCCCACCTACTGGCCGACGGACCGACGGAAGATTCCCGATGTTATTGACTTCGGAGTAGTGAAAAATATCCCTGTAGAATCGATACAAGTGGAGCCTTCATTAGACTTGTCTTCAGATCACTCTCCTTCTATTATTTCAATGCGTTTCCTTCAAGGGAATGGCTCTCCATTTCGGGACATATCTAAAACCAGAGTAAGTTGGATAAAGTATAAAAAGTATTTAAGTTCCCACTGCACGGAAAATGTAGTGTTGAGAACTACCGAGGATATTGATGGGTCGATTGGCAAGTTTACTGAGGACATACGAAGAGCTGTACATCACGCCTCCACATACGACGTTGAGTGCAGAAGTGGGACAAATAGAACTTATTTCGCTGAACTCGATCATCTCCTGTCAGAAAAAAGAAGAGTTAGAAGAGAGTGGCAAATCCACAGGTCTCCTGAACTGAAAGCTAGGCTACGGGTATGCAGAGATATACTAAGAAATTTCTTAGAAACCCAAAGAATGGCTTCACTTAAATCTTACTTGGAGGGTCTTGATAGTACCCCACAATCTGACTATTCGTTATGGAAGGCGGCACGAGGTTTAAAAAGACCAGTTAGAGGAAAGCCTCCTCTGCGAAATCCGACTGGTGACTGGGCTAGAAATGATTCCGAGAAGGGGACTTTATTTGTTAATCATTTGAGAAAAGTGTTTACTATAAACAACTCAAATAATGCATCTGATTTGCCTCCACTCGTTATTAGACCTCCTGTACCTCTAAGACTTAGCTTTAATGATGTCCAAAACGCTATTGGTACTCTGAACCTTAGAAAGGCTCCAGGTATGGATGAAATCAGCAATAAAATGCTTGTGGAGTTACCTCGTGTAGCAAGAAAGATTATCCTCTTTATCTTCAACGCTATTTTACGCCTAGAATACTATCCTGCAGATTGGAAGGTGTCTATGATCACTATGATTCCTAAGCCAGGGAAGGACCACACCAAAGTGGAGTCATATAGGCCAATTAGCCTACTGCCGACAATTTCTAAACTGTTCGAAAAATTGTTAATGACTAAATTGACTCCAATTCTGAATGACACTGAATGTATTCCAAATCATCAATTCGGATTCAGAGCTAAACACAGTACCATCGAACAAACTCACAGATTGGTAAATGTGATAAGAGGGTCGTTTGAAGATAAAAAATACTGCTCCGCCCTTTTCATTGATGTGTCCCAAGCGTTTGACAAAGTTTGGCATGACGGTTTAATGCACAAAATAAAATCAACTCTGCCTGCTAACACCCATAAACTCATGGAAAGTTATTTATACGATCGCAAATTTAAAATCAAAGAAGGTGATTTTTTAAGTACCGCTCAGCCAATTGAATCAGGTGTGCCACAGGGTAGCATACTGGGCCCTACTTTATATTTGATTTATGCCTCCGACATGCCGTCAGACCCCAAAATCCACACGTCAACTTTTGCAGACGATACAGCCTTTGTCAGCGTTCATAAGGACCACCAAGTTGCATCACGGAATTTGCAGAATTATGTTTATAAACTAGAGAATTGGCTAGAGCTTTGGAAAATCAGGGTAAATGAACAAAAATGTATTCATATCACTTTCACATTGCGAAAAGATACCTGCTCGTCCATCAGAATAAATAATCAAATTATTCCTCAACATAATGAAGTCAAATACCTCGGCATTCACCTCGACCGCCGTTTAACTTGGAAGTCTCATATTGAAGCGAAACTTACACAAATGAGATTAAAAGCAGTGCAACTTAATTGGTTAATCGGCAGAAACTCTACATTGAAATTGGATTGCAAACTTTTGTTGTACAATGCAATTCTAAAGCCAATCTGGTGTTATGGAATTCAATTATGGGGTACTGCCTCAGCATCAAACATTGAAAAAATTCAAAGGGGTCAAAATAAAATTCTACGTATAATTACTGCAGCACCATGGTATGTTAAAAATTCTCGAATCCACAAAGATCTAGGCGTGCCATTAGTAAAAGTCGAATTTACAAAATATGCGTCAAAGTATGTCAGCAAACTCGAACACCATCCAAACCCACTTGCACGAGACATCCTTAACTTTAGTGGCCACAATCGGTTGAGAAGGAGGGATACCCTTGCTTTAACTCAAGCGCAAAATAGATGACTGGATCAGCTGATGTGAAATTTTTTTAGTATCATAAAAATTTTTGTCTAGCACTGGCTGGGCTTATTATTTTCTTTTTAGTATTAAGATTTGAATACTTATTGTCATTTCAAATATGAAGATTCAATAAATAATTAACTGCAACAAAAAAAAAAAAAAAAAAAAAATTTTACAGTTAAAAATACATTTATGAAGAAAAAATCTCTCTTATTTTGCTGCTTATACTTAATTCCAATATTTATTAAAAATTTCAATTGTCTTGGCATCATCATAAAATTAAAGTAACTTTAAATTTAGCACGTCGGCAGACGAAGAGTACCGCTTTACATTAATTGACATATCAGAAATATTTGGTATGAAGCAATGAAACTTTTGCGTTCCAGTTATAGTTTTGACACTCTTTTTGAGTGCATAAAACTGTGTTAATGGCAATTTCCTTGCTTTGAATCCACGAAAACAAATGTTGTACATTTAAGATCTGGTCAGTATATGGCCTTTGCAAACTTGCCTTAGTCGCCATGCGTTTTAGGGTTCCCCCTAACGCATCGCATGGGCCCTTACCGTGGGACGTCGCGAAAAAGTGCCACTCGACCTTGCAGTTTTGTTCTTCTTTAATTATGCAAAGATTGTAAAAATTTTTTTTATTCTTGTACTGAGAAGCCTGAGAAAAACGTTACTTTGTCGATTGCATCGAATTTTGATCTTAAGAATTCAAACAGTTTCATTTGAAATAAATAAACGCACACATAATTATGAGCTAAACTCTCCGCGAAAACAACAAGGCTTACGGTCTGTAGTTCGTTATTTTCGTTTTTGAAATAAATCCAAAAAGGATGCACCGTGCACTGGTCGTTTGCCCAGTGATAAGCCTGAATTTCAATTTATAACTTCAGTTCTAAACACTTTTTTTAAGTTTTCTTTCTTATTATGAATAGTACGAATTATTACTATATTTTAAATACATTTATTTAATTTTTCAAAAATTGTAGATTTTTTTTAAATTTTTTTTTGTAGGAAAATTATATTATATTATAATTTCCTTAAATTATAGAATTTAACCCCCTGGCCCACGATGTCGAACGATTATTTATAAACCTTAAAAATTTATAACTTCAGTTCTAAACACTTTTTTTAAGTTTTCTTTCTTATTATGAATAGTACGAATTATTACTATATTTTAAATACATTTATTTAATTTTTCAAAAATTGTAGATTTTTTTTAAATTTTTTTTTGTAGGAAAATTATATTATATTATAAATTCCTTAAATTATAGAATTTAACCCCCTGGCCCACGATGTCGAACGATTATTTATAAACCTTAAAAATTTATAACTTCAGTTCTAAACACTTTTTTTAAATTTTCTTTCTGATTATGAATAGTACGAATTATTACTATTTTTTAAATATTTTTTTTTAATTTTTCAAAAATTGTAGATTTTTTTAATTTTTTTGGAAATTTATAGTATTATATATTATTTCCTTAAATTATTGAAATTAAGAATTTCTTAAAAATTTATAAACTTTAAAAATTTATAACTTCAGTTCTAAACACTTTTTTTAATTTACTTTCTTATTATGAATAGTACGAATTATTACTATATTTGAAATGTTTTTTTTTAATTTTCCAAAAATTGTAGATTTTTTTAATTTTTATTTTTGTAGGAAAATTATATTATATTATAATTTCCTTAAATTATAGAAATTAACCCCCTGGCCATCGATGTCGAACGATTATTTATATACTTTAAAAATTTATAACTTCAGTTCTTAACATTTTTTTTAATTTTACTTTCTGGTTATGAATAGTACGAATTATTACTATATTTATTGTAAATGTTTTTTTTTTAATTTTTCAAAAATTGTAGATTTTTTTAATTTTTTTTTTTTTTGTAGGAAAATTATATTATATTATAATTTCCTTAAATTATAGAAATTAACCCTCTGGCCAACGATGTCGAACGAGTATTTATAAACTTTAAAAATTTATAACTTCAGTTCTTAACACTTTTTTAAGTTTTCTTTCTTATTATGAATAGTACGAATTTTTACTATATTTTAAATACATTTATTTAATTTTTCAAAAATTGTAGATTTTTTTTAAATTTTTTTTTGTAGGAAAATTATATTATATTATAATTTCCTTAAATTATAGAAATTAACCCCCTGGCCATCGATGTCGAACGATTATTTATAAACTTTAACAATTTATAACTTCAGTTCTAAACACTTTTTTAAATTTTATTTCTGATTATGACTAGTACGAATTATTACTATATTTTAAATACATTTTCTTAATTTTTCGAAAATTGTAGATATTTTTTATTTTGTTTTTTGTTGGAAAATTATATTATATTATAATTTCCTTAAATTATAGAATTTAACCCCCTGGCCCACGATGTCGAACGATTATTTATAAACCTTAAAAATTTATAACTTTAGTTCTAAACACTTTTTTTAAATTTTCTTTCTGATTATGAATAGTACGAATTATTACTATTTTTTAAATATTTTTTTTTAATTTTTCAAAAATTGAATAGTACGAATTATTACTATATTTTAAATATTTTTTTTTAATTTTTCAAAAATTGTAGATTTTTTTATTTTTTTTTGGAAATTTATAGTACATTATATATTATTTCCTTAAATTACCGAAATTAAGAATTTCTTAAAAATTTATAAACTTTAAAAATTTATAACTTCAGTTCTAAACACTTTTTTTTAAGTTTACTTTCTTATTATGAATAGTACGAATTATTACTATAGTTTAAATACATTTATTTAATTTTTCAAAAATTGTAGATTTTTTTTAAATTTTTTTTTGTAGGAAAATTATATTATATTATAATTTCCTTAAATTATAGAAATTAACCCTCTGGCCAACGATGTCGAACGAGTATTTATAAACTTTAAAAATTTATAACTTCAGTTCTTAACACTTTTTTTAAGTTTTCTTTCTTATTATGAATAGTACGAATTTTTACTATATTTTAAATACATTTATTTAATTTTTCAAAAATTGTAGATTTTTTTTAAATTTTTTTTTGTAGGAAAATTATATTATATTATAATTTCCTTAAATTATAGAAATTAACCCCCTGGCCATCGATGTCGAACGATTATTTATAAACTTTAAAAATTTATAACTTCAGTTCTAAACACTTATTTAAATTTTATTTCTGATTATGACTAGTACGAATTATTACTATATTTTAAATACATTTTCTTAATTTTTCGAAAATTGTAGATTTTTTTATTTTTTTTTTTTGTTGGAAAATTATATTATATTATAATTTCCTTAAATTATAGAATTTAACCCCCTGGCCCACGATGTCGAACGATTATTTATAAACCTTAAAAATTTATAACTTCAGTTCTAAACACTTTTTTTAAATTTTCTTTCTGATTATGAATAGTACGAATTATTACTATTTTTTAAATATTTTTTTTTTAATTTTTCAAAAATTGTAGATTTTTTTAATTTTTTTTGGAAATTTATAGTACATTATATATTATTTCCTTAAATTATTGAAATTAAGAATTTCTTAAAAATTTATAAACTTTAAAAATTTATAACTTCAGTTCTAAACACTTTTTTTAATTTACTTTCTTATTATGAATAGTACGAATTATTACTATATTTTAAATGTTTTTTTTTAATTTTCCAAAAATTGTAGATTTTTTTAATTTTTTTTTTTGTAGGAAAATTATATTATATTATAATTTCCTTAAATTATAGAAATTAACCCCCTGGCCATCGATGTCGAACGATTATTTATATACTTTAAAAATTTATAACTTCAGTTCTTAACACTTTTTTTAATTTTTCTTTCTGATTATGAATAGTACGAATTATTACTATATTTTAAATATATTTTCTTAATTTTTCGAAAATTGTAGATTTTTTTTAATTTTTTTTTTGAAAATTATATTATATTATAATTTTCTTAAATTATAGTAATTAACCCCCTGGCCCACGATGTCGAACGATTATTTATAAACTTTAAAAATTTATAACTTCAGTTCTAAACACTTTTTTTAAGTTTTCTTTCTTATTATGAATAGTACGAATTATTACTATATTTTAAATACATTTATTTAATTTTTCAAAAATTGTAGATATTTTTTAAATTTTTTTTTTGTAGGAAAATTATATTATATTATAATTTCCTTAAATTATAGAATTTAACCCCCTGGCCATTCTTAAATTATAGTAATTAACCCCCTGGCCCACGATGTCGAACGATTATTTATAAACTTTAAAAATTTATAACTTCAGTTCTAAACACTTTTTTTAAATTTTCTTTCTGATTATGATTTGTACGAAATATTACTATTTTTTAAATATTTTTTTTTAATTTTTCAAAAATTGAATAGTACGAATTATTACTATTTTTAAATATTTTTTTTTTAATTTTTAAAAAATTGTAGATTTTTTTAATTTTTTTTGGAAATTTATAGTACAATATATATTATTTCCTTAAATTATCGAAATTAAGAATTTCTTAAAAATTTATAAACTTTAAAAATTTATAACTTCAGTTCTAAACACTTTTTTTAAGTTTACTTTCTTATTATGAATAGTACGAATTATTACTATATTTATTGTAAATGTTTTTTTTTAATTTTTCAAAAATTGTAGATTTTTTTAATTTTTTTTTTTTTTTTGTAGGAAAATTATATTATATTATAATTTACTTAAATTATAGAAATTAACCCTCTGGCCAACGATGTCGAACGAGTATTTATAAACTTTAAAAATTTATAACTTCAGTTCTTAACACTTTTTTTAAGTTTACTTTCTTATTATGAATAGTACGAATTATTACTATAGTTTAAATACATTTATTTAATTTTTCGAAAATTGTAGATTTTTTTTAATTTTTTTACGAATTATTACTATATTTTAAATACATTTTCTTAATTTTTCGAAAATTGTAGATTTTTTTTATTTTTTTTTTGTTGGAAAATTATATTATATTATAATTTCCTTAAATTATAGAATTTAACCCCCTGGCCCACGATGTCGAACGATTATTTATAAACCTTAAAAATTTATAACTTCAGTTCTAAACACTTTTTTTAAATTTTCTTTCTGATTATGAATAGTACGAATTATTACTATTTTTTAAATATTTTTTTTTTAATTTTTCAAAAATTGTAGATTTTTTTAATTTTTTTGGAAATTTATAGTACATTATATATTATTTCCTTAAATTATTGAAATTAAGAATTTCTTAAAAATTTATAAACTTTAAAAATTTATAACTTCAGTTCTAAACACTTTTTTTAATTTACTTTCTTATTATGAATAGTACGAATTATTACTATATTTTAAATGTTTTTTTTTAATTTTCCAAAAATTGTAGATTTTTTTAATTTTTTTTTTGTAGGAAAATTATATTATATTATAATTTCCTTAAATTATAGAAATTAACCCTCTGGCCCACGATGTCGAACGATTATTTATAAACTTTAAAAATTTATAACTTCAGTTCTAAACATTTTTTTTTTAAATTTTCTTTCTGATTATGATTTGTACGAATTATTACTATTTTTTAAATATTTTTTTTTAATTTTTCAAAAATTGAATAGTACGAATTATTACTATTTTTAAATATTTTTTTTTTAATTTTTAAAAAATTGTAGATTTTTTTAATTTTTTTTGGAAATTTATAGTACAATATATATTATTTCCTTAAATTATCGAAATTAAGAATTTCTTAAAAATTTATAAACTTTAAAAATTTATAACTTCAGTTCTAAACACTTTTTTTAAGTTTACTTTCTTATTATGAATAGTACGAATTATTACTATAGTTTAAATACATTTATTTAATTTTTCAAAAATTATAGATTTTTTTTAAATTTTTTTTTGTAGGAAAATTATATTATATTATAATTTCCTTAAATTATAGAAATAAACCCCCTGGCCATCGATGTCGAACGATTATTTATAAACTTTAAAAATTTATAACTTCAGTTCTTAACATTTTTTTTAATTTTACTTTCTGGTTATGAATAGTACGAATTATTACTATATTTATTGTAAATGTTTTTTTTTAATTTTTCAAAAATTGTAGATTTTTTTAATTTTTTTTTTTTTTTTGAAAATTATATTATATTATAATTTTCTTAAATTATAGTAATTAACCCCCTGGCCCACGATGTCGAACGATTATTTATAAACTTTAACAATTTATAACTTCAGTTCTAAACACTTTTTTAAATTTTATTTCTGATTATGACTAGTACGAATTATTACTATATTTTAAATACATTTTCTTAATTTTTCGAAAATTGTAGATATTTTTTATTTTGTTTTTTGTAGGAAAATTATATTATATTATAATTTCCTTAAATTATAGAAATTAACCCTCTGGCCATCGATGTCGAACGATTATTTATATACTTTAAAAATTTATAACTTCAGTTCTTAACACTTTTTTTAATTTTTCTTTCTGATTATGAATAGTACGAATTATTACTCTATTTTAAATATATTTTCTTAATTTTTCGAAAATTGTAGATTTTTTTTAATTTTTTTTTTTTTTTTTTTTTTGAAAATTATATTATATTATAATTTTCTTAAATTATAGTAATTAACCCCCTGGCCCACGATGTCGAACGATTATTTATAAACTTTAAACATTTATAACTTCAGTTCTTAACACTTTTTTTAATTTTTCTTTCTGATTATGAATAGTACGAATTATTACTATATTTTAAATATATTTTCTTAATTTTTCGAAAATTGTAGATTTTTTTTAATTTTTTTTTTTTTTTTTTTTTGAAAATTATATTATATTATAATTTTCTTAAATTATAGTGTGGTGCCTCTAAAACAAACACTTTACAAAAATATACTTGTCACACCAAAATTGTAACAAATAAACTTTTTTAAAATTAATCACATTTGCTTTGATTTAATAATAACAAAATAAAAAATATTTTATCATTCGTTTTAAGAATTTGAAAGAATAAAGAAACTTTTTTATAAAATATTGTTGGTCTTTTTATTAAAAAACTAAATACATACCAACAAATTGGTGACCCCGCATTTTAAAAGTTTTAAGCTATAATGATGTCAACTTCCGAAGGCGATTTTTCATCTCTACCATCAAATTCCCCTCATATGGAAATTTCAAGAGTCGCTGTTAAAGCACCACCATTTTGGCGTTCAGATCCATTGCTTTGGTTTAAACAAATGGAATCGCAGTTTATAATGGCTGGTGTTACTCAAGACGCCACGAAATTTCATACAGTTGTGGCATCAATAGAGAGCAACATCCTCGAGAAAGTGCAAGACATCGTAATAAACCCTCCGGCTGCTAACATGTATGAAACTTTAAAAGCAAAACTCATCAGTTCATTCTCGGACTCTGAAGATAAGCGTCTCAAAAAACTTTTGACAGAAGTCGAATTATCGGACAAAAAACCATCAGATTTGTTAAGTCAAATGCGTTCCTTAGCTCAAGGTAGAGTATCGGATGATATTTTAAAACAACTTTGGATGCAGCGACTACCATCTCAAATGAAAGCAATTTTATCCGTCAGTGAAGACCGCTTAGAGAAACTGGCCGCCATGGCAGATAAAATTTCTGATTGTTCAGATACAGAACTCCATACGATTTCCACATCATCAGAAAACCGTACGAGCAGGCTCGATAATATTGAACGTCAGCTGGAAAGTCTGTGCAACAAAATGGAATCTTTTGGAAGATCGAGAAGTAAGAGCAAGGCAACAGGTAAACGCAGTCGTTCTAAGTCAGTTTCAAACAAAGATAAACCATTGTGTTGGTATCATTTCAAATTTGGAAACAAAGCTAAGAAATGTGTTGTCCCTTGCAATTTCAACCCATCGAATCAGGAAAACTAATCGGCGCTCCATCTTGGGTGACGGATGGGAGCAGCCTGGAGCTATGTCGCCTGTTTATTCGAGATATTAAATCGAAATCCAGGTTTTTAGTCGATTCTGGAGCAGACGTTTCAGTAATTCCAGTATCATCATTACAACACAAGCAACAACCTAGTTCACTAATTTTATATGCCGCAAATAAGTCGACAATTCGAACTTTTGGAACCAAAACCCTTATTATCGATATAGGACTAAAGCGGAATTTCACATGGGATTTTGTTATTGCTGATATAGATAAACCTATTATTGGATCAGATTTTTTGGGTAATTATGGCCTACTCATCGACGTTAGAAATAATTGCCTCATCGATCCCAAATCTAAAAGCAGTGCTAAAGGTATAGTAGCTAATGATCAAAATTTGTCAATAAAAACCATATCACATTCGTCTCCATTCTATTCTCTTATTATGGAATATAATGATTTATCAAAAATAAATTTTCATTGTAAAGCAAAACATTCAGTCCAACATTTTATAGAAACTACAAATGGTCCTCCAGTATTTTGCAAACCAAGACGTCTTTCACCTGAAAAGCTACTTATAGCTAAAAAAGAATTCAATGAAATGGTTCGGCTGGGAATTTGTCGTCCTTCCAGTAGTAACTGGGCAAGCCCACTTCACATGGTCAAGAAATCCAATGGAGAGTGGCGTTCATGTGGTGACTACCGTAATCTTAATGCTCGTACCATACCTGATTGTTACGCTGTTCCACATATTCACGATTTTGGAATGCTCTTAAATGGTAAGAAAGTATTTAGTAAAGTAGATTTAGTAAAAGCAATTTTTCAAAAATTGTAGATTTTTTTAATTTTTTTTGGAAATTTATAGTACATTATATATTATTTCCTTAAATTATTGAAATTAAGAATTTCTTAAAAATTTATAAACTTTAAAAATTTATAACTTCAGTTCTAAACACTTTTTTTTAATTTACTTTCTTATTATGAATAGTACGAATTATTACTATATTTTAAATACATTTATTTAATTTTTCAAAAATTGTAGATTTTTTTAAATTTTTTTTTTTTGTAGGAAAATTATATTATATTATAATTTCCTTAAATTATAGAAATTAACCCCCTGGCCATCGATGTCGAACGATTATTTATAAACTTTAACAATTTATAACTTCAGTTCTAAACACTTTTTTAAATTTTATTTCTGATTATGACTAGTACGAATTATTACTATATTTTAAATACATTTTCTTAATTTTTCGAAAATTGTAGATATTTTTTATTTTGTTTTTTGTTGGAAAATTATATTATATTATAATTTCCTTAAATTATAGAATTTAACCCCCTGGCCCACGATGTCGAACGATTATTTATAAACCTTAAAAATTTATAACTTTAGTTCTAAACACTTTTTTTAAATTTTCTTTCTGATTATGAATAGTACGAATTATTACTATTTTTTAAATATTTTTTTTTAATTTTTCAAAAATTGAATAGTACGAATTATTACTATATTTTAAATATTTTTTTTTAATTTTTCAAAAATTGTAGATTTTTTTATTTTTTTTTGGAAATTTATAGTACATTATATATTATTTCCTTAAATTACCGAAATTAAGAATTTCTTAAAAATTTATAAACTTTAAAAATTTATAACTTCAGTTCTAAACACTTTTTTTTAAGTTTACTTTCTTATTATGAATAGTACGAATTATTACTATAGTTTAAATACATTTATTTAATTTTTCAAAAATTGTAGATTTTTTTTAAATTTTTTTTTGTAGGAAAATTATATTATATTATAATTTCCTTAAATTATAGAAATTAACCCTCTGGCCAACGATGTCGAACGAGTATTTATAAACTTTAAAAATTTATAACTTCAGTTCTTAACACTTTTTTTAAGTTTTCTTTCTTATTATGAATAGTACGAATTTTTACTATATTTTAAATACATTTATTTAATTTTTCAAAAATTGTAGATTTTTTTTAAATTTTTTTTTGTAGGAAAATTATATTATATTATAATTTCCTTAAATTATAGAAATTAACCCCCTGGCCATCGATGTCGAACGATTATTTATAAACTTTAAAAATTTATAACTTCAGTTCTAAACACTTTTTTAAATTTTATTTCTGATTATGACTAGTACGAATTATTACTATATTTTAAATACATTTTCTTAATTTTTCGAAAATTGTAGATTTTTTTTATTTTTTTTTTTTTGTTGGAAAATTATATTATATTATAATTTCCTTAAATTATAGAATTTAACCCCCTGGCCCACGATGTCGAACGATTATTTATAAACCTTAAAAATTTATAACTTCAGTTCTAAACACTTTTTTTAAATTTTCTTTCTGATTATGAATAGTACGAATTATTACTATTTTTTAAATATTTTTTTTTTAATTTTTCAAAAATTGTAGATTTTTTTAATTTTTTTTGGAAATTTATAGTACATTATATATTATTTCCTTAAATTATTGAAATTAAGAATTTCTTAAAAATTTATAAACTTTAAAAATTTATAACTTCAGTTCTAAACACTTTTTTTAATTTACTTTCTTATTATGAATAGTACGAATTATTACTATATTTTAAATGTTTTTTTTTAATTTTCCAAAAATTGTAGATTTTTTTAATTTTTTTTTTTGTAGGAAAATTATATTATATTATAATTTCCTTAAATTATAGAAATTAACCCCCTGGCCCACGATGTCGAACGATTATTTATAAACTTTAAAAATTTATAACTTCAGTTCTAAACACTTTTTTTAAGTTTTCTTTCTTATTATGAATAGTACGAATTATTACTATATTTTAAATACATTTATTTAATTTTTCAAAAATTGTAGATATTTTTTAAATTTTTTTTTTGTAGGAAAATTATATTATATTATAATTTCCTTAAATTATAGAATTTAACCCCCTGGCCATTCTTAAATTATAGTAATTAACCCCCTGGCCCACGATGTCGAACGATTATTTATAAACTTTAAAAATTTATAACTTCAGTTCTAAACACTTTTTTTAAATTTTCTTTCTGATTATGATTTGTACGAAATATTACTATTTTTTAAATATTTTTTTTTAATTTTTCAAAAATTGAATAGTACGAATTATTACTATTTTTAAATATTTTTTTTTTAATTTTTAAAAAATTGTAGATTTTTTTAATTTTTTTTGGAAATTTATAGTACAATATATATTATTTCCTTAAATTATCGAAATTAAGAATTTCTTAAAAATTTATAAACTTTAAAAATTTATAACTTCAGTTCTAAACACTTTTTTTAAGTTTACTTTCTTATTATGAATAGTACGTGTTGACGTGTAAACACGTCATATTTTAATTCTAAGTTTCTCACGTGTAGACAGAGGTTTTTTGTTTAAACCCACCACACACCACAAGCATTGGATGGCAACACTAGAAGTAGTGTGGTGAGCCGGCGCGTAAATGTCAACGCCGGCACTATTGGTTTTAACTGTGAGACAGACAGACGCCTTGTGAGCCATATTTTTTTGTTTGTAAATTGGAAAAATTAAAACTAAAAATTAAATTACAACTAAAAATTAAATTAAACTAAAAATTAAAGTAAAATAAAAATAGAAGAAAAACAAATAAAAACACTCAATAAAAAAAAGGAAAATAAACAAACAACAAACCCAAGCTTTTTATTTGTTGGCGAATTTGAAGTGTGTGTGTGTGTGTGTGTGTGAAATTCCAACAGCCACACCACCCGGCAGTTTTGAAGCGTGAGACACCATTCATCATTGGACGTCCTTTTGGAACCGGTAAGCCTTTCCCGGAGCAACCACCTCAACATTTGGTCCTTCAACCGTCAATTTAAAGAAAAGGTACGTTCATTTGAAATAAAAATATAGTGTCTCAGTGCTTAATTTGTGTCTCGGTGAAAGTGAGGTTATACACCACTTCGAACAAAAAACAGAAGTTTTAAATTTTTACGCCATTTTGAAGAATCACTAATCCTACGGTATTGTTTTTGCATCGAAATTTTGTCGTCCATCTTTTTCGGTATCTATAACATATTGGAAAGCTCAATTTGTTATTAGCGCGTTTTTTCTCTTCTCATTTCTTTTCGGCAAATATTATTGGAAAGTTGCTAAATTTTTTTTGTTGTTCTTAAAACAAAATAAAATAAAACATGTCGACTTTTGAAAAGTTTATTCGTGTGGCAGACGAGCTAACGAATTTTGAGGCTATGCTTAAAAAGGAAGACTTGTCGGCATACACAAAAGAGGCCATAGAATTTGAAAGAAATGACTTAGAAGAGATCTGGGGAAGATATAAAAAAATTTTAGAAGATTGTTCTGCTGCCACGATAGAAGTAAAAAAAGAGTTAGTGGCAGTTCAGACAAAGCATCCACAGGTTCGAAAAACCTACGTGCGTTGCATAAATATCCTTGCAAATGCAAGACAGGTATTAGACGATGAGAAACAAAAAAGTAAGGAATCAGTGGTTCCCAAGCTATGTTCTATACCTGTACCCCCTTGTGATACTGGAGTTTTTCATGGTGATTACGTATCATGGCCCACCTTCAGGGACATGTTTACAGCAATTTACATAAATAATTCGAGACTTAGCCCTGTAGAAAAATTGTTTTACTTATTTCAAAAAACGGATAGTGAGGCCCGGGATATAAATAGAAATATTGCCCTTACAGCAGAAAATTTTGAGATTGCGTGGAGTAATTTAAAATCGCAATATGAAAATAAACGAGTTTTAATAAATAGTCAGCTTAAGAATTTGTTTAATTTAGCTCCATGTCAACGAGAAACGGCTTCAGAAATAAAAAGGCTCCAAAGAGAAATTAATAATTGTATTTCGGTGCTAAAATTATACAATGTAGATATTGCCTCATGGGACCCAATTTTTGTGTTTCAATGTTCGTCTCGGCTCTCGGAAAATACTTTACAGCTGTGGGAGCAATCGGTAAAAAATAAAACAGAGGTTCCCAAATGGGAAGAATTAAATAATTTTTTGACCGATAGATTTCATGCCCTTGAAAGTGTTTCTGACATTATAGTAGCGAACAATACAGCTGCCAGTGAGTCCCAAGCAGGCCCTTCAAATAATAATAATATTTCTACAAAAGTTAAGCAGTTTAAGGCCCACCATACGAAAGTGGATACAATGCAATGCAAGCTTTGTAAAGAGAACCATAAAATTAGCTCGTGCAATAAATTTTTAAATATGGATAATAAAAATCGTGCTTCAGTATTGAAAAAATTTCGATATTGTTTTAATTGCCTCAACCTGGGTCATATGTATAGCACCTGCACGAGTCCTAATGGTTGCTCAAAATGTAGAAAAAAGCACCATACTTTGTTGCACAGAGATTTCGTAAAAAACAATAATAACCAGGTTCAGTCTAATAATAGTTCACAAGGTGATAACCAAAATAGTCAAACGCAAATACAGTCCACTAATGTTACCGGCCCTTCTGGTGTAGTTCAATCACATCATACAACAGTGGCAAAAAAGGTTATGTTAGCCACAGCATGGGTTAACATTATTAGTTTTGGTTCGAGTTACAAGGTACGAGCTTTGATAGATCCATGTTCTGACGAAAGTTTTATTTCCGATAAAATACAACGATTATTAAAGTTGCCCACTAATCCAGTTTCTGCAGAAGTTACGGGCTTAGGAGGAGATATAATAAGCAGGTCTTCTAAGATGGCGATTTTTAAAATTGTTTCCCTTTTTGATCAGAATGTGTTTTTAAATGTACAAGCTTTAGTTGTCCCTCATGTAACTGGTACTATTCCAACGCACCCATTTTTGCCACAAGAAAATTTTGAACTGCCCGAGCTATATTATGCCGACCCAAAGTTTTTCGAAAGCAGTGAAGTAGATTTATTACTAGGAGGTGATTTGTATCCCTCAATTCTTCGTGGTGGAGTAAAGCATGGTATTTTTGAAACATTAGTTGCTCAAGAAACAATTTTTGGTTGGATAGTCACTGGTCCAACGCCCGTTGTAGTTTCCCCACGAACAGTAAGAATGGCTCATATAACAAAAGTCTCTATTGACGATCAGCTGACAAAGTTTTGGGAGTTAGAGGAAGTGTCTCATAGGCATATATTATCAGAAGAGGATAAAAAATGTGAGGAGATCTATCGCTCTAGCACCACGAGAAACTCTGAAGGGAGATATACTGTTAGTCTGCCCTTTAAGAATAGTTTAAAGTCGCTTGGTCCCAATAGGCATATCGCTGTTAGCCAATTTTTAAGAAACGAGAAATCGTTAATACGCAATACTGAGCGCAAGGCCCAGTATGATGAGGTCCTCAAAGAATATTTAACCTTAGGGCATATGGAGAAAATAGAAACTTCTGAAAGTGGCCCAGGTTATTATTTACCCCATCATGGCGTTTTTAAGCCAGAAAGTACAACTACCAAATTGAGAGTGGTATTTAACGCTTCGAGTCCATCGTCCAATGGCGTAAGCTTAAATGATTTATTGTATACTGGCCCTATTCTGCAAGCTGAAATAGTTAATCTGGTTTTGCGATGGCGATTTTTTCAGTTTGTCTTTAATGCGGACATATCAAAAATGTACCGACAGATTTTTGTGACACCACAACATAGACCCTTCCAGAAGATAGTTTTTCGTAGTGAAAATAATGATAAGATTGAGGATTACCAGCTGAAAACGGTTACGTTTGGAGTGAATTGTGCCCCATACTTGGCCCTTAGAACAATTTTGCAGTTGGCAGATGATGAGGAAAGACATTTTCCACTGGGTGCTCGAATCTTACGAGAAAATATGTACGTTGACGACGCTCTAGTAGGTGCTCATTCCGTTATTGATGCATTAGCAGCTCGTGATGAGTTAATTGGTATTTTGAAGATAGGAGGTTTTGAATTAAGAAAGTGGACCTCAAACTCAGAAAAAATCTTAAAAACTTTACCTAAAGAACATCTACTAAATTCTTCTTTTTTGTCGCTCGATGATAAAAGCACTACGAAAACGTTAGGGATACGCTGGAATGCGGCATCAGATGTGTTTTTCTTTATTTGCGAGAAATTAACACTTAAAGACTCTTATACAAAAAGAGAAGTTCTTTCTACCATCGCTAGGCTATACGATCCAGCAGGTTGGTTAGCCCCGGTGGTAGTTACAGCAAAAATTTTAATGCAGCAAATGTGGCTTGATAAGATCGAATGGGACGAGGCTATAAAACCAGTATCTCTGCAGAAATGGCAAAACTTTGTTGCTCATTACTCGGAGATTGAAACTATTAAACTTCCTCGTTGGGTTCAATATTCGCCGGGCTGTAGTATACAATTTCACGGGTTCTGTGACTCGTCGGAGGTGGCATATGCGGCTGCATTATATATAAGGGTACAGCTCGAAAATAAAGTTTTATCAAGTTTGCTCACATGTAAAACGAAAGTAGCGCCAATAAAAAAGCCATCTTTGCCTCGTTTGGAGTTATGTGGAGCAGTACTTTTGGCAAATTTAGTCGACAGTGTGGTACCAATTTTTAATGTTAATAAATCACTTATTTATTTGTGGTCCGATTCCACGATAGTTTTAGCATGGCTAAGAAAACCACCTTGTAGCTGGAAGACGTTCGTGGCAAATAGAGTTGCTACAATATTAGAAAAGGTGGGAAATAAAAATTGGTTTCACGTGGCGTCAGGCGATAATCCTGCTGATCTAGCAACCCGGGGGATGATCCCTGCGGATTTAAAAGATAATAGGCTCTGGTGGCACGGACCTGAGTGGCTCAGCTTGGAGCAGTGTTCGTGGCCCGTAGGAGTGGCTAAGTTTGAGACGGCAGAAGAGTCAAAAGGAGCTCAAGTTTTTGTTGCTAGATCTGCAGATAAAGAAGATATTCTAGACAGGTTTTCTAGTTTACCTAGGGCATATCATGTAATTGCCTACATATTTCGATTTGTTGCCCTCGCGAGTAGGAAAATAAGCAAAAACGACAGATATAGTTCGTTGAAAATCTCGGCTCGTGAGTTAAAGTTTGTCAGAAATCGCTTATTTTATCTCTCTCAACAAATTCATTTCTCAGGGGAATTCAGCTGTCTTAAAACGGGTAAAAAAATCGATTCACGTAGCCCCTTGTTGACACTTACCCCCTTCGTGGATAAGCACGACATAATTCGATCTAATAGTCGTCTTAGCTCTAGTATTTGTCTGTCCTACAATGAACGGCATCCTATCATCCTGGCATATGGCAGTAGATTGGCTCGGCTGTATGTAGAATTCGTTCACACCTTAGTCCTGCACGGAGGCCCTCGTTTGGTTTTAAATGTAGTCCGACAAGAGTGCTGGATCCTTCGGGCAAAAAATCTAATAAAGACAGTGGTTCGTAATTGTAAAGTCTGCGTTCTTTATAGGAAAAAACTCCAAAATCAGATTATGGCTGCTTTGCCGAAAGAAAGAACGACCCTTTGTCGCCCATTTACGAATACTGGTGTTGATTTTGCTGGCCCGTTCGAGATTAAAAGTTTCACTGGCAGATATTGTAGAATCTCCAAAGGCTACGTGTGTCTGTTCGTCTGTTTCTCTACGAAGGCGATTCACCTAGAAGCTGTGAGTGATTTGTCTACCCCTGCCTTCTTAGCAGCGTTGGCTCGCTTTGTCGCCCGCCGTGGTTGCCCAAGCTGCATCTATTCTGACAATGGCAGAAATTTCGTTGGCGCCGCTAAAGAAATCGACGCAGACTTCACAAAACATGTGAAAGAGCTTCGTGACACCGCTGTAGAGAATTACGGTCATCAGCGTTTGTCGTGGCAATTTATCCCTGCTGCAGCACCTCATATGGGAGGACTTTGGGAAGCAGGGGTAAAAAGCGCGAAAATGCATCTCAAGAAGTCAACTGGTCAACTGAGATTTACGTTCGAGGAGTTTTCAACCATTCTGGCAAAAATAGAAGCGTGTCTCAATTCACGCCCTCTTGGCCCTATGTCAGAAAACGTTGAAGATTTGTCTGCCCTTACCCCAGGTCATTTTTTGATAGGAACCTCGATGCTTACCCCTGCTGAGCCTGAAGAGTTGTCCTCACCCCTTAGTATTGTTAATCGATGGCGTAAACTAAAGGCCCTACAGCAAGAATTCTGTCGCCGTTGGAAACAAGAGTATCTACAAGAGTTACATAAACGTAACAAATGGAAATTTCCTCAGACGGATTTGAAAGAGAATGATCTTGTTGTTCTAAAAAGCGAACCCTGTTGTCCCACTGAATGGCGTTTAGGACGCATAGTAAAAGTTTACCCTGGTAAGGACGGCAGAATTCGCGTAGCAGATCTTAAAACAAAAAACGGTATAATTACACGTCCGATACACAAATTAGTTCTTTTGCCGAATTGCATTGATTGATATTATATTCGTCAGTGTCTCTAAATATTATAAAACAAATTTAACATATTTTACTTCCCTCCAGTCAAGATGTCCAACGGTGCCTTTAATGAAAATTTTTGTTGTCCTCTGTGCAATAAACTCCACGCCATCCGACAGTGTTCCAGGTTTATCACCATGCCTGTAGAACAAAAGCTCCGCTCCGTATCCCAAGCCTCCCTTTGCTATAATTGTCTAGCCCAATCCCACACACGGCGAGATTGCAAAAGTATTGATCGATGCCGTCGCTGCATGCAGGATCACCACAGCTGGCTGCATCCAATGCCTGAGGGTAAAATCTGGGTCCAGATGACCGCCCAGATCCGCATTGTCACTAACTCAAGCACCAAAGCCCAACGGACCATGGCACTCATTGATCCCAACGCGGCTAGATCGTCCATCACCCGGAAAGAGGCAACTTACTTGCGGTGTAATATAAGTCGTAATCGTACGACGGCTATCATGTTTCATCGAGATGAGCCGGGACGCCGTATAGAAGTGGATCTTGCGGTCGAAGACCAGGAGTATGGCCGAAGTCCAACAGCCGATCTGGATCTGGAATATCGGGACAGCGGCAGTGACCCATCAGCCAACATATCATGGCACCGTAGTATGCCATACTATTTAATTTTAGGGGCCGATGTCACAAGTCGGGTTTTGATCGGTCCAGCACGGGGAAAACCAGGAAACTTATATACCCAGGAAACCATCTTTGGTTTGGGGTATTTTGGAGAAGCTCCATTTATTAAACCGCCCCAGCACCATTAATTTGTCGCTCCTAAGGCGCTAGTTAAATTTGTTTTCTCTTTTTTTTTTCTTTCTCTTTTTCTAATTTGTCGCCCTGAAGGCGTTTCTAATTTTTTTATATTATATAATATAATAACTAATTAACCGTTTTGTATTTCTTATTTTTTTTTTATATATGTATAAATTTGAATTTTTTTTTATTTTTACATAAATGAATTTCCTTTATTAAAAATTTGTTATTTGAAAATATACTTAATAAGTTTTGTTAATTAGAATTGTATTTTTTTTTTATATACATATATGTATATTTAGTTTTAAAATTAGTTGCTCTATTGTCGCAAGGCGGGCTGTATGTTGACGTGTAAACACGTCATATTTTAATTCTAAGTTTCTCACGTGTAGACAGAGGTTTTTTGTTTAAACCCACCACACACCACAAGCATTGGATGGCAACACTAGAAGTAGTGTGGTGAGCCGGCGCGTAAATGTCAACGCCGGCACTATTGGTTTTAACTGTGAGACAGACAGACGCCTTGTGAGCCATATTTTTTTGTTTGTAAATTGGAAAAATTAAAACTAAAAATTAAATTACAACTAAAAATTAAATTAAACTAAAAATTAAAGTAAAATAAAAATAGAAGAAAAACAAATAAAAACACTCAATAAAAAAAAGGAAAATAAACAAACAACAAACCCAAGCTTTTTATTTGTTGGCGAATTTGAAGTGTGTGTGTGTGTGTGTGTGTGAAATTCCAACAGCCACACCACCCGGCAGTTTTGAAGCGTGAGACACCATTCATCATTGGACGTCCTTTTGGAACCGGTAAGCCTTTCCCGGAGCAACCACCTCAACAGTACGAATTATTACTATATTTATTGTAAATGTTTTTTTTTAATTTTTCAAAAATTGTAGATTTTTTTAATTTTTTTTTTTTTTTGTAGGAAAATTATATTATATTATAATTTACTTAAATTATAGAAATTAACCCTCTGGCCAACGATGTCGAACGAGTATTTATAAACTTTAAAAATTTATAACTTCAGTTCTTAACACTTTTTTTAAGTTTACTTTCTTATTATGAATAGTACGAATTATTACTATAGTTTAAATACATTTATTTAATTTTTCGAAAATTGTAGATTTTTTTTAATTTTTTTACGAATTATTACTATATTTTAAATACATTTTCTTAATTTTTCGAAAATTGTAGATTTTTTTTATTTTTTTTTTTGTTGGAAAATTATATTATATTATAATTTCCTTAAATTATAGAATTTAACCCCCTGGCCCACGATGTCGAACGATTATTTATAAACCTTAAAAATTTATAACTTCAGTTCTAAACACTTTTTTTAAATTTTCTTTCTGATTATGAATAGTACGAATTATTACTATTTTTTAAATATTTTTTTTTTAATTTTTCAAAAATTGTAGATTTTTTTAATATTTTTGGAAATTTATAGTACATTATATATTATTTCCTTAAATTATTGAAATTAAGAATTTCTTAAAAATTTATAAACTTTAAAAATTTATAACTTCAGTTCTAAACACTTTTTTTAATTTACTTTCTTATTATGAATAGTACGAATTATTACTATATTTTAAATGTTTTTTTTTAATTTTCCAAAAATTGTAGATTTTTTTAATTTTTTTTTGTAGGAAAATTATATTATATTATAATTTCCTTAAATTATAGAAATTAACCCCCTGGCCATCGATGTCGAACGATTATTTATATACTTTAAAAATTTATAACTTCAGTTCTTAACACTTTTTTTAATTGTTCTTTCTGATTATGAATAGTACGAATTATTACTATATTTTAAATATATTTTCTTAATTTTTCGAAAATTGTAGATTTTTTTTAATTTTTTTTTTTTTTTTGAAAATTATATTATATTATAATTTTCTTAAATTATAGTAATTAACCCCCTGGCCCACGATGTCGAACGATTATTTATAAACTTTAAAAATTTATAACTTCAGTTCTAAACACTTTTTTTAAGTTTTCTTTCTTATTATGAATAGTACGAATTATTACTATATTTTAAATACATTTATTTAATTTTTCAAAAATTGTAGATATTTTTTAAATTTTTTTTTTGTAGGAAAATTATATTATATTATAATTTCCTTAAATTATAGAATTTAACCCCCTGGCCATTCTTAAATTATAGTAATTAACCCCCTGGCCCACGATGTCGAACGATTATTTATAAACTTTAAAAATTTATAACTTCAGTTCTAAACATTTTTTTTTTAAATTTTCTTTCTGATTATGATTTGTACGAATTATTACTATTTTTTAAATATTTTCTTTTAATTTTTCAAAAATTGAATAGTACGAATTATTACTATTTTTAAATATTTTTTTTTTAATTTTTAAAAAATTGTAGATTTTTTTAATTTTTTTTGGAAATTTATAGTACAATATATATTATTTCCTTAAATTATCGAAATTAAGAATTTCTTAAAAATTTATAAACTTTAAAAATTTATAACTTCAGTTCTAAACACTTTTTTTAAGTTTACTTTCTTATTATGAATAGTACGAATTATTACTATAGTTTAAATACATTTATTTAATTTTTCAAAAATTATAGATTTTTTTTAAATTTTTTTTTGTAGGAAAATTATATTATATTATAATTTCCTTAAATTATAGAAATAAACCCCCTGGCCATCGATGTCGAACGATTATTTATAAACTTTAAAAATTTATAACTTCAGTTCTTAACATTTTTTTTAATTTTACTTTCTGGTTATGAATAGTACGAATTATTACTATATTTATTGTAAATGTTTTTTTTTAATTTTTCAAAAATTGTAGATTTTTTTAATTTTTTTTTTTTTTTTGTAGGAAAATTATATTATATTATAATTTACTTAAATTATAGAAATTAACCCTCTGGCCAACGATGTCGAACGAGTATTTATAAACTTTAAAAATTTATAACTTCAGTTCTTAACACTTTTTTTAAGTTTACTTTCTTATTATGAATAGTACGAATTATTACTATAGTTTAAATACATTTATTTAATTTTTCGAAAATTGTAGATTTTTTTTTAATTTTTTTACGAATTATTACTATATTTTAAATACATTTTCTTAATTTTTCGAAAATTGTAGATTTTTTTTATTTTTTTTTTTGTTGGAAAATTATATTATATTATAATTTCCTTAAATTATAGAATTTAACCCCCTGGCCCACGATGTCGAACGATTATTTATAAACCTTAAAAATTTATAACTTCAGTTCTAAACACTTTTTTTAAATTTTCTTTCTGATTATGAATAGTACGAATTATTACTATTTTTTAAATATTTTTTTTTAATTTTTCAAAAATTGTAGATTTTTTTAATTTTTTTGGAAATTTATAGTACATTATATATTATTTCCTTAAATTATTGAAATTAAGAATTTCTTAAAAATTTATAAACTTTAAAAATTTATAACTTCAGTTCTAAACACTTTTTTTAATTTACTTTCTTATTATGAATAGTACGAATTATTACTATATTTTAAATGTTTTTTTTTAATTTTCCAAAAATTGTAGATTTTTTTAATTTTTTTTTTGTAGGAAAATTATATTATATTATAATTTTCTTAAATTATAGTAATTAACCCCCTGGCCCACGATGTCGAACGATTATTTATAAACTTTAAAAATTTATAACTTCAGTTCTAAACACTTTTTTTAAGTTTTCTTTCTTATTATGAATAGTACGAATTATTACTATATTTTAAATACATTTATTTAATTTTTCAAAAATTGTAGATTTTTTTTAAATTTTTTTTTTTGTAGGAAAATTATATTATATTATAATTTCCTTAAATTATAGAATTTAACCCCCTGGCCATTCTTAAATTATAGTAATTAACCCCCTGGCCCACGATGTCGAACAATTATTTATAAACTTTAAAAATTTATAACTTCAGTTCTAAACACTTTTTTTAAATTTTCTTTCTGATTATGATTTGTACGAATTATTACTATTTTTTAAATATTTTTTTTTAATTTTTCAAAAATTGAATAGTACGAATTATTACTATTTTTAAATATTTTTTTTTTAATTTTTCAAAAATTGTAGATTTTTTTAATTTTTTTTGGAAATTTATAGTACAATATATATTATTTCCTTAAATTATCGAAATTAAGAATTTCTTAAAAATTTATAAACTTTAAAAATTTATAACTTCAGTTCTAAACACTTTTTTTAAGTTTACTTTCTTATTATGAATAGTACGAATTATTACTATAGTTTAAATACATTTATTTAATTTTTCAAAAATTATAGATTTTTTTTAAATTTTTTTTTGTAGGAAAATTATATTATATTATAATTTCCTGAAATTATAGAAATAAACCCCCTGGCCATCGATGTCGAACGATTATTTATAAACTTTAAAAATTTATAACTTCAGTTCTTAACATTTTTTTTAATTTTACTTTCTGGTTATGAATAGTACGAATTATTACTATATTTATTGTAAATGTTTTTTTTTTTAATTTTTCAAAAATTGTAGATTTTTTTAATTTTTTTTTTTTTTTGTAGGAAAATTATATTATATTATAATTTCCTTAAATTATAGAAATTAACCCTCTGGCCAACGATGTCGAACGAGTATTTATAAACTTTAAAAATTTATAACTTCAGTTCTTAACACTTTTTTTAAGTTTTCTTTCTTATTATGAATAGTACGAATTTTTACTATATTTTAAATACATTTATTTAATTTTTCAAAAATTGTAGATTTTTCGAAAAGTGTAGATTTTTTTTATTTTGTTTTTTGTTGGAAAATTATATTATATTATAATTTCCTTAAATTATAGAATTTAACCCCCTGGCCCACGATGTCGAACGATTATTTATAAACCTTAAAAATTTATAACTTCAGTTCTAAACACTTTTTTTAAATTTTCTTTCTGATTATGAATAGTACGAATTATTACTATTTTTTAAATATTTTTTTTTAATTTTTCAAAAATTGAATAGTACTATATTTTAAATATTTTTTTTTAATTTTTCCAAATTGTAGATTTTTTTAATTTTTTTGGAAATTTATAGTACATTATATATTATTTCCTTAAATTACCGAAATTAAGAATTTCTTAAAAATTTATAAACTTTAAAAATTTATAACTTCAGTTCTAAACACTTTTTTTTAAGTTTACTTTCTTATTATGAATAGTACGATTATTACTATAGTTTAAATACATTTATTTAATTTTTCGAAAATTGTAGATTTTTTTTAATTTTTTTACGAATTATTACTATATTTTAAATACATTTTCTTAATTTTTCGAAAATTGTAGATTTTTTTAATTTTTTTTTTTGTTGGAAAATTATATTATATTATAATTTCCTTAAATTATAGAAATTAACCCTCTGGCCAACGATGTCGAACGAGTATTTATAAACTTTAAAAATTTATAACTTCAGTTCTTAACACTTTTTTTTAAGTTTTCTTTCTTATTATGAATAGTACGAATTTTTACTATATTTTAAATACATTTATTTAATTTTTCAAAAATTGTAGATTTTTTTAAAATTTTTTTGTAAGAAAATTATATTATATTATAATTTCCTTAAATTATAGAAATTATCCCCCTGGCCATCGATGTCGAACGATTATTTATAAACTTTAACAATTTATAACTTCAGTTCTAAACACTTTTTTAAATTTTATTTCTGATTATGACTAGTACGAATTATTACTATATTTTAAATACATTTTCTAAATTTTTCGAAAATTGTAGATTTTTTTTATTTTTTTTTTGTTGGAAAATTATATTATATTATAATTTCCTTAAATTATAGAATTTAACCCCCTGGCCCACGATGTCGAACGATTATTTATAAACCTTAAAAATTTATAACTTCAGGGGCCAAATTACCGCATTCGTGATCGAATGAGCTATCGTATCGAAAAATGATTTCGATATCGAAATTATGATAAAATGTACTAAATTTCTTGCTCGATATCGAATGCCATAATCTCAAATAAGAAAATTACGATCAATTTTACTCGATATCGAATGCGGTAATTTGGCCCCAGTTCTAAACACTTTTTTTAAATTTTCTTTCTGATTATGAATAGTACGAATTATTACTATATTTTAAATATATTTATTTAATTTTTCAAAAATTGTAGATTTTTTTTAAATTTTTTTTTGTAGGAAAATTATATTATATTATAATTTCCTTAAATTATAGAAATTAACCCCCTGGCCATCGATGTCGAACGATTATTTATAAACTTTAACAATTTATAACTTCAGTTCTAAACACTTTTTTAAATTTTATTTCTGATTATGACTAGTACGAATTATTACTATATTTTAAATACATTTTCTTAATTTTTCGAAAATTGTAGATATTTTTTATTTTGTTTTTTGTTGGAAAATTATATTATATTATAATTTCCTTAAATTATAGAATTTAACCCCCTGGCCCACATTGTCGAACGATTATTTATAAACCTTAAAAATTTATAACTTTAGTTCTAAACACTTTTTTTAAATTTTCTTTCTGATTATGAATAGTACGAATTATTACTATTTTTTAAATATTTTTTTTTAATTTTTCAAAAATTGAATAGTACGAATTATTACTATATTTTAAATATTTTTTTTTAATTTTTCAAAAATTGTAGATTTTTTTATTTTTTTTTGGAAATTTATAGTACATTATATATTATTTCCTTAAATTACCGAAATTAAGAATTTCTTAAAAATTTATAAACTTTAAAAATTTATAACTTCAGTTCTAAACACTTTTTTTAAGTTTACTTTCTTATTATGAATAGTACGAATTATTACTATAGTTTAAATACATTTATTTAATTTTTCAAAAATTGTAGATTTTTTTTAATTTTTTTTTTGTAGGAAAATTATATTATATTATAATTTCCTTAAATTATAGAAATTAACCCTCTGGCCATCGATGTCGAACGATTATTTATATACTTTAAAAATTTATAACTTCAGTTCTTAACACTTTTTTTAATTTTTCTTTCTGATTATGAATAGTACGAATTATTACTCTATTTTAAATATATTTTCTTAATTTTTCGAAAATTGTAGATTTTTTTTAATTTTTTTTTTTTTTTTTTTTTGAAAATTATATTATATTATAATTTTCTTAAATTATAGTAATTAACCCCCTGGCCCACGATGTCGAACGATTATTTATAAACTTTAAACATTTATAACTTCAGTTCTTAACACTTTTTTTAATTTTTCTTTCTGATTATGAATAGTACGAATTATTACTATATTTTAAATATATTTTCTTAATTTTTCGAAAATTGTAGATTTTTTTTAATTTTTTTTTTTTTTTTTTTTTGAAAATTATATTATATTATAATTTTCTTAAATTATAGTGTGGTGCCTCTAAAACAAACACTTTACAAAAATATACTTGTCACACCAAAATTGTAACAAATAAACTTTTTTAAAATTAATCACATTTGCTTTGATTTAATAATAACAAAATAAAAAATATTTTATCATTCGTTTTAAGAATTTGAAAGAATAAAGAAACTTTTTTATAAAATATTGTTGGTCTTTTTATTAAAAAACTAAATACATACCAACAAATTGGTGACCCCGCATTTTAAAAGTTTTAAGCTATAATGATGTCAACTTCCGAAGGCGATTTTTCATCTCTACCATCAAATTCCCCTCATATGGAAATTTCAAGAGTCGCTGTTAAAGCACCACCATTTTGGCGTTCAGATCCATTGCTTTGGTTTAAACAAATGGAATCGCAGTTTATAATGGCTGGTGTTACTCAAGACGCCACGAAATTTCATACAGTTGTGGCATCAATAGAGAGCAACATCCTCGAGAAAGTGCAAGACATCGTAATAAACCCTCCGGCTGCTAACATGTATGAAACTTTAAAAGCAAAACTCATCAGTTCATTCTCGGACTCTGAAGATAAGCGTCTCAAAAAACTTTTGACAGAAGTCGAATTATCGGACAAAAAACCATCAGATTTGTTAAGTCAAATGCGTTCCTTAGCTCAAGGTAGAGTATCGGATGATATTTTAAAACAACTTTGGATGCAGCGACTACCATCTCAAATGAAAGCAATTTTATCCGTCAGTGAAGACCGCTTAGAGAAACTGGCCGCCATGGCAGATAAAATTTCTGATTGTTCAGATACAGAACTCCATACGATTTCCACATCATCAGAAAACCGTACGAGCAGGCTCGATAATATTGAACGTCAGCTGGAAAGTCTGTGCAACAAAATGGAATCTTTTGGAAGATCGAGAAGTAAGAGCAAGGCAACAGGTAAACGCAGTCGTTCTAAGTCAGTTTCAAACAAAGATAAACCATTGTGTTGGTATCATTTCAAATTTGGAAACAAAGCTAAGAAATGTGTTGTCCCTTGCAATTTCAACCCATCGAATCAGGAAAACTAATCGGCGCTCCATCTTGGGTGACGGATGGGAGCAGCCTGGAGCTATGTCGCCTGTTTATTCGAGATATTAAATCGAAATCCAGGTTTTTAGTCGATTCTGGAGCAGACGTTTCAGTAATTCCAGTATCATCATTACAACACAAGCAACAACCTAGTTCACTAATTTTATATGCCGCAAATAAGTCGACAATTCGAACTTTTGGAACCAAAACCCTTATTATCGATATAGGACTAAAGCGGAATTTCACATGGGATTTTGTTATTGCTGATATAGATAAACCTATTATTGGATCAGATTTTTTGGGTAATTATGGCCTACTCATCGACGTTAGAAATAATTGCCTCATCGATCCCAAATCTAAAAGCAGTGCTAAAGGTATAGTAGCTAATGATCAAAATTTGTCAATAAAAACCATATCACATTCGTCTCCATTCTATTCTCTTATTATGGAATATAATGATTTATCAAAAATAAATTTTCATTGTAAAGCAAAACATTCAGTCCAACATTTTATAGAAACTACAAATGGTCCTCCAGTATTTTGCAAACCAAGACGTCTTTCACCTGAAAAGCTACTTATAGCTAAAAAAGAATTCAATGAAATGGTTCGGCTGGGAATTTGTCGTCCTTCCAGTAGTAACTGGGCAAGCCCACTTCACATGGTCAAGAAATCCAATGGAGAGTGGCGTTCATGTGGTGACTACCGTAATCTTAATGCTCGTACCATACCTGATTGTTACGCTGTTCCACATATTCACGATTTTGGAATGCTCTTAAATGGTAAGAAAGTATTTAGTAAAGTAGATTTAGTAAAAGCAATTTTTCAAAAATTGTAGATTTTTTTAATTTTTTTTGGAAATTTATAGTACATTATATATTATTTCCTTAAATTATTGAAATTAAGAATTTCTTAAAAATTTATAAACTTTAAAAATTTATAACTTCAGTTCTAAACACTTTTTTTTAATTTACTTTCTTATTATGAATAGTACGAATTATTACTATATTTTAAATACATTTATTTAATTTTTCAAAAATTGTAGATTTTTTTAAATTTTTTTTTTTTTGTAGGAAAATTATATTATATTATAATTTCCTTAAATTATAGAAATTAACCCCCTGGCCATCGATGTCGAACGATTATTTATATACTTTAAAAATTTATAACTTCAGTTCTTAACACTTTTTTTAATTTTTCTTTCTGATTATGAATAGTACGAATTATTACTCTATTTTAAATATATTTTCTTAATTTTTCGAAAATTGTAGATTTTTTTTAATTTTTTTTTTTTTTTTTTTGAAAATTATATTATATTATAATTTTCTTAAATTATAGTAATTAACCCCCTGGCCCACGATGTCGAACGATTATTTATAAACTTTAAACATTTATAACTTCAGTTCTTAACACTTTTTTTTAATTTTTCTTTCTGATTATGAATAGTACGAATTATTACTATATTTTAAATATATTTTCTTAATTTTTCGAAAATTGTAGATTTTTTTTAATTTTTTTTTTTTTTTTTTTTGAAAATTATATTATATTATAATTTTCTTAAATTATAGTGTGGTGCCTCTAAAACAAACACTTTACAAAAATATACTTGTCACACCAAAATTGTAACAAATAAACTTTTTTAAAATTAATCACATTTGCTTTGATTTAATAATAACAAAATAAAAAATATTTTATCATTCGTTTTAAGAATTTGAAAGAATAAAGAAACTTTTTTATAAAATATTGTTGGTCTTTTTATTAAAAAACTAAATACATACCAACAAATTGGTGACCCCGCATTTTAAAAGTTTTAAGCTATAATGATGTCAACTTCCGAAGGCGATTTTTCATCTCTACCATCAAATTCCCCTCATATGGAAATTTCAAGAGTCGCTGTTAAAGCACCACCATTTTGGCGTTCAGATCCATTGCTTTGGTTTAAACAAATGGAATCGCAGTTTATAATGGCTGGTGTTACTCAAGACGCCACGAAATTTCATACAGTTGTGGCATCAATAGAGAGCAACATCCTCGAGAAAGTGCAAGACATCGTAATAAACCCTCCGGCTGCTAACATGTATGAAACTTTAAAAGCAAAACTCATCAGTTCATTCTCGGACTCTGAAGATAAGCGTCTCAAAAAACTTTTGACAGAAGTCGAATTATCGGACAAAAAACCATCAGATTTGTTAAGTCAAATGCGTTCCTTAGCTCAAGGTAGAGTATCGGATGATATTTTAAAACAACTTTGGATGCAGCGACTACCATCTCAAATGAAAGCAATTTTATCCGTCAGTGAAGACCGCTTAGAGAAACTGGCCGCCATGGCAGATAAAATTTCTGATTGTTCAGATACAGAACTCCATACGATTTCCACATCATCAGAAAACCGTACGAGCAGGCTCGATAATATTGAACGTCAGCTGGAAAGTCTGTGCAACAAAATGGAATCTTTTGGAAGATCGAGAAGTAAGAGCAAGGCAACAGGTAAACGCAGTCGTTCTAAGTCAGTTTCAAACAAAGATAAACCATTGTGTTGGTATCATTTCAAATTTGGAAACAAAGCTAAGAAATGTGTTGTCCCTTGCAATTTCAACCCATCGAATCAGGAAAACTAATCGGCGCTCCATCTTGGGTGACGGATGGGAGCAGCCTGGAGCTATGTCGCCTGTTTATTCGAGATATTAAATCGAAATCCAGGTTTTTAGTCGATTCTGGAGCAGACGTTTCAGTAATTCCAGTATCATCATTACAACACAAGCAACAACCTAGTTCACTAATTTTATATGCCGCAAATAAGTCGACAATTCGAACTTTTGGAACCAAAACCCTTATTATCGATATAGGACTAAAGCGGAATTTCACATGGGATTTTGTTATTGCTGATATAGATAAACCTATTATTGGATCAGATTTTTTGGGTAATTATGGCCTACTCATCGACGTTAGAAATAATTGCCTCATCGATCCCAAATCTAAAAGCAGTGCTAAAGGTATAGTAGCTAATGATCAAAATTTGTCAATAAAAACCATATCACATTCGTCTCCATTCTATTCTCTTATTATGGAATATAATGATTTATCAAAAATAAATTTTCATTGTAAAGCAAAACATTCAGTCCAACATTTTATAGAAACTACAAATGGTCCTCCAGTATTTTGCAAACCAAGACGTCTTTCACCTGAAAAGCTACTTATAGCTAAAAAAGAATTCAATGAAATGGTTCGGCTGGGAATTTGTCGTCCTTCCAGTAGTAACTGGGCAAGCCCACTTCACATGGTCAAGAAATCCAATGGAGAGTGGCGTTCATGTGGTGACTACCGTAATCTTAATGCTCGTACCATACCTGATTGTTACGCTGTTCCACATATTCACGATTTTGGAATGCTCTTAAAAGCAAAACATTCAGTCCAACATTTTATAGAAACTACAAATGGTCCTCCAGTATTTTGCAAACCAAGACGTCTTTCACCTGAAAAGCTACTTATAGCTAAAAAAGAATTCAATGAAATGGTTCGGCTGGGAATTTGTCGTCCTTCCAGTAGTAACTGGGCAAGCCCACTTCACATGGTCAAGAAATCCAATGGAGAGTGGCGTTCATGTGGTGACTACCGTAATCTTAATGCTCGTACCATACCTGATTGTTACGCTGTTCCACATATTCACGATTTTGGAATGCTCTTAAATGGTAAGAAAGTATTTAGTAAAGTAGATTTAGTAAAAGCAATTTTTCAAAAATTGTAGATTTTTTTAATTTTTTTTGGAAATTTATAGTACATTATATATTATTTCCTTAAATTATTGAAATTAAGAATTTCTTAAAAATTTATAAACTTTAAAAATTTATAACTTCAGTTCTAAACACTTTTTTTTAATTTACTTTCTTATTATGAATAGTACGAATTATTACTATATTTTAAATACATTTATTTAATTTTTCAAAAATTGTAGATTTTTTTAAATTTTTTTTTTTTTGTAGGAAAATTATATTATATTATAATTTCCTTAAATTATAGAAATTAACCCCCTGGCCATCGATGTCGAACGATTATTTATATACTTTAAAAATTTATAACTTCAGTTCTTAACACTTTTTTTAATTTTTCTTTCTGATTATGAATAGTACGAATTATTACTCTATTTTAAATATATTTTCTTAATTTTTCGAAAATTGTAGATTTTTTTTAATTTTTTTTTTTTTTTTTTTGAAAATTATATTATATTATAATTTTCTTAAATTATAGTAATTAACCCCCTGGCCCACGATGTCGAACGATTATTTATAAACTTTAAACATTTATAACTTCAGTTCTTAACACTTTTTTTAATTTTTCTTTCTGATTATGAATAGTACGAATTATTACTATATTTTAAATATATTTTCTTAATTTTTCGAAAATTGTAGATTTTTTTTAATTTTTTTTTTTTTTTTTTTTGAAAATTATATTATATTATAATTTTCTTAAATTATAGTGTGGTGCCTCTAAAACAAACACTTTACAAAAATATACTTGTCACACCAAAATTGTAACAAATAAACTTTTTTAAAATTAATCACATTTGCTTTGATTTAATAATAACAAAATAAAAAATATTTTATCATTCGTTTTAAGAATTTGAAAGAATAAAGAAACTTTTTTATAAAATATTGTTGGTCTTTTTATTAAAAAACTAAATACATACCAACAAATTGGTGACCCCGCATTTTAAAAGTTTTAAGCTATAATGATGTCAACTTCCGAAGGCGATTTTTCATCTCTACCATCAAATTCCCCTCATATGGAAATTTCAAGAGTCGCTGTTAAAGCACCACCATTTTGGCGTTCAGATCCATTGCTTTGGTTTAAACAAATGGAATCGCAGTTTATAATGGCTGGTGTTACTCAAGACGCCACGAAATTTCATACAGTTGTGGCATCAATAGAGAGCAACATCCTCGAGAAAGTGCAAGACATCGTAATAAACCCTCCGGCTGCTAACATGTATGAAACTTTAAAAGCAAAACTCATCAGTTCATTCTCGGACTCTGAAGATAAGCGTCTCAAAAAACTTTTGACAGAAGTCGAATTATCGGACAAAAAACCATCAGATTTGTTAAGTCAAATGCGTTCCTTAGCTCAAGGTAGAGTATCGGATGATATTTTAAAACAACTTTGGATGCAGCGACTACCATCTCAAATGAAAGCAATTTTATCCGTCAGTGAAGACCGCTTAGAGAAACTGGCCGCCATGGCAGATAAAATTTCTGATTGTTCAGATACAGAACTCCATACGATTTCCACATCATCAGAAAACCGTACGAGCAGGCTCGATAATATTGAACGTCAGCTGGAAAGTCTGTGCAACAAAATGGAATCTTTTGGAAGATCGAGAAGTAAGAGCAAGGCAACAGGTAAACGCAGTCGTTCTAAGTCAGTTTCAAACAAAGATAAACCATTGTGTTGGTATCATTTCAAATTTGGAAACAAAGCTAAGAAATGTGTTGTCCCTTGCAATTTCAACCCATCGAATCAGGAAAACTAATCGGCGCTCCATCTTGGGTGACGGATGGGAGCAGCCTGGAGCTATGTCGCCTGTTTATTCGAGATATTAAATCGAAATCCAGGTTTTTAGTCGATTCTGGAGCAGACGTTTCAGTAATTCCAGTATCATCATTACAACACAAGCAACAACCTAGTTCACTAATTTTATATGCCGCAAATAAGTCGACAATTCGAACTTTTGGAACCAAAACCCTTATTATCGATATAGGACTAAAGCGGAATTTCACATGGGATTTTGTTATTGCTGATATAGATAAACCTATTATTGGATCAGATTTTTTGGGTAATTATGGCCTACTCATCGACGTTAGAAATAATTGCCTCATCGATCCCAAATCTAAAAGCAGTGCTAAAGGTATAGTAGCTAATGATCAAAATTTGTCAATAAAAACCATATCACATTCGTCTCCATTCTATTCTCTTATTATGGAATATAATGATTTATCAAAAATAAATTTTCATTGTAAAGCAAAACATTCAGTCCAACATTTTATAGAAACTACAAATGGTCCTCCAGTATTTTGCAAACCAAGACGTCTTTCACCTGAAAAGCTACTTATAGCTAAAAAAGAATTCAATGAAATGGTTCGGCTGGGAATTTGTCGTCCTTCCAGTAGTAACTGGGCAAGCCCACTTCACATGGTCAAGAAATCCAATGGAGAGTGGCGTTCATGTGGTGACTACCGTAATCTTAATGCTCGTACCATACCTGATTGTTACGCTGTTCCACATATTCACGATTTTGGAATGCTCTTAAATGGTAAAAAAGTATTTAGTAAAGTAGATTTAGTAAAAGCATACCACCACATTCCGGTCGCAGAAGACGACATTAAAAAGACGGCAATAACAACACCGATTGGAAATTTTGAGTTTCTAAGAATGACATGTGGCTTGTGCAATGCTGCACAATCCTTCCAACGTTTTATGCATGAAGTAACAAGAGATTTGGATTTCATATACGTTTATATTGATGATTTGCTAATTGCATCAGAAAACGAGCAAGAACATCAGATGCATTTAAGGAGTTTATTTGAAAGGCTGCGTCAATATGGTCTTACCATAAATTTTTCTAAATGTGTGTTTGGAGTTTCAGAACTTGAATTCCTTGGTTATTTGGTTACTGAAAAGAGCCTGAAACCACTTCCGAGTCGTGTTGAAGCCATTTCACAGTACAAACTACCTGAAACCGTTAAGGAACTCAAGTGTTTCTTAGGTATGATTAACTTCTATCGACGTTTCATACCACATGCCGCAAAATATCAAGCAATTTTACATGGAATACATCAAGGTAATATTAAAAATGATAAACGTCTTATTGAATGGAATGAAGCAAGAAAACAAGCATTCGAAGAATGTAAGCTACAACTTGCAAATGCAACTCTTTTGTGTTATCCAAAAGAAAATGTTCCCACTTCCTTGTGTGTAGATGCATCAGATACAGCAATGGGAGGTGTATTACAGCAGTTTATAGAAAGTGAGTGCAAACCATTAGGATCCAGATGAAATACAGTGCATATGACCGTGAACTGCTGGCCATATTTGCCACACTCAAACACTTTCAATATTTTTTGGAAGGTCGTCAATTTTGTATTTTTTCCGATCACAAACCACTCATATACGCGTTTAAACCAAAACCTGATAAAGCTTCACCTAGACAGTTAAGACAGTTGGATTATATAAGTCAGTATACTACCGATATTCGTCATATAAAAGGAAAAGACAATATTGTCGCTGATACTCTGTCCCGTATTCAAGCAATCGATATGCCTACAAATTTAGATTTCAACAAGCTGGCTGAAGAACAAAAGATTGATGAAGAGTTAATGTCACTGATAAACAACAACAATTCCTCTCTTAATTTAAATTTAGTAAACAATGGGGACTATAAAATTTTCTGTGACGTCTCCAATTCGAAAATAAGACCTTATTTGACAAAATCTTTTCGAAAATTAGTATTTGAGAATCTTCATAACTTATCCCATCCAGGTTCTAAAGCTTCTGTAGATTTGGTGCGTTCACGTTATATTTGGAAATCGTTAAGAAAAGATGTTTCAGAATGGGCTAGATGTTGCATTGCGTGTCAAAAATCAAAGGTAAACCGGCATACGAAAAGTCCTTTGGGCGAATTTAAACCACCAACAGAACGATTCAAGCATATCAATATAGATATTGTTGGTCCATTAGAAAGTTGCCAAGGTTATCGATATCTTCTAACATATATTGACAGGTATACAAAATGGACGGAAGCTATTCCATTAACAGACATAAAAGCTGAAACAGTTTCAACCGCTTTTACTAATATTTGGATATCTCGATTTGGAGTACCTAAACAAATAATAACCGACCAAGGAAGACAATTTGAAAGTAAATTATTTCGTGAACTTTCCAAATTATTCGGTTCAAGAGTAACACATACGACTTCTTATCACCCTCAATCAAATGGGCTAATTGAAAGATGGCACCGAACTATGAAGTCTGCATTGAAGTGTTATGAGAAGAAAGATTGGGTTAGCGTTCTACCACTTGTCATGCTTGGTCTGCGCACAAGAATAATGACAGACTCTAATGTGTCTGCTGCAGAAATGGTATATGGAACATCTCTAACTTTACCAGGTGAACTAGTAGAAGAAAAATCTCCTAAAATTAGTGACACAGAATGGATTAAATTATTTCGAAATCACATGTTGAGTATCAAGCCTTTAATAACTGGTTGTAATAGCAACACCAAAACATACGTTAATGATAAACTTAAAGATTGTGAACATGTATTCGTCAGATGTGATGCAGTAAAGAAACCACTTCAACAACCATATAATGGACCGTATAAAGTTATTTCAAGAACTGACAAATTTTTTAAACTTCTAATTAACGGAAAGGAAAATGTTGTTACCATAGATAGATTAAAACCTTGTTTAAGTTTTACAGATTCCCCAGATGTATTTAAGAAGACAAAAAGAGTCAGATTCGCTGTTTGACAATGCTGGAGGGGGAGTACTGTGGTGCCTCTAAAACAAACACTTTACAAAAATATACTTGTCACACCAAAATTGTAACAAATAAACTTTTTTTAAAATTAATCACATTTGCTTTGATTTAATAATAACATAATAAAAAATATTTTATCATTCGTTTTAAGAATTTGAAAGAATAAAGAAACTTTTTTATAAAATATTGTTGGTCTTTTTATTAAAAAACTAAATACATACTAACAATAGTATGCCCACGATGTCGAACGATTATTTATAAACTTTAAAAATTTATAACTTCAGTTCTAAACACTTTTTTAAAGTTTACTTTCTTATTATGAATAGTACGAATTATTACTATAGTTTAAATACATTTATTTAATTTTTCAAAAATTATAGATTTTTTTTAAATTTTTTTTTGTAGGAAAATTATATTATATTATAATTTCCTTAAATTATAGAAATTAACCCTATGGCCAACGATGTCGAACGAATATTTATAAACTTTAAAAATTTATAACTTCAGTTCTTAACACTTTTTTTAAGTTTTCTTTCTTATTATGAATAGTACGAATTTTTACTATATTTTAAATACATTTATTTAATTTTTCAAAAATTGTAGATTTTTTTTATTTTGTTTTTTGTTGGAAAATTATATTATATTATAATTTCCTTAAATTATAGAATTTAACTCCCTGGCCCACGATGTCGAACGATTATTTATAAACCTTAAAAATTTATAACTTCAGTTCTAAACACTTTTTTTAAATTTTCTTTCTGATTATGAATAGTACGAATTATTACTATTTTTTAAATATTTTTTTTTAATTTTTCAAAAATTGAATAGTACGAATTATTACTATATTTTAAATATTTTTTTTTTAATTTTTCAAAAATTGTAGATTTTTTTATTTTTTTTGGAAATTTATAGTACATTATATATTATTTCCTTAAATTACCGAAATTAAGAATTTTTTTAAAAATTTAAAACTTTAAAAATTTATAACTTCAGTTCTAAACACTTTTTTTTAAGTTTACTTTCTTATTATGAATAGTACGAATTATTACTATAGTTTAAATATATTTATTTAATTTTTCAAAAATTGTAGATTTTTTTAATTTTTTTTTTTGTAGGAAAATTATATTATATTATAATTTCCTTAAATTATAGAAATTAACCCCCTGGCCAATCGATGTCGAACGATTATTTATAAACTTTAAAAATTTATAACTTCAGTTCTTAACACTTTTTTTAATTTTTCTTTCTGATCATGAATAGTACGAATTATTACTATATTTTAAATATATTTTCTTAATTTTTCGAAAATTGTAGATTTTTTTTAATTTTTTTTTTTTTTGAAAATTATATTATATTATAATTTTCTTAAATTATAGTAATTAACCCCCTGGCCCACGATGTCGAACGATTATTTATAAACTTTAAAAATTTATAACTTCAGTTCTAAACACTTTTTTTAAGTTTTCTTTCTTATTATGAATAGTACGAATTATTACTATAGTTTAAATACATTTATTTAATTTTTCAAAAATTGTAGATTTTTTTAATTTTTTTTTTTTGTAGGAAAATTATATTATATTATAATTTCCTTAAATTATAGAAATTAACCCCCTGGCCATCGATGTCGAACGATTTATTTTAAATGTTTTTTTTTTTAATTTTCCAAAAATTGTAGATTTTTTTAATTTTTTTTTGTAGGAAAATTATATTATATTATAATTTCCTTAAATTATAGAAATTAAATTATTTATATACTTTAAAAATTTATAACTTCAGTTCTTAACACTTTTTTTAATTTTTCTTTCTGATTATGAATAGTACGAATTATTACTATATTTTAAATATATTTTCTTAATTTTTCGAAAATTGTAGATTTTTTTTAATTTTTTTTTTTTTTTTTTTGAAAATTATATTATATTATAATTTTCTTAAATTATAGTAATTAACCCCCTGGCCCACAATGTCGAACGATTATTTATATACTTTAAAAATTTATAACTTCAGTTCTAAACACTTTTTTTAAATTTTCTTTCTGATTATGAATAGTACGAATTATTACTATTTTTTAAATATTTCTTTTTTTAATTTTTCAAAAATTGAATAGTACGAATTATTACTATATTTTAAATATTTTTTTTTTAATTTTTCAAAAATTGTAGATTTTTTTAATTTTTTTGGAAATTTATATTACATTATATATTATTTCCTTAAATTATCGAAATTAAGAATTTCTTAAAAATTTATAAACTTTAAAATTTATAACTTCAGTTCTAAACACTTTTTTTAAGTTTTCTTTTGTTATTATGTATAGTACGAATTATTACTATATTTTAAATACATTTTCTTAATTTTTCGAAAATTGTAGATTTTTTTTAATTTTTTTTTTTGTTGGAAAATTATATTATATTATAATTTCCTTAAATTATAGAAATGAACCCCCTGGCCATCGATGTCGAACGATTATTTATAAACCTTAAAAATTTATAACTTCAGTTCTAAACACTTTTTTTAAATTTTCTTTCTGATTATGAATAGTACGAATTATTGCTATTTTTTATATTTTTTTTTAATTTTTCAAAAATTGAATAGTACGAATTATTACTATATTTAAAATATTTTTTTTTTAATTTTTCAAAAATTGTAGATTTTTTTAATTTTTTTGGAAATTTATATTACATTATATATTATTTCCTTAAATTATCTAAATTAAGAATTTCTTAAAAATTTATAAACTTTAAAAATTTATAACTTCAGTTCTAAACACTTTTTTTTAAGTTTACTTTCTTATTATGAATAGTACGAATTATTACTATAGTTTAAATATATTTATTTAATTTTTCAAAAATTGTAGATTTTTTTAATTTTTTTTTTTGTAGGAAAATTATATTATATTATAATTTCCTTAAATTATAGAAATTAACCCCCTGGCCAATCGATGTCGAACGATTATTTATAAACTTTAAAAATTTATAACTTCAGTTCTTAACACTTTTTTTAATTTTTCTTTCTGATCATGAATAGTACGAATTATTACTATATTTTAAATATATTTTCTTAATTTTTCGAAAATTGTAGATTTTTTTTAATTTTTTTTTTTTTTGAAAATTATATTATATTATAATTTTCTTAAATTATAGTAATTAACCCCCTGGCCCACGATGTCGAACGATTATTTATAAACTTTAAAAATTTATAACTTCAGTTCTAAACACTTTTTTTAAGTTTTCTTTCTTATTATGAATAGTACGAATTATTACTATAGTTTAAATACATTTATTTAATTTTTCAAAAATTGTAGATTTTTTTAATTTTTTTTTTTTGTAGGAAAATTATATTATATTATAATTTCCTTAAATTATAGAAATTAACCCCCTGGCCATCGATGTCGAACGATTTATTTTAAATGTTTTTTTTTTTAATTTTCCAAAAATTGTAGATTTTTTTAATTTTTTTTTGTAGGAAAATTATATTATATTATAATTTCCTTAAATTATAGAAATTAAATTATTTATATACTTTAAAAATTTATAACTTCAGTTCTTAACACTTTTTTTAATTTTTCTTTCTGATTATGAATAGTACGAATTATTACTATATTTTAAATATATTTTCTTAATTTTTCGAAAATTGTAGATTTTTTTTAATTTTTTTTTTTTTTTTTTTTGAAAATTATATTATATTATAATTTTCTTAAATTATAGTAATTAACCCCCTGGCCCACAATGTCGAACGATTATTTATATACTTTAAAAATTTATAACTTCAGTTCTAAACACTTTTTTTAAATTTTCTTTCTGATTATGAATAGTACGAATTATTACTATTTTTTAAATATTTCTTTTTTTAATTTTTCAAAAATTGAATAGTACGAATTATTACTATATTTTAAATATTTTTTTTTAATTTTTCAAAAATTGTAGATTTTTTTAATTTTTTTGGAAATTTATATTACATTATATATTATTTCCTTAAATTATCGAAATTAAGAACTTCTTAAAAATTTATAAACTTTAAAATTTATAACTTCAGTTCTAAACACTTTTTTTAAGTTTTCTTTTGTTATTATGTATAGTACGAATTATTACTATATTTTAAATACATTTTCTTAATTTTTCGAAAATTGTAGATTTTTTTTAATTTTTTTTTTTGTTGGAAAATTATATTATATTATAATTTCCTTAAATTATAGAAATGAACCCCCTGGCCATCGATGTCGAACGATTATTTATAAACCTTAAAAATTTATAACTTCAGTTCTAAACACTTTTTTTAAATTTTCTTTCTGATTATGAATAGTACGAATTATTGCTATTTTTTATATTTTTTTTTAATTTTTCAAAAATTGAATAGTACGAATTATTACTATATTTAAAATATTTTTTTTTTAATTTTTCAAAAATTGTAGATTTTTTTAATTTTTTTGGAAATTTATATTACATTATATATTATTTCCTTAAATTATCTAAATTAAGAATTTCTTAAAAATTTATAAACTTTAAAAATTTATAACTTCAGTTCTAAACACTTTTTTTTAAGTTTACTTTCTTATTATGAATAGTACGAATTATTACTATAGTTTAAATATATTTATTTAATTTTTCAAAAATTGTAGATTTTTTTAATTTTTTTTTTTGTAGGAAAATTATATTATATTATAATTTCCTTAAATTATAGAAATTAACCCCCTGGCCAATCGATGTCGAACGATTATTTATAAACTTTAAAAATTTATAACTTCAGTTCTTAACACTTTTTTTAATTTTTCTTTCTGATCATGAATAGTACGAATTATTACTATATTTTAAATATATTTTCTTAATTTTTCGAAAATTGTAGATTTTTTTTAATTTTTTTTTTTTTTGAAAATTATATTATATTATAATTTTCTTAAATTATAGTAATTAACCCCCTGGCCCACGATGTCGAACGATTATTTATAAACTTTAAAAATTTATAACTTCAGTTCTAAACACTTTTTTTAAGTTTTCTTTCTTATTATGAATAGTACGAATTATTACTATAGTTTAAATACATTTATTTAATTTTTCAAAAATTGTAGATTTTTTTAATTTTTTTTTTTTGTAGGAAAATTATATTATATTATAATTTCCTTAAATTATAGAAATTAACCCCCTGGCCATCGATGTCGAACGATTTATTTTAAATGTTTTTTTTTTTAATTTTCCAAAAATTGTAGATTTTTTTAATTTTTTTTTGTAGGAAAATTATATTATATTATAATTTCCTTAAATTATAGAAATTAAATTATTTATATACTTTAAAAATTTATAACTTCAGTTCTTAACACTTTTTTTAATTTTTCTTTCTGATTATGAATAGTACGAATTATTACTATATTTTAAATATATTTTCTTAATTTTTCGAAAATTGTAGATTTTTTTTAATTTTTTTTTTTTTTTTTTTTGAAAATTATATTATATTATAATTTTCTTAAATTATAGTAATTAACCCCCTGGCCCACAATGTCGAACGATTATTTATATACTTTAAAAATTTATAACTTCAGTTCTAAACACTTTTTTTAAATTTTCTTTCTGATTATGAATAGTACGAATTATTACTATTTTTTAAATATTTCTTTTTTTAATTTTTCAAAAATTGAATAGTACGAATTATTACTATATTTTAAATATTTTTTTTTTAATTTTTCAAAAATTGTAGATTTTTTTAATTTTTTTGGAAATTTATATTACATTATATATTATTTCCTTAAATTATCGAAATTAAGAACTTCTTAAAAATTTATAAACTTTAAAATTTATAACTTCAGTTCTAAACACTTTTTTTAAGTTTTCTTTTGTTATTATGTATAGTACGAATTATTACTATATTTTAAATACATTTTCTTAATTTTTCGAAAATTGTAGATTTTTTTTAATTTTTTTTTTTGTTGGAAAATTATATTATATTATAATTTCCTTAAATTATAGAAATGAACCCCCTGGCCATCGATGTCGAACGATTATTTATAAACCTTAAAAATTTATAACTTCAGTTCTAAACACTTTTTTTAAATTTTCTTTCTGATTATGAATAGTACGAATTATTGCTATTTTTTATATTTTTTTTTAATTTTTCAAAAATTGAATAGTACGAATTATTACTATATTTAAAATATTTTTTTTTTAATTTTTCAAAAATTGTAGATTTTTTTAATTTTTTTGGAAATTTATATTACATTATATATTATTTCCTTAAATTATCTAAATTAAGAATTTCTTAAAAATTTATAAACTTTAAAAATTTATAACTTCAGTTCTAAACACACTTTTTTAAATTTTATTTCATCGATGTCGAACGATTATTTATAAACTTTAACAATTTATAACTTCAGTTCTAAACACTTTTTTAATTTTTCTTTCTGATTATGAATAGTACGAATTATTACTATATTTTAAATGTTTTTTTTAAATTTTTCAAAAATTGTAAATTTTTTTAATTTTTTTTTTTGTAGGAAAATTATATTATATTATAATTTCCTTAAATTATAGAAATTAAGAATTTCTTAAAAATTTATAAACTTTAAAAATTTATAACTTCAGTTCTAAACACTTTTTTTAAGTTTTCTTTCTTATTATGAATAGTACGAATTATTACTATAGAGCAATTCCATATGAAAACGATCAAAATTGGCAAATTTTTGGACGACCCCTCTCTGATTTTAAAATAAATAGTCTCAATCGATTGCCCAACAAAAAATAATGTACCTACATATTTTTTTTTTTTATAGTGACTGGTTTAGTGGTGGTGTACACCACTGTCTGTGACAAAATTGAAGAATTCTTCATAAGGGACCTCATTGAAAGTTGTTAAAAAAAAAACTACTAAAGCGATGGCAACGAGTGATAGCTCGTTGGAAAGGTATTGAATCAGGCTTTAATTGAAAAATAAAATTTTCCTAATTTTTCTTAGAAATTTACCTTTAAATTTTCCCATGAAAATTAAATTTTCCGATTTTCCACAGAAGCTCCTAAATTTTCCGGCTAATTTTTTTTTTTTGGATTCCTCATACTTTTTGCTTTAAGAATCAGCAATAAAAAAATCGGCCCCGACTCCTTGTTTGGACAGGAGAAGAGCATTTAAGAGACCACCTTGTTAAAAATACGTTTTAAAAATTATTTTACAGTTAAAAATACATTTATGAAGAAAAAATCTTTCTTATTTTGCTGCTTATACTTAATTACAATATTTATTAAAAATTTCAATTGTCTTGGCATCATTATAAAATTAAAGTAACTTTAAATTTAGCACGTCGGCTGACGAAGAGTACCGCTTTACATTAATTGACATATCAGAAATATTTGGTATGAAGCAATGAAACTTTTGCGTTCCAGTTATAGTTTTGACATTATTATATCTGTTTTGAATTCGTCGCTCCATGGCATCGTGTTCTTTTTGAGAGCATAAAACTGTGTTAATGGCAATTTCCTTGCTTTGAATCCACGAAAACAAATGTTGTACATTTAAGATCTGGTCAGTATATGGCCTTTGCAAACTTGCCTTAGTCGCCATGCGTTTTAGGGTTCCCCCTAACGCATCGCATGGGCCCTTACCGTGGGACGTCGCGAAAAAGTGCCACTCGACCTTGCAGTTTTGTTCTTCTTCAATTATGCAAAGATTGTAAAAATATTTTTTATTCTTGTACTGAGAAGCCGCGCTGTCTGAGAAAAACGTTACTTTGTCGATTGCATCGAATTTTGATCTTAAGAATTCAAACAGTTTCATTTGAAATAAATAAACGGACACATATTTATGAGCTAAACTCTCCGCGACAACAACAAGGCTTACGGTCTGTAGTGCGTTATGTTCGTTTTTGAAATAAATGCAAAAAGGATGCACCGTGCACTGGTCGTTTGCCCAGTGATAAGCCTGAATTTCATCCTGAACGAGAAAAGTGTAATTCTCGACAAAGTCGCTTATCACAATAAATTCATTTTGGGCTAATTTCTCCTTACTTTCCTTTAGAAATTTCGATTGCATCTCGGATATGAAATGGTGCGCCTTCAGTTCATTCAACTTGAATCCGAATTCCTCGATGAATTCCGGAATCTGCTTTACCACGGTCTCAAGGGAGCATCTGCCGCTGCTAATTATCCACTGTTTGAAATGCACTTCCTGAATTAACAGCTGTTCAAACTTTTCCGCCAAATATTGCTCTAGCTCGTCAATCTTCGAACAATTGTCGCATTTGGACAGATGACAATTTTCCGTGGGGTATGCGCACAACGACTTCGACAGGAGGTCCCTATATGTTTCAATTTCACCGTGAAATACTTTCAATTTCTTGCATGTGTGGTGCCTCTAAAACAAACACTTTACAAAAATATACTTGTCACACAAAAATTGTAACAAACCAACTTTTTTAAAATTAATCACATTTGCTTTGATTTAATAATAACAAAATAAAAAATATTTTATCATTCGTTTTAAGAATTTGAAAGAATAAAGAAACTTTTTTATAAAATATTGTTGGTCTTTTTATTACTAAATACATACCAACAAATTGGTGACCCCGCATTTTAAAAGTTTTAGGCTATAAGGATGTCAACTTCCGAAGGCGATTTTTCATCTCTACCATCAAATTCCCCTCATATGGAAATTTCAAGAGTCGCTGTTAAAGCACCACCATTTTGGCGTTCAGATCCATTGCTTTGGTTTAAACAAATGGAATCGCAGTTTATAATGGCTGGTGTTACTCAAGACGCCACGAAATTTCATACAGTTGTGGCATCAATAGAGAGCAACATCCTCGAGAAAGTGCAAGACATCATAATAAACCCTCCGGCTGCTAACATGTATGAAACTTTAAAAGCAAAACTCATCAGTTCATTCTCGGACTCTGAAGATAAGCGTCTCAAAAAACTTTTGACAGAAGTTGAATTATCGGACAAAAAACCATCAGATTTGTTAAGTCAAATGCGTTCCTTAGCTCAAGGTAGAGTATCGGATGATATTTTAAAACAACTTTGGATGCAGCGACTACCATCTCAAATGAAAGCAATTTTATCCGTCAGGGAAGACCGCTTAGAGAAACTGGCCGCCATGGCAGATAAAATTTCTGATTGTTCAGATACAGAACTCCATACGATTTCCACATCATCAGAAAACCGTACGAGCAGGTTCGATAATATTGAACGTCAGCTGGAAAGTCTGTGCAACAAAATGGAATCTTTTGGAAGATCGAGAAGTAAGAGTAAGGCAACAGGTAAACGCAGTCGTTCTAAGTCAGTTTCAAACAAAGATAAACCATTGTGTTGGTATCATTTCAAATTTGGAAACAAAGCTAAGAAATGTGTTGTCCCTTGCAATTTCAACCCATCGAATCAGGAAAACTAATCTTGGGTGACGGATGGGAGCAGCCAGGAGCTATGTCGCCTGTTTATTCGAGATATTAAATCGAAATCCAGGTTTTTAGTCGATTCTGGAGCAGACGTTTCAGTAATTCCAGTATCATCATTACAACACAAGCAACAACCTAGTTCACTAATTTTATATGCCGCAAATAAGTCGACAATTCGAACTTTTGGAACCAAAACCCTTATTATCGATGTAGGACTAAAGCGGAATTTCACATGGGATTTTGTTATTGCTGATATAGATAAACCTATTATTGGATCAGATTTTTTGGGTAATTATGGCCTACTCATCGACGTTAGAAATAATTGCCTCATCGATCCCAAATCAAAAAACAGTGCTAAAGGTATAGTAGCTAATGATCAAAATTTGTCAATAAAAACCATATCACCTTCGTCTCCATTCTATTCTCTTATTATGGAATATAATGATTTATCAAAAATAAATTTTCATTGTAAAGCAAAACATTCAGTCCAACATTTTATAGAAACTACAAATGGTCCTCCAGTATTTTGCAAACCAAGACGTCTTTCACCTGAAAAGCTACTTATAGCTAAAAAAGAATTCAATGAAATGGTTCGGCTGGGAATTTGTCGTCCTTCCAGTAGTAACTGGGCAAGCCCACTTCACATGGTCAAGAAATCCAATGGAGAGTGGCGTTCATGTGGTGACTACCGTAATCTTAATGCTCGTACCATACCTGATTGTTACGCTGTTCCACATATTCACGATTTTGGAATGCTCTTAAATGGTAAGAAAGTATTTAGTAAAGTAGATTTAGTAAAAGCATACCACCACATTCCGGTCGCAGAAGACGACATTAAAAAGACGGCAATAACAACACCGATTGGAAATTTTGAGTTTCTAAGAATGACATTTGGCTTGTGCAATGCTGCACAATCCTTCCAACGTTTTATGCATGAAGTAACAAGAGATTTGGATTTCATATACGTTTATATTGATGATTTGCTAATTGCATCAGAAAACGAGCAAGAACATCAGATGCATTTAAGGAGTTTATTTGAAAGGCTGCGTCAATATGGTCTTACCATAAATTTTTCTAAATGTGTGTTTGGAGTTTCAGAACTTGAATTCCTTGGTTATTTGGTTACTGAAAAGGGCCTGAAACCACTTCCGAGTCGTTTAAAAAACTAAATACATACCAACACATGGAAAGAAAATTAATTTGATGTTTTGATGAAACATGCAAACGCAGACTGAATGCGTTCCGTGCCTGTCTAATGCCAGCACGCATTCTTTTGGTCGTAGGATGGCAAACTTAGAAAATCCCACATTTTCTGCTGGGTATTTCTCATTGAACTGGTGGTATGCTTCGGATAGATTACATAATAATAATCTGCGCTGCTTGTGTACTTTTTCTCCATCTTCACGTGTGATAACATAGTCACGTGTACCTGGGCAGGCGCGGCTGTTGTCATCATTGCAGTAAAAATCTTGAATCAATTTCACCGTTGCTTCGCTGAGGGTCCTTGAGCCAAATTTCTTGGTGGGAGTCGCCAATATGCCCTTCTGTCGAACTAATTCTTTGCTTCTTCTCGCGATGTAAAAAGATGTTTGAAACTGTTCAGAAATCTTGCGTATAGACCATGATTACAGATAAAATGAGATATTTCTCCGGAAAAGTGGTCGCTAAATTGAATTTTCTTTTCAACTGCTCAATCATTTGTTTGCCGTCATCAACGTCATCTGCTTGACTGCATTCGTTATCAGAGCCTTCATCAAATATTGTCGCGATTGCACTCATAACCTTGCCTTTTTTCTCTTTCCTGTATGTTTCACTTCGCAACTTTCTTTTTCTAATAGGCGTTTCACCTAAAGTGGTAATAGCCTCATTCAAAGGACTCAAAGACATATTGACCATCGGAATGTCTGCCTCACTATCAGATGAAACATTTTGTTCACTTGTCATTTCACTCTCGGATTGTGGCTGCATTTGTTTCAATGCATTTGCTTGTTGAGACAAATCGATTTTACACTTGAGGCAAATGAATTCTGCTTCTTCACCGCATTGTATATTTAATTTATTCATGTATCGCTTCGAAACACCAGTTAATTTTAATACTTTTATATTTTTCGAACGATGTCCACTCTTGTTAAACGGATTGCAGCAAAATTTATTCATTTTACTTTAAATTGTCTTTACAGCTTCACTCTTTACTTTACAAAAAACACTTTAACACTTTCACGTTTAGTATTCAACTGAAATTTGACTCAGAGTGTGTGAAGTATTTATATTTATTTTTTGTTAAAAAATAGGTAAAAAAATAAGCGATATTTGCTTTTCTTTAATAGGAAAATTTGCGTGAACTACTGGTCATAAAATGTTTTTTAAAGAGGGACTTAATTGGTTAGTGCCAATAAGCCGACCACAGGTCATAAAATGTTTTGTAAATTTTTTAAATTACCAGGTAATAAAAATTTCCCCATATTTATGGAAAATCCGTGTTTTATGACTTGTTTCTGCACGTGTCATTTTAGGCGAAATATTTATTACCTGGTAATTTAAAAAATTTACAAAACATTTTATGACCTGTAGCCTCAGTCGGGTTTGGTGTGCCATTACATGCCACTGCTGCTATTATCCATGGATTTATGGCCGATCTTGTGAAGACAGGCAGACCATATTTACTACACACTCAACTTGGGGCTCTTAAAAAAAAAATTGATTTTTTCTTCATAAATGTATTTTTAACTGTAAAATAATTTTTAAAACGTATTTTTAACAAGGTGGTCTCTAAATGCTCTTCTCCTGTCCAAACAAGGAGTCGGGCCGATTTTTTTATTGCTGATTCTTAAAGCAAGAAGTATGAGGAATCCAAAAAAAAAAATTAGCCGGAAAATTTAGGAGCTTCTGTGGAAAATCGGAAAATTTAATTTTCATGGGAAAATTTAAAGGTAAATTTCTAAGAAAAATTAGGAAAATTTTATTTTTCAATTAAAGCCTGATTCAATACCTTTCCAACGAGCTATAACTCGTTGCGATCGCTTTAGTATTTTTTTTCAAAACAACTTTCAGTGAGGTCCCTTATGAAGAATTCTTCAATTTTGTCACAGACAGTGGTGTACACCATCACTAAACCAGTCACTATAAAAAAAAAAAAATATGTAGGTACATTATTTTTTGCTGGGCAATCGATTGAGACTATTTATTTTAAAATCGGAGAGGGGTCGTCCAAAAGGTGATCGCTTTCATATGGAATTGCTCTATATTTTAAATACATTTATTTAATTTTTCAAAAATTGTACATTTTTTTTAAATTTTTTTTTGTAGGAAAATTATATTATATTATAATTTCCTTAAATTATAGAAATTAACCCCCTGGCCCACGATGTCGAACGATTATTTATAAACCTTAAAAATTTATAACTTCAGTTCTAAACACTTTTTTTAATTTTTCTTTCTGATTATGAATAGTACGAATTATTATATATTTTAAATATATTTTCTTAATTTTTCGAAAATTGTAGATTTTTTTTAATTTTTTTTTTTTTTTTTTTGAAAATTATATTATATTATAATTTTCTTAAATTATAGAAATTAACCCCCTGGCCCACGATGTCGAACGATTATTTATAAACCTTAAAAATTTATAACTTCAGTTCTAAACACTTTTTTTAAGTTTACTTTCTTATTATGAATAGTTCGAATTATTACTATAGTTTAAATACATTTATTTAATTTTTCAAAAATTATAGATTTTTTTTAAATTTTTTTTTGTAGGAAAATTATATTATATTATAATTTCCTTAAATTATAGAAATGAACCCCCTGGCCATCGATGTCGAACGATTATTTATAAACTTTAAAAATTTATAACTTCAGTTCTTAACATTTTTTTTTAATTTTATTTTCTGATTATGAATAGTACGAATTATTACTATATTTTAAATGTTTTTTTTTAATTTTTCAAAAATTGTAGATTTTATTATTTTTTTTGGAAATTTATATTACATTAAATATTATTTCCTTAAATTATCGAAAATTATATTATATTATAATTTCCTTAAATTATAGAAATTAACCCCCTGGCCATCGATGTCGAACGATTATTTATAAACTTTAAAAATTTATAACTTCAGTTCTTAACACTTTTTTTAATTTTTCTTTCTGATTATGAATAGTACGAATTATTACTATGTTTTAAATACATTTATTTAATTTTTCAAAAATTGTACATTTTTTTTTAATTTTATTTTCTGATTATGAATAGTACGAATTATTACTATATTTTAAATGTTTTTTTTTAATTTTTCAAAAATTGTAGATTTTATTATTTTTTTTGGAAATTTATATTACATTATATATTATTTCCTTAAATTATCGAAAATTATATTATATTATAATTTCCTTAAATTATAGAAATTAACCCCCTGGCCCGCGATGTCGAACGATTATTTATAAACCTTAAAAATTTATAACTTCAGTTCTAAACACTTTTTTTAAATTTTCTTTCTGATTATGAATAGTACGAATTATTACTATTTTTTAAATATTTTTTTTTTTTAATTTTTCAAAAATTGAATAGTACGAATTATTACTATATTTTAAATATTTTTTTTTTTAATTTTTCAAAAATTGTAAATATATTTTCTTAATTTTTCGAAAATTGTAGATGTTTTTTAATTTTTTTTTTTTTTTTGAAAATTATATTATATTATAATTTCCTTAAATTATAGAAATTAACCCCCTGGCCATCGATGTCGAACGATTATTTATAAACTTTAAAAATTTATAACTTCAGTTCTTAACACTTTTTTTAATTTTTCTTTCTGATTATGAATAGTACGAATTATTACTATATTTTAAATGTTTTTTTTTTAATTTTTCAAAAATTGTAGATTTTTTAATTTTTTTTTTGTAGGAAAATTATATTATATTATATTATAATTTCCTTAAATTATAGAACTTAACCCCCTGGCCATCGATGTCGAACGATTATTTATAAACTTTAAAAATTTATAACTTCAGTTCTTAACACTTTTTTTAATTTTTCTTTCTGATTATGAATAGTACGAATTATTACTATATTTTAAATATATTTTCTTAATTTTTCGAAAATTGTAGATGTTTTTTAATTTTTTTTTTTTTTTGAAAATTATATTATATTATAATTTCCTTAAATTATAGAAATTAACCCCCTGGCCATCGATGTCGAACGATTATTTATAAACTTTAACAATTTATAACTTCAGTTCTTAACACTTTTTTTAATTTTTCTTTCTGATTATGAATAGTACGAACTTTAAAAATTTATAACTTCAGTTCTTAACACTTTTTTTAATTTTTCTTTCTGATTATGAATAGTACGAATTATTATATATTTTAAATATATTTTCTTAATTTTTCGAAAATTGTAGATTTTTTTTATTTTTTTTTTTTTTTTTTTTTTTTTTTAAAATTATTTTATATTATAATTTTATTAAATTATAGTAATTAACCCCCTGGCCCACGATGTCGAACGACTATTTATAAACTTTAAAAATTTATAACTTCAGTTCACTTTTTTTAAGTTTTCTTTCTTATTATGAATAGTACGAATTATTACTATATTTTAAATACATTTATTTAATTTTTCAAAAATTGTAGATTTTTTAAATTTTTTTTTTTTTTTGTAGGAAAATTATATTATATTATAATTTCCTTAAATTATAGAAATTAACCCCCTGGCCATCGATGTCGAACGATTATTTATAAACTTTAAAAATTTATAACTTCAGTTCTTAACACTTTTTTTAATTTTTCTTTCTGATTATGAATAGTACGAATTATTACTATATTTTAAATGTTTTTTTTTAATTTTTCAAAAATTGTAGATTTTTTTTAAATTTTTTTTGTAGGAAAATTATATTATATTATAATTTCCTTAAATTATAGAAATTAACCCCCTGGCCCACGATGTCGAACGATTATTTATAAACCTTAAAAATTTATAACTTCAGTTCTAAACACTTTTTTTAAATTTTCTTTCTGATTATGAATAGTACGGATTATTACTATATTTTAAATACATTTATTTAATTTTTCAAAAATTGTAGATTTTTTAAATTTTTTTTTGTAGGAAAATTATATTATATTATAATTTCCTTAAATAGAATAATTGTAGTATTTAGTTGAACTGTTACTATTTAATTTTTGATATTTTTCTTAGTTAGGCTTAAGTTCATTTTAAATTTAATTTTCATTAAATCATTTTTACTGAAGAAGGGTTGTTTAACAACTTGAAAAAAATTTTTATTTTTGATAATTTTTCTGACTAGGATTCGAACCTGGGTTGTTTGGTTGAATTGACATATGTTTCGAGAAACACCACTTTCTCTCATCAGAATTCTTTACGTTCTGACCTATGCACCACTACGGTGCCTGCTAGTCAACAGACAACATCAATCCTTTAACCAGTGACTGGTGGTTCGAAGTTTTCTGTAAATTATCATTTTTATTAATTTCTATTTTAGTTGTTGTTTTTCCTTTTCTTCAGTTTTTTCCTTTCGTATTCATGCCAAGACTTCGTCTCGAAAACCTGAATACATTTGTTTTTATTGTGTTTATTGTCCACTTTCGTACACATGTAAACATTAACGGCTTGTGCCTTAGCTATTTTATAGAATAATTGTAGTATTTAGTTGAACTGTTACTATTTAATTTTTGATATTTTTCTTAGTTAGGCTTAAGTTCATTTTAAATTTAATTTTCATTAAATCATTTTTACTGAAGAAGGGTTGTTTAACAACTTGAAAAAAATTTTTATTTTTGATAATTTTTCTGACTAGGATTCGAACCTGGGTTGTTTGGTTGAATTGACATATGTTTCGAGAAACACCACTTTCTCTCATCAGAATTCTTTACGTTCTGACCTATGCACCACTACGGTGCCTGCTAGTCAACAGACAACATCAATCCTTTAACCAGTGACTGGTGGTTCGAAGTTTTCTGTAAATTATCATTTTTATTAATTTCTATTTTAGTTGTTGTTAAAATTAAATTTAAAATGAACTTAAGCCTAACTAAGAAAAATATCAATTTCCTTAAATTATAGAAATTAACCCCCTGGCCATCGATGTCGAACGATTATTTATAAACTTTAAAAATTTATAACTTCAGTTCTTAACACTTTTTTTAATTTTTCTTTCTGATTATGAATAGTACGAATTATTACTATATTTTAAATATTTTTTTTTTAATTTTTCAAAAATTGTAGATTTTTTTAATTTTTTTTGGAAATTTATATTACATTATATATTATTTCCTTAAATTATCGAAAATAAGAATTTCTTAAAAATTTATAAACTTTAAAAATTTATAACTTCAGTTCTTAACACTTTTTTTAATTTTTCTTTCTGATTATGAATAGTACGAATTATTACTATATTTTAAATATATTTTCTTAATTTTTCGAAAATTGTAGATTTTTTTTAATTTTTTTTTTTTTTGAAAATTATATTATATTATAATTTTCTTAAATTATAGTAATTAACCCCCTGGCCCACGATGTCGAACGACTATTTATAAACTTTAAAAATTTATAACTTCAGTTCACTTTTTTTAAGTTTTCTTTATTATTATGAATAGTACGAATTATTACTATATTTTAAATACATTTATTTAATTTTTCAAAAATTGTAGATTTTTTTAAATTTTTTTTTTGTAGGAAAATTATAATATATTATAATTTCCTTAAATTATAGAAATTAACCCCCTGGCCATCGATGTCGAACGATTATTTATAAACTTTAAAAATTTATAACTTCAGTTCTTAACACTTTGTTTAAGTTTTCTTTCTTATTATGAATAGTACGAATTATTACTATATTTTAAATACATTTATTTAATTTTTCAAAAATTGTAGATTTTTTAAAATTTTTTTTTTTGTAGGAAAATTATATTATATTATAATTTCCTTAAATTATAGAAATTAAGAATTTCTTAAAAATTTATAAACTTTAAAAATTTATAACTTCAGTTCTAAACATTTTTTTTAAGTTTTCTTTCTTATTATGAATAGTACGAATTATTACTATATTTTAAATACATTTATTTAATTTTTCAAAAATTGTAGATTTTTTTTAAGTTTTTTTTTGTAGGAAAATTATATTATATTATAATTTCCTTAAATTATAGAAATTAACCCCCTGGCCCACGATGTCGAACGATTATTTATAAACCTTAAAAATTTATAACTTCAGTTCTAAACACTTTTTTAAATTTTCTTTCTGATTATGAATAGTACGAATTATTACTAGTTTTTAAATACATTTATTTAATTTTTCAAAAATTGTAGATTTTTTAAATTTTTTTTTTTTTGTAGGAAAATTATATTATATTATAATTTCCTTAAATTATAGAAATTAACCCCCTGGCCATCGATGTCGAACGATTATTTATAAACTTTAAAAATTTATAACTTCAGTTCTTAACACTTTTTTTAATTTTTCTTTCTGATTATGAATAGTACGAATTATTACTATATTTTAAATGTTTTTTTTTAATTTTTCAAAAATTGTAGATTTTTTTAATTTTTTTTTGTAGGAAAATTATATTATATTATAATTTCCTTAAATTATAGAAATTAACGCCCTGGCCATCGATGTCGAACGATTATTTATAAACTTTAAGAATTTATAACTTCAGTTCTTAACACTTTTTTTAATTTTTCTTTCTGATTATGAATAGTACGAATTATTACTATATTTTAAATGTTTTTTTTTAATTTTTCAAAAATTGTAGATAACGTGTAGACAACGTGGACACATGCACACTACTAAAGAAATACTGTAGGACTATAAAGAAGATGGGGAAGCAGACTGAGAGACTTAAATCTCCTAAACTGCAGAAAGAGGAGTCTTATACCAAAACATTTGGAAAACACGACGAAGATCACGAGACAGTTATTCACATCCACTAAGATATCACGGGAACTGGATAAGGTTGAATGTAAATTTCATATGAAAATACTCAATTTGGAAATAAAGGAGACAAATTATAATTTAAATGACCTGAAGTGCGAAATAGGAAAAATTAGACAGCTGATTGCACAGTCCGTATGTAAGAGGGAATTTGAGGACTTTATGACGAGACAAAAATCTAGATATATGAAGATCACATTGGAGAACAAAAAATCACATTTATTAAAAATTGACAACTTAAAGAGAGAGAAATTGGAGAAATATAACCTAACATTCAATTCCGATTGGTTTGTCAACAATACAACAATAACTATTCCTGATGATAGCAAATGGCTTCTTTCTTTCTCTTGGTTCGAAGTTTGCTTTACCAATCAACAATAAAAACTTCTGTACGATCGGATTGATAGCAGATTTGGAACAGTGGGTACAAACTCTTACAAATGATAGAGAAAAAGATATCACAAGATCAAGGATAGCGAACAGAATTATGACCCACAAAAGGACAATGAAAAATGATGGTAAAGAAAAATTCATACTAGGCATTTATGAGGATACAAGAAGATTTCTAAGACAATATAAAGACGAGATAGTCATAACTAAAGCAGACAAGGGAAATAAAACAGTTTTAATGTACAAAAAGGATTATGACGATGGAATGAGCAAATTGCTGGAAGATAAACACACATACAAACGTATATTGATTGATCCAACACAAAAATTACAAAGGACGAACAACAATATTATTATGGACTTATATAGAAAAGAATATATAAGTGGATATGACAGAAAAATATTGACATCAAATGCCGCAACAGCACCCAACAGCACAATTTTTCAAAAATTGTAGATTTTTTAATTTTTTTTTTGTAGGAAAATTATATTATATTATATTATAATTTCCTTAAATTATAGAACTTAACCCCCTGGCCATCGATGTCGAACGATTATTTATAAACTTTAAAAATTTATAACTTCAGTTCTTAACACTTTTTTTAATTTTTCTTTCTGATTATGAATAGTACGAATTATTACTATATTTTAAATATATTTTCTTAATTTTTCGAAAATTGTAGATGTTTTTTAATTTTTTTTTTTTTTTGAAAATTATATTATATTATAATTTCCTTAAATTATAGAAATTAACCCCCTGGCCATCGATGTCGAACGATTATTTATAAACTTTAACAATTTATAACTTCAGTTCTTAACACTTTTTTTAATTTTTCTTTCTGATTATGAATAGTACGAACTTTAAAAATTTATAACTTCAGTTCTTAACACTTTTTTTAATTTTTCTTTCTGATTATGAATAGTACGAATTATTATATATTTTAAATATATTTTCTTAATTTTTCGAAAATTGTAGATTTTTTTTATTTTTTTTTTTTTTTTTTTTTTTTTGAAAATTATTTTATATTATAATTTTCTTAAATTATAGTAATTAACCCCCTGGCCCACGATGTCGAACGACTATTTATAAACTTTAAAAATTTATAACTTCAGTTCACTTTTTTTAAGTTTTCTTTCTTATTATGAATAGTACGAATTATTACTATATTTTAAATACATTTATTTAATTTTTCAAAAATTGTAGATTTTTTAAATTTTTTTTTTTTTTGTAGGAAAATTATATTATATTATAATTTCCTTAAATTATAGAAATTAACCCCCTGGCCATCGATGTCGAACGATTATTTATAAACTTTAAAAATTTATAACTTCAGTTCTTAACACTTTTTTTAATTTTTCTTTCTGATTATGAATAGTACGAATTATTACTATATTTTAAATGTTTTTTTTTTAATTTTTCAAAAATTGTAGATTTTTTTTAAATTTTTTTTTGTAGGAAAATTATATTATATTATAATTTCCTTAAATTATAGAAATTAACCCCCTGGCCCACGATGTCGAACGATTATTTATAAACCTTAAAAATTTATAACTTCAGTTCTAAACACTTTTTTTAAATTTTCTTTCTGATTATGAATAGTACGGATTATTACTATATTTTAAATACATTTATTTAATTTTTCAAAAATTGTAGATTTTTTAAATTTTTTTTTGTAGGAAAATTATATTATATTATAATTTCCTTAAATTATAGAAATTAACCCCCTGGCCATCGATGTCGAACGATTATTTATAAACTTTAAAAATTTATAACTTCAGTTCTTAACACTTTTTTTAATTTTTCTTTCTGATTATGAATAGTACGAATTATTACTATATTTTAAATATTTTTTTTTTTAATTTTTCAAAAATTGTAGATTTTTTTAATTTTTTTTGGAAATTTATATTACATTATATATTATTTCCTTAAATTATCGAAAATAAGAATTTCTTAAAAATTTATAAACTTTAAAAATTTATAACTTCAGTTCTTAACACTTTTTTTAATTTTTCTTTCTGATTATGAATAGTACGAATTATTACTATATTTTAAATATATTTTCTTAATTTTTCGAAAATTGTAGATTTTTTTTAATTTTTTTTTTTTTTTGAAAATTATATTATATTATAATTTTCTTAAATTATAGTAATTAACCCCCTGGCCCACGATGTCGAACGACTATTTATAAACTTTAAAAATTTATAACTTCAGTTCACTTTTTTTAAGTTTTCTTTCTTATTATGAATAGTACGAATTATTACTATATTTTAAATACATTTATTTAATTTTTCAAAAATTGTAGATTTTTTTAAATTTTTTTTTTGTAGGAAAATTATAATATATTATAATTTCCTTAAATTATAGAAATTAACCCCCTGGCCATCGATGTCGAACGATTATTTATAAACTTTAAAAATTTATAACTTCAGTTCTTAACACTTTGTTTAAGTTTTCTTTCTTATTATGAATAGTACGAATTATTACTATATTTTAAATACATTTATTTAATTTTTCAAAAATTGTAGATTTTTTAAAAATTTTTTTTTTGTAGGAAAATTATATTATATTATAATTTCCTTAAATTATAGAAATTAAGAATTTCTTAAAAATTTATAAACTTTAAAAATTTATAACTTCAGTTCTAAACACTTTTTTTAAGTTTTCTTTCTTATTATGAATAGTACGAATTATTACTATATTTTAAATACATTTATTTAATTTTTCAAAAATTGTAGATTTTTTTTAAGTTTTTTTTTGTAGGAAAATTATATTATATTATAATTTCCTTAAATTATAGAAATTAACCCCCTGGCCCACGATGTCGAACGATTATTTATAAACCTTAAAAATTTATAACTTCAGTTCTAAACACTTTTTTAAATTTTCTTTCTGATTATGAATAGTACGAATTATTACTAGTTTTTAAATACATTTATTTAATTTTTCAAAAATTGTAGATTTTTTAAATTTTTTTTTTTTTTGTAGGAAAATTATATTATATTATAATTTCCTTAAATTATAGAAATTAACCCCCTGGCCATCGATGTCGAACGATTATTTATAAACTTTAAAAATTTATAACTTCAGTTCTTAACACTTTTTTTAATTTTTCTTTCTGATTATGAATAGTACGAATTATTACTATATTTTAAATGTTTTTTTTTTTAATTTTTCAAAAATTGTAGATTTTTTTAATTTTTTTTTGTAGGAAAATTATATTATATTATAATTTCCTTAAATTATAGAAATTAACGCCCTGGCCATCGATGTCGAACGATTATTTATAAACTTTAAGAATTTATAACTTCAGTTCTTAACACTTTTTTTAATTTTTCTTTCTGATTATGAATAGTACGAATTATTACTATATTTTAAATGTTTTTTTTTTAATTTTTCAAAAATTGTAGATAACGTGTAGACAACGTGGACACATGCACACTACTAAAGAAATACTGTAGGACTATAAAGAAGATGGGGAAGCAGACTGAGAGACTTAAATCTCCTAAACTGCAGAAAGAGGAGTCTTATACCAAAACATTTGGAAAACACGACGAAGATCACGAGACAGTTATTCACATCCACTAAGATATCACGGGAACTGGATAAGGTTGAATGTAAATTTCATATGAAAATACTCAATTTGGAAATAAAGGAGACAAATTATAATTTAAATGACCTGAAGTGCGAAATAGGAAAAATTAGACAGCTGATTGCACAGTCCGTATGTAAGAGGGAATTTGAGGACTTTATGACGAGACAAAAATCTAGATATATGAAGATCACATTGGAGAACAAAAAATCACATTTATTAAAAATTGACAACTTAAAGAGAGAGAAATTGGAGAAATATAACCTAACATTCAATTCCGATTGGTTTGTCAACAATACAACAATAACTATTCCTGATGATAGCAAATGGCTTCTTTCTTTCTCTTGGTTCGAAGTTTGCTTTACCAATCAACAATAAAAACTTCTGTACGATCGGATTGATAGCAGATTTGGAACAGTGGGTACAAACTCTTACAAATGATAGAGAAAAAGATATCACAAGATCAAGGATAGCGAACAGAATTATGACCCACAAAAGGACAATGAAAAATGATGGTAAAGAAAAATTCATACTAGGCATTTATGAGGATACAAGAAGATTTCTAAGACAATATAAAGACGAGATAGTCATAACTAAAGCAGACAAGGGAAATAAAACAGTTTTAATGTACAAAAAGGATTATGACGATGGAATGAGCAAATTGCTGGAAGATAAACACACATACAAACGTATATTGATTGATCCAACACAAAAATTACAAAGGACGAACAACAATATTATTATGGACTTATATAGAAAAGAATATATAAGTGGATATGACAGAAAAATATTGACATCAAATGCCGCAACAGCACCCCGACTTTATGGACTTCCGAAAATCCATAAACCTAATAACCCACTTCGACCAATATCATCATCGGTAGGAGTACCCTGCTATGGGTTATCAAAATATATTGGGAATATATTGAAAAACATTATACTTGACAAATTTAATATAAAAAACTCATTAGAATTAAAGACAAAACTGGATACACTTACTTTGGACGAAGATGAGATTCTTGTATCATTGGACGTGGTATCGTTATTTACAAACATACCTATACATAGTACGAATTATTATATATTTTAAATATATTTTCTTAATTTTTCGAAAATTGTAGATTTTTTTAATTTTTTTTTTTTTTTGAAAATTATATTATATTATAATTTTCTTAAATTATAGAAATTAACCCCCTGGCCCACGATGTCGAACGATTATTTATAAACCTTAAAAACTTATAACTTCAGTTCTAAACACTTTTTTTAAATTTTCTTTCTGATTATGAATAGTACGAATTATTACTATTTTTTTAATATTTTTTTTTTAATTTTTCAAAAATTGAATAGTACGAATTATTACTATATTTTAAATATTTTTTTTTTAATTTTTCAAAAATTGTAAATATATTTTCTTAATTTTTCGAAAATTGTAGATTTTTTTTATTTTTTTTTTTTTTTTTGAAAATTATATTATATTGTAATTTCCTTAAATTATAGAAATTAACCCCCTGGCCATCGATGTCGAACGATTATTTATAAACTTTAAAAATTTATAACTTCAGTTCTTAACACTTTTTTTAAGTTTTCTTTCTTATTATGAATAGTACGAATTATTACTATATTTTAAATACATTTATTTAATTTTTCAAAAATTGTAGATTTTTTAAAATTTTTTTTTGTAGGAAAATTATTTTATATTATAATTTCCTTAAATTATAGAAATTAACCCCCTGGCCATCGATGTCGAACGATTATTTATAAACTTAAAAATTTATAACTTCAGTTCTTAACACTTTTTTTAATTTTTCTTTCTGATTATGAATAGTACGAATTATTACTATATTTTAAATGTTTTTTTTTTATTTTTCAAAAATTGTAGATTTTTTTAATTTTTTTTTTTTTTGTAGGAAAATTATATTATATTACAATTTCCTTAAATTATAGAAATTAACCCCCTGGCCATCGATGTCGAACGATTATTTATAAACTTTAAAAATTTATAACTTCAGTTCTTAACACTTTTTTTAATTTTTCTTTCTGATTATGAATAGTACGAATTATTACTATATTTTAAATATATTTTCTTAATTTTTCGAAAATTGTAGATTTTTTTTAATTTTTTTTTTTTTGAAAATTATATTATATTATAATTTTCTTAAATTATAGTAATTAACCCCCTGGCCCACGATGTCGAACGACTATTTATAAACCTTAAAAATTTATAACTTCAGTTCTAAACACTTTTTTTAAATTCTCTTTCTGATTATGAATAGTACAAATTATTACTATTTTTTAAATATTTTTTTTTTAATTTTTCAAAAATTGAATAGTACGAATTATTACTATATTTTGAATATTTTTTTTTTTAATTTTTCAAAAATTGTAAATATATTTTCTTAATTTTTCGAAAATTGTAGATTTTTTTTAATTTTTTTTTTTTTTTTTTGAAAATTATATTATATTATAATTTCCTTAAATTATAGAAATTAACCCGCTGGTCATCGATGTCGAACGACTATTTATAAACTTTAAAAATTTATAACTTCAGTTCTAAACACTTTTTTTAAGTTTACTTTCTTATTATGAATAGTTCGAATTATTACTATAGTTTAAATACATTTATTTAATTTTTCAAAAATTATAGATTTTTTTAAATTTTTTTTTGTAGGAAAATTATATTATATTATAATTTCCTTAAATTATAGAAATTAACCCCCTGGCCCACGATGTCGAACGATTATTTATAAACCTTAAAAATTTATAACTTCAGTTCTAAACACTTTTTTTAAATTCTCTTTCTGATTATGAATAGTACAAATTATTACTATTTTTTAAATATTTTTTTTTTAATTTTTCAAAAATTGAATAGTACGAATTATTACTATATTTTGAATATTTTTTTTTTTAATTTTTCAAAAATTGTAAATATATTTTCTTAATTTTTCGAAAATTGTAGATTTTTTTTAATTTTTTTTTTTTTTTTTTGAAAATTATATTATATTATAATTTCCTTAAATTATAGAAATTAACCCGCTGGTCATCGATGTCGAACGACTATTTATAAACTTTAAAAATTTATAACTTCAGTTCTAAACACTTTTTTTAAGTTTACTTTCTTATTATGAATAGTACGAATTATTACTATATTTTAAATGTTTTTTTTTAATTTTTCAAAAATTGTAGATTTTATTATTTTTTTTGGAAATTTATATTACATTATATATTATTTCCTTAAATTATCGAAAATTATATTATATTTTAATTTCCTTAAATTATAGAAATTAACCCCCTGGCCATCGATGTCGAACGATTATTTATAAACTTTAAAAATTTATAACTTCAGTTCTTAACACTTTTTTTAATTTTTCTTTCTGATTATGAATAGTACGAATTATTACTATATTTTAAATATTTTTTTTTTAATTTTTCAAAAATTGTAGATTTTTTTTAATTTTTTTTGGAAATTTATTTACATTATATATTATTTCCTTAAATTATCGAAATTAAGAATTTCTTAAAAATGTATAAACTTTAAAAATTTATAACTTCAGTCCTAAACACTTTTTTTAAGTTTTCTTTCTTATTATGAATAGTACGAATTATTACTATATTTTAAATATATTTTCTTAATTTTTCGAAAATTGTAGATTTTTTTTAATTTTTTTTTTTTTTTTTTGAAAATTATATTATATTATAATTTTCTTAAATTATAGTAATTAACCCCCTGGCCCACGATGTCGAACGATTATTTATTAACCTTAAAAATTTATAACTTCAGTTCTAACCACTTTTTAAAATTTTCTTTCTGATTATGAATAGTACGAATTATTACTATTTTTTAAATATTTTTTTTTTAATTTTTCAAAAATTGAATAGTACGAATTATTACTATATTTTAAATATTTTTTTTTTAATTTTTCAAAAATTGTAAATATATTTTCTTAATTTTTCGAAAATTGTAGATTTTTTTTAATTTTTTTTTTTTTGAAAATTATATTATATTATAATTTCCTTAAATTATAGAAATTAACCCCCTGGCCATCGATGTCGAACGATTATTTATAAACTTTAAAAATTTATAACTTCAGTTCTTAACACTTTTTTAATTTTTCTTTCTGATTATGAATAGTACGAATTATTACTATATTTTAAATGTTTTTTTTTAATTTTTCAAAAATTGTAGATTTTTTTAATTTTTTTTTTGTAGGAAAATTATATTATATTATAATTTCCTTAAATTATAGAAATTAACCCCCTGGCCATCGATGTCGAACGATTATTTATAAACTTTAAAAAGTTTATGAATAGTACGAATTATTACTATTTTTTAAATATTTTTTTTTAATTTTTCAAAAATTGAATAGTACGAATTATTACTATATTTTAAATATTTTTTTTTAATTTTTCAAAAATTGTAAATATATTTTCTTAATTTTTCGAAAATTGTAGATTTTTTTTAATTTTTTTTTTTTTTGAAAATTATATTATATAATAATTTCCTTAAATTATAGAAATTAACCCCCTGGCCATCGATGTCGAACGATTATTTATAAACTTTAAAAATTTATAACTTCAGTTCTTAACACTTTTTTTAATTTTTCTTTCTGATTATGAATAGTACGAATTATTACTATATTTTAAATATATTTGCTTAATTTTTCGAAAATTGTAGATTTTTTTTAATTTTTTTTTTTTTTGAAAATTATATTATATTATAATTTCCTTAAATTATAGAAATTAACCCCCTGGCCATCGATGTCGAACGATTATTTATAAACCTTAAAAATTTATAACTTCAGTTCTAAACACTTTTTTTAAATTTTCTTTCTGATTATGAATAGTACGAATTATTACTATTTTGTAAATATTTTTTTTTAATTCTTCAAAAATTGAATAGTACGAATTATTACTATATTTTAAATATTTTTTTTCTTAATTTTTCAAAAATTGTAGATTTTTTTAATTTTTTTGGAAATTTATAGTACATTATATATTATTTCCTTAAATTATCGAAATTAAGAATTTCTTAAAAATTTATAAACTTTAACAATTTATAACTTCAGTTCTAAACACTTTTTTTAAGTTTACTTTCTTATTATGAATAGTACGAATTATTACTATATTTTAAATGTTTTTTTTTAATTTTTCAAAAATTGTAGATTTTATTATTTTTTTTGGAAATTTATATTACATTATATATTATTTCCTTAAATTATCGAAAATTATATTATATTTTAATTTCCTTAAATTATAGAAATTAACCCCCTGGCCATCGATGTCGAACGATTATTTATAAACTTTAAAAATTTATAACTTCAGTTCTTAACACTTTTTTTAATTTTTCTTTCTGATTATGAATAGTACGAATTATTACTATATTTTAAATATTTTTTTTTAATTTTTCAAAAATTGTAGATTTTTTTAATTTTTTTTGGAAATTTATATTACATTATATATTATTTCCTTAAATTATCGAAATTAAGAATTTCTTAAAAATTTATAAAATTTATAACTTCAGTTCTAAACACTTTTTTTAAGTTTTCTTTCTTATTATGAATAGTACGAATTATTACTATATTTTAAATACATTTATTTAATTTTTCAAAAATTGTAGATTTTTTTTAAATTTTTTTTTTTGTAGGAAAATTATATTATATTATAATTTCCTTAAATTATAGAAATTAACCCCCTGGCCCACGATGTCGAACGATTATTTATAAACCTTAAAAATTTATAACTTCAGTTCTAACCACTTTTTTTAAATTTTCTTTCTGATTATGAATAGTACGAATTATTACTATTTTTTAAATATTTTTTTTTAATTTTTCAAAAATTGAATAGTACGAATTATTACTATATTTTAAATATTTTTTTTTTAATTTTTCAAAAATTGTAAATATATTTTCTTAATTTTTCGAAAATTGTAGATTTTTTTTAATTTTTTTTTTTGAAAATTATATTATATTATAATTTCCTTAAATTATAGAAATTAACCCCCTGGCCATCGATGTCGAACGATTATTTATAAACTTTAAAAATTTCTAACTTCAGTTCTTAACACTTTTTTTAATTTTTCTTTCTGATTATGAATAGTACGAATTATTACTATATTTTAAATATATTTTCTTAATTTTTCGAAAATTGTAGATTTTTTTTAATTTTTTTTTTTTTTTTTTGAAAATTATATTATATTATAATTTTCTTAAATTATAGTAATTAACCCCCTGGCCCACGATGTCGAACGATTATTTATAAACTTTAAAAATTTATAACTTCAGTTCTTAACATTTTTTTTAATTTTACTTTCTGATTATGAATAGTACGAATTATTACTATTCTTTAAATATTTTTTTTTTAATTTTTCAAAAATTGAATAGTACGAATATTACTATATTTTAAATATTTTTTTTTAATTTTTCAAAAATTGTAAATATATTTTCTTAATTTTTCGAAAATTGTAGATTTTTTTTAATTTTTTTTTTTTTTGAAAATTATATTATATTATAATTTTCTTAAATTATAGTAATTAACCCCCTGGCCATCGATGTCGAACGATTATTTATAAACCTTAAAAATTTATAACTTCAGTTCTAAACACTTTTTTTAAATTTTCTTTCTGATTATGAATAGTACGAATTATTACTATTTTTTAAATATTTTTTTTTTAATTTTTCAAAAATTGAATAGTACGAATTATTACTATATTTTAAATATTTTTTTTTAATTTTTCAAAAATTGTAAATATATTTTCTTAATTTTTCGAAAATTGTAGATTTTTTTTAATTTTTTTTTTTTTTTTTTAAATTATATTATATTATAATTTCCTTAAATTATGGAAATTAACCCCCTGGCCCACGATGTCGAACGATTATTTATAAACCTTAAAAATTTATATAAAAAATTAAAAAATTGAATAGTACGAATTATTACTATATTTTAAATATTTTTTTTTTAATTTTTCAAAAATTGTAGATTTTTTTAATTTTTTTTTGGAAATTTATATTACATTATATACTATTTCCTTAAATTATCGAAATTAAGAATTTCTTAAAAATTTATAAACTTTAAAAATTTATAACTTCAGTTCTAAACACTTTTTTTAAGTTTTCTTTCTTATTATGAATAGTACGAATTATTACTATATTTTAAATACATTTATTTAATTTTTCAAAAATTGTAGATTTTTTTTAAATTTTTTTTGTAGGAAAATTATATTATATTATAATTTCCTTAAATTATAGAAATTAACCCCCTGGCCCACGATGTCGAACGATTATTTATAAACCTTAAAAATTTATAACTTCAGTTCTAAACACTTTTTTTAAATTTTCTTTCTGATTATGAATAGTACGAATTATTACTATTTTTTTAAATATTTTTTTTTTAATTTTTCAAAAATTGAATAGTACGAATTATTACTATATTTTAAATATTTTTTTTTAATTTTTCAAAAATTGTAAATATATTTTCTTAATTTTTCGAAATTTGTAGATTTTTTTTAATTTTTTTTTTTTTTTGAAAATTATATTATATTATAATTTCCTTAAATTATAGAAATTAACCCCCTGGCCATCGATGTCGAACGATTATTTATAAACTTTAAAAATTTATAACTTCAGTTCTTAACACTTTTTTTAATTTTTCTTTCTGATTATGAATAGTACGAATTATTACTATATTTTAAATATATTTGCTTAATTTTTCGAAAATTGTAGATTTTTTTTAATTTTTTTTTTTTGAAAATTATATTATATTATAATTTTCTTAAATTATAGTAATTAACCCCCTGGCCATCGATGTCGAACGATTATTTATAAACCTTAAAAATTTATAACTTCAGTTCTAAACACTTTTTTTAAATTTTCTTTCTGATTATGAATAGTACGAATTATTACTATTTTTTAAATATTTTTTTTTTAATTTTTCAAAAATTGAATAGTACGAATTATTACTATATTTTAAATATTTTTTTTTAATTTTTCAAAAATTTTAAATATATTTTCTTAATTTTTCGAAAATTGTAGATTTTTTTTAATTTTTTTTTTTTTTTAAATTATATTATATTATAATTTCCTTAAATTATAGAAATTAACCCCCTGGCCCACGATGTCGAACGATTATTTATAAACCTTAAAAATTTATATAAAAAATTAAAAAATTGAATAGTACGAATTATTACTATATTTTAAATATTTTTTTTTTAATTTTTCAAAAATTGTAGATTTTTTTAATTTTTTTTGGAAATTTATATTACATTATATATTATTTCCTTAAATTATCGAAATTAAGAATTTCTTAAAAATTTATAAACTTTAAAAATTTATAACTTCAGTTCTAAACACTTTTTTAAGTTTTCTTTCTTATTATGAATAGTACGAATTATTACTATATTTTAAATACATTTATTTAATTTTTCAAAAATTGTAGATTTTTTTTAAATTTTTTTTGTAGGAAAATTATATTATATTATAATTTCCTTAAATTATAGAAATTAACCCCCTGGCCCACGATGTCGAACGATTATTTATAAACCTTAAAAATTTATAACTTCAGTTCTAAACACTTTTTTTAAATTTTCTTTCTGATTATGAATAGTACGAATTATTACTATTTTTTTAAATATTTTTTTTTTAATTTTTCAAAAATTGAATAGTACGAATTATTACTATATTTTAAATATTTTTTTTTAATTTTTCAAAAATTGTAAATATATTTTCTTAATTTTTCGAAAATTGTAGATTTTTTTTAATTTTTTTTTTTTTTTGAAAATTATATTATATTATAATTTCCTTAAATTATAGAAATTAACCCCCTGGCCATCGATGTCGAACGATTATTTATAAACTTTAAAAATTTATAACTTCAGTTCTTAACACTTTTTTTAAGTTTTCTTTCTTATTATGAATAGTACGAATTATTACTATATTTTAAATACATTTATTTAATTTTTCAAAAATTGTAGATTTTTTAAAATTTTTTTTTTTTGTAGGAAAATTATATTATATTATAATTTCCTTAAATTATAGAAATTAACCCCCTGGCCATCGATGTCGAACGATTATTTATAAACTTTAAAAATTTATAACTTCAGTTCTTAACACTTTTTTTAATTTTTCTTTCTGATTATGAATAGTACGAATTATTACTATATTTTAAATGTTTTTTTTTATTTTTCAAAAATTGTAGATTTTTTTAATTTTTTTTTTTTTTTTTTGTAGGAAAATTATATTATATTATAATTTCCTTAAATTATAGAAATTAACCCCCTGGCCATCGATGTCGAACGATTATTTATAAACTTTAAAAATTTATAACTTCAGTTCTTAACACTTTTTTTAATTTTTCTTTCTGATTATGAATAGTACGAATTATTACTATATTTTAAATATATTTTCTTAATTTTTCGAAAATTGTAGATTTTTTTTAATTTTTTTTTTTTTTTGAAAATTATATTATATTATAATTTTCTTAAATTATAGTAATTAACCCCCTGGCCCACGATGTCGAACGACTATTTATAAACTTTAAAAATTTATAACTTCAAAAATTGTAGATTTTTTAAAATTTTTTTTTTTGTAGGAAAATTATATTATATTATAATTTCCTTAAATTATAGAAATTAACCCCCTGGCCATCGATGTCGAACGATTATTTATAAACTTTAAAAATTTATAACTTCAGTTCTTAACACTTTTTTTAATTTTTCTTTTTTATTATGAATAGTACGAATTATTACTATATTTTAAATATTTTTTTTCTTAATTTTTCAAAAATTGTAGATTTTTTTAATTTTTTTGGAAATTTATAGTACATTATATATTATTTCCTTAAATTATCGAAATTAAGAATTTCTTAAAAATTTATAAACTTTAACAATTTATAACTTCAGTTCTAAACACTTTTTTTAAGTTTACTTTCTTATTATGAATAGTTCGAATTATTACTATAGTTTATTTAATTTTTCAAAAATTATAGATTTTTTTAAATTTTTTTTTGTAGGAAAATTATATTATATTATAATTTCCTTAAATTATAGAAATGAACCCCCTGGCCATCGATGTCGAACGATTATTTATAAACTTTAAAAATTTATAACTTCAGTTCTTAACATTTTTTTTTAATTTTATTTTCTGATTATGAATAGTACGAATTATTACTATATTTTAAATACATTTATTTAATTTTTCAAAAATTGTAGATTTTTTTTAAATTTTTTTTTTGTAGGAAAATTATATTATATTATAATTTCCTTAAATTATAGAAATTAACCCCCTGGCCCACGATGTCGAACGATTATTTATAAACCTTAAAAATTTATAACTTCAGTTCTAACCACTTTTTTTAAATTTTCTTTCTGATTATGAATAGTACGAATTATTACTATTTTTTAAATATTTTTTTTTTAATTTTTCAAAAATTGAATAGTACGAATTATTACTATATTTTAAATATTTTTTTTTTAATTTTTCAAAAATTGTAAATATATTTTCTTAATTTTTCGAAAATTGTAGATTTTTTTTAATTTTTTTTTTTTGAAAATTATATTATATTATAATTTCCTTAAATTATAGAAATTAACCCCCTGGCCATCGATGTCGAACGATTATTTATAAACTTTAAAAATTTCTAACTTCAGTTCTTAACACTTTTTTTAATTTTTCTTTCTGATTATGAATAGTACGAATTATTACTATATTTTAAATATATTTTCTTAATTTTTCGAAAATTGTAGATTTTTTTTAATTTTTTTTTTTTTTTTTTGAAAATTATATTATATTATAATTTTCTTAAATTATAGTAATTAACCCCCTGGCCCACGATGTCGAACGATTATTTATAAACTTTAAAAATTTATAACTTCAGTTCTAAACACTTTTTTTAAGTTTTCTTTCTTATTATGAATAGTACGAATTTTTACTATATTTTAAATACTTTTATTTAATTTTTCAAAAATTGTAGATTTTTTTAAAATTTTTTTTGTAGGAAAATTATATTATATTATAATTTCCTTAAATTATAGAAATGATCCCCCTGGCCATCGATGTCGAACGATTATTTATAAACTTTAAAAATTTATAACTTCAGTTCTTAACATTTTTTTTAATTTTACTTTCTGATTATGAATAGTACGAATTATTACTATTCTTTAAATATTTTTTTTTAATTTTTCAAAAATTGAATAGTACGAATATTACTATATTTTAAATATTTTTTTTTAATTTTTCAAAAATTGTAAATATATTTTCTTAATTTTTCGAAAATTGTAGATTTTTTTTAATTTTTTTTTTTTTTTTTGAAAATTATATTATATTATAATTTCCTTAAATTATAGAAATTAACCCCCTGGCCATCGATGTCGAACGATTATTTATAAACTTTAAAAATTTATAACTTCAGTTCTTAACACTTTTTTTAATTTTTCTTTCTGATTATGAATAGTACGAATAATTACTATATTTTAAATATATTTGCTTAATTTTTCGAAAATTGTAGATTTTTTTTAATTTTTTTTTTTTTGAAAATTATATTATATTATAATTTCCTTAAATTATAGAAATTAACCCCCTGGCCATCGATGTCGAACGATTATTTATAAACTTTAAAAATTTATAACTTCAGTTCTTAACACTTTTTTTAATTTTTCTTTCTGATTATGAATAGTACGAATTATTACTATATTTTAAATGTTTTTTTTTTATTTTTCAAAAATTGTAGATTTTTGTAATTTTTTTTTTTTTTTTGTAGAAAAATTATATTATATTACAATTTCCTTAAATTATAGAAATTAACCCCCTGGCCATCGATGTCGAACGATTATTTATAAACTTTAAAAATTTATAACTTCAGTTCTTAACACTTTTTTTAATTTTTCTTTCTGATTATGAATAGTACGAATTATTACTATATTTTAAATATATTTTCTTAATTTTTCGAAAATTGTAGATTTTTTTTAATTTTTTTTTTTTGAAAATTATATTATATTATAATTTTCTTAAATTATAGTAATTAACCCCCTGGCCCACGATGTCGAACGACTATTTATAAACTTTAAAAATTTATAACTTCAGTTCTAAACACTTTTTTTAAGTTTTCTTTCTTATTATGAATAGTACGAATTATTACTATATTTTAAATACATTTATTTAATTTTTCAAAAATTGTAGATTTTTTTTAAATTTTTTTTTGTAGGAAAATTATATTATATTATAATTTCCTTAAATTATAGAAATTAACCCCCTGGCCCACGATGTCGAACGATTATTTATAAACCTTAAAAATTTATAACTTCAGTTCTAAACACTTTTTTTAAATTCTCTTTCTGATTATGAATAGTACAAATTATTACTATTTTTTAAATATTTTTTTTTTAATTTTTCAAAAATTGAATAGTACGTATTATTACTATATTTTGAATATTTTTTTTTTAATTTTTCAAAAATTGTAAATATATTTTCTTAATTTTTCGAAAATTGTAGATTTTTTTTAATTTTTTTTTTTTTTTGAAAATTATATTATATTATAATTTCCTTAAATTATAGAAATTAACCCGCTGGTCATCGATGTCGAACGACTATTTATAAACTTTAAAAATTTATAACTTCAGTTCTAAACACTTTTTTTAAGTTTTCTTTTTTATTATGAATAGTACGAATTATTACTATATTTTAAATACATTTATTTAATTTTTCAAAAATTGTCGATTTTTTTAAAATTTTTTTTTTTTGTAGAAAAATTATATTATATTATAATTTCCTTTAATTATAGAAATTAACCCCCTGGCCATCGATGTCGAACGATTATTTATAAACTTTAAAAAGTTTATGAATAGTACGAATTATTACTATTTTTTAAATATTTTTTTTTTAATTTTTCAAAAATTGAATAGTACGAATTATTACTATATTTTAAATATTTTTTTTTAATTTTTCAAAAATTGTAAATATATTTTCTTAATTTTTCGAAAATTGTAGATTTTTTTTAATTTTTTTTTTTTTTTTTGAAAATTATATTATGTTATAATTTCCTTAAATTATAGAAATTAACCCCCTGGCCATCGATGTCGAACGATTATTTATAAACTTTAAAAATTTATAACTTCAGTTCTTAACACTTTTTTTAATTTTTCTTTCTGATTATGAATAGTACGAATTATTACTATATTTTAAATATATTTGCTTAATTTTTCGAAAATTGTAGATTTTTTTTAATTTTTTTTTTTTTTGAAAATTATATTATATTATAATTTTCTTAAATTATAGTAATTAACCCCCTGGCCATCGATGTCGAACGATTATTTATAAACCTTAAAAATTTATAACTTCAGTTCTAAACACTTTTTTTAAATTTTCTTTCTGATTATGAATAGTACGAATTATTACTATTTTTTAAATATTTTTTTTTTAATTTTTCAAAAATTGAATAGTACGAATTATTACTATATTTTAAATATATTTTTTTTAATTTTTCAAAAATTGTAAATATATTTTCTTAATTTTTCGAAAATTGTAGATTTTTTTTATTTTTTTTTTTTTTTTAAATTATATTATATTATAATTTCCTTAAATTATAGAAATTAACCCCCTGGCCCACGATGTCGAACGATTATTTATAAACCTTAAAAATTTATATAAAAAATTAAAAAATTGAATAGTACGAATTATTACTATATTTTAAATATTTTTTTTTTAATTTTTCAAAAATTGTAGATTTTTTTAATTTTTTTTGGAAATTTATATTACATTATATATTATTTCCTTAAATTATCGAAATTAAGAATTTCTTAAAAATTTATAAACTTTAAAAATTTATAACTTCAGTTCTAAACACTTTTTTTAAGTTTTCTTTCTTATTATGAATAGTACGAATTATTACTATATTTTAAATACATTTATTTAATTTTTCAAAAATTGTAGATTTTTTTTAAATTTTTTTTGTAGGAAAATTATATTATATTATAATTTCCTTAAATTATAGAAATTAACCCCCTGGCCCACGATGTCGAACGATTATTATAAACCTTAAAAATTTATAACTTCAGTTCTAAACACTTTTTTTAAATTTTCTTTCTGATTATGAATAGTACGAATTATTACTATTTTTTTAAATATTTTTTTTTAATTTTTCAAAAATTGAATAGTACGAATTATTACTATATTTTAAATATTTTTTTTTAATTTTTCAAAAATTGTAAATATATTTTCTTAATTTTTCGAAAATTGTAGATTTTTTTTAATTTTTTTTTTTTTTTTGAAAATTATATTATATTATAATTTCCTTAAATTATAGAAATTAACCCCCTGGCCATCGATGTCGAACGATTATTTATAAACTTTAAAAATTTATAACTTCAGTTCTTAACACTTTTTTTAAGTTTTCTTTCTTATTATGAATAGTACGAATTATTACTATATTTTAAATACATTTATTTAATTTTTCAAAAATTGTAGATTTTTTAAAATTTTTTTTTTTGTAGGAAAATTATATTATATTATAATTTCCTTAAATTATAGAAATTAACCCCCTGGCCATCGATGTCGAACGATTATTTATAAACTTTAAAAATTTATAACTTCAGTTCTTAACACTTTTTTTAATTTTTCTTTCTGATTATGAATAGTACGAATTATTACTATATTTTAAATATATTTTCTTAATTTTTCGAAAATTGTAGATTTTTTTTAATTTTTTTTTTTTTTTGAAAATTATATTATATTATAATTTTCTTAAATTATAGTAATTAACCCCCTGGCCCACGATGTCGAACGACTATTTATAAACTTTAAAAATTTATAACTTCAAAAATTGTAGATTTTTTAAAATTTTTTTTTTTGTAGGAAAATTATATTATATTATAATTTCCTTAAATTATAGAAATTAACCCCCTGGCCATCGATGTCGAACGATTATTTATAAACTTTAAAAATTTATAACTTCAGTTCTTAACACTTTTTTTAATTTTTCTTTTTTATTATGAATAGTACGAATTATTACTATATTTTAAATACATTTATTTAATTTTTCAAAAATTGTCGATTTTTTTAAAATTTTTTTTTTGTAGGAAAATTATATTATATTATAATTTCCTTAAATTATAGAAATGAACCCCCTGGCCATCGATGTCGAACGATTATTTATAAACTTTAAAAATTTATAACTTCAGTTCTTAACATTTTTTTTTAATTTTATTTTCTGATTATGAATAGTACGAATTATTACTATATTTTAAATGTTTTTTTTTAATTTTTCAAAAATTGTAGATTTTATTATTTTTTTTGGAAATTTATATTACATTATATATTATTTCCTTAAATTATCGAAAATTATATTATATTTTAATTTCCTTAAATTATAGAAATTAACCCCCTGGCCATCGATGTCGAACGATTATTTATAAACTTTAAATATTTATAACTTCAGTTCTTAACACTTTTTTTAATTTTTCTTTCTGATTATGAATAGTACGAATTATTACTATATTTTAAATATTTTTTTTTTAATTTTTCAAAAATTGTAGATTTTTTTAATTTTTTTTGGAAATTTATATTACATTATATATTATTTCCTTAAATTATCGAAATTAAGAATTTCTTAAAAATTTATAAACTTTAAAAATTTATAACTTCAGTTCTAAACACTTTTTTTAATTTTTCTTTCTTATTATGAATAGTACGAATTATTACTATATTTTAAATACATTTATTTAATTTTTCAAAAATTGTAGATTTTTTTTAAATTTTTTTTTGTAGGAAAATTATATTATATTATAATTTCCTTAAATTATAGAAATTAACCCCCTGGCCCACGATGTCGAACGATTATTTATTAACCTTAAAAATTTATAACTTCAGTTCTAACCACTTTTTTAAATTTTCTTTCTGATTATGAATAGTACGAATTATTACTATTTTTTAAATATTTTTTTTTTAATTTTTCAAAAATTGAATAGTACGAATTATTACTATACTTTAAATATTTTTTTTTTAATTTTTCAAAAATTGTAAATATATTTTCTTAATTTTTCGAAAATTGTAGATTTTTTTTAATTTTTTTTTTTTTTGAAAATTATATTATATTATAATTTCCTTAAATTATAGAAATTAACCCCCTGGCCATCGATGTCGAACGATTATTTATAAACTTTAAAAATTTATAACTTCAGTTCTTAACACTTTTTTTAATTTTTCTTTCTGATTATGAATAGTACGAATTATTACTATATTTTAAATGTTTTTTTTTAATTTTTCAAAAATTGTAGATTTTTTTAATTTTTTTTTTTTGTAGGAAAATTATATTATATTATAATTTCCTTAAATTATAGAAATTAACCCCCTGGCCATCGATGTCGAACGATTATTTATAAACTTAAAAAATTTCTAACTTCAGTTCTTAACACTTTTTTTAATTATTCTTTCTGATTATGAATAGTACGAATTATTACTATATTTTAAATATATTTTCTCAATTTTTCGTAAATTGTAGATTTTTTTTAATTTTTTTTTTTTTTTTTTGAAAATTATATTATATTATAATTTTCTTAAATTATAGTAATTAACCCCCTGGCCCACGATGTCGATCGATTATTTATAAACTTTAAAAATTTATAACTTCAGTTCTAAACACTTTTTTTAAGTTTTCTTTCTGATTATGAATAGTACGAATTATTACTATATTTTAAATATATTTTCTCAATTTTTCGAAAATTGTAGATTTTTTTTAATTTTTTTTTTTGAAAATTATATATTTGGCCCACGATGTCGATCGATTATTTATAAACTTTAAAAATTTATAACTTCAGTTCTAAACACTTTTTTTAAGTTTTCTTTCTGATTATGAATAGTACGAATTATTACTATATTTTAAATATATTTTCTCAATTTTTCGAAAATTGTAGATTTTTTTTAATTTTTTTTTTTTTTTTTTTGAAAATTATATTATATTATAATTTCCTTAAATTATAGAAATTAACCCCCTGGCCATCGATGTCGAACGATTATTTATAAACTTTAAAAATTTATAACTTCAGTTCTTAACACTTTTTTTAAGTTTTCTTTCTTATTATGAATAGTACGAATTATTACTATATGAATGAATGAATACATTTATTTAATTTTTCAAAAATTGTCGATTTTTTTAAAATTTTTTTTTTTTTGTAGGAAAATTATATTATATTATAATTTCCTTAAATTATAGAAATTAACCCCCTGGCCATCGATGTCGAACGATTATTTATAAACTTTTTTATGAATAGTACGAATTATTACTATTTTTTAAATATTTTTTTTTAATTTTTCAAAAATTGAATAGTACGAATTATTACTATATTTTAAATATTTTTTTTTAATTTTTCAAAAATTGTAAATATATTTTCTTAATTTTTCGAAAATTGTAGATTTTTTTTAATTTTTTTGAAAATTATATTATATAATAATTTCCTTAAATTATAGAAATTAACCCCCTGGCCATCGATGTCGAACGATTATTTATAAACTTTAAAAATTTATAACTTCAGTTCTTAACACTTTTTTTAATTTTTCTTTCTGATTATGAATAGTACGAATTATTACTATATTTTAAATATATTTGCTTAATTTATTATTTATTAACTTTTATTTATAAACTTTAAAAATTTCTAACTTCAGTTCTTAACACTTTTTTTAATTTTTCTTTCTGATTATGAATAGTACGAATTATTACTATATTTTAAATATATTTTCTTAATTTTTCGAAAATTGTAGATTTTTTTTAATTTTTTTTTTTTAGTAGTATTTTTGTTGAACTATTAATATTTCAATTTTGATATTTTCTTTTAGTTAGGCTTAAGTTCATTTGAATTTAATTTTCATTAAATTGTTTTTACTGAATAAAGAATTATTTAACAACTTGAAAAAATTTTATTTTTGATAATTTTTCTGACTAGGATTCGAACCTGGGTTGTTGGTTGAATTGACATACATATGTTTCGAGAAACACCACTTTCTCTCATCAGAATTCTTTACGTTCTGACCATTGCACCACTACGGTGCCTGCTAGTCAACAGACAACATCAATCCTTTAACCAGTGACTGGTGGTTCGAAGTTTTCTGTAAATTATCATTTTTTATTAATTTCTATTTAAGTTGTTGTTTTTTCCTTTTTCTTCAGTTATTTCTTTCGTATTCATGTCGAGACTTCGTCTCGAAAACCTGAATACATTTGTTTTTATTATGTTTGTTGTGCACTTTCGTACACATGTAAACAATACGGCTTGTGCCTTAGCTATAGGGTAATTAGTAGTATTTTTGTTGAACTATTAATATTTCAATTTTGATATTTTCTTTTAGTTAGGCTTAAGTTCATTTGAATTTAATTTTCATTAAATTGTTTTTACTGAATAAAGAATTATTTAACAACTTGAAAAAATTTTTATTTTTGATAATTTTTCTGACTAGGATTCGAACCTGGGTTGTTGGTTGAATTGACATACATATGTTTCGAGAAACACCACTTTCTCTCATCAGAATTCTTTACGTTCTGACCATTGCACCACTACGGTGCCTGCTAGTCAACAGACAACATCAATCCTTTAACCAGTGACTGGTGGTTCGAAGTTTTCTGTAAATTATCATTTTTTTATTAATTTCTATTTAAGTTGTTGTTTTTTCCTTTTTCTTCAGTTATTTCTTTCGTATTCATGTCGAGACTTCGTCTCGAAAACCTGAATACATTTGTTTTTATTATGTTTGTTGTGCACTTTCGTACACATGTAAACAATACGGCTTGTGCCTTAGCTATAGGGTAATTAGTAGTATTTTTGTTGAACTATTAATATTTCAATTTTGATATTTTCTTTTAGTTAGGCTTAAGTTCATTTGAATTTAATTTTCATTAAATTGTTTTTACTGAATAAAGAATTATTTAACAACTTGAAAAAATTTTATTTTTGATAATTTTTCTGACTAGGATTCGAACCTGGGTTGTTGGTTGAATTGACATACATATGTTTCGAGAAACACCACTTTCTCTCATCAGAATTCTTTACGTTCTGACCATTGCACCACTACGGTGCCTGCTAGTCAACAGACAACATCAATCCTTTAACCAGTGACTGGTGGTTCGAAGTTTTCTGTAAATTATCATTTTTTTATTAATTTCTATTTAATTTGTATTCAGGTTTTCGAGACGAAGTCTCGACATGAATACGAAAGAAATAACTGAAGAAAAAGGAAAAAACAACAACTTAAATAGAAATTAATAAAAAATGATAATTTACAGAAAACTTCGAACCACCAGTCACTGGTTAAAGGATTGATGTCTGTTGACTTGCAGGCACCGTAGTGGTGCAATGGTCAGAACGTAAAGAATTCTGATGAGAGAAAGTGGTGTTTCTCGAAACATATGTATGTCAATTCAACCAACAACCCAGGTTCGAATCCTAGTCAGAAAAATTATCAAAAATAAAATTTTTTCAAGTTGTTAAATAATTCTTTATTCAGTAAAAACAATTTAATGAAAATTAAATTCAAATGAACTTAAGCCTAACTAAAAGAAAATATCAAAATTGAAATATTAATAGTTCAACAAAAATACTACTAATTACCCTATAGCTAAGGCACAAGCCGTATTGTTTACATGTGTACGAAAGTGCACAACAAACATAATAAAAACAAATGTATTCAGGTTTTCGAGACGAAGTCTCGACATGAATACGACAGAAATAACTGAAGAAAAAGGAAAAAACAACAACTTAAATAGAAATTAATAAAAAATGATAATTTACAGAAAACTTCGAACCACCAGTCACTGGTTAAAGGATTGATGTTGTCTGTTGACTAGCAGGCACCGTAGTGGTGCAATGGTCAGAACGTAAAGAATTCTGATGAGAGAAAGTGGTGTTTCTCGAAACATATGTATGTCAATTCAACCAACAACCCAGGTTCGAATCCTAGTCAGAAAAATTATCAAAAATAAAATTTTTTCAAGTTGTTAAATAATTCTTTATTCAGTAAAAACAATTTAATGAAAATTAAATTCAAATGAACTTAAGCCTAACTAAAAGAAAATATCAAAATTGAAATATTAATAGTTCAACAAAAATACTACTAATTACCCTATAGCTAAGGCACAAGCCGTATTGTTTACATGTGTACGAAAGTGCACAACAAACATAATAAAAACAAATGTATTCAGGTTTTCGAGACGAAGTCTCGACATGAATACGAAAGAAATAACTGAAGAAAAAGGAAAAAACAACAACTTAAATAGAAATTAATAAAAAATGATAATTTACAGAAAACTTCGAACCACCAGTCACTGGTTAAAGGATTGATGTTGTCTGTTGACTAGCAGGCACCGTAGTGGTGCAATGGTCAGAACGTAAAGAATTCTGATGAGAGAAAGTGGTGTTTCTCGAAACATATGTATGTCAATTCAACCAACAACCCAGGTTCGAATCCTAGTCAGAAAAATTATCAAAAATAAAATTTTTTCAAGTTGTTAAATAATTCTTTATTCAGTAAAAACAATTTAATGAAAATTAAATTCAAATGAACTTAAGCCTAACTAAAAGAAAATATCAAAATTGAAATATTAATAGTTCAACAAAAATACTACTAATTACCCTATAGCTAAGGCACAAGCCGTATTGTTTACATGTGTACGAAAGTGCACAACAAACATAATAAAAACAAATGTATTCAGGTTTTCGAGACGAAGTCTCGACATGAATACGAAAGAAATAACTGAAGAAAAAGGAAAAAACAACAACTTAAATAGAAATTAATAAAAAATGATAATTTACAGAAAACTTCGAACCACCAGTCACTGGTTAAAGGATTGATGTTGTCTGTTGACTAGCAGGCACCGTAGTGGTGCAATGGTCAGAACGTAAAGAATTCTGATGAGAGAAAGTGGTGTTTCTCGAAACATATGTATGTCAATTCAACCAACAACCCAGGTTCGAATCCTAGTCAGAAAAATTATCAAAAATAAAATTTTTTCAAGTTGTTAAATAATTCTTTATTCAGTAAAAACAATTTAATGAAAATTAAATTCAAATGAACTTAAGCCTAACTAAAAGAAAATATCAAAATTGAAATATTAATAGTTCAACAAAAATACTACTAATTACCCTACAGCTAAGGCACAAGCCGTATTGTTTACATGTGTACGAAAGTGCACAACAAACATAATAAAAACAAATGTATTCAGGTTTTCGAGACGAAGTCTCGACATGAATACGAAAGAAATAACTGAAGAAAAAGGAAAAAACAACAACTTAAATAGAAATTAATAAAAAATGATAATTTACAGAAAACTTCGAACCACCAGTCACTGGTTAAAGGATTGATGTTGTCTGTTGACTAGCAGGCACCGTAGTGGTGCAATGGTCAGAACGTAAAGAATTCTGATGAGAGAAAGTGGTGTTTCTCGAAACATATGTATGTCAATTCAACCAACAACCCAGGTTCGAATCCTAGTCAGAAAAATTATCAAAAATAAAAATTTTTTCAAGTTGTTAAATAATTCTTTATTCAGTAAAAACAATTTTTTTTTTTTTTCTTGAAAATTATATTATATTATAATTTTCTTAAATTATAGTAATTAACCCCCTGGCCCACGATGTCGAACGATTATTTATAAACTTTAAAAATTTATAACTTCAGTTCTAAACACTTTTTTTAAGTTTTCTTTCTTATTATGAATAGTACGTATTTTTACTATATTTTAAATACTTTTATTTAATTTTTCAAAAATTGTAGATTTTTTTAAAATTTTTTTTGTAGGAAAATTATATTATATTATAATTTCCTTAAATTATAGAAATGAACCTGGCCATCGATGTCGAACGATTATTTATAAACTTTAAAAATTTATAACTTCAGTTCTTAACATTTTTTTTAATTTTACTTTCTGATTATGAATAGTACGAATTATTACTATTTTTTAAATATTTTTTTTTTAATTTTTCAAAAATTGAATAGTACGAATATTACTATATTTTAAATATTTTTTTTTAATTTTTCAAAAATTGTAAATATATTTTCTTAATTTTTCGAAAATTGTAGATTTTTTTTAATTTTTTTTTTTTTGAAAATTATATTATATTATAATTTCCTTAAATTATAGAAATTAACCCCCTGGCCATCGATGTCGAACGATTATTTATAAACTTTAAAAATTTATAACTTCAGTTCTTAACACTTTTTTTAATTTTTCTTTCTGATTATGAATAGTACGAATTATTACTATATTTTAAATATATTTGCTTAATTTTTCGAAAATTGTAGATTTTTTTTAATTTTTTTTTTTTTTTTGAAAATTATATTATATTATAATTTCCTTAAATTATAGAAATTAACCCCCTGGCCCACGATTAATAAAAAATGATAATTTACAGAAAACTTCGAACCACCAGTCACTGGTTAAAGGATTGATGTCTGTTGACTTGCAGGCACCGTAGTGGTGCAATGGTCAGAACGTAAAGAATTCTGATGAGAGAAAGTGGTGTTTCTCGAAACATATGTATGTCAATTCAACCAACAACCCAGGTTCGAATCCTAGTCAGAAAAATTATCAAAAATAAAATTTTTTCAAGTTGTTAAATAATTCTTTATTCAGTAAAAACAATTTAATGAAAATTAAATTCAAATGAACTTAAGCCTAACTAAAAGAAAATATCAAAATTGAAATATTAATAGTTCAACAAAAATACTACTAATTACCCTATAGCTAAGGCACAAGCCGTATTGTTTACATGTGTACGAAAGTGCACAACAAACATAATAAAAACAAATGTATTCAGGTTTTCGAGACGAAGTCTCGACATGAATACGACAGAAATAACTGAAGAAAAAGGAAAAAACAACAACTTAAATAGAAATTAATAAAAAATGATAATTTACAGAAAACTTCGAACCACCAGTCACTGGTTAAAGGATTGATGTTGTCTGTTGACTAGCAGGCACCGTAGTGGTGCAATGGTCAGAACGTAAAGAATTCTGATGAGAGAAAGTGGTGTTTCTCGAAACATATGTATGTCAATTCAACCAACAACCCAGGTTCGAATCCTAGTCAGAAAAATTATCAAAAATAAAATTTTTTCAAGTTGTTAAATAATTCTTTATTCAGTAAAAACAATTTAATGAAAATTAAATTCAAATGAACTTAAGCCTAACTAAAAGAAAATATCAAAATTGAAATATTAATAGTTCAACAAAAATACTACTAATTACCCTATAGCTAAGGCACAAGCCGTATTGTTTACATGTGTACGAAAGTGCACAACAAACATAATAAAAACAAATGTATTCAGGTTTTCGAGACGAAGTCTCGACATGAATACGAAAGAAATAACTGAAGAAAAAGGAAAAAACAACAACTTAAATAGAAATTAATAAAAAATGATAATTTACAGATAACTTCGAACCACCAGTCACTGGTTAAAGGATTGATGTTGTCTGTTGACTAGCAGGCACCGTAGTGGTGCAATGGTCAGAACGTAAAGAATTCTGATGAGAGAAAGTGGTGTTTCTCGAAACATATGTATGTCAATTCAACCAACAACCCAGGTTCGAATCCTAGTCAGAAAAATTATCAAAAATAAAATTTTTTCAAGTTGTTAAATAATTCTTTATTCAGTAAAAACAATTTAATGAAAATTAAATTCAAATGAACTTAAGCCTAACTAAAAGAAAATATCAAAATTGAAATATTAATAGTTCAACAAAAATACTACTAATTACCCTATAGCTAAGGCACAAGCCGTATTGTTTACATGTGTACGAAAGTGCACAACAAACATAATAAAAACAAATGTATTCAGGTTTTCGAGACGAAGTCTCGACATGAATACGAAAGAAATAACTGAAGAAAAAGGAAAAAACAACAACTTAAATAGAAATTAATAAAAAATGATAATTTACAGAAAACTTCGAACCACCAGTCACTGGTTAAAGGATTGATGTTGTCTGTTGACTAGCAGGCACCGTAGTGGTGCAATGGTCAGAACGTAAAGAATTCTGATGAGAGAAAGTGGTGTTTCTCGAAACATATGTATGTCAATTCAACCAACAACCCAGGTTCGAATCCTAGTCAGAAAAATTATCAAAAATAAAATTTTTTCAAGTTGTTAAATAATTCTTTATTCAGTAAAAACAATTTAATGAAAATTAAATTCAAATGAACTTAAGCCTAACTAAAAGAAAATATCAAAATTGAAATATTAATAGTTCAACAAAAATACTACTAATTACCCTACAGCTAAGGCACAAGCCGTATTGTTTACATGTGTACGAAAGTGCACAACAAACATAATAAAAACAAATGTATTCAGGTTTTCGAGACGAAGTCTCGACATGAATACGAAAGAAATAACTGAAGAAAAAGGAAAAAACAACAACTTAAATAGAAATTAATAAAAAATGATAATTTACAGAAAACTTCGAACCACCAGTCACTGGTTAAAGGATTGATGTTGTCTGTTGACTAGCAGGCACCGTAGTGGTGCAATGGTCAGAACGTAAAGAATTCTGATGAGAGAAAGTGGTGTTTCTCGAAACATATGTATGTCAATTCAACCAACAACCCAGGTTCGAATCCTAGTCAGAAAAATTATCAAAAATAAAAATTTTTTCAAGTTGTTAAATAATTCTTTATTCAGTAAAAACAATTTTTTTTTTTTTTCTTGAAAATTATATTATATTATAATTTTCTTAAATTATAGTAATTAACCCCCTGGCCCACGATGTCGAACGATTATTTATAAACTTTAAAAATTTATAACTTCAGTTCTAAACACTTTTTTTAAGTTTTCTTTCTTATTATGAATAGTACGTATTTTTACTATATTTTAAATACTTTTATTTAATTTTTCAAAAATTGTAGATTTTTTTAAAATTTTTTTTGTAGGAAAATTATATTATATTATAATTTCCTTAAATTATAGAAATGAACCTGGCCATCGATGTCGAACGATTATTTATAAACTTTAAAAATTTATAACTTCAGTTCTTAACATTTTTTTTAATTTTACTTTCTGATTATGAATAGTACGAATTATTACTATTTTTTAAATATTTTTTTTTTAATTTTTCAAAAATTGAATAGTACGAATATTACTATATTTTAAATATTTTTTTTTAATTTTTCAAAAATTGTAAATATATTTTCTTAATTTTTCGAAAATTGTAGATTTTTTTTAATTTTTTTTTTTTTGAAAATTATATTATATTATAATTTCCTTAAATTATAGAAATTAACCCCCTGGCCCACGATGTTGAACGATTATTTATAAACTTTAAAAATTTATAACTTCAGTTCTTAACACTTTTTTTAATTTTTCTTTCTGATTATGAATAGTACGAATTATTACTATATTTTAAATATATTTGCTTAATTTTTCGAAAATTGTAGATTTTTTTTAATTTTTTTTTTTTTTGAAAATTATATTATATTATAATTTCCTTAAATTATAGAAATTAACCCCCTGGCCCACGATGTCGAACGATTATTTATAAACCTTAAAAATTTATATAAAAAATTAAAAAATTGAATAGTACGAATTATTACTATATTTTAAATATTTTTTTTTTAATTTTTCAAAAATTGTAGATTTTTTTAATTTTTTTTGGAAATTTATATTACATTATATATTATTTCCTTAAATTATCGAAATTAAGAATTTCTTAAAAATTTATAAACTTTAAAAATTTATAACTTCAGTTCTAAACACTTTTTTTAAGTTTTCTTTCTTATTATGAATAGTACGAATTATTACTATATTTTAAATACATTTATTTAATTTTTCAAAAATTGTAGATTTTTTTTAAATTTTTTTTTGTAGGAAAATTATATTATATTATAATTTCCTTAAATTATAGAAATTAACCCCCTGGCCCACGATGTCGAACGATTATTTATAAACCTTAAAAATTTATAACTTCAGTTCTAAACACTTTTTTTAAATTTTCTTTCTGATTATGAATAGTACGAATTATTACTATATTTTAAATATTTTTTTTTAATTTTTCAAAAATTGTAAATATATTTTCTTAATTTTTCGAAAATTGTAGATTTTTTTTAATTTTTTTTTTTTTTTGAAAATTATATTATATTATAATTTCCTTAAATTATAGAAATTAACCCCCTGGCCATCGATGTCGAACGATTATTTATAAACTTTAAAAATTTATAACTTCAGTTCTTAACACTTTTTTTAAGTTTTCTTTCTTATTATGAATAGTACGAATTATTACTATATTTTAAATACATTTATTTAATTTTTCAAAAATTGTAGATTTTTTAAAATTTTTTTTTTTTGTAGGAAAATTATATTATATTATAATTTCCTTAAATTATAGAAATTAACCCCCTGGCCATCGATGTCGAACGATTATTTATAAACTTTAAAAATTTATAACTTCAGTTCTTAACACTTTTTTTAATTTTTCTTTCTGATTATGAATAGTACGAATTATTACTATATTTTAAATATATTTTCTTAATTTTTCGAAAATTGTAGATTTTTTTTAATTTTTTTTTTTTTTTTTTTTGAAAATTATATTATATTATAATTTTCTTAAATTATAGTAAATAACCCCCTGGCCCACGATGTCGAACGACTATTTATAAACTTTAAAAATTTATAACTTCAGTTCTAAACACTTTTTTTAAGTTTTCTTTCTTATTATGAATAGTGCGAATTATTACTATATTTTAAATACATTTATTTAATTTTTCAAAAATTGTAGATTTTTTTAAAATTTTTTTTTTTGTAGGAAAATTATATTATATTATAATTTCCTTAAATGTCGAACGATTATTTATAAACTTTAAAAATTTATAACTTCAGTTCTTAACACTTTTTTTAAGTTTTCTTTCTTATTATGAATAGTACGAATTATTACTATATTTTAAATACATTTATTTAATTTTTCAAAAATTGTAGATTTTTTAAAATTTTTTTTTTGTAGGAAAATTATATTATATTATAATTTCCTTAAATTATAGAAATTAACCCCCTGGCCATCGATGTCGAAGGATTATTTATAAACTTTAAAAATTTATAACTTCAGTTCTTAACATTTTTTTTAATTTTACTTTCTGATTATGAATAGTACGAATTATTACTATATTTTAAATATTTTTTTTTTTAATTTTTCAAAAATTGTAGATTTTTTTAATTTTTTTTTGGAAATTTATATTACATTATATATTATTTCCTTAAATTATCGAAATTAAGAATTTCTTAAAAATTTATAAACTTTAAAAATTTATAACTTCAGTTCTTAACACTTTTTTTAATTTTTCTTTCTGATTATGAATAGTACGAATTATTACTATTTTGTAAATATTTTTTTTTAATTTTTCAAAAATTGAATAGTACGAATTATTACTATATTTTAAATATTTTTTTTCTTAATTTTTCAAAAATTGTAGATTTTTTTAATTTTTTTGGAAATTTATAGTACATTATATATTATTTCCTTAAATTATCGAAATTAAGAATTTCTTAAAAATTTATAAACTTTAACAATTTATAACTTCAGTTCTAAACACTTTTTTTAAGTTTACTTTCTTATTATGAATAGTTCGAATTATTACTATAGTTTAAATACATTTATTTAATTTTTCAAAAATTATAGATTTTTTTAAAATTTTTTTTGTAGGAAAATTATATTATATTATAATTTCCTTAAATTATAGAAATGAACCCCCTGGCCATCGATGTCGAACGATTATTTATAAACTTTAAAAATTTATAACTTCAGTTCTTAACATTTTTTTTAATTTTACTTTCTGATTATGAATAGTACGAATTATTACTATTTTTTAAATATTTTTTTTTAATTTTTCAAAAATTGTAAATATATTTTCTTAATTTTTCGAAAATTGTAGATTTTTTTTAATTTTTTTTTTTTTTGAAAATTATATTATATTATAATTTCCTTAAATTATAGAAATGAACCCCCTGGCCATCGATGTCGAACGATTATTTATAAACTTTAAAAATTTATAACTTCAGTTCTTAACATTTTTTTTAATTTTACTTTCTGATTATGAATAGTACGAATTATTACTATTTTTTAAATATTTTTTTTTAATTTTTCAAAAATTGTAAATATATTTTCTTAATTTTTCGAAAATTGTAGATTTTTTTTAATTTTTTTTTTTTTTGAAAATTATATTATATTATAATTTCCTTAAATTATAGAAATTAACCCCCTGGCCATCGATGTCGAACGATTATTTATAAACTTTAAAAATTTATAACTTCAGTTCTTAACACTTTTTTTAATTTTTCTTTCTGATTATGAATAGTACGAATTATTACTATATTTTAAATATATTTGCTTAATTTTTCGAAAATTGTAGATTTTTTTTAATTTTTTTTTTTTTGAAAATTATATTATATTATAATTTTCTTAAATTATAGTAATTAACCCCCTGGCCATCGATGTCGAACGATTATTTATAAACCTTAAAAATTTATAACTTCAGTTCTAAACACTTTTTTTAAATTTTCTTTCTGATTATGAATAGTACGAATTATTACTATTTTTTAAATATTTTTTTTTTAATTTTTCAAAAATGAATAGTACGAATTATTACTATATTTTAAATATTTTTTTTTTAATTTTTCAAAAATTGTAAATATATTTTCTTAATTTTTCGAAAATTGTAGATTTTTTTTAATTTTTTTTTTTTTTTTGAAAATTATATTATATTATAATTTTCTTTAAATTATAGAAATTAACCCCCTGGCCATCGATGTCGAACGATTAATTATAAACTTTAAAAATTTATAACTTCAGTTCTTAACACTTTTTTTAAGTTTTCTTTCTTATTATGAATAGTACGAATTATTACTATATTTTAAATACATTTATTTAATTTTTCAAAAATTGTAGATTTTTTAAAATTTTTTTTTTTGTAGGAAAATTATATTATATTATAATTTCCTTAAATGTCGAACGATTATTTATAAACTTTAAAAATTTATAACTTCAGTTCTTAATGAATAGTACGAATTATTACTATATGTTAAATATTTTTTTTCTTAATTTTTCAAAAATTGTAGATTTTTTTAATTTTTTTGGAAATTTATAGTACATTATATATTATTTCCTTAAATTATCGAAATTAAGAATTTCTTAAAAATTTATAAACTTTAACAATTTATAACTTCAGTTCTAAACACTTTTTTTAAGTTTACTTTCTTATTATGAATAGTTCGAATTATTACTATAGTTTAAATACATTTATTTAATTTTTCAAAAATTATAGATTTTTTTAAATTTTTTTTTGTAGGAAAATTATATTATAATTTCCTTAAATTATAGAAATGAACCCCCTGGCCATCGATGTCGAACGATTATTTATAAACTTTAAAAATTTATAACTTCAGTTCTTAACATTTTTTTTAATTTTATTTTCTGATTATGAATAGTACGAATTATTACTATATTTTAAATACATTTATTTAATTTTTCAAAAAATTGTAGATTTTTTTTAAATTTTTTTTTGTAGGAAAATTATATAATATTATAATTTCCTTAAATTATAGAAATTAACCCCCTGGCCCACGATGTCGAACGATTATTTATAAACCTTAAAAATTTATAACTTCAGTTCTAAACACTTTTTTTAAGTTTTCTTTCTTATTATGAATAGTACGAATTATTACTATATTTTAAATACATTTATTTAATTTTTCAAAAATTGTAGATTTTTTTAAAATTTTTTTTTTTTTTTTGTAGGAAAATTATATTATATTATAATTTCCTTAAATGTCGAACGATTATTTATAAACTTTAAAAATTTATAACTTCAGTTCTTAACACTTTTTTTAAGTTTTCTTTCTTATTATGAATAGTACGAATTTTTACTATATTTTAAATACTTTTATTTAATTTTTCAAAAATTGTAGATTTTTTTAAAATTTTTTTTGTAGGAAAATTATATTATATTATAATTTCCTTAAATTATAGAAATGAACCCCCTGGCCATCGATGTCGAACGATTATTTATAAACTTTAAAAATTTATAACTTCAGTTCTAAACACTTTTTTTAAGTTTTCTTTCTTATTATGAATAGTACGAATTATTACTATATTTTAAATACATTTATTTAATTTTTCAAAAATTGTAGATTTTTTTTAAATTTTTTTTTGTAGGAAAATTATATTATATTATAATTTCCTTAAATTATAGAAATTAACCCCCTGGCCACTTTTTTTAAATTTTCTTTCTGATTATGAATAGTACAAATTATTACTATTTTTTAAATATTTTTTTTTTAATTTTTCAAAAATTGAATAGTACGAATTATTACTATATTTTGAATATTTTTTTTTTAATTTTTCAAAAATTGTAAATATATTTTCTTAATTTTTCGAAAATTGTAGATTTTTTTTATTTTTTTTTTTTTTTTTGAAAATTATATTATATTATAATTTCCTTAAATTATAGAAATTAACCCCCTGGTCATCGATGTCGAACGACTATTTATAAACTTTAAAAATTTATAACTTCAGTTCTAAACACTTTTTTTAAGTTTTCTTTTTTATTATGAATAGTACGAATTATTACTATATTTTAAATACATTTATTTAATTTTTCAAAAATTGTCGAATTTTTTAAAATTTTTTTTTTGTAGGAAAATTATATTATATTATAATTTCCTTAAATTATAGAAATTAACCCCCTGGCCATCGATGTCGAACGATTATTTATAAACTTTAAAAAGTTTATGAATAGTACGAATTATTACTATTTTTTAAATATTTTTTTTTAATTTTTCAAAAATTGATTAGTACGTACGAATTATTACTATATTTTAAATATTTTTTTTTAATTTTTCAAAAATTGTAAATATATTTTCTTAATTTTTCGAAAATTGTAGATTTTTTTTAATTTTTTTTTTTTTTTTGAAAATTATATTATATAATAATTTCCTTAAATTATAGAAATTAACCCCCTGGCCATCGATGTCGAACGATTATTTATAAACTTTAAAAATTTATAACTTCAGTTCTTAACACTTTTTTTAATTTTTCTTTCTGATTATGAATAGTACGAATTATTACTATATTTTAAATATATTTGCTTAATTTTTCGAAAATTGTAGATTTTTTTTAATTTTTTTTTTTTTGAAAATTATATTATATTATAATTTCCTTAAATTATAGAAATTAACCCCCTGGCCAACGATGTCGAACGATTATTTATAAACCTTAAAAATTTATAACTTCAGTTCTAAACACTTTTTTTAAATTTTCTTTCTGATTATGAATAGTACGAATTATTACTATTTGGTAAATATTTTTTTTTTTAATTTTTCAAAAATTGAATAGTACGAATTATTACTATATTTTAAATATTTTTTTTTTAATTTTTCAAAAATTGTAAATATATTTTCTTAATTTTTCGAAAATTGTAGATTTTTTTTAATTTTTTTTTTTTTTGAAAATTATATTATATTATAATTTCCTTAAATTATAGAAATTAACCCCCTGGCCATCGATGTCGAACGATTATTTATAAACTTTAAAAATTTCTAACTTCAGTTCTTAACACTTTTTTTAATTTTTCTTTCTGATTATGAATAGTACGAATTATTACTATATTTTAAATATATTTTTTTTTTAATTTTTCAAAAATTGTAGATTTTTTTAATTTTTTTTGGAAATTTATATTACATTATATATTATTTCCTTAAATTATCGAAATTAAGAATTTCTTAAAAATTTATAAACTTTAAAAATTTATAACTTCAGTTCTAAACACTTTTTTAAGTTTTCTTTCTTATTATGAATAGTACGAATTATTACTATATTTTAAATACATTTATTTAATTTTTCAAAAATTGTAGATTTTTTTTAAATTTTTTTTTGTAGGAAAATTATATTATATTATAATTTCCTTAAATTATAGAAATTAACCCCCTGGCCCACGATGTCGAACGATTATTTATAAACTTTAAAAATTTATAACTTCAGTTCTAACCACTTTTTTTAAATTTTCTTTCTGATTATGAATAGTACGAATTATTACTATTTTTTAAATATTTTTTTTTAATTTTTCAAAAATTGAATACTACGAATTATTACTATATTTTAAATATTTTTTTTTTTAATTTTTCAAAAATTGTAAATATATTTTCTTAATTTTTCGAAAATTGTAGATTTTTTTTAATTTTTTTTTTTTTGAAAATTATATTATATTATAATTTCCTTAAATTATAGAAATTAACCCCCTGGCCATCGATGTCGAACGATTATTTATAAACTTTAAAAATTTCTAACTTCAGTTCTTAACACTTTTTTTAATTTTTCTTTCTGATTATGAATAGTACGAATTATTACAATATTTTAAATATATTTTCTTAATTTTTCGAAAATTGTAGATTTTTTTTAATTTTTTTTTTTTTGAAAATTATATTATATTATAATTTTCTTAAATTATAGTAATTAACCCCCTGGCCCACGATGTCGAACGATTATTTATAAACTTTAAAAATTTATAACTTCAGTTCTAAACACTTTTTTTAAGTTTTCTTTCTTATTATGAATAGTACGAATTTTTACTATATTTTAAATACTTTTATTTAATTTTTCAAAAATTGTAGATTTTTTTAAAATTTTTTTTGTAGGAAAATTATATTATATTATAATTTCCTTAAATTATAGAACTGAACCCCCTGGCCATCGATGTCGAACGATTATTTATAAACTTTAAAAATTTATAACTTCAGTTCTTAACATTTTTTTTAATTTTACTTTCTGATTATGAATAGTACGAATTATTACTATTTTTTAAATATTTTTTTTTTAATTTTTCAAAAATTGAATAGTACGAATATTACTATATTTTAGATATTTTTTTTTAATTTTTCAAAAATTGTAAATATATTTTCTTAATTTTTCGAAAATTGTAGATTTTTTTTAATTTTTTTTTTTTTTTTTGAAAATTATATTATATTATAATTTCCTTAAATTATAGAAATTAACCCCCTGGCCATCGATGTCGAACGATTATTTATAAACTTTAAAAATTTATAACTTCAGTTCTTAACACTTGTTTTAATTTTTCTTTCTGATTATGAATAGTACGTTTTTCGAAAATTGTAGATTTTTTTTAATTTTTTTTTTTTTGAAAATTATATTATTTTATAATTTTCTTAAATTATAGTAATTAACCCCCTGGCCATCGATGTCGAACGATTATTTATAAACCTTAAAAATTTATAACTTCAGTTCTAAACACTTTTTTTAAATTTTCTTTCTGATTATGAATAGTACGAATTATTACTATTTTTTAAATATTTTTTTTTTAATTTTTCAAAAATTGAATAGTACGAATTATTACTATATTTTAAATATTTTTTTTTAATTTTTCAAAAATTGTAAATATATTTTCTTAATTTTTCGAAAATTGTAGATTTTTTTTAATTTTTTTTTTTTTTGAAAATTATATTATATTATAATTTCCTTAAATTATAGAAATTAACCCCCTGGCCCACGATGTCGAACGATTATTTATAAACCTTAAAAATTTATAACTTCAGTTCTAAACACTTTTTTTAAATTTTCTTTCTGATTATGAATAGTACGAATTATTACTATTTTGTAAATATTTTTTTTTTAATTTTTCAAAAATTGAATAGTACGAATTATTACTATATTTTAAATATTTTTTTTCTTAATTTTTCAAAAATTGTAGATTTTTTTAATTTTTTTTGGAAATTTATAGTACATTATATATTATTTCCTTCAATTATCGAAATTAAGAATTTCTTAAAAATTTATAAACTTTAACAATTTATAACTTCAGTTCTAAACACTTTTTTTAAGTTTACTTTCTTATTATGAATAGTTCGAATTATTACTATAGTTTAAATACATTTATTTAATTTTTCAAAAATTATAGATTTTTTTAAATTTTTTTTGTAGGAAAATTATATTATATTATAATTTCCTTAAATTATAGAAATGAACCCCCTGGCCATCGATGTCGAACGATTATTTATAAACTTTAAAAATTTATAACTTCAGTTCTTAACATTTTTTTTTAATTTTATTTTCTGATTATGAATAGTACGAATTATTACTATATTTTAAATGTTTTTTTTTAATTTTTCAAAAATTGTAGATTTTATTATTTTTTTTGGAAATTTATATTACATTATATATTATTTCCTTAAATTATCGAAAATTATATTATATTTTAATTTCCTTAAATTATAGAAATTAACCCCCTGGCCATCGATGTCGAACGATTATTTATAAACTTTAAAAATTTATAACTTCAGTTCTTAACACTTTTTTTAATTTTTCTTTCTGATTATGAATAGTACGAATTATTACTATATTTTAAATATTTTTTTTTTAATTTTTCAAAAATTGTAGATTTTTTTAATTTTTTTTGGAAATTTATATTACATTATATATTATTTCCTTAAATTATCGAAATTAAGAATTTCTTAAAAATTTATAAACTTTAAAAATTTATAACTTCAGTTCTAAACACTTTTTTAAGTTTTCTTTCTTATTATGAATAGTACGAATTATTACTATATTTTAAATACATTTATTTAATTTTTCAAAAATTGTAGATTTTTTTTAAATTTTTTTTTTTGTAGGAAAATTATATTATATTATAATTTCCTTAAATTATAGAAATTAACCCCCTGGCCCACGATGTCGATCGATTATTTATAAACTTTAAAAATTTATAACTTCAGTTCTAACCACTTTTTTTTAAATTTTCTTTCTGATTATGAATAGTACGAATTATTACTATTTTTTAAATATTTTTTTTTTAATTTTTCAAAAATTGTAAATATATTTTCTTAATTTTTCGAAAATTGTAGATTTTTTTTAATTTTTTTTTTTTTTTTTGAAAATTATATTATATTATAATTTCCTTAAATTATAGAAATTAACCCCCTGGCCATCGATGTCAAACGATTATTTATAAACTTTAAAAATTTCTAACTTCAGTTCTTAACACTTTTCTTAATTTTTCTTTCTGATTATGAATAGTACGAATTTTTACTATATTTTAAATATATTTTCTTAATTTTTCGAAAATTGTAGATTTTTTTTAATTTTTTTTTTTTTTTTTTGAAAATTATATTATATTATAATTTTCTTAAATTATAGTAATTAACCCCCTGGCCCACGATGTCGAACGATTATTTATAAACTTTAAAAATTTATAACTTCAGTTCTAAACACTTTTTTTAATTTTTCTTTCTGATTATGAATAGTACGAATTATTACTATATTTTAAATATTTTTTGTATGTTAGAATAAAATAAGTTTAATTAGAAATGTATTTATTTATAAGTATGTAAGATATATAGGTATTATTACTAGGTTAAGAAATTTTTGTGACAAATATTTTTTTGAATTTAATTTATGACAAAAAAGAAAAATATTTTTTCATAAATTTGTTATCGTTTTTTGTTATTTTTAATAAAATTTGTTAATAATTTCCTGACGATGCTAACCAAAGGTTAGCGAAATATCGAAAATAATAAATATAATATTTTATTAATATAAAGACCTCAAGCTTAAATAATTAAAAAAGTCATTATTTTTTTTTTAATTTTTCAAAAATTGTAGATTTTTTTAATTTTTTTTGGAAATTTATATTACATTATATATTATTTCCTTAAATTATCGAAATTAAGAATTTCTTAAAAATTTATAAACTTTAAAAATTTATAACTTCAGTTCTAAACACTTTTTTAAGTTTTCTTTCTTATTATGAATAGTACGAATTATTACTATATTTTAAATACATTTATTTAATTTTTCAAAAATTGTAGATTTTTTTTAAATTTTTTTTTTTGTAGGAAAATTATATTATATTATAATTTCCTTAAATTATAGAAATTAACCCCCTGGCCCACGATGTCGAACGATTATTTATAAACCTTAAAAATTTATAACTTCAGTTCTAACCACTTTTTTTTAAATTTTCTTTCTGATTATGAATAGTACGAATTATTACTATTTTTTAAATATTTTTTTTTTAATTTTTCAAAAATTGTAAATATATTTTCTTAATTTTTCGAAAATTGTAGATTTTTTTTAATTTTTTTTTTTTTTGAAAATTATATTATATTATAATTTCCTTAAATTATAGAAATTAACCCCCTGGCCATCGATGTCGAACGATTATTTATAAACTTTAAAAATTTCTAACTTCAGTTCTTAACACTTTTTTTAATTTTTCTTTCTGATTATGAATAGTACGAATTATTACTATATTTTAAATATATTTTCTTAATTTTTCGAAAATTGTAGATTTTTTTTAATTTTTTTTTTTTTTTTTTGAAAATTATATTATATTATAATTTTCTTAAATTATAGTAATTAACCCCCTGGCCCACGATGTCGAACGATTATTTATAAACTTTAAAAATTTATAACTTCAGTTCTAAACACTTTTTTTAAGTTTTCTTTCTTATTATGAATAGTACGAATTTTTACTATATTTTAAATACTTTTATTTAATTTTTCAAAAATTGTAAATTTTTTTAAAATTTTTTTTTGTAGGAAAATTATATTATATTATAATTTCCTTAAATTATAGAAATGAACCCCCTGGCCATCGATGTCGAACGATTATTTATAAACTTTAAAAATTTATAACTTCAGTTCTTAATATTTTTTTTAATTTTACTTTCTGATTATGAATAGTACGAATTATTACTATTTTTTAAATATTTTTTTTTTAATTTTTCAAAAATTGAATAGTACGAATATTACTATATTTTAAATATTTTTTTTTAATTTTTCAAAATTGTAAATATATTTTCTTAATTTTTCGAAAATTGTAGATTTTTTTTAATTTTTTTTTTTTGAAAATTATATTATATTATAATTTCCTTAAATTATAGAAATTAACCCCCTGGCCATCGATGTCGAAGGATTATTTATAAACTTTAAAAATTTATAACTTCAGTTCTTAACATTTTTTTTAATTTTACTTTCTGATTATGAATAGTACGAATTATTACTATATTTTAAATATTTTTTTTTTAATTTTTCAAAAATTGTAGATTTTTTTAATTTTTTTTGGAAATTTATATTACATTATATATTATTTCCTTAAATTATCGAAATTAAGAATTTCTTAAAAATTTATAAACTTTAAAAATTTATAACTTCAGTTCTTAACACTTTTTTTAATTTTTCTTTCTGATTATGAATAGTACGAATTATTACTATTTTGTAAATATTTTTTTTTAATTTTTCAAAAATTGAATAGTACGAATTATTACTATATTTTAAATATTTTTTTTCTTAATTTTTCAAAAATTGTAGATTTTTTTAATTTTTTTGGAAATTTATAGTACATTATATATTATTTCCTTAAATTATCGAAATTAAGAATTTCTTAAAAATTTATAAACTTTAAAAATTTATAACTTCAGTTCTTAACACTTTTTTTAATTTTTCTTTCTGATCATGAATAGTACGAATTATTACTATATTTTAAATATATTTTCTTAATTTTTCGAAAATTGTAGATTTTTTTTAATTTTTTTTTTTTTTTGAAAATTATATTATATTATAATTTTCTTAAATTATAGTAATTAACCCCCTGGCCCACGATGTCGAACGATTATTTATAAACTTTAAAAATTTATAACTTCAGTTCTAAACACTTTTTTTAAGTTTTCTTTCTTATTATGAATAGTACGAATTATTACTATAGTTTAAATACATTTATTTAATTTTTCAAAAATTGTAGATTTTTTTAATTTTTTTTTTTTGTAGGAAAATTATATTATATTATAATTTCCTTAAATTATAGAAATTAACCCCCTGGCCATCGATGTCGAACGATTTATTTTAAATGTTTTTTTTTTTAATTTTCCAAAAATTGTAGATTTTTTTAATTTTTTTTTGTAGGAAAATTATATTATATTATAATTTCCTTAAATTATAGAAATTAAATTATTTATATACTTTAAAAATTTATAACTTCAGTTCTTAACACTTTTTTTAATTTTTCTTTCTGATTATGAATAGTACGAATTATTACTATATTTTAAATATATTTTCTTAATTTTTCGAAAATTGTAGATTTTTTTTAATTTTTTTTTTTTTTTTTTTTGAAAATTATATTATATTATAATTTTCTTAAATTATAGTAATTAACCCCCTGGCCCACAATGTCGAACGATTATTTATATACTTTAAAAATTTATAACTTCAGTTCTAAACACTTTTTTTAAATTTTCTTTCTGATTATGAATAGTACGAATTATTACTATTTTTTAAATATTTCTTTTTTTAATTTTTCAAAAATTGAATAGTACGAATTATTACTATATTTTAAATATTTTTTTTTAATTTTTCAAAAATTGTAGATTTTTTTAATTTTTTTGGAAATTTATATTACATTATATATTATTTCCTTAAATTATCGAAATTAAGAATTTCTTAAAAATTTATAAACTTTAAAATTTATAACTTCAGTTCTAAACACTTTTTTTAAGTTTTCTTTTGTTATTATGTATAGTACGAATTATTACTATATTTTAAATACATTTTCTTAATTTTTCGAAAATTGTAGATTTTTTTTAATTTTTTTTTTGTTGGAAAATTATATTATATTATAATTTCCTTAAATTATAGAAATGAACCCCCTGGCCATCGATGTCGAACGATTATTTATAAACCTTAAAAATTTATAACTTCAGTTCTAAACACTTTTTTTAAATTTTCTTTCTGATTCTGAATAGTACGAATTATTGCTATTTTTTATATTTTTTTTTTAATTTTTCAAAAATTGAATAGTACGAATTATTACTATATTTTAAATATTTTTTTTTTAATTTTTCAAAAATTGTAGATTTTTTTAATTTTTTTGGAAATTTATATTACATTATATATTATTTCCTTAAATTATCTAAATTAAGAATTTCTTAAAAATTTATAAACTTTAAAAATTTATAACTTCAGTTCTAAACACACTTTTTTAAATTTTATTTCATCGATGTCGAACGATTATTTATAAACTTTAACAATTTATAACTTCAGTTCTAAACACTTTTTTAATTTTTCTTTCTGATTATGAATAGTACGAATTATTACTATATTTTAAATGTTTTTTTTTTAAATTTTTCAAAAATTGTAAATTTTTTTAATTTTTTTTTTTTGTAGGAAAATTATATTATATTATAATTTCCTTAAATTATAGAAATTAAGAATTTCTTAAAAATTTATAAACTTTAAAAATTTATAACTTCAGTTCTAAACACTTTTTTTAAGTTTTCTTTCTTATTATGAATAGTACGAATTATTACTATAGAGCAATTCCATATGAAAACGATCAAAATTGGCAAATTTTTGGACGACCCCTCTCTGATTTTAAAATAAATAGTCTCAATCGATTGCCCAACAAAAAATAATGTACCTACATATTTTTTTTTTTTTATAGTGACTGGTTTAGTGGTGGTGTACACCACTGTCTGTGACAAAATTGAAGAATTCTTCATAAGGGACCTCATTGAAAGTTGTTAAAAAAAAAAACTACTAAAGCGATGGCAACGAGTGATAGCTCGTTGGAAAGGTATTGAATCAGGCTTTAATTGAAAAATAAAATTTTCCTAATTTTTCTTAGAAATTTACCTTTAAATTTTCCCATGAAAATTAAATTTTCCGATTTTCCACAGAAGCTCCTAAATTTTCCGGCTAATTTTTTTTTTTTTGGATTCCTCATAATTTTTGCTTTAAGAATCAGCAATAAAAAAATCGGCCCCGACTCCTTGTTTGGACAGGAGAAGAGCATTTAAGAGACCACCTTGTTAAAAATACGTTTTAAAAATTATTTTACAGTTAAAAATACATTTATGAAGAAAAAATCTTTCTTATTTTGCTGCTTATACTTAATTACAATATTTATTAAAAATTTCAATTGTCTTGGCATCATTATAAAATTAAAGTAACTTTAAATTTAGCACGTCGGCTGACGAAGAGTACCGCTTTACATTAATTGACATATCAGAAATATTTGGTATGAAGCAATGAAACTTTTGCGTTCCAGTTATAGTTTTGACATTATTATATCTGTTTTGAATTCGTCGCTCCATGGCATCGTGTTCTTTTTGAGAGCATAAAACTGTGTTAATGGCAATTTCCTTGCTTTGAATCCACGAAAACAAATGTTGTACATTTAAGATCTGGTCAGTATATGGCCTTTGCAAACTTGCCTTAGTCGCCATGCGTTTTAGGGTTCCCCCTAACGCATCGCATGGGCCCTTACCGTGGGACGTCGCGAAAAAGTGCCACTCGACCTTGCAGTTTTGTCTTCTTCAATTATGCAAAGATTGTAAAAATATTTTTTATTCTTGTACTGAGAAGCCGCGCTGTCTGAGAAAAACGTTACTTTGTCGATTGCATCGAATTTTGATCTTAAGAATTCAAACAGTTTCATTTGAAATAAATAAACGGACACATATTTATGAGCTAAACTCTCCGCGACAACAACAAGGCTTACGGTCTGTAGTGCGTTATGTTCGTTTTTGAAATAAATGCAAAAAGGATGCACCGTGCACTGGTCGTTTGCCCAGTGATAAGCCTGAATTTCATCCTGAACGAGAAAAGTGTAATTCTCGACAAAGTCGCTTATCACAATAAATTAATTTTGGGCTAATTTCTCCTTACTTTCCTTTAGAAATTTCGATTGCATCTCGGATATGAAATGGTGCGCCTTCAGTTCATTCAACTTGAATCCGAATTCCTCGATGAATTCCGGAATCTGCTTTACCACGGTCTCAAGGGAGCATCTGCCGCTGCTAATTATCCACTGTTTGAAATGCACTTCCTGAATTAACAGCTGTTCAAACTTTTCCGCCAAATATTGCTCTAGCTCGTCAATCTTCGAACAATTGTCGCATTTGGACAGATGACAATTTTCCGTGGGGTATGCGCACAACGACTTCGACAGGAGGTCCCTATATGTTTCAATTTCACCGTGAAATACTTTCAATTTCTTGCATGTGTGGTGCCTCTAAAACAAACTCTTTACAAAAATATACTTGTCACACAAAAATTGTAACAAACCAACTTTTTTAAAATTAATCACATTTGCTTTGATTTAATAATAACAAAATAAAAAATATTTTATCATTCGTTTTAAGAATTTGAAAGAATAAAGAAACTTTTTTATAAAATATTGTTGGTCTTTTTATTACTAAATACATACCAACAAATTGGTGACCCCGCATTTTAAAAGTTTTAGGCTATAAGGATGTCAACTTCCGAAGGCGATTTTTCATCTCTACCATCAAATTCCCCTCATATGGAAATTTCAAGAGTCGCTGTTAAAGCACCACCATTTTGGCGTTCAGATCCATTGCTTTGGTTTAAACAAATGGAATCGCAGTTTATAATGGCTGGTGTTACTCAAGACGCCACGAAATTTCATACAGTTGTGGCATCAATAGAGAGCAACATCCTCGAGAAAGTGCAAGACATCATAATAAACCCTCCGGCTGCTAACATGTATGAAACTTTAAAAGCAAAACTCATCAGTTCATTCTCGGACTCTGAAGATAAGCGTCTCAAAAAACTTTTGACAGAAGTTGAATTATCGGACAAAAAACCATCAGATTTGTTAAGTCAAATGCGTTCCTTAGCTCAAGGTAGAGTATCGGATGATATTTTAAAACAACTTTGGATGCAGCGACTACCATCTCAAATGAAAGCAATTTTATCCGTCAGGGAAGACCGCTTAGAGAAACTGGCCGCCATGGCAGATAAAATTTCTGATTGTTCAGATACAGAACTCCATACGATTTCCACATCATCAGAAAACCGTACGAGCAGGTTCGATAATATTGAACGTCAGCTGGAAAGTCTGTGCAACAAAATGGAATCTTTTGGAAGATCGAGAAGTAAGAGTAAGGCAACAGGTAAACGCAGTCGTTCTAAGTCAGTTTCAAACAAAGATAAACCATTGTGTTGGTATCATTTCAAATTTGGAACCAAAGCTAAGAAATGTGTTGTCCCTTGCAATTTCAACCCATCGAATCAGGAAAACTAATCTTGGGTGACGGATGGGAGCAGCCAGGAGCTATGTCGCCTGTTTATTCGAGATATTAAATCGAAATCCAGGTTTTTAGTCGATTCTGGAGCAGACGTTTCAGTAATTCCAGTATCATCATTACAACACAAGCAACAACCTAGTTCACTAATTTTATATGCCGCAAATTAGTCGACAATTCGAACTTTTGGAACCAAAACCCTTATTATCGATGTAGGACTAAAGCGGAATTTCACATGGGATTTTGTTATTGCTGATATAGATAAACCTATTATTGGATCAGATTTTTTGGGTAATTATGGCCTACTCATCGACGTTAGAAATAATTGCCTCATCGATCCCAAATCAAAAAACAGTGCTAAAGGTATAGTAGCTAATGATCAAAATTTGTCAATAAAAACCATATCACCTTCGTCTCCATTCTATTCTCTTATTATGGAATATAATGATTTATCAAAAATAAATTTTCATTGTAAAGCAAAACATTCAGTCCAACATTTTATAGAAACTACAAATGGTCCTCCAGTATTTTGCAAACCAAGACGTCTTTCACCTGAAAAGCTACTTATAGCTAAAAAAGAATTCAATGAAATGGTTCGGCTGGGAATTTGTCGTCCTTCCAGTAGTAACTGGGCAAGCCCACTTCACATGGTCAAGAAATCCAATGGAGAGTGGCGTTCATGTGGTGACTACCGTAATCTTAATGCTCGTACCATACCTGATTGTTACGCTGTTCCACATATTCACGATTTTGGAATGCTCTTAAATGGTAAGAAAGTATTTAGTAAAGTAGATTTAGTAAAAGCATACCACCACATTCCGGTCGCAGAAGACGACATTAAAAAGACGGCAATAACAACACCGATTGGAAATTTTGAGTTTCTAAGAATGACATTTGGCTTGTGCAATGCTGCACAATCCTTCCAACGTTTTATGCATGAAGTAACAAGAGATTTGGATTTCATATACGTTTATATTGATGATTTGCTAATTGCATCAGAAAACGAGCAAGAACATCAGATGCATTTAAGGAGTTTATTTGAAAGGCTGCGTCAATATGGTCTTACCATAAATTTTTCTAAATGTGTGTTTGGAGTTTCAGAACTTGAATTCCTTGGTTATTTGGTTACTGAAAAGGGCCTGAAACCACTTCCGAGTCGTTTAAAAAACTAAATACATACCAACACATGGAAAGAAAATTAATTTGATGTTTTGATGAAACATGCAAACGCAGACTGAATGCGTTCCGTGCCTGTCTAATGCCAGCACGCATTCTTTTGGTCGTAGGATGGCAAACTTAGAAAATCCCACATTTTCTGCTGGGTATTTCTCATTGAACTGGTGGTATGCTTCGGATAGATTACATAATAATAATCTGCGCTGCTTGTGTACTTTTTCTCCATCTTCACGTGTGATAACATAGTCACGTGTACCTGGGCAGGCGCGGCTGTTGTCATGATTGCAGTAAAAATCTTGAATCAATTTCACCGTTGCTTCGCTGAGGGTCCTTGAGCCAAATTTCTTGGTGGGAGTCGCCAATATGCCCTTCTGTCGAACTAATTCTTTGCTTCTTCTCGCGATGTAAAAAGATGTTTGAAACTGTTCAGAAATCTTGCGTATAGACCATGATTACAGATAAAATGAGATATTTCTCCGGAAAAGTGGTCGCTAAATTGAATTTTCTTTTCAACTGCTCAATCATTTGTTTGCCGTCATCAACGTCATCTGCTTGACTGCATTCGTTATCAGAGCCTTCATCAAATATTGTCGCGATTGCACTCATAACCTTGCCTTTTTTCTCTTTCCTGTATGTTTCACTTCGCAACTTTCTTTTTCTAATAGGCGTTTCACCTAAAGTGGTAATAGCCTCATTCAAAGGACTCAAAGACATATTGACCATCGGAATGTCTGCCTCACTATCAGATGAAACATTTTGTTCACTTGTCATTTCACTCTCGGATTGTGGCTGCATTTGTTTCAATGCATTTGCTTGTTGAGACAAATCGATTTTACACTTGGGGCAAATGAATTCTGCTTCTTCACCGCATTGTATATTTAATTTATTCATGTATCGCTTCGAAACACCAGTTAATTTTAATACTTTTATATTTTTCGAACGATGTCCACTCTTGTTAAACGGATTGCAGCAAAATTTATTCATTTTACTTTAAATTGTCTTTACAGCTTCACTCTTTACTTTACAAAAAACACTTTAACACTTTCACGTTTAGTATTCAACTGAAATTTGACTCAGAGTGTGTGAAGTATTTATATTTATTTTTTGTTAAAAAATAGGTAAAAAAATAAGCGATATTTGCTTTTCTTTAATAGGAAAATTTGCGTGAACTACTGGTCATAAAATGTTTTTTAAAGAGGGACTTAATTGGTTACTGCCAATAAGCCGACCACAGGTCATAAAATGTTTTGTAAATTTTTTAAATTACCAGGTAATAAAAATTTCCCCATATTTATGGAAAATCCGTGTTTTATGACTTGTTTCTGCACGTGTCATTTTAGGCGAAATATTTATTACCTGGTAATTTAAAAAATTTACAAAACATTTTATGACCTGTAGCCTCAGTCGGGTTTGGTGTGCCATTACATGCCACTGCTGCTATTATCCATGGATTTATGGCCGATCTTGTGAAGACAGGCAGACCATATTTACTACACACTCAACTTGGGGCTCTTAAAAAAAAAATTGATTTTTTCTTCATAAATGTATTTTTAACTGTAAAATAATTTTTAAAACGTATTTTTAACAAGGTGGTCTCTAAATGCTCTTCTCCTGTCCAAACAAGGAGTCGGGCCGATTTTTTTATTGCTGATTCTTAAAGCAAGAAGTATGAGGAATCCAAAAAAAAAATTAGCCGGAAAATTTAGGAGCTTCTGTGGAAAATCGGAAAATTTAATTTTCATGGGAAAATTTAAAGGTAAATTTCTAAGAAAAATTAGGAAAATTTTATTTTTCAATTAAAGCCTGATTCAATACCTTTCCAACGAGCTATAACTCGTTGCGATCGCTTTAGTATTTTTTTTCAAAACAACTTTCAGTGAGGTCCCTTATGAAGAATTCTTCAATTTTGTCACAGACAGTGGTGTACACCATCACTAAACCAGTCACTATAAAAAAAAAAAAAATATGTAGGTACATTATTTTTTGCTGGGCAATCGATTGAGACTATTTATTTTAAAATCGGAGAGGGGTCGTCCAAAAGGTGATCGCTTTCATATGGAATTGCTCTATATTTTAAATACATTTATTTAATTTTTCAAAAATTGTACATTTTTTTTAAATTTTTTTTTGTAGGAAAATTATATTATATTATAATTTCCTTAAATTATAGAAATTAACCCCTGGCCCACGATGTCGAACGATTATTTATAAACCTTAAAAATTTATAACTTCAGTTCTAAACACTTTTTTTAATTTTTCTTTCTGATTATGAATAGTACGAATTATTATATATTTTAAATATATTTTCTTAATTTTTCGAAAATTGTAGATTTTTTTTATTTTTTTTTTTTTTTTTTTGAAAATTATATTATATTATAATTTTCTTAAATTATAGAAATTAACCCCCTGGCCCACGATGTCGAACGATTATTTATAAACCTTAAAAATTTATAACTTCAGTTCTAAACACTTTTTTTAAGTTTACTTTCTTATTATGAATAGTTCGAATTATTACTATAGTTTAAATACATTTATTTAATTTTTCAAAAATTATAGATTTTTTTTAAATTTTTTTTTGTAGGAAAATTATATTATATATAATTTCCTTAAATTATAGAAATGAACCCCCTGGCCATCGATGTCGAACGATTATTTATAAACTTTAAAAATTTATAACTTCAGTTCTTAACATTTTTTTTTAATTTTATTTTCTGATTATGAATAGTACGAATTATTACTATATTTTAAATGTTTTTTTTTAATTTTTCAAAAATTGTAGATTTTATTATTTTTTTTGGAAATTTATATTACATTATATATTATTTCCTTAAATTATCGAAAATTATATTATATTATAATTTCCTTAAATTATAGAAATTAACCCCCTGGCCATCGATGTCGAACGATTATTTATAAACTTTAAAAATTTATAACTTCAGTTCTTAACACTTTTTTTAATTTTTCTTTCTGATTATGAATAGTACGAATTATTACTATGTTTTAAATACATTTATTTAATTTTTCAAAAATTGTACATTTTTTTTTAATTTTATTTTCTGATTATGAATAGTACGAATTATTACTATATTTTAAATGTTTTTTTTTAATTTTTCAAAAATTGTAGATTTTATTATTTTTTTTGGAAATTTATATTACATTATATATTATTTCCTTAAATTATCGAAAATTATATTATATTATAATTTCCTTAAATTATAGAAATTAACCCCCTGGCCCGCGATGTCGAACGATTATTTATAAACCTTAAAAATTTATAACTTCAGTTCTAAACACTTTTTTTAAATTTTCTTTCTGATTATGAATAGTACGAATTATTACTATTTTTTAAATATTTTTTTTTTTAATTTTTCAAAAATTGAATAGTACGAATTATTACTATATTTTAAATATTTTTTTTTTAATTTTTCAAAAATTGTAAATATATTTTCTTAATTTTTCGAAAATTGTAGATGTTTTTTAATTTTTTTTTTTTTTTTGAAAATTATATTATATTATAATTTCCTTAAATTATAGAAATTAACCCCCTGGCCATCGATGTCGAACGATTATTTATAAATTTTAAAAATTTATAACTTCAGTTCTTAACACTTTTTTTAATTTTTCTTTCTGATTATGAATAGTACGAATTATTACTATATTTTAAATGTTTTTTTTTGATTTTTCAAAAATTGTAGATTTTTTAATTTTTTTTTTGTAGGAAAATTATATTATATTATATTATAATTTCCTTAAATTATAGAACTTAACCCCCTGGCCATCGATGTCGAACGATTATTTATAAACTTTAAAAATTTATAACTTTAGTTCTTAACACTTTTTTTAATTTTTCTTTCTGATTATGAATAGTACGAATTATTACTATATTTTAAATATATTTTCTTAATTTTTCGAAAATTGTAGATGTTTTTTAATTTTTTTTTTTTTTGAAAATTATATTATATTATAATTTCCTTAAATTATAGAAATTAACCCCCTGGCCATCGATGTCGAACGATTATTTATAAACTTTAACAATTTATAACTTCAGTTCTTAACACTTTTTTTAATTTTTCTTTCTGATTATGAATAGTACGAACTTTAAAAATTTATAACTTCAGTTCTTAACACTTTTTTTAATTTTTCTTTCTGATTATGAATAGTACGAATTATTATATATTTTAAATATATTTTCTTAATTTTTCGAAAATTGTAGATTTTTTTTAATTTTTTTTTTTTTTTTTTTTGAAAATTATTTTATATTATAATTTTCTTAAATTATAGTAATTAACCCCCTGGCCCACGATGTCGAACGACTATTTATAAACTTTAAAAATTTATAACTTCAGTTCACTTTTTTTAAGTTTTCTTTCTTATTATGAATAGTACGAATTATTACTATATTTTAAATACATTTATTTAATTTTTCAAAAATTGTAGATTTTTTAAAATTTTATAAACTTTAAAAATTTATAACTTCAGTTCTTAACACTTTGTTTAAGTTTTCTTTCTTATTATGAATAGTACGAATTATTACTATATTTTAAATACATTTATTTAATTTTTCAAAAATTGTAGATTTTTTAAAATTTTTTTTTTTGTAGGAAAATTATATTATATTATAATTTCCTTAAATTATAGAAATTAAGAATTTCTTAAAAATTTATAAACTTTAAAAATTTATAACTTCAGTTCTAAACACTTTTTTTAAGTTTTCTTTCTTATTATGAATAGTACGAATTATTACTATATTTTAAATACATTTATTTAATTTTTCAAAAATTGTAGATTTTTTTTAAGTTTTTTTTTGTAGGAAAATTATATTATATTATAATTTCCTTAAATTATAGAAATTAAGAATTTCTTAAAAATTTATAAACTTTAAAAATTTATAACTTCAGTTCTAAACACTTTTTTTATGTTTTCTTTCTTATTATGAATAGTACGAATTATTACTATATTTTAAATACATTTATTTAATTTTTCAAAAATTGTAGATTTTTTTTAAGTTTTTTTTTGTAGGAAAATTATATTATATTATAATTTCCTTAAATTATAGAAATTAACCCCCTGGCCCACGATGTCGAACGATTATTTATAAACCTTAAAAATTTATAACTTCAGTTCTAAACACTTTTTTAAATTTTCTTTCTGATTATGAATAGTACGAATTATTACTATTTTTTAAATACATTTATTTAATTTTTCAAAAATTGTAGATTTTTTAAATTTTTTTTTTTTTTGTAGGAAAATTATATTATATTATAATTTCCTTAAATTATAGAAATTAACCCCCTGGCCATCGATGTCGAACGATTATTTATAAACTTTAAAAATTTATAACTTCAGTTCTTAACACTTTTTTTAATTTTTCTTTCTGATTATGAATAGTACGAATTATTACTATATTTTAAATGTTTTTTTTTAATTTTTCAAAAATTGTAGATTTTTTTAATTTTTTTTTGTAGGAAAATTATATTATATTATAATTTCCTTAAATTATAGAAATTAACGCCCTGGCCATCGATGTCGAACGATTATTTATAAACTTTAAGAATTTATAACTTCAGTTCTTAACACTTTTTTTAATTTTTCTTTCTGATTATGAATAGTACGAATTATTACTATATTTTAAATGTTTTTTTTTAATTTTTCAAAAATTGTAGATAACGTGTAGACAACGTGGACACATGCACACTACTAAAGAAATACTGTAGGACTATAAAGAAGATGGGGAAGCAGACTGAGAGACTTAAATATCTCCTAAACTGCAGAAAGAGGAGTCTTATACCAAAACATTTGGAAAACACGACGAAGATCACGAGACAGTTATTCACATCCACTAAGATATCACGGGAACTGGATAAGGTTGAATGTAAATTTCATATGAAAATACTCAATTTGGAAATAAAGGAGACAAATTATAATTTAAATGACCTGAAGTGCGAAATAGGAAAAATTAGACAGCTGATTGCACAGTCCGTATGTAAGAGGGAATTTGAGGACTTTATGACGAGACAAAAATCTAGATATATGAAGATCACATTGGAGAACAAAAAATCACATTTATTAAAAATTGACAACTTAAAGAGAGAGAAATTGGAGAAATATAACCTAACATTCAATTCCGATTGGTTTGTCAACAATACAACAATAACTATTCCTGATGATAGCAAATGGCTTCTTTCTTTCTCTTGGTTCGAAGTTTGCTTTACCAATCAACAATAAAAACTTCTGTACGATCGGATTGATAGCAGATTTGGAACAGTGGGTACAAACTCTTACAAATGATAGAGAAAAAGATATCACAAGATCAAGGATAGCGAACAGAATTATGACCCACAAAAGGACAATGAAAAATGATGGTAAAGAAAAATTCATACTAGGCATTTATGAGGATACAAGAAGATTTCTAAGACAATATAAAGACGAGATAGTCATAACTAAAGCAGACAAGGGAAATAAAACAGTTTTAATGTACAAAAAGGATTATGACGATGGAATGAGCAAATTGCTGGAAGATAAACACACATACAAACGTATATTGATTGATCCAACACAAAAATTACAAAGGACGAACAACAATATTATTATGGACTTATATAGAAAAGAATATATAAGTGGATATGACAGAAAAATATTGACATCAAATGCCGCAACAGCACCCCGACTTTATGGACTTCCGAAAATCCATAAACCTAATAACCCACTTCGACCAATATCATCATCGGTAGGAGTACCCTGCTATGGGTTATCAAAATATATTGGGAATATATTGAAAAACATTATACTTGACAAATTTAATATAAAAAACTCATTAGAATTAAAGACAAAACTGGATACACTTACTTTGGACGAAGATGAGATTCTTGTATCATTGGACGTGGTATCGTTATTTACAAACATACCTATACATAGTACGAATTATTATATATTTTAAATATATTTTCTTAATTTTTCGAAAATTGTAGATTTTTTTAATTTTTTTTTTTTTTTGAAAATTATATTATATTATAATTTTCTTAAATTATAGAAATTAACCCCCTGGCCCACGATGTCGAACGATTATTTATAAACCTTAAAAACTTATAACTTCAGTTCTAAACACTTTTTTTAAATTTTCTTTCTGATTATGAATAGTACGAATTATTACTATTTTTTTAATATTTTTTTTTTAATTTTTCAAAAATTGAATAGTACGAATTATTACTATATTTTAAATATTTTTTTTTTAATTTTTCAAAAATTGTAAATATATTTTCTTAATTTTTCGAAAATTGTAGATTTTTTTTATTTTTTTTTTTTTTTTTGAAAATTATATTATATTGTAATTTCCTTAAATTATAGAAATTAACCCCCTGGCCATCGATGTCGAACGATTATTTATAAACTTTAAAAATTTATAACTTCAGTTCTTAACACTTTTTTTAAGTTTTCTTTCTTATTATGAATAGTACGAATTATTACTATATTTTAAATACATTTATTTAATTTTTCAAAAATTGTAGATTTTTTAAAATTTTTTTTTTTGTAGGAAAATTATTTTATATTATAATTTCCTTAAATTATAGAAATTAACCCCCTGGCCATCGATGTCGAACGATTATTTATAAACTTAAAAATTTATAACTTCAGTTCTTAACACTTTTTTTAATTTTTCTTTCTGATTATGAATAGTACGAATTATTACTATATTTTAAATGTTTTTTTTTTATTTTTCAAAAATTGTAGATTTTTTTAATTTTTTTTTTTTTTTTTGTAGGAAAATTATATTATATTACAATTTCCTTAAATTATAGAAATTAACCCCCTGGCCATCGATGTCGAACGATTATTTATAAACTTTAAAAATTTATAACTTCAGTTCTTAACACTTTTTTTAATTTTTCTTTCTGATTATGAATAGTACGAATTATTACTATATTTTAAATATATTTTCTTAATTTTTCGAAAATTGTAGATTTTTTTTAATTTTTTTTTTTTGAAAATTATATTATATTATAATTTTCTTAAATTATAGTAATTAACCCCCTGGCCCACGATGTCGAACGACTATTTATAAACTTTAAAAATTTATAACTTCAGTTCTAAACACTTTTTTTAAGTTTTCTTTCTTATTATGAATAGTACGAATTATTACTATATTTTAAATACATTTATTTAATTTTTCAAAAATTGTAGATTTTTTTTAAATTTTTTTTTGTAGGAAAATTATATTATATTATAATTTCCTTAAATTATAGAAATTAACCCCCTGGCCCACGATGTCGAACGATTATTTATAAACCTTAAAAATTTATAACTTCAGTTCTAAACACTTTTTTTAAATTCTCTTTCTGATTATGAATAGTACAAATTATTACTATTTTTTAAATATTTTTTTTTTAATTTTTCAAAAATTGAATAGTACGAATTATTACTATATTTTGAATATTTTTTTTTTAATTTTTCAAAAATTTTAATATATTTTCTTAATTTTTCGAAAATTGTAGATGTTTACGCGCATAGTGTAAATGTCCCCTAATTATTGTTCATATGATACTAATTGTTTCGTTAAGTTAAAATTGTTGTTATTTTGTGTTGATGCTGTATGTATACTGATATTATTGTTATTGTTTGTAAAACCCCCAACAAGTACGGTACGTACACGAAGAAAACAAAAAATCTGAAAATAAACCCATGAATTATATTTAAATTTAATTAACCCCGTCTTTTTATTTTCGAGGAAATATTTCAAGAAAAACATTTTGGTCCTTTCGAACCGGATTTAAACCCCCGAGTCCCCTTGAAATATTTTCAAGAAAATATTTTTTATTTTCAGAATCCCCAGTGTTTTCATTTTCTTCATCAATCCCCAAACATCGTTTTGCGATCATCCTCATCATTATAATAACAACCCCCATTTTCCATTAACACTTTAATCAAAAGGTAAGTTGTGTGTTTTTTAATTTTGTTAAAAGTGAAAAAGTTAAAAGTGATAATATAAAAAACAAGAGAACCAACAAGTGCGCGAATCAATTTGCCGTCGGCAAAACACCACAGTGAATTTGTGTTTGTGTTTAAATTTTTTGCTCCACAAATTTTTTACCCCTTCATTCGCGTGTGTTTTTACTTATAATTAATTATTAATTTGTTAAATAATAAATAATTAATTGTTTAAATAATAAAAAATTTATTTTTTAAATAAAAAATAAATAATTGATTTTTTTTAAAAGTGAGTGTTGAACCACAGAACCCCCGTTTATAAGTATTGACACTTAATCGCTGATCTATTGATAATAAATAAAATAACCCTTCAAATAAGTAAGTGCAATCTATTGTACTTCTTATTAAAAGCACAACCGTGAATATTTACTGTGTCTTTGTTGGTTTTCTTTTGTTTTTCATTATATGGTCACACACACACAACGTACACTAGTGCTGCACATTTTTATTCGTGCGAAAACCCGGTTACTATTTAATTAATTGTGAAAAGTGAATTTTTTTACTTTTTTATTAATTTTTTTGCCCTAAAAATTTAAGTAATTAATTAAATAAATTTTTTAATCGCTATAAACGAATAATTTATTAGTGAATATATAATATTCGATTTACCCATAGTGGGTACCCGTTAATATTTTGCAGCAGCACAAGTGTTTTTAAAAGATTTTTTCTGTTTTTTAATTTAACGAAGTTCTTTTTACACTTACGGAATTCCTTATTAAGTGAAACTTAACCCGATTTTATTTCCTAATATCACAAATTTAACCCAATTTTATATATATATACACATATATATTGTACGTGATATTTACTCATTGTATTGAACAAGGAATCCGAGTGTCAAAAATTCGCTTTGTTGAATATATATTTTTATTACACCCAGTATATATATAATTTTATTCTATAAATTTATTTTATACATTTTATTTCGCCTGAAAGAATTTGTTACTCTTTTTTTAAATTGGATAGATTTATCTATTTTTACCCGCAGTTTCGTTATCGTTTCTTCTCTGTTAGAAAAAGCAAATTTTAATCTGATTTTTTCCTCACGTTGGACTTAAATTTTTACTCGTGTTTTGTAAATAATTTTTATGAAAATTTCTCCATATCGATTGAGATCAAGAATGGATGTGACTACTTTTATCCGCAATGCCGACCGTATGGCAGACTTTGAGGCATATATTGCCAGTATACCCGTGGTGGAACACCAACTCGGTGCTTTAAGTAGTCATGAGGAAGAGCTCAAACGGTTATGGGAAGCTGTTCGGTTATCTTATGACTCTTTATTAATTGAGGCCGAAAGGTTGAAAGATCCCCAGATTATCGAACTGAAAGCCAAGTACTTTCAGTCTTACGGCACATACACCCGGGGGATATCTCTTATAACAGGTCACCTAGAACGACTTAAATTATCGACACAGGGCGAAAGGTCCATTGCGCAGTCTGCGCCAATGATTAATTTACCTCCGTGCGACACCCCAATATTCTATGGTGACTATAAGAGTTGGCCCTCATTTCGAGATATGTTCTCAGCTTTGTATGGTAATAACCCCCGTTTAACCCCAGTACAAAAATTGTACTACCTGTTGCAGAAAACTGCAAAGGATGCACATGATACCATACAAACTGTGCCACTTACCAACGATGGCTATGAAATCGCATGGAAAAGGTTGGTTGACACATATGAGAACAAAGATGCCCTCATAAACGAACAGCTTCGAGCCCTACTGAATATTAAACCGCTTTCACAAGAATCAGGTTCGACTATTAAAAATTTGCAAAGAACGATAAACGATTGCATTACAAATTTGTCATTACTTGAAGTAACCCCTGAAATATTTTACCACGTAGTGCTGGTGTATATTTGTGCTACAAAGTTACCTGAAAACACACTGAGTCTCTGGGAACAGTCCAAAAGACTTTCTAAAAATTCCCCTAAATGGGATGATATGGACGCTTTTCTAACAGCGCATTTTAAAACACTCGAGTCAATTTCTGACATAAGGCAGTCCCATTCAAACCCCGTTCAAAACTCGAACAAAAACTCCACAACTGCCAGTTCCCGAAATACCCCTAATTTTAATGCTGCCAAAAAATCGTCACATGAAAATAGACAGATTCAAAGTTTTGCGACCCAAACTGGGCAAACACCAAATGTTTGTCGTTGTTTCCTTTGTCAAGGTTCTCACCCCATTAGACTATGCCCCAGTTTTTTGAGTAAAAATGTTGATGAAAGAATGTCAATAGTGACACGACTAAAGTGTTGTTCGAACTGTTTGGCAACCTCCCACGAGTACAAGAATTGTAAAAGTATTCATGTGTGTTCACTTTGTAAACAAAAGCACCACTCCCTGCTTCATAGAGATGTAAAGTCACATATGTCTGCCAGTAATTCATCCCAGCTCCCTATAGCCAATGGTACGACTATGTCTTCATCTCAACCCCCCGTTCATTTGAACCCCAATCCAGCTAGCAGTCCTTCTCAACCCCCGATTAATTTTGCCCCATCAACTTCTACCGCGGCTCATAATCTGCAAACTTATTCCGCACAGCTCAAGTCGAACCCCAATACAGCAGTCCTTTTGGGCTCAGCAGTGTGTATAGTGCACATAAACGACATTAGATGTGCCGCTCGAGCCCTAGTTGACCCTGGTTCGCAAGGTACCTTTATTTCAAGGAGGTTACAAAGGAAGCTTGCTATTCCCACATTTTCCGTGCCTTCGACAAGTGTCACTGGAATGATGGATTGCTTAGCTGGCAAAACCTCTACAATGTGCACTATCACGGTTGGTTCGCCGATCGACCCCGGTTTCAAAATTAAAATTAGTGCATACGTTGTTGAGAAAATTACCGGTCGGTTGCCCTCGTCTAATATCTCTGATATTGTAACCTCTACTTTCCCCGACATTACCCTGACCGACGTCATGTGTACCCGTATGGATATACTTTTTGGAGGAAATGTTTATCCTAAAATTTTAACTACGGATGTAAGAATACATCCAAATGGCAACCTGATCGCCCAGAGAACCGTGTTCGGGTGGATAGTTACTGGTGAAGTTATTCAGCCCCGACCCTTACACTCTATATCATCGTTTTGTACCCATCTCGAGTTGAACACTCAACTATCGCGTTTTTGGGAACTTGAGGAAGTTCCACAAGCGACCCAGTTATCTGAAGACGATAAATATTGTGAGGAACTTTACCGTACCACCACTTTTAGAAACCCCGATGGCCGTTACGTTGTCTCTCTCCCATTTCGCCGAGAATTTTCAAATGAATTGGTATTAGGAGATTCTCGTAAAAACGCCTTTTCCCAGTTTGTGCGAAATGAAACGCGTTTATTGAAAAACCCCGAATTGAAATCCCAATACGACAATGTAGTTCGTGAATATATTGAAATGGGACATGCAAAAGCCGTCAAAACCCCAGTTTCCACTGCGAATAATTATAATTTACCCCATCACGCAGTTTTTAAACCCGATAGCATTACCACGAAACTCAGAGTCGTATTTAATGCTTCAAACCCTTCCTCCAATGGCGTGAACCTTAATAATGCTCTATACCCTGGTCCTGTTTTACAGACGGATCTTACTATTTTATTGCTGCGTTGGCGATTTTTCCGTTACGTTTTTAATGCGGACATTGAGAAAATGTATCGCCAGATACTTGTTCATCCCAATCAAACCCAATATCAAAAAATATTGTTTCGTGATGATCCTGTAGCTGAAGTTAAGGACTATGAGCTTAGTACGGTCAAGTTTGGAGTAAACTGTGCACCGTACTTAGCGTTTCGTACTCTATTACAATTGGCTGATGATTGTAAACCCCAGAGTCCTGCGGCATCCGAAATTTTGAAAACCCAAATGTACGTTGATGACGTGCTTGCTGGCTCTCATGAGCTAGAAGACGCTTTCAAGAGACGTAATGAACTAACCCATGTTCTTGGCTCAGCTGGATTCGTTTTGCGAAAATGGACGGCCAATCATTTACGACTCTTGGAAGATTTACCCCGTGAGAATCTGCTTGATGCAGACTTCTTAAAATTTTCGGATGCCAGTACTACTAAAACCCTAGGCTTGCGATGGGATGCGACTAAAGATTGTTTCTTTTTCAAAATTGCATCGCAGCCACGCCAGGATATTGTCACGAAACGTGGTGTCCTGTCAGAAATAGCGAAGTTGTTTGATCCAGCCGGGTGGTTTTCACCGAAAATCATTGTGGCAAAGATCATAATGCAACAAATTTGGAAAGACAAGACAGAATGGGATGAAGTTTTGAACCCCCTAACCCTATCTCAATGGAGCGCATTTTTAAACGACTACCCTAATGTCGAGAAAATTAACATTCCAAGATGGGTTGATTTTCTCCCCGAAAATGAAATGGAACTTCATGCGTTTTGCGATGCCTCTGAAAAGGCGTACGGCGCTGCTCTATACATTCGAAATATATCGTCCTCATCGATCACGACGCATTTGCTAGCGTCAAAAACAAAGGTAGCTCCCGTGAAAACTGAAACATTACCCCGATTAGAATTGTGTGGAGCGGCTTTGATGGCAAAAATGGTAGAATCATTATGTTCCGAATTAAATCTAGACAGGAGAAAGGTTTATCTATGGACTGATTCTACTATAGTGTTATCCTGGCTTAAAAAACCCCTGTGCCATTGGCCAACCTTTGTTAAAAACAGAGTAGCGTTGATTGTGAATAAGGTTGGTAATGAAAATTGGTCACATGTGGATTCCAAGGACAACCCCGCCGATTTGGCAAGTCGTGGAATTCTTGCTAGAGATTTAATAAATAATTCTCTTTGGTGGCATGGCCCTGTATGGTTAAGACAACCTCGTGAGTACTGGCCGCGTCACCCCCCTATCGACCACCAACACCTTGAAGTTCAGTCATTTTCAGTTCAGCTCGAACGCCCGTATGACATATTAGAGCGATTTTCAGATTTATCGCGTGCAATGCGAATTACTTCGTATTTATTCAGGTGTTTACAGTATTTGAGAACCCAAAAATGCTCGTATGATACCTTGATTTTAACCCAGTCAGAAATGAAATTCACCCGAGATCGCTTGGTTCTTATGTGTCAGTGGAACTTTATACCGGAATACACTCAGCTTTCAAAAGGTATACCCGTGCCTTCAAAGAGCAGCCTGCTCACTTTGAACCCTTTTATAGATCATCGTCATGTAAAATGGAAATACCCCCAGAAAGATTTTGAAGTAGGTGATTTACTGATTACTCGTCAAGATAATTTACCCCCTAGTGAATGGCGACTAGGACGAATAGAGAGGACTCATGTTGGGCATGACTCTAAGGTCCGCACAGCGGACATGAGAACAGCTTCAGGAATTTTTACTCGACCCATCGTGAAGCTTGTTCTCTTACCCAGTTCAGAAACCCACTAATTCTTTCTTTTTTTTTCTCTCCTTTATTTTGTATTTACCCTATAGAGAATATGTCGAGTGTATCACGCCGCCTTGAGATCCATCGTAAACACATTGAAGGTCCTTCTTTCTCTGAGACACATGCCAACACTGCTGCCAGCAACATGTACCACAACATACACAACAACTACAACAACATACACAACAACCACAACACGCCGTTCAACCCAGGCCATCAACGTTCCCGGATACGACGCAAATTCCGGCGACCATTGTCATAAACATTATGAACGCTCGACCCGCGTGATCCTTAAGCCTCTTTGTTGCAGTATAGCAAGGGGGGCGGGATGTTTACGCGCATAGTGTAAATGTCCCCTAATTATTGTTCATATGATACTAATTGTTTCGTTAAGTTAAAATTGTTGTTATTTTGTGTTGATGCTGTATGTATACTGATATTATTGTTATTGTTTGTAAAACCCCCAACAAGTACGGTACGTACACGAAGAAAACAAAAAATCTGAAAATAAACCCATGAATTATATTTAAATTTAATTAACCCCGTCTTTTTATTTTCGAGGAAATATTTCAAGAAAAACAGTAGATTTTTTTTAATTTTTTTTTTTTTTTTTTGAAAATTATATTATATTATAATTTCCTTAAATTATAGAAATTAACCCGCTGGTCATCGATGTCGAACGACTATTTATAAACTTTAAAAATTTATAACTTCAGTTCTAAACACTTTTTTTAAGTTTACTTTCTTATTATGAATAGTTCGAATTATTACTATAGTTTAAATACATTTATTTAATTTTTCAAAAATTATAGATTTTTTTAAATTTTTTTTTGTAGGAAAATTATATTATATTATAATTTCCTTAAATTATAGAAATTAACCCCCTGGCCCACGATGTCGAACGATTATTTATAAACCTTAAAAATTTATAACTTCAGTTCTAAACACTTTTTTTAAATTCTCTTTCTGATTATGAATAGTACAAATTATTACTATTTTTTAAATATTTTTTTTTTAATTTTTCAAAAATTGAATAGTACGAATTATTACTATATTTTGAATATTTTTTTTTTTAATTTTTCAAAAATTGTAAATATATTTTCTTAATTTTTCGAAAATTGTAGATTTTTTTTAATTTTTTTTTTTGAAAATTACCCGCTGGTCATCGATGTCGAACGACTATTTATAAACTTTAAAAATTTATAACTTCAGTTCTAAACACTTTTTTTAAGTTTACTTTCTTATTATGAATAGTTCGAATTATTACTATATTTTAAATGTTTTTTTTTAATTTTTCAAAAATTGTAGATTTTATTATTTTTTTTGGAAATTTATATTACATTATATATTATTTCCTTAAATTATCGAAAATTATATTATATTTTAATTTCCTTAAATTATAGAAATTAACCCCCTGGCCATCGATGTCGAACGATTATTTATAAACTTTAAAAATTTATAACTTCAGTTCTTAACACTTTTTTTAATTTTTCTTTCTGATTATGAATAGTACGAATTATTACTATATTTTAAATATTTTTTTTTTAATTTTTCAAAAATTGTAGATTTTTTTAATTTTTTTTGGAAATTTATATTACATTATATATTATTTCCTTAAATTATCGAAATTAAGAATTTCTTAAAAATTTATAAACTTTAAAAATTTATAACTTCAGTTCTAAACACTTTTTTTAAGTTTTCTTTCTTATTATGAATAGTACGAATTATTACTATATTTTAAATATATTTTCTTAATTTTTCGAAAATTGTAGATTTTTTTTAATTTTTTTTTTTTTTTTTTTGAAAATTATATTATATTATAATTTTCTTAAATTATAGTAATTAACCCCCTGGCCCACGATGTCGAACGATTATTTATTAACCTTAAAAATTTATAACTTCAGTTCTAACCACTTTTTTAAATTTTCTTTCTGATTATGAATAGTACGAATTATTACTATTTTTTAAATATTTTTTTTTTAATTTTTCAAAAATTGAATAGTACGAATTATTACTATATTTTAAATATTTTTTTTTAATTTTTCAAAAATTGTAAATATATTTTCTTAATTTTTCGAAAATTGTAGATTTTTTTTAATTTTTTTTTTTTGAAAATTATATTATATTATAATTTCCTTAAATTATAGAAAATTAACCCCCTGGCCATCGATGTCGAACGATTATTTATAAACTTTAAAAATTTATAACTTCAGTTCTTAACACTTTTTTAATTTTTCTTTCTGATTATGAATAGTACGAATTATTACTATATTTTAAATGTTTTTTTTTAATTTTTCAAAAATTGTAGATTTTTTTAATTTTTTTTTTGTAGGAAAATTATATTATATTATAATTTCCTTAAATTATAGAAATTAACCCCCTGGCCATCGATGTCGAACGATTATTTATAAACTTTAAAAAGTTTATGAATAGTACGAATTATTACTATTTTTTAAATATTTTTTTTTAATTTTTCAAAAATTGAATAGTACGAATTATTACTATATTTTAAATATTTTTTTTTAATTTTTCAAAAATTGTAAATATATTTTCTTAATTTTTCGAAAATTGTAGATTTTTTTGAATTTTTTTTTTTTTTTGAAAATTATATTATATAATAATTTCCTTAAATTATAGAAATTAACCCCCTGGCCATCGATGTCGAACGATTATTTATAAACTTTAAAAATTTATAACTTCAGTTCTTAACACTTTTTTTAATTTTTCTTTCTGATTATGAATAGTACGAATTATTACTATATTTTAAATATATTTGCTTAATTTTTCGAAAATTGTAGATTTTTTTTAATTTTTTTTTTTTTTTGAAAATTATATTATATTATAATTTCCTTAAATTATAGAAATTAACCCCCTGGCCATCGATGTCGAACGATTATTTATAAACCTTAAAAATTTATAACTTCAGTTCTAAACACTTTTTTTAAATTTTCTTTCTGATTATGAATAGTACGAATTATTACTATTTTGTAAATATTTTTTTTTAATTTTTCAAAAATTGAATAGTACGAATTATTACTATATTTTAAATATTTTTTTTCTTAATTTTTCAAAAATTGTAGATTTTTTTAATTTTTTTGGAAATTTATAGTACATTATATATTATTTCCTTAAATTATCGAAATTAAGAATTTCTTAAAAATTTATAAACTTTAACAATTTATAACTTCAGTTCTAAACACTTTTTTTAAGTTTACTTTCTTATTATGAATAGTACGAATTATTACTATATTTTAAATGTTTTTTTTTAATTTTTCAAAAATTGTAGATTTTATTATTTTTTTTGGAAATTTATATTACATTATATATTATTTCCTTAAATTATCGAAAATTATATTATATTTTAATTTCCTTAAATTATAGAAATTAACCCCCTGGCCATCGATGTCGAACGATTATTTATAAACTTTAAAAATTTATAACTTCAGTTCTTAACACTTTTTTTAATTTTTCTTTCTGATTATGAATAGTACGAATTATTACTATATTTTAAATATTTTTTTTTTAATTTTTCAAAAATTGTAGATTTTTTTAATTTTTTTTGGAAATTTATATTACATTATATATTATTTCCTTAAATTATCGAAATTAAGAATTTCTTAAAAATTTATAAAATTTATAACTTCAGTTCTAAACACTTTTTTAAGTTTTCTTTCTTATTATGAATAGTACGAATTATTACTATATTTTAAATACATTTATTTAATTTTTCAAAAATTGTAGATTTTTTTTAAATTTTTTTTTTTGTAGGAAAATTATATTATATTATAATTTCCTTAAATTATAGAAATTAACCCCCTGGCCCACGATGTCGAACGATTATTTATAAACCTTAAAAATTTATAACTTCAGTTCTAACCACTTTTTTTAAATTTTCTTTCTGATTATGAATAGTACGAATTTTTACTATTTTTTAAATATTTTTTTTTTAATTTTTCAAAAATTGAATAGTACGAATTATTACTATATTTTAAATATTTTTTTTTTAATTTTTCAAAAATTGTAAATATATTTTCTTAATTTTTCGAAAATTGTAGATTTTTTTTAATTTTTTTTTTTTGAAAATTATATTATATTATAATTTCCTTAAATTATAGAAATTAACCCCCTGGCCATCGATGTCGAACGATTATTTATAAACTTTAAAAAGTTTATGAATAGTACGAATTATTACTATTTTTTAAATATTTTTTTTTAATTTTTCAAAAATTGAATAGTACGAATTATTACTATATTTTAAATATTTTTTTTTAATTTTTCAAAAATTGTAAATATATTTTCTTAATTTTTCGAAAATTGTAGATTTTTTTTAATTTTTTTTTTTTTTTGAAAATTATATTATATAATAATTTCCTTAAATTATAGAAATTAACCCCCTGGCCATCGATGTCGAACGATTATTTATAAACTTTAAAAATTTATAACTTCAGTTCTTAACACTTTTTTTAATTTTTCTTTCTGATTATGAATAGTACGAATTATTACTATATTTTAAATATATTTGCTTAATTTTTCGAAAATTGTAGATTTTTTTTAATTTTTTTTTTTTTTGAAAATTATATTATATTATAATTTCCTTAAATTATAGAAATTAATCCCCTGGCCATCGATGTCGAACGATTATTTATAAACCTTAAAAATTTATAACTTCAGTTCTAAACACTTTTTTTAAATTTTCTTTCTGATTATGAATAGTACGAATTATTACTATTTTGTAAATATTTTTTTTTAATTTTTCAAAAATTGAATAGTACGAATTATTACTATATTTTAAATATTTTTTTTCTTAATTTTTCAAAAATTGTAGATTTTTTTAATTTTTTTGGAAATTTATAGTACATTATATATTATTTCCTTAAATTATCGAAATTAAGAATTTCTTAAAAATTTATAAACTTTAACAATTTATAACTTCAGTTCTAAACACTTTTTTTAAGTTTACTTTCTTATTATGAATAGTACGAATTATTACTATATTTTAAATGTTTTTTTTTAATTTTTCAAAAATTGTAGATTTTATTATTTTTTTTGGAAATTTATATTACATTATATATTATTTCCTTAAATTATCGAAAATTATATTATATTTTAATTTCCTTAAATTATAGAAATTAACCCCCTGGCCATCGATGTCGAACGATTATTTATAAACTTTAAAAATTTATAACTTCAGTTCTTAACACTTTTTTTAATTTTTCTTTCTGATTATGAATAGTACGAATTATTACTATATTTTAAATATTTTTTTTTTAATTTTTCAAAAATTGTAGATTTTTTTAATTTTTTTTGGAAATTTATATTACATTATATATTATTTCCTTAAATTATCGAAATTAAGAATTTCTTAAAAATTTATAAACTTTAAAAATTTATAACTTCAGTTCTAAACACTTTTTTTAAGTTTTCTTTCTTATTATGAATAGTACGAATTATTACTATATTTTAAATATATTTTCTTAATTTTTCGAAAATTGTAGATTTTTTTTAATTTTTTTTTTTTTTTTTTTGAAAATTATATTATATTATAATTTTCTTAAATTATAGTAATTAACCCCCTGGCCCACGATGTCGAACGATTATTTATTAACCTTAAAAATTTATAACTTCAGTTCTAACCACTTTTTTAAATTTTCTTTCTGATTATGAATAGTACGAATTATTACTATTTTTTAAATATTTTTTTTTTTTAATTTTTCAAAAATTGAATAGTACGAATTATTACTATATTTTAAATATTTTTTTTTTAATTTTTCAAAAATTGTAAATATATTTTCTTAATTTTTCGAAAATTGTAGATTTTTTTTAATTTTTTTTTTTTTGAAAATTATATTATATTATAATTTCCTTAAATTATAGAAATTAACCCCCTGGCCATCGATGTCGAACGATTATTTATAAACTTTAAAAATTTATAACTTCAGTTCTTAACACTTTTTTAATTTTTCTTTCTGATTATGAATAGTACGAATTATTACTATATTTTAAATGTTTTTTTTTAATTTTTCAAAAATTGTAGATTTTTTTAATTTTTTTTTTGTAGGAAAATTATATTATATTATATTATAATTTCCTTAAATTATAGAAATTAACCCCCTGGCCATCGATGTCGAACGATTATTTATAAACTTTAAAAAGTTTATGAATAGTACGAATTATTACTATTTTTTAAATATTTTTTTTTAATTTTTCAAAAATTGAATAGTACGAATTATTACTATATTTTAAATATTTTTTTTTAATTTTTCAAAAATTGTAAATATATTTTCTTAATTTTTCGAAAATTGTAGATTTTTTTTAATTTTTTTTTTTTTTTGAAAATTATATTATATAATAATTTCCTTAAATTATAGAAATTAACCCCCTGGCCATCGATGTCGAACGATTATTTATAAACTTTAAAAATTTATAACTTCAGTTCTTAACACTTTTTTTAATTTTTCTTTCTGATTATGAATAGTACGAATTATTACTATATTTTAAATATATTTGCTTAATTTTTCGAAAATTGTAGATTTTTTTTAATTTTTTTTTTTTTGAAAATTATATTATATTATAATTTCCTTAAATTATAGAAATTAACCCCCTGGCCATCGATGTCGAACGATTATTTATAAACCTTAAAAATTTATAACTTCAGTTCTAAACACTTTTTTTAAATTTTCTTTCTGATTATGAATAGTACGAATTATTACTATTTTGTAAATATTTTTTTTTAATTTTTCAAAAATTGAATAGTACGAATTATTACTATATTTTAAATATTTTTTTTCTTAATTTTTCAAAAATTGTAGATTTTTTTAATTTTTTTGGAAATTTATAGTACATTATATATTATTTCCTTAAATTATCGAAATTAAGAATTTCTTAAAAATTTATAAACTTTAACAATTTATAACTTCAGTTCTAAACACTTTTTTTAAGTTTACTTTCTTATTATGAATAGTACGAATTATTACTATATTTTAAATGTTTTTTTTTAATTTTTCAAAAATTGTAGATTTTATTATTTTTTTTGGAAATTTATATTACATTATATATTATTTCCTTAAATTATCGAAAATTATATTATATTTTAATTTCCTTAAATTATAGAAATTAACCCCCTGGCCATCGATGTCGAACGATTATTTATAAACTTTAAAAATTTATAACTTCAGTTCTTAACACTTTTTTTAATTTTTCTTTCTGATTATGAATAGTACGAATTATTACTATATTTTAAATATTTTTTTTTTAATTTTTCAAAAATTGTAGATTTTTTTAATTTTTTTTGGAAATTTATATTACATTATATATTATTTCCTTAAATTATCGAAATTAAGAATTTCTTAAAAATTTATAAAATTTATAACTTCAGTTCTAAACACTTTTTTAAGTTTTCTTTCTTATTATGAATAGTACGAATTATTACTATATTTTAAATACATTTATTTAATTTTTCAAAAATTGTAGATTTTTTTTAAATTTTTTTTTTTGTAGGAAAATTATATTATATTATAATTTCCTTAAATTATAGAAATTAACCCCCTGGCCCACGATGTCGAACGATTATTTATAAACCTTAAAAATTTATAACTTCAGTTCTAACCACTTTTTTTAAATTTTCTTTCTGATTATGAATAGTACGAATTTTTACTATTTTTTAAATATTTTTTTTTTAATTTTTCAAAAATTGAATAGTACGAATTATTACTATATTTTAAATATTTTTTTTTTAATTTTTCAAAAATTGTAAATATATTTTCTTAATTTTTCGAAAATTGTAGATTTTTTTTAATTTTTTTTTTTTGAAAATTATATTATATTATAATTTCCTTAAATTATAGAAATTAACCCCCTGGCCATCGATGTCGAACGATTATTTATAAACTTTAAAAAGTTTATGAATAGTACGAATTATTACTATTTTTTAAATATTTTTTTTTAATTTTTCAAAAATTGAATAGTACGAATTATTACTATATTTTAAATATTTTTTTTTAATTTTTCAAAAATTGTAAATATATTTTCTTAATTTTTCGAAAATTGTAGATTTTTTTTAATTTTTTTTTTTTTTGAAAATTATATTATATAATAATTTCCTTAAATTATAGAAATTAAACCCCTGGCCATCGATGTCGAACGATTATTTATAAACTTTAAAAATTTATAACTTCAGTTCTTAACACTTTTTTTAATTTTTCTTTCTGATTATGAATAGTACGAATTATTACTATATTTTAAATATATTTGCTTAATTTTTCGAAAATTGTAGATTTTTTTTAATTTTTTTTTTTTTTTGAAAATTATATTATATTATAATTTCCTTAAATTATAGAAATTAACCCCCTGGCCATCGATGTCGAACGATTATTTATAAACCTTAAAAATTTATAACTTCAGTTCTAAACACTTTTTTTAAATTTTCTTTCTGATTATGAATAGTACGAATTATTACTATTTTGTAAATATTTTTTTTTAATTTTTCAAAAATTGAATAGTACGAATTATTACTATATTTTAAATATTTTTTTTCTTAATTTTTCAAAAATTGTAGATTTTTTTAATTTTTTTGGAAATTTATAGTACATTATATATTATTTCCTTAAATTATCGAAATTAAGAATTTCTTAAAAATTTATAAACTTTAACAATTTATAACTTCAGTTCTAAACACTTTTTTTAAGTTTACTTTCTTATTATGAATAGTACGAATTATTACTATATTTTAAATGTTTTTTTTTAATTTTTCAAAAATTGTAGATTTTATTATTTTTTTTGGAAATTTATATTACATTATATATTATTTCCTTAAATTATCGAAAATTATATTATATTTTAATTTCCTTAAATTATAGAAATTAACCCCCTGGCCATCGATGTCGAACGATTATTTATAAACTTTAAAAATTTATAACTTCAGTTCTTAACACTTTTTTTAATTTTTCTTTCTGATTATGAATAGTACGAATTATTACTATATTTTAAATATTTTTTTTTTAATTTTTCAAAAATTGTAGATTTTTTTAATTTTTTTTGGAAATTTATATTACATTATATATTATTTCCTTAAATTATCGAAATTAAGAATTTCTTAAAAATTTATAAAATTTATAACTTCAGTTCTAAACACTTTTTTAAGTTTTCTTTCTTATTATGAATAGTACGAATTATTACTATATTTTAAATACATTTATTTAATTTTTCAAAAATTGTAGATTTTTTTAATTTTTAATTTTTAATTTTTTCTTAATTTTTCGAAAATTGTAGATTTTTTTTAATTTTTTTTTTTTTTTGAAAATTATATTATATAATAATTTCCTTAAATTATAGAAATTAACCCCCTGGCCATCGATGTCGAACGATTATTTATAAACTTTAAAAATTTATAACTTCAGTTCTTAACACTTTTTTTAATTTTTCTTTCTGATTATGAATAGTACGAATTATTACTATATTTTAAATATATTTGCTTAATTTTTCGAAAATTGTAGATTTTTTTTAATTTTTTTTTTTTTTGAAAATTATATTATATTATAATTTCCTTAAATTATAGAAATTAACCCCCTGGCCATCGATGTCGAACGATTATTTATAAACCTTAAAAATTTATAACTTCAGTTCTAAACACTTTTTTTAAATTTTCTTTCTGATTATGAATAGTACGAATTATTACTATTTTGTAAATATTTTTTTTTAATTTTTCAAAAATTGAATAGTACGAATTATTACTATATTTTAAATATTTTTTTTCTTAATTTTTCAAAAATTGTAGATTTTTTTAATTTTTTTGGAAATTTATAGTACATTATATATTATTTCCTTAAATTATCGAAATTAAGAATTTCTTAAAAATTTATAAACTTTAACAATTTATAACTTCAGTTCTAAACACTTTTTTTAAGTTTACTTTCTTATTATGAATAGTACGAATTATTACTATATTTTAAATGTTTTTTTTTAATTTTTCAAAAATTGTAGATTTTATTATTTTTTTTGGAAATTTATATTACATTATATATTATTTCCTTAAATTATCGAAAATTATATTATATTTTAATTTCCTTAAATTATAGAAATTAACCCCCTGGCCATCGATGTCGAACGATTATTTATAAACTTTAAAAATTTATAACTTCAGTTCTTAACACTTTTTTTAATTTTTCTTTCTGATTATGAATAGTACGAATTATTACTATATTTTAAATATTTTTTTTTTAATTTTTCAAAAATTGTAGATTTTTTTAATTTTTTTTGGAAATTTATATTACATTATATATTATTTCCTTAAATTATCGAAATTAAGAATTTCTTAAAAATTTATAAAATTTATAACTTCAGTTCTAAACACTTTTTTAAGTTTTCTTTCTTATTATGAATAGTACGAATTATTACTATATTTTAAATACATTTATTTAATTTTTCAAAAATTGTAGATTTTTTTTAAATTTTTTTTTTTGTAGGAAAATTATATTATATTATAATTTCCTTAAATTATAGAAATTAACCCCCTGGCCCACGATGTCGAACGATTATTTATAAACCTTAAAAATTTATAACTTCAGTTCTAACCACTTTTTTTAAATTTTCTTTCTGATTATGAATAGTACGAATTTTTACTATTTTTTAAATATTTTTTTTTTAATTTTTCAAAAATTGAATAGTACGAATTATTACTATATTTTAAATATTTTTTTTTTAATTTTTCAAAAATTGTAAATATATTTTCTTAATTTTTCGAAAATTGTAGATTTTTTTTAATTTTTTTTTTTTGAAAATTATATTATATTATAATTTCCTTAAATTATAGAAATTAACCCCCTGGCCATCGATGTCGAACGATTATTTATAAACTTTAAAAAGTTTATGAATAGTACGAATTATTACTATTTTTTAAATATTTTTTTTTAATTTTTCAAAAATTGAATAGTACGAATTATTACTATATTTTAAATATTTTTTTTTAATTTTTCAAAAATTGTAAATATATTTTCTTAATTTTTCGAAAATTGTAGATTTTTTTTAATTTTTTTTTTTTTTGAAAATTATATTATATAATAATTTCCTTAAATTATAGAAATTAACCCCCTGGCCATCGATGTCGAACGATTATTTATAAACTTTAAAAATTTATAACTTCAGTTCTTAACACTTTTTTTAATTTTTCTTTCTGATTATGAATAGTACGAATTATTACTATATTTTAAATATATTTGCTTAATTTTTCGAAAATTGTAGATTTTTTTTAATTTTTTTTTTTTTTGAAAATTATATTATATTATAATTTCCTTAAATTATAGAAATTAACCCCCTGGCCATCGATGTCGAACGATTATTTATAAACCTTAAAAATTTATAACTTCAGTTCTAAACACTTTTTTTAAATTTTCTTTCTGATTATGAATAGTACGAATTATTACTATTTTGTAAATATTTTTTTTTAATTTTTCAAAAATTGAATAGTACGAATTATTACTATATTTTAAATATTTTTTTTCTTAATTTTTCAAAAATTGTAGATTTTTTTAATTTTTTTGGAAATTTATAGTACATTATATATTATTTCCTTAAATTATCGAAATTAAGAATTTCTTAAAAATTTATAAACTTTAACAATTTATAACTTCAGTTCTAAACACTTTTTTTAAGTTTACTTTCTTATTATGAATAGTACGAATTATTACTATATTTTAAATGTTTTTTTGTAATTTTTCAAAAATTGTAGATTTTATTATTTTTTTTGGAAATTTATATTACATTATATATTATTTCCTTAAATTATCGAAAATTATATTATATTTTAATTTCCTTAAATTATAGAAATTAACCCCCTGGCCATCGATGTCGAACGATTATTTATAAACTTTAAAAATTTATAACTTCAGTTCTTAACACTTTTTTTAATTTTTCTTTCTGATTATGAATAGTACGAATTATTACTATATTTTAAATATTTTTTTTTTAATTTTTCAAAAATTGTAGATTTTTTTAATTTTTTTTGGAAATTTATATTACATTATATATTATTTCCTTAAATTATCGAAATTAAGAATTTCTTAAAAATTTATAAAATTTATAACTTCAGTTCTAAACACTTTTTTAAGTTTTCTTTCTTATTATGAATAGTACGAATTATTACTATATTTTAAATACATTTATTTAATTTTTCAAAAATTGTAGATTTTTTTAAATTTTTTTTTTTGTAGGAAAATTATATTATATTATAATTTCCTTAAATTATAGAAATGAACCCCCTGGCCATCGATGTCGAACGATTATTTATAAACTTTAAAAATTTATAACTTCAGTTCTTAACATTTTTTTTAATTTTACTTTCTGATTATGAATAGTACGAATTATTACTATTCTTTAAATATTTTTTTTTTAATTTTTCAAAAATTGAATAGTACGAATATTACTATATTTTAAATATTTTTTTTTAATTTTTCAAAAATTGTAAATATATTTTCTTAATTTTTCGAAAATTGTAGATTTTTTTTAATTTTTTTTTTTTTTTTTTGAAAATTATATTATATTATAATTTCCTTAAATTATAGAAATTAACCCCCTGGCCATCGATGTCGAACGATTATTTATAAACTTTAAAAATTTATAACTTCAGTTCTTAACACTTTTTTTAATTTTTCTTTCTGATTATGAATAGTACGAATTATTACTATATTTTAAATATATTTGCTTAATTTTTCGAAAATTGTAGATTTTTTTTAATTTTTTTTTTTTTTGAAAATTATATTATATTATAATTTTCTTAAATTATAGTAATTAACCCCCTGGCCATCGATGTCGAACGATTATTTATAAACCTTAAAAATTTATAACTTCAGTTCTAAACACTTTTTTTAAATTTTCTTTCTGATTATGAATAGTACGAATTATTACTATTTTTTAAATATTTTTTTTTTAATTTTTCAAAAATTGAATAGTACGAATTATTACTATATTTTAAATATTTTTTTTTAATTTTTCAAAAATTGTAAATATATTTTCTTAATTTTTCGAAAATTGTAGATTTTTTTTAATTTTTTTTTTTTTTTTTTAAATTATATTATATTATAATTTCCTTAAATTATGGAAATTAACCCCCTGGCCCACGATGTCGAACGATTATTTATAAACCTTAAAAATTTATATAAAAAATTAAAAAATTGAATAGTACGAATTATTACTATATTTTAAATATTTTTTTTTTAATTTTTCAAAAATTGTAGATTTTTTTAATTTTTTTTGGAAATTTATATTACATTATATATTATTTCCTTAAATTATCGAAATTAAGAATTTCTTAAAAATTTATAAACTTTAAAAATTTATAACTTCAGTTCTAAACACTATTTTAAGTTTTCTTTCTTATTATGAATAGTACGAATTATTACTATATTTTAAATACATTTATTTAATTTTTCAAAAATTGTAGATTTTTTTTAAATTTTTTTTGTAGGAAAATTATATTATATTATAATTTCCTTAAATTATAGAAATTAACCCCCTGGCCCACGATGTCGAACGATTATTTATAAACCTTAAAAATTTATAACTTCAGTTCTAAACACTTTTTTTAAATTTTCTTTCTGATTATGAATAGTACGAATTATTACTATTTTTTTAAATATTTTTTTTTTAATTTTTCAAAAATTGAATAGTACGAATTATTACTATATTTTAAATATTTTTTTTTAATTTTTCAAAAATTGTAAATATATTTTCTTAATTTTTCGAAAATTGTAGATTTTTTTTAATTTTTTTTTTTTTTTTGAAAATTCTATTATATTATAATTTCCTTAAATTATAGAAATTAACCCCCTGGCCATCGATGTCGAACGATTATTTATAAACTTTAAAAATTTATAACTTCAGTTCTTAACACTTTTTTTAATTTTTCTTTCTGATTATGAATAGTACGAATTATTACTATATTTTAAATGTTTTTTTTTATTTTTCAAAAATTGTAGATTTTTTTAATTTTTTTTTTTTTTTTGTAGGAAAATTATATTATATTACAATTTCCTTAAATTATAGAAATTAACCCCCTGGCCATCGATGTCGAACGATTATTTATAAACTTTAAAAATTTATAACTTCAGTTCTTAACACTTTTTTTAATTTTTCTTTCTGATTATGAATAGTACGAATTATTACTATATTTTAAATATATTTTCTTAATTTTTCGAAAATTGTAGATTTTTTTTAATTTTTTTTTTTTTTTTGAAAATTATATTATATTATAATTTTCTTAAATTATAGTAATTAACCCCCTGGCCCACGATGTCGAACGACTATTTATAAACTTTAAAAATTTATAACTTCAAAAATTGTAGATTTTTTAAAATTTTTTTTTTTGTAGGAAAATTATATTATATTATAATTTCCTTAAATTATAGAAATTAACCCCCTGGCCATCGATGTCGAACGATTATTTATAAACTTTAAAAATTTATAACTTCAGTTCTTAACACTTTTTTTAATTTTTCTTTTTTATTATGAATAGTACGAATTATTACTATATTTTAAATATTTTTTTTCTTAATTTTTCAAAAATTGTAGATTTTTTTAATTTTTTTGGAAATTTATAGTACATTATATATTATTTCCTTAAATTATCGAAATTAAGAATTTCTTAAAAATTTATAAACTTTAACAATTTATAACTTCAGTTCTAAACACTTTTTTTAAGTTTACTTTCTTATTATGAATAGTTCGAATTATTACTATAGTTTATTTAATTTTTCAAAAATTATAGATTTTTTTAAATTTTTTTTTGTAGGAAAATTATATTATATTATAATTTCCTTAAATTATAGAAATGAACCCCCTGGCCATCGATGTCGAACGATTATTTATAAACTTTAAAAATTTATAACTTCAGTTCTTAACATTTTTTTTTAATTTTATTTTCTGATTATGAATAGTACGAATTATTACTATATTTTAAATACATTTATTTAATTTTTCAAAAATTGTAGATTTTTTTTAAATTTTTTTTTTGTAGGAAAATTATATTATATTATAATTTCCTTAAATTATAGAAATTAACCCCCTGGCCCACGATGTCGAACGATTATTTATAAACCTTAAAAATTTATAACTTCAGTTCTAACCACTTTTTTTAAATTTTCTTTCTGATTATGAATAGTACGAATTATTACTATTTTTTAAATATTTTTTTTTTAATTTTTCAAAAATTGAATAGTACGAATTATTACTATATTTTAAATATTTTTTTTTTAATTTTTCAAAAATTGTAAATATATTTTCTTAATTTTTCGAAAATTGTAGATTTTTTTTAATTTTTTTTTTTTGAAAATTATATTATATTATAATTTCCTTAAATTATAGAAATTAACCCCCTGGCCATCGATGTCGAACGATTATTTATAAACTTTAAACATTTCTAACTTCAGTTCTTAACACTTTTTTTAATTTTTCTTTCTGATTATGAATAGTACGAATTATTACTATATTTTAAATATATTTTCTTAATTTTTCGAAAATTGTAGATTTTTTTTAATTTTTTTTTTTTTTTTTGAAAATTATATTATATTATAATTTTCTTAAATTATAGTAATTAACCCCCTGGCCCACGATGTCGAACGATTATTTATAAACTTTAAAAATTTATAACTTCAGTTCTAAACACTTTTTTTAAGTTTTCTTTCTTATTATGAATAGTACGAATTTTTACTATATTTTAAATACTTTTATTTAATTTTTCAAAAATTGTAGATTTTTTTAAAATTTTTTTTGTAGGAAAATTATATTATATTATAATTTCCTTAAATTATAGAAATTAACCCCCTGGCCCACGATGTCGAACGATTATTTATAAACCTTAAAAATTTATAACTTCAGTTCTAAACACTTTTTTTAAATTTTCTTTCTGATTATGAATAGTACGAATTATTACTATTTTTTTAAATATTTTTTTTTTAATTTTTCAAAAATTGAATAGTACGAATTATTACTATATTTTAAATATTTTTTTTTAATTTTTCAAAAATTGTAAATATATTTTCTTAATTTTTCGAAAATTGTAGATTTTTTTTAATTTTTTTTTTTTTTTTGAAAATTCTATTATATTATAATTTCCTTAAATTATAGAAATTAACCCCCTGGCCATCGATGTCGAACGATTATTTATAAACTTTAAAAATTTATAACTTCAGTTCTTAACACTTTTTTTAATTTTTCTTTCTTATTATGAATAGTACGAATTATTACTATATTTTAAATACATTTATTTAATTTTTCAAAAATTGTAGATTTTTTAAAATTTTTTTTTTGTAGGAAAATTATATTATATTATAATTTCCTTAAATTATAGAAATTAACCCCCTGGCCATCGATGTCGAACGATTATTTATAAACTTTAAAAATTTATAACTTCAGTTCTTAACACTTTTTTTAATTTTTCTTTCTGATTATGAATAGTACGAATTATTACTATATTTTAAATGTTTTTTTTTATTTTTCAAAAATTGTAGATTTTTTTAATTTTTTTTTTTTTTTTGTAGGAAAATTATATTATATTACAATTTCCTTAAATTATAGAAATTAACCCCCTGGCCATCGATGTCGAACGATTATTTATAAACTTTAAAAATTTATAACTTCAGTTCTTAACACTTTTTTTAATTTTTCTTTCTGATTATGAATAGTACGAATTATTACTATATTTTAAATATATTTTCTTAATTTTTCGAAAATTGTAGATTTTTTTTAATTTTTTTTTTTTTTTGAAAATTATATTATATTATAATTTTCTTAAATTATAGTAATTAACCCCCTGGCCCACGATGTCGAACGACTATTTATAAACTTTAAAAATTTATAACTTCAAAAATTGTAGATTTTTTAAAATTTTTTTTTTTGTAGGAAAATTATATTATATTATAATTTCCTTAAATTATAGAAATTAACCCCCTGGCCATCGATGTCGAACGATTATTTATAAACTTTAAAAATTTATAACTTCAGTTCTTAACACTTTTTTTAATTTTTCTTTTTTATTATGAATAGTACGAATTATTACTATATTTTAAATATTTTTTTTCTTAAATTTTCAAAAATTGTAGATTTTTTTAATTTTTTTGGAAATTTATAGTACATTATATATTATTTCCTTAAATTATCGAAATTAAGAATTTCTTAAAAATTTATAAACTTTAACAATTTATAACTTCAGTTCTAAACACTTTTTTTAAGTTTACTTTCTTATTATGAATAGTTCGAATTATTACTATAGTTTATTTAATTTTTCAAAAATTATAGATTTTTTTAAATTTTTTTTTGTAGGAAAATTATATTATATTATAATTTCCTTAAATTATAGAAATGAACCCCCTGGCCATCGATGTCGAACGATTATTTATAAACTTTAAAAATTTATAACTTCAGTTCTTAACATTTTTTTTTAATTTTATTTTCTGATTATGAATAGTACGAATTATTACTATATTTTAAATACATTTATTTAATTTTTCAAAAATTGTAGATTTTTTTTAAATTTTTTTTTTGTAGGAAAATTATATTATATTATAATTTCCTTAAATTATAGAAATTAACCCCCTGGCCCACGATGTCGAACGATTATTTATAAACCTTAAAAATTTATAACTTCAGTTCTAACCACTTTTTTTAAATTTTCTTTCTGATTATGAATAGTACGAATTATTACTATTTTTTAAATATTTTTTTTTTAATTTTTCAAAAATTGAATAGTACGAATTATTACTATATTTTAAATATTTTTTTTTTAATTTTTCAAAAATTGTAAATATATTTTCTTAATTTTTCGAAAATTGTAGATTTTTTTTAATTTTTTTTTTTTGAAAATTATATTATATTATAATTTCCTTAAATTATAGAAATTAACCCCCTGGCCATCGATGTCGAACGATTATTTATAAACTTTAAACATTTCTAACTTCAGTTCTTAACACTTTTTTTAATTTTTCTTTCTGATTATGAATAGTACGAATTATTACTATATTTTAAATATATTTTCTTAATTTTTCGAAAATTGTAGATTTTTTTAATTTTTTTTTTTTGAAAATTATATTATATTATAATTTTCTTAAATTATAGTAATTAACCCCCTGGCCCACGATGTCGAACGATTATTTATAAACTTTAAAAATTTATAACTTCAGTTCTAAACACTTTTTTTAAGTTTTCTTTCTTATTATGAATAGTACGAATTTTTACTATATTTTAAATACTTTTATTTAATTTTTCAAAAATTGTAGATTTTTTTAAAATTTTTTTTGTAGGAAAATTATATTATATTATAATTTCCTTAAATTATAGAAATGAACCCCCTGGCCATCGATGTCGAACGATTATTTATAAACTTTAAAAATTTATAACTTCAGTTCTTAACATTTTTTTTAATTTTACTTTCTGATTATGAATAGTACGAATAATTACTATATTTTAAATATATTTGCTTAATTTTTCGAAAATTGTAGATTTTTTTTAATTTTTTTTTTTTTTGAAAATTATATTATATTATAATTTCCTTAAATTATAGAAATTAACCCCCTGGCCATCGATGTCGAACGATTATTTATAAACTTTAAAAATTTATAACTTCAGTTCTTAACACTTTTTTTAATTTTTCTTTCTGATTATGAATAGTACGAATAATTACTATATTTTAAATATATTTGCTTAATTTTTCGAAAATTGTAGATTTTTTTTAATTTTTTTTTTTTTTGAAAATTATATTATATTATAATTTCCTTAAATTATAGAAATTAACCCCCTGGCCATCGATGTCGAACGATTATTTATAAACTTTAAAAATTTATAACTTCAGTTCTTAACACTTTTTTTAATTTTTCTTTCTGATTATGAATAGTACGAATTATTACTATATTTTAAATGTTTTTTTTTATTTTTCAAAAATTGTAGATTTTTGTAATTTTTTTTTTTTTTTTTGTAGGAAAATTATATTATATTACAATTTCCTTAAATTATAGAAATTAACCCCCTGGCCATCGATGTCGAACGATTATTTATAAACTTTAAAAATTTATAACTTCAGTTCTTAACACTTTTTTTAATTTTTCTTTCTGATTATGAATAGTACGAATTATTACTATATTTTAAATATATTTTCTTAATTTTTCGAAAATTGTAGATTTTTTTTAATTTTTTTTTTTTGAAAATTATAATATAATATAATTTTCTTAAATTATAGTAATTAACCCCCTGGCCCACGATGTCGAACGACTATTTATAAACTTTAAAAATTTATAACTTCAGTTCTAAACACTTTTTTTAAGTTTTCTTTCTTATTATGAATAGTACGAATTATTACTATATTTTAAATACATTTATTTAATTTTTCAAAAATTGTAGATTTTTTTTAAATTTTTTTTTGTAGGAAAATTATATTATATTATAATTTCCTTAAATTATAGAAATTAACCCCCTGGCCCACGATGTCGAACGATTATTTATAAACCTTAAAAATTTATAACTTCAGTTCTAAACACTTTTTTTAAATTCTCTTTCTGATTATGAATAGTACAAATTATTACTATTTTTTAAATATTTTTTTTTTTTAATTTTTCAAAAATTGAATAGTACGAATTATTACTATATTTTGAATATTTTTTTTTTAATTTTTCAAAAATTGTAAATATATTTTCTTAATTTTTCGAAAATTGTAGATTTTTTTTAATTTTTTTTTTTTTTTGAAAATTATATTATATTATAATTTCCTTAAATTATAGAAATTAACCCGCTGGTCATCGATGTCGAACGACTATTTATAAACTTTAAAAATTTATAACTTCAGTTCTAAACACTTTTTTTAAGTTTTCTTTTTTATTATGAATAGTACGAATTATTACTATATTTTAAATACATTTATTTAATTTTTCAAAAATTGTCGATTTTTTTAAAATTTTTTTTTTTTGTAGGAAAATTATATTATATTATAATTTTCTTAAATTATAGAAATTAACCCCCTGGCCATCGATGTCGAACGATTATTTATAAACTTTAAAAAGTTTATGAATAGTACGAATTATTACTATTTTTTAAATATTTTTTTTTAATTTTTCAAAAATTGAATAGTACGAATTATTACTATATTTTAAATATTTTTTTTTAATTTTTCAAAAATTGTAAATATATTTTCTTAATTTTTCGAAAATTTTAGATTTTTTTTAATTTTTTTTTTTTTTTTGAAAATTATATTATGTTATAATTTCCTTAAATTATAGAAATTAACCCCCTGGCCATCGATGTCGAACGATTATTTATAAACTTTAAAAATTTATAACTTCAGTTCTTAACACTTTTTTTAATTTTTCTTTCTGATTATGAATAGTACGAATTATTACTATATTTTAAATATATTTGCTTAATTTTTCGAAAATTGTAGATTTTTTTTAATTTTTTTTTTTTTTGAAAATTATATTATATTATAATTTTCTTAAATTATAGTAATTAACCCCCTGGCCATCGATGTCGAACGATTATTTATAAACCTTAAAAATTTATAACTTCAGTTCTAAACACTTTTTTTAAATTTTCTTTCTGATTATGAATAGTACGAATTATTACTATTTTTTAAATATTTTTTTTTTAATTTTTCAAAAATTGAATAGTACGAATTATTACTATATTTTAAATATATTTTTTTTAATTTTTCAAAAATTGTAAATATATTTTCTTAATTTTTCGAAAATTGTAGATTTTTTTTATTTTTTTTTTTTTTTAAATTATATTATATTATAATTTCCTTAAATTATAGAAATTAACCCCCTGGCCCACGATGTCGAACGATTATTTATAAACCTTAAAAATTTATATAAAAAATTAAAAAATTGAATAGTACGAATTATTACTATATTTTAAATATTTTTTTTTTTAATTTTTCAAAAATTGTAGATTTTTTTAATTTTTTTTGGAAATTTATATTACATTATATATTATTTCCTTAAATTATCGAAATTAAGAATTTCTTAAAAATTTATAAACTTTAAAAATTTATAACTTCAGTTCTAAACACTTTTTTTAAGTTTTCTTTCTTATTATGAATAGTACGAATTATTACTATATTTTAAATACATTTATTTAATTTTTCAAAAATTGTAGATTTTTTTTAAATTTTTTTTGTAGGAAAATTATATTATATTATAATTTCCTTAAATTATAGAAATTAACCCCCTGGCCCACGATGTCGAACGATTATTATAAACCTTAAAAATTTATAACTTCAGTTCTAAACACTTTTTTTAAATTTTCTTTCTGATTATGAATAGTACGAATTATTACTATTTTTTTAAATATTTTTTTTTTAATTTTTCAAAAATTGAATAGTACGAATTATTACTATATTTTAAATATTTTTTTTTAATTTTTCAAAAATTGTAAATATATTTTCTTAATTTTTCGAAAATTGTAGATTTTTTTTAATTTTTTTTTTTTTTTTGAAAATTATATTATATTATAATTTCCTTAAATTATAGAAATTAACCCCCTGGCCATCGATGTCGAACGATTATTTATAAACTTTAAAAATTTATAACTTCAGTTCTTAACACTTTTTTTAAGTTTTCTTTCTTATTATGAATAGTACGAATTATTACTATATTTTAAATACATTTATTTAATTTTTCAAAAATTGTAGATTTTTTAAAATTTTTTTTTTTGTAGGAAAATTATATTATATTATAATTTCCTTAAATTATAGAAATTAACCCCCTGGCCATCGATGTCGAACGATTATTTATAAACTTTAAAAATTTATAACTTCAGTTCTTAACACTTTTTTTAATTTTTCTTTCTGATTATGAATAGTACGAATTATTACTATATTTTAAATGTTTTTTTTTTATTTTTCAAAAATTGTAGATTTTTTTAATTTTTCTTTCTGATTATGAATAGTACGAATTATTACTATATTTTAAATATATTTTCTTAATTTTTCGAAAATTGTAGATTTTTTTTAATTTTTTTTTTTTTTGAAAATTATATTATATTATAATTTTCTTAAATTATAGTAATTAACCCCCTGGCCCACGATGTCGAACGACTATTTATAAACTTTAAAAATTTATAACTTCAAAAATTGTAGATTTTTTAAAATTTTTTTTTTTGTAGGAAAATTATATTATATTATAATTTCCTTAAATTATAGAAATTAACCCCCTGGCCATCGATGTCGAACGATTATTTATAAACTTTAAAAATTTATAACTTCAGTTCTTAACACTTTTTTTAATTTTTCTTTTTTATTATGAATAGTACGAATTATTACTATATTTTAAATACATTTATTTAATTTTTCAAAAATTGTCGATTTTTTTAAAAATTTTTTTTTTTGTAGGAAAATTATATTATATTATAATTTCCTTAAATTATAGAAATGAACCCCCTGGCCATCGATGTCGAACGATTATTTATAAACTTTAAAAATTTATAACTTCAGTTCTTAACATTTTTTTTTAATTTTATTTTCTGATTATGAATAGTACGAATTATTACTATATTTTAAATGTTTTTTTTTAATTTTTCAAAAATTGTAGATTTTATTATTTTATTTGGAAATTTATATTACATTATATATTATTTCCTTAAATTATCGAAAATTATATTATATTTTAATTTCCTTAAATTATAGAAATTAACCCCCTGGCCATCGATTCCGAACGATTATTTATAAACTTTAAATATTTATAACTTCAGTTCTTAACACTTTTTTTAATTTTTCTTTCTGATTATGAATAGTACGAATTATTACTATATTTTAAATATTTTTTTTTTAATTTTTCAAAAATTGTAGATTTTTTTAATTTTTTTTGGAAATTTATATTACATTATATATTATTTCCTTAAATTATCGAAATTAAGAATTTCTTAAAAATTTATAAACTTTAAAAATTTATAACTTCAGTTCTAAACACTTTTTTTAAGTTTTCTTTCTTATTATGAATAGTACGAATTATTACTATATTTTAAATACATTTATTTAATTTTTCAAAAATTGTAGATTTTTTTTAAATTTTTTTTTGTAGGAAAATTATATTATATTATAATTTCCTTAAATTATAGAAATTAACCCCCTGGCCCACGATGTCGAACGATTATTTATAAACCTTAAAAATTTATAACTTCAGTTCTAAACACTTTTTTTAAATTTTCTTTCTGATTATGAATAGTACGAATTATTACTATTTTTTTAAATATTTTTTTTTTAATTTTTCAAAAATGAATAGTACGAATTATTACTATATTTTAAATATTTTTTTTTAATTTTTCAAAAATTGTAAATATATTTTCTTAATTTTTCGAAAATTGTAGATTTTTTTTAATTTTTTTTTTTTTTTTGAAAATTATATTATATTATAATTTTCTTTAAATTATAGAAATTAACCCCCTGGCCATCGATGTCGAACGATTATTTATAAACTTTAAAAATTTATAACTTCAGTTCTTAACACTTTTTTTAAGTTTTCTTTCTTATTATGAATAGTACGAATTATTACTATATTTTAAATACATTTATTTAATTTTTCAAAAATTGTAGATTTTTTAAAATTTTTTTTTTTGTAGGAAAATTATATTATATTATAATTTCCTTAAATGTCGAACGATTATTTATAAACTTTAAAAATTTATAACTTCAGTTCTTAATGAATAGTACGAATTATTACTATATTTTAAATATTTTTTTTTTAATTTTTCAAAAATTGTAGATTTTTTTAATTTTTTTGGAAATTTATAGTACATTATATATTATTTCCTTAAATTATCGAAATTAAGAATTTCTTAAAAATTTATAAACTTTAAAAATTTATAACTTCAGTTCTTAACACTTTTTTTAATTTTTCTTTCTGATTATGAATAGTACGAATTATTACTATTTTGTAAATATTTTTTTTTAATTTTTCAAAAATTGAATAGTACGAATTATTACTATATTTTAAATATTTTTTTTCTTAATTTTTCAAAAATTGTAGATTTTTTTAATTTTTTTGGAAATTTATAGTACATTATATATTATTTCCTTAAATTATCGAAATTAAGAATTTCTTAAAAATTTATAAACTTTAACAATTTATAACTTCAGTTCTAAACACTTTTTTTAAGTTTACTTTCTTATTATGAATAGTTCGAATTATTACTATAGTTTAAATACATTTATTTAATTTTTCAAAAATTATAGATTTTTTTAAATTTTTTTTTGTAGGAAAATTATATTATAATTTCCTTAAATTATAGAAATGAACCCCCTGGCCATCGATGTCGAACGATTATTTATAAACTTTAAAAATTTATAACTTCAGTTCTTAACATTTTTTTTAATTTTATTTTCTGATTATGAATAGTACGAATTATTACTATATTTTAAATACATTTATTTAATTTTTCAAAAAATTGTAGATTTTTTTTAAATTTTTTTTTGTAGGAAAATTATATAATATTATAATTTCCTTAAATTATAGGAATTAACCCCCTGGCCCACGATGTCGAACGATTATTTATAAACCTTAAAAATTTATAACTTCAGTTCTAAACACTTTTTTTAAGTTTTCTTTCTTATTATGAATAGTACGAATTATTACTATATTTTAAATACATTTATTTAATTTTTCAAAAATTGTAGATTTTTTTAAAATTTTTTTTTTTTTTGTAGGAAAATTATATTATATTATAATTTCCTTAAATGTCGAACGATTATTTATAAACTTTAAAAATTTATAACTTCAGTTCTTAACACTTTTTTTAAGTTTTCTTTCTTATTATGAATAGTACGAATTTTTACTATATTTTAAATACTTTTATTTAATTTTTCAAAAATTGTAGATTTTTTTAAAATTTTTTTTGTAGGAAAATTATATTATATTATAATTTCCTTAAATTATAGAAATGAACCCCCTGGCCATCGATGTCGAACGATTATTTATAAACTTTAAAAATTTATAACTTCAGTTCTAAACACTTTTTTTAAGTTTTCTTTCTTATTATGAATAGTACGAATTATTACTATATTTTAAATACATTTATTTAATTTTTCAAAAATTGTAGATTTTTTTTAAATTTTTTTTTGTAGGAAAATTATATTATATTATAATTTCCTTAAATTATAGAAATTAACCCCCTGGCCACTTTTTTTAAATTTTCTTTCTGATTATGAATAGTACAAATTATTACTATTTTTTAAATATTTTTTTTTTAATTTTTCAAAAATTGAATAGTACGAATTATTACTATATTTTGAATATTTTTTTTTTAATTTTTCAAAAATTGTAAATATATTTTCTTAATTTTTCGAAAATTGTAGATTTTTTTTATTTTTTTTTTTTTTTTGAAAATTATATTATATTATAATTTCCTTAAATTATAGAAATTAACCCCCTGGTCATCGATGTCGAACGACTATTTATAAACTTTAAAAATTTATAACTTCAGTTCTAAACACTTTTTTTAAGTTTTCTTTTTTATTATGAATAGTACGAATTATTACTATATTTTAAATACATTTATTTAATTTTTCAAAAATTGTCGATTTTTTTAAAATTTTTTTTTTTGTAGGAAAATTATATTATATTATAATTTCCTTAAATTATAGAAATTAACCCCCTGGCCATCGATGTCGAACGATTATTTATAAACTTTAAAAAGTTTATGAATAGTACGAATTATTACTATTTTTTAAATATTTTTTTTTAATTTTTCAAAAATTGAATAGTACGAATTATTACTATATTTTAAATATTTTTTTTTAATTTTTCAAAAATTGTAAATATATTTTCTTAATTTTTCGAAAATTGTAGATTTTTTTTAATTTTTTTTTTTTTTGAAAATTATATTATATAATAATTTCCTTAAATTATAGAAATTAACCCCCTGGCCATCGATGTCGAACGATTATTTATAAACTTTAAAAATTTATAACTTCAGTTCTTAACACTTTTTTTAATTTTTCTTTCTGATTATGAATAGTACGAATTATTACTATATTTTAAATATATTTGCTTAATTTTTCGAAAATTGTAGATTTTTTTTAATTTTTTTTTTTTTTGAAAATTATATTATATTATAATTTCCTTAAATTATAGAAATTAACCCCCTGGCCATCGATGTCGAACGATTATTTATAAACCTTAAAAATTTATAACTTCAGTTCTAAACACTTTTTTTAAATTTTCTTTCTGATTATGAATAGTACGAATTATTACTATTTTGTAAATATTTTTTTTTTAATTTTTCAAAAATTGAATAGTACGAATTATTACTATATTTTAAATATTTTTTTTTTAATTTTTCAAAAATTGTAAATATATTTTCTTAATTTTTCGAAAATTGTAGATTTTTTTTAATTTTTTTTTTTTTTGAAAATTATATTATATTATAATTTCCTTAAATTATAGAAATTAACCCCCTGGCCATCGATGTCGAACGATTATTTATAAACTTTAAAAATTTCTAACTTCAGTTCTTAACACTTTTTTTAATTTTTCTTTCTGATTATGAATAGTACGAATTATTACTATATTTTAAATATATTTTTTTTTAATTTTTCAAAAATTGTAGATTTTTTTAATTTTTTTTGGAAATTTATATTACATTATATATTATTTCCTTAAATTATCGAAATTAAGAATTTCTTAAAAATTTATAAACTTTAAAAATTTATAACTTCAGTTCTAAACACTTTTTTAAGTTTTCTTTCTTATTATGAATAGTACGAATTATTACTATATTTTAAATACATTTATTTAATTTTTCAAAAATTGTAGATTTTTTTTAAATTTTTTTTTGTAGGAAAATTATATTATATTATAATTTCCTTAAATTATAGAAATTAACCCCCTGGCCCACGATGTCGAACGATTATTTATAAACTTTAAAAATTTATAACTTCAGTTCTAACCACTTTTTTTAAATTTTCTTTCTGATTATGAATAGTACGAATTATTACTATTTTTTAAATATTTTTTTTTAATTTTTCAAAAATTGAATAGTACGAATTATTACTATATTTTAAATATTTTTTTTTTTAATTTTTCAAAAATTGTAAATATATTTTCTTAATTTTTCGAAAATTGTAGATTTTTTTTAATTTTTTTTTTTTTGAAAATTATATTATATTATAATTTCCTTAAATTATAGAAATTAACCCCCTGGCCATCGATGTCGAACGATTATTTATAAACTTTAAAAATTTCTAACTTCAGTTCTTAACACTTTTTTTAATTTTTCTTTCTGATTATGAATAGTACGAATTATTACAATATTTTAAATATATTTTCTTAATTTTTCGAAAATTGTAGATTTTTTTTAATTTTTTTTTTTTGAAAATTATATTATATTATAATTTTCTTAAATTATAGTAATTAACCCCCTGGCCCACGATGTCGAACGATTATTTATAAACTTTAAAAATTTATAACTTCAGTTCTAAACACTTTTTTTAAGTTTTCTTTCTTATTATGAATAGTACGAATTTTTACTATATTTTAAATACTTTTATTTAATTTTTCAAAAATTGTAGATTTTTTTAAAATTTTTTTTGTAGGAAAATTATATTATATTATAATTTCCTTAAATTATAGAAATGAACCCCCTGGCCATCGATGTCGAACGATTATTTATAAACTTTAAAAATTTATAACTTCAGTTCTTAACATTTTTTTTAATTTTACTTTCTGATTATGAATAGTACGAATTATTACTATTTTTTAAATATTTTTTTTTTAATTTTTCAAAAATTGAATAGTACGAATATTACTATATTTTAAATATTTTTTTTTAATTTTTCAAAAATTGTAAATATATTTTCTTAATTTTTCGAAAATTGTAGATTTTTTTTAATTTTTTTTTTTTTGAAAATTATATTATATTATAATTTCCTTAAATTATAGAAATTAACCCCCTGGCCCACGATGTCGAACGATTATTTATAAACCTTAAAAATTTATAACTTCAGTTCTAAACACTTTTTTTAAATTTTCTTTCTGATTATGAATAGTACGAATTATTACTATTTTGTAAATATTTTTTTTTTAATTTTTCAAAAATTGAATAGTACGAATTATTACTATATTTTAAATATTTTTTTTCTTAATTTTTCAAAAATTGTAGATTTTTTTAATTTTTTTTGGAAATTTATAGTACATTATATATTATTTCCTTCAATTATCGAAATTAAGAATTTCTTAAAAATTTATAAACTTTAACAATTTATAACTTCAGTTCTAAACACTTTTTTTAAGTTTACTTTCTTATTATGAATAGTTCGAATTATTACTATAGTTTAAATACATTTATTTAATTTTTCAAAAATTATAGATTTTTTTAAATTTTTTTTTGTAGGAAAATTATATTATATTATAATTTCCTTAAATTATAGAAATGAACCCCCTGGCCATCGATGTCGAACGATTATTTATAAACTTTAAAAATTTATAACTTCAGTTCTTAACATTTTTTTTTAATTTTATTTTCTGATTATGAATAGTACGAATTATTACTATATTTTAAATGTTTTTTTTTAATTTTTCAAAAATTGTAGATTTTATTATTTTTTTTGGAAATTTATATTACATTATATATTATTTCCTTAAATTATCGAAAATTATATTATATTTTAATTTCCTTAAATTATAGAAATTAACCCCCTGGCCATCGATGTCGAACGATTATTTATAAACTTTAAAAATTTATAACTTCAGTTCTTAACACTTTTTTTAATTTTTCTTTCTGATTATGAATAGTACGAATTATTACTATATTTTAAATATTTTTTTTTTAATTTTTCAAAAATTGTAGATTTTTTTAATTTTTTTTGGAAATTTATATTACATTATATATTATTTCCTTAAATTATCGAAATTAAGAATTTCTTAAAAATTTATAAACTTTAAAAATTTATAACTTCAGTTCTAAACACTTTTTTAAGTTTTCTTTCTTATTATGAATAGTACGAATTATTACTATATTTTAAATACATTTATTTAATTTTTCAAAAATTGTAGATTTTTTTTAAATTTTTTTTTTTGTAGGAAAATTATATTATATTATAATTTCCTTAAATTATAGAAATTAACCCCCTGGCCCACGATGTCGATCGATTATTTATAAACCTTAAAAATTTATAACTTCAGTTCTAACCACTTTTTTTTAAATTTTCTTTCTGATTATGAATAGTACGAATTATTACTATTTTTTAAATATTTTTTTTTTAATTTTTCAAAAATTGTAAATATATTTTCTTAATTTTTCGAAAATTGTAGATTTTTTTTAATTTTTTTTTTTTTTTGAAAATTATATTATATTATAATTTCCTTAAATTATAGAAATTAACCCCCTGGCCATCGATGTCAAACGATTATTTATAAACTTTAAAAATTTCTAACTTCAGTTCTTAACACTTTTCTTAATTTTTCTTTCTGATTATGAATAGTACGAATTTTTACTATATTTTAAATATATTTTCTTAATTTTTCGAAAATTGTAGATTTTTTTTAATTTTTTTTTTTTTTTTTTTGAAAATTATATTATATTATAATTTTCTTAAATTATAGTAATTAACCCCCTGGCCCACGATGTCGAACGATTATTTATAAACTTTAAAAATTTATAACTTCAGTTCTAAACACTTTTTTTAATTTTTCTTTCTGATTATGAACAGTACGAATTATTACTATATTTTAAATATTTTTTGTATGTTAGAATAAAATAAGTTTAATTAGAAATGTATTTATTTATAAGTATGTAAGATATATAGGTATTATTACTAGGTTAAGAAATTTTTGTGACAAATATTTTTTTGAATTTAATTTATGACAAAAAAGAAAAATATTTTTTCATAAATTTGTTATCGTTTTTTGTTATTTTTAATAAAATTTGTTAATAATTTCCTGACGATGCTAACCAAAGGTTAGCGAAATATCGAAAATAATAAATATAATATTTTATTAATATAAAGACCTCAAGCTTAAATAATTAAAAAAGTCATTATTTTTTTTTTTAATTTTTCAAAAATTGTAGATTTTTTTAATTTTTTTTGGAAATTTATATTACATTATATATTATTTCCTTAAATTATCGAAATTAAGAATTTCTTAAAAATTTATAAACTTTAAAAATTTATAACTTCAGTTCTAAACACTTTTTTAAGTTTTCTTTCTTATTATGAATAGTACGAATTATTACTATATTTTAAATACATTTATTTAATTTTTCAAAAATTGTAGATTTTTTTTAAATTTTTTTTTTTGTAGGAAAATTATATTATATTATAATTTCCTTAAATTATAGAAATTAACCCCCTGGCCCACGATGTCGAACGATTATTTATAAACCTTAAAAATTTATAACTTCAGTTCTAACCACTTTTTTTTAAATTTTCTTTCTGATTATGAATAGTACGAATTATTACTATTTTTTAAATATTTTTTTTTTAATTTTTCAAAAATTGTAAATATATTTTCTTAATTTTTCGAAAATTGTAGATTTTTTTTAATTTTTTTTTTTTTTGAAAATTATATTATATTATAATTTCCTTAAATTATAGAAATTAACCCCCTGGCCATCGATGTCGAACGATTATTTATAAACTTTAAAAATTTCTAACTTCAGTTCTTAACACTTTTTTTAATTTTTCTTTCTGATTATGAATAGTACGAATTATTACTATATTTTAAATATATTTTCTTAATTTTTCGAAAATTGTAGATTTTTTTTAATTTTTTTTTTGAAAATTATATTATATTATAATTTTCTTAAATTATAGTAATTAACCCCCTGGCCCACGATGTCGAACGATTATTTATAAACTTTAAAAATTTATAACTTCAGTTCTAAACACTTTTTTTAAGTTTTCTTTCTTATTATGAATAGTACGAATTTTTACTATATTTTAAATACTTTTATTTAATTTTTCAAAAATTGTAAATTTTTTTAAAATTTTTTTTTGTAGGAAAATTATATTATATTATAATTTCCTTAAATTATAGAAATGAACCCCCTGGCCATCGATGTCGAACGATTATTTATAAACTTTAAAAATTTATAACTTCAGTTCTTAACATTTTTTTTAATTTTACTTTCTGATTATGAATAGTACGAATTATTACTATTTTTTAAATATTTTTTTTTTAATTTTTCAAAAATTGAATAGTACGAATATTACTATATTTTAAATATTTTTTTTTAATTTTTCAAAATTGTAAATATATTTTCTTAATTTTTCGAAAATTGTAGATTTTTTTTAATTTTTTTTTTTTTGAAAATTATATTATATTATAATTTCCTTAAATTATATAAATTAACCCCCTGGCCATCGATGTCGAACGATTATTTATAAACTTTAAAAATTTATAACTTCAGTTCTTAACACTTTTTTTAATTTTTCTTTCTGATTATGAATAGTACGAATTATTACTATATTTTAAATATATTTGCTTAATTTTTCGAAAATTGTAGATTTTTTTTAATTTTTTTTTTTTTTGAAAATTATATTATATTATAATTTTCTTAAATTATAGTAATTAACCCCCTGGCCATCGATGTCGAACGATTATTTATAAACCTTAAAAATTTATAACTTCAGTTCTAAACACTTTTTTTAAATTTTCTTTCTGATTATGAATAGTACGAATTATTACTATTTTTTAAATATTTTTTTTTTAATTTTTCAAAAATTGAATAGTACGAATTATTACTATATTTTAAATATTTTTTTTTTAATTTTTCAAAAATTGTAAATATATTTTCTTAATTTTTCGAAAATTGTAGATTTTTTTTAATTTTTTTTTTTTTTTTGAAAATTATATTATATTATAATTTCCTTAAATTATAGAAATTGACCCCCTGGCCCACGATGTCGAACGATTATTTATAAACCTTAAAAATTTATAACTTCAGTTCTAAACACTTTTTTTAAGTTTTCTTTCTTATTATGAATAGTACGAATTATTACTATATTTTAAATACATTTATTTAATTTTTCAAAAATTGTAGATTTTTTAAAATTTTTTTTTTTGTAGGAAAATTATATTATATTATAATTTCCTTAAATTATAGAAATTAACCCCCTGGCCATCGATGTCGAACGATTATTTATAAACTTTAAAAATTTATAACTTCAGTTCTTAACACTTTTTTTAATTTTTCTTTCTGATTATGAATAGTACGAATTATTACTATATTTTAAATGTTTTTTTTTAATTTTTCAAAAATTGTAGATTTTTTTAATTTTTTTTTTTGTAGGAAAATTATATTATATTATAATTTCCTTAAATTATAGAAATTAACCCCTGGCCATCGATGTCGAACGATTATTTATAAACTTGAAAAATTTATAACTTCAGTTCTTAACACTTTTTTTAATTTTTCTTTCTGATTATGAATAGTACGAATTATTACTATATTTTAAATATATTTTCTTAATTTTTCGAAAATTGTAGATTTTTTTTAATTTTTTTTTTTTTTTTTTGAAAATTATATTATAATTTTCTTAAATTATAGTAATTAACCCCCTGGCCCACGATGTCGAACGACTATTTATAAACTTTAAAAATTTATAACTTCAGTTCTAAACACTTTTTTTAAGTTTTCTTTCTTATTATGAATAGTGCGAATTATTACTATATTTTAAATACATTTATTTAATTTTTCAAAAATTGTAGATTTTTTTAAAATTTTTTTTTTTTTGTAGGAAAATTATATTATATTATAATTTCCTTAAATGTCGAACGATTATTTATAAACTTTAAAAATTTATAACTTCAGTTCTTAACACTTTTTTTAAGTTTTCTTTCTTATTATGAATAGTACGAATTATTACTATATTTTAAATACATTTATTTAATTTTTCAAAAATTGTAGATTTTTTAAAATTTTTTTTTTGTAGGAAAATTATATTATATTATAATTTCCTTAAATTATAGAAATTAACCCCCTGGCCATCGATGTCGAAGGATTATTTATAAACTTTAAAAATTTATAACTTCAGTTCTTAACATTTTTTTTAATTTTACTTTCTGATTATGAATAGTACGAATTATTACTATATTTTAAATATTTTTTTTTTAATTTTTCAAAAATTGTAGATTTTTTTAATTTTTTTTGGAAATTTATATTACATTATATATTATTTCCTTAAATTATCGAAATTAAGAATTTCTTAAAAATTTATAAACTTTAAAAATTTATAACTTCAGTTCTAAACACTTTTTTTAAGTTTTCTTTCTTATTATGAATAGTACAAATTATTACTATATTTTAAATACATTTATTTAATTTTTCAAAAATTGTAGATTTTTTTTAAATTTTTTTTTTGTAGGAAAATTATATTATATTATAATTTCCTTAAATTATAGAAATTAACCCCCTGGCCCACGATGTCGAACGATTATTTATAAACCTTAAAAATTTATAACTTCAGTTCTAACCACTTTTTTTAAATTTTCTTTCTGATTATTCAAAATTTTTCAAAATTTGTAAATATATTTTCTTAATTTTTCGAAAATTGTAGATTTTTTTTAATTTTTTTTTTTTTTGAAAATTATATTATATTATAATTTCGATTATTTATAAACTTTAAAAATTTATAACTTCAGTTCTTAACACTTTTTTTAAGTTTTCTTTCTTATTATGGTACGAATTATTACTATAGTTTAAATACATTTATTTAATTTTTCAAAAATTATAGATTTTTTTTAATTTTTTTTTGTAGGAAAATTATATTATATTATAATTTCCTTAAATTATAGAAATTAACCCCCTGGCCATCGATGTCGAAGGATTATTTATAAACTTTAAAAATTTATAACTTCAGTTCTTAACATTTTTTTTAATTTTACTTTCTGATTATGAATAGTACGAATTATTACTATATTTTAAATATTTTTTTTTTAATTTTTCAAAAATTGTAGATTTTTTTAATTTTTTTTGGAAATTTATATTACATTATATATTATTTCCTTAAATTATCGAAATTAAGAATTTCTTAAAAATTTATAAACTTTAAAAATTTATAACTTCAGTTCTAAACACTTTTTTAAGTTTTCTTTCTTATTATGAATAGTACGAATTATTACTATATTTTAAATACATTTATTTAATTTTTCAAAAATTGTAGATTTTTTTTAAATTTTTTTTTTTGTAGGAAAATTATATTATATTATAATTTCCTTAAATTATAGAAATTAACCCCCTGGCCCACGATGTCGATCGATTATTTATAAACCTTAAAAATTTATAACTTCAGTTCTAACCACTTTTTTTTAAATTTTCTTTCTGATTATGAATAGTACGAATTATTACTATTTTTTAAATATTTTTTTTTTAATTTTTCAAAAATTGTAAATATATTTTCTTAATTTTTCGAAAATTGTAGATTTTTTTTAATTTTTTTTTTTTTTTGAAAATTATATTATATTATAATTTCCTTAAATTATAGAAATTAACCCCCTGGCCATCGATGTCAAACGATTATTTATAAACTTTAAAAATTTATAACTTCAGTTCTAAACACTTTTTTTAAGTTTTCTTTCTTATTATGAATAGTGCGAATTATTACTATATTTTAAATACATTTATTTAATTTTTCAAAAATTGTAGATTTTTTTAAAATTTTTTTTTTTTTTGTAGGAAAATTATATTATATTATAATTTCCTTAAATGTCGAACGATTATTTATAAACTTTAAAAATTTATAACTTCAGTTCTTAACACTTTTTTTAAGTTTTCTTTCTTATTATGAATAGTACGAATTATTACTATATTTTAAATACATTTATTTAATTTTTCAAAAATTGTAGATTTTTTAAAATTTTTTTTTTGTAGGAAAATTATATTATATTATAATTTCCTTAAATTATAGAAATTAACCCCTGGCCATCGATGTCGAACGATTATTTATAAACTTGAAAAATTTATAACTTCAGTTCTTAACACTTTTTTTAATTTTTCTTTCTGATTATGAATAGTACGAATTATTACTATATTTTAAATATATTTTCTTAATTTTCCGAAAATTGTAGATTTTTTTTAATTTTTTTTTTTTTTTTTGAAAATTATATTATATTATAATTTTCTTAAATTATAGTAATTAACCCCCTGGCCCACGATGTCGAACGACTATTTATAAACTTTAAAAATTTATAACTTCAGTTCTAAACACTTTTTTTAAGTTTTCTTTCTTATTATGAATAGTGCGAATTATTACTATATTTTAAATACATTTATTTAATTTTTCAAAAATTGTAGATTTTTTTAAAATTTTTTTTTTTTGTAGGAAAATTATATTATATTATAATTTCCTTAAATGTCGAACGATTATTTATAAACTTTAAAAATTTATAACTTCAGTTCTTAACACTTTTTTTAAGTTTTCTTTCTTATTATGAATAGTACGAATTATTACTATATTTTAAATACATTTATTTAATTTTTCAAAAATTGTAGATTTTTTAAAATTTTTTTTTTGTAGGAAAATTATATTATATTATAATTTCCTTAAATTATAGAAATTAACCCCCTGGCCATCGATGTCGAACGATTATTTATAAACTTTAAAAATTTATAACTTCAGTTCTTAACACTTTTTTTAATTTTTCTTTCTGATTATGAATAGTACGAATTATTACTATATTTTAAATGTTTCTTTTTAATTTTTCAAAAAATGTAGATTTTATTATTTTTTTTGGAAATTTATATTACATTATATATTATTTCCTTAAATTATCGAAAATTATATTATATTATAATTTCCTTAAATTATAGAAATTAACCCCCTGGCCATCGATGTCGAAGGATTATTTATAAACTTTAAAAATTTATAACTTCAGTTCTTAACATTTTTTTTAATTTTACTTTCTGATTATGAATAGTACGAATTATTACTATATTTTAAATATTTTTTTTTTAATTTTTCAAAAATTGTAGATTTTTTTAATTTTTTTTGGAAATTTATATTACATTATATATTATTTCCTTAAATTATCGAAATTAAGAATTTCTTAAAAATTTATAAACTTTAAAAATTTATAACTTCAGTTCTTAACACTTTTTTTAATTTTTCTTTCTGATTATGAATAGTAAGAATTATTACTATTTTGTAAATATTTTTTTTTAATTTTTCAAAAATTGAATAGTACGAATTATTACTATATTTTAAATATTTTTTTTCTTAATTTTTCAAAAATTGTAGATTTTTTTAATTTTTTTGGAAATTTATAGTACATTATATATTATTTCCTTAAATTATCGAAATTAAGAATTTCTTAAAAATTTATAAACTTTAAAAATTTATAACTTCAGTTCTAAACACTTTTTTTAAGTTTACTTTTTTATTATGAATAGTTCGAATTATTACTATAGTTTTTAAATACATTTATTTAATTTTTCAAAAATTATAGATTTTTTTAAATTTTTTTTTTTGTAGGTAAATTATATTATATTATAATTTCCTTAAATTATAGAAATGAACCCCCTGGCCATCGATGTCGAACGATTATTTATAAACTTTAAAAATTTATAACTTCAGTTCTTAACATTTTTTTTTAATTTTATTTTCTGATTATGAATAGTACGAATTATTACTATATTTTAAATGTTTCTTTTTAATTTTTCAAAAATTGTAGATTTTATTATTTTTTTTGGAAATTTATATTACATTATATATTATTTCCTTAAATTATCGAAAATTATATTATATTTTAATTTCCTTAAATTATAGAAATTAACTCCCTGGCCATCGATGTCGAACGATTATTTATAAACTTTAAAAATTTATAACTTCAGTTCTTAACACTTTTTTTAATTTTTCTTTCTGATTATGAATAGTACGAATTATTACTATATTTTAAATATTTTTTTTTTTAATTTTTCAAAAATTGTAGATTTTTTTAATTTTTTTTGGAAATTTATATTACATTATATATTATTTCCTTAAATTATCGAAATTAAGAATTTCTTAAAAATTTATAAACTTTAAAAATTTATAACTTCAGTTCTAAACACTTTTTTTAAGTTTTCTTTCTTATTATGAATAGTACGAATTATTACTATATTTTAAATACATTTATTTAATTTTTCAAAAATTGTAGATTTTTTTTAAATTTTTTTTTTGTAGGAAAATTATATTATATTATAATTTCCTTAAATTATAGAAATTAACCCCCTGGCCCACGATGTCGAACGATTATTTATAAACCTTAAAAATTTATAACTTCAGTTCTAACCACTTTTTTTAAATTTTCTTTCTGATTATTCAAAATTTTTCAAAATTTGTAAATATATTTTCTTAATTTTTCGAAAATTGTAGATTTTTTTTAATTTTTTTTTTTTTGAAAATTATATTATATTATAATTTCGATTATTTATAAACTTTAAAAATTTATAACTTCAGTTCTTAACACTTTTTTTAAGTTTTCTTTATTATTATGGTACGAATTATTACTATAGTTTAAATACATTTATTTAATTTTTCAAAAATTATAGATTTTTTTTAATTTTTTTTTGTAGGAAAATTATATTATATTATAATTTCCTTAAATTATAGAAATGAACCCCCTGGCCATCGATGTCGAACGATTATTTATAAACTTTAAAAATTTATAACTTCAGTTCTTAACATTTTTTTTTAATTTTATTTTCTGATTATGAATAGTACGAATTATTACTATATTTTAAATGTTTTTTTTTTTAATTTTTCAAAAATTGTAGATTTTATTATTTTTTTGGAAATTTATATTACATTATATATTATTTCCTTAAATTATCGAAAATTATATTATATTTTAATTTCCTTAAATTATAGAAATTAGCAAAATGTAATGCATTTTCTGGCCTGCTAAAGCCGTCATCAGCATTCTTTGTGTCCAATAGTGTTTTATTTTCAAACTCTGTATATTCAACTTTTTTCATAAATTATATGAGAATTATTCCTCTTGCGAGTATTAATAAACAAAATTTTTAAAAAAATTTAATCGAAGTTGCCTTCAAGTTAAATATACAATTTATTTGAAAATAAATTGTTACACTACATTTATTTTTGAATATTTCTGTTATATGTTTAACATAGCCTTCCTTTGGAAAACATAAATGTAAAAACATACAAAAATATTCAAAGAGACACTAGCAAAATGTAATGCATTTTCTGGCCTGCTAAAGCCGTCATCAGCATTCTTTGTGTCCAATAGTGTTTTATTTTCAAACTCTGTATATTCAACTTTTTTCATAAATTATATGAGAATTATTCCTCTTGCGAGTATTAATAAACAAAATTTTTAAAAAAATTTAATCGAAGTTGCCTTCAAGTTAAATATGCAATTTATTTAAAATAAATTGTTACACTACATTTATTTTTGAATATTTCTGTTATATGTTTAACATAGCCTTCCTTTGGAAAACATAAATGTAAAAACATACAAAAATATTCAAAGAGACACTAGCAAAATGTAATGCATTTTCTGGCCTGCTAAAGCCGTCATCAGCATTCTTTGTGTCCAATAGTGTTTTATTTTCAAACTCTGTATATTCAACTTTTTTCATAAATTATATGAGAATTATTCCTCTTGCGAGTATTAATAAACAAAATTTTTAAAAAAATTTAATCGAAGTTGCCTTCAAGTTAAATATACAATTTATTTGAAAATAAATTGTTACACTACATTTATTTTTGAATATTTCTGTTATATGTTTAACATAGCCTTCCTTTGGAAAACATAAATGTAAAAACATACAAAAATATTCAAAGAGACACTAGCAAAATGTAATGCATTTTCTGGCCTGCTAAAGCTGTCATCAGCATTCTTTGTGTCCAATAGTGTTTTATTTTCAAACTCTGTATATTCAACTTTTTTCATAAATTATATGAGAATTATTCCTCTTGCGAGTATTAATAAACAAAATTTTTAAAAAAATTTAATCGAAGTTGCCTTCAAGTTAAATATACAATTTATTTGAAAATAAATTGTTACACTACATTTATTTTTGAATATTTCTGTTATATGTTTAACATAGCCTTCCTTTGGAAAACATAAATGTAAAAACATACAAAAATATTCAAAGAGACACTAGCAAAATGTAATGCATTTTCTGGCCTGCTAAAGCCGTCATCAGCATTCTTTGTGTCCAATAGTGTTTTATTTTCAAACTCTGTATATTCAACTTTTTTCATAAATTATATGAGAATTATTCCTCTTGCGAGTATTAATAAACAAAATTTTTAAAAAAATTTAATCGAAGTTGCCTTCAAGTTAAATATACAATTTATTTGAAAATAAATTGTTACACTACATTTATTTTTGAATATTTCTGTTATATGTTTAACATAGCCTTCCTTTGGAAAACATAAATGTAAAAACATACAAAAATATTCAAAGAGACACTAGCAAAATGTAATGCATTTTCTGGCCTGCTAAAGCCGTCATCAGCATTCTTTGTGTCCAATAGTGTTTTATTTTCAAACTCTGTATATTCAACTTTTTTCATAAATTATATGAGAATTATTCCTCTTGCGAGTATTAATAAACAAAATTTTTAAAAAAATTTAATCGAAGTTGCCTTCAAGTTAAATATACAATTTATTTGAAAATAAATTGTTACACTACATTTATTTTTGAATATTTCTTTTATATGTTTAACATAGCCTTCCTTTGGAAAAAATTAATGTAAAAACATACAAAAATATTCAAAGAGACACTAGCAAAATGTAATGCATTTTCTGGCCTGCTAAAGCCGTCATCAGCATTCTTTGTGTCCAATAGTGTTTTATTTTCAAACTCTGTATATTCAACTTTTTTCATAAATTATATGAGAATTATTCCTCTTGCGAGTATTAATAAACAAAATTTTTAAAAAAATTTAATCGAAGTTGCCTTCAAGTTAAATATACAATTTATTTGAAAATAAATTGTTACACTACATTTATTTTTGAATATTTCTGTTATATGTTTAACATAGCCTTCCTTTGGAAAACATAAATGTAAAAACATACAAAAATATTCAAAGAGACACTAGCAAAATGTAATGCATTTTCTGGCCTGCTAAAGCCGTCATCAGCATTCTTTGTGTCCAATAGTGTTTTATTTTCAAACTCTGTATATTCAACTTTTTTCATAAATTATATGAGAATTATTCCTCTTGCGAGTATTAATAAACAAAATTTTTAAAAAAATTTAATCGAAGTTGCCTTCAAGTTAAATATACAATTTATTTGAAAATAAATTGTTACACTACATTTATTTTTGAATATTTCTGTTATATGTTTAACATAGCCTTCCTTTGGAAAACATAAATGTAAAAACATACAAAAATATTCAAAGAGACACTAGCAAAATGTAATGCATTTTCTGGCCTGCTAAAGCCGTCATCAGCATTCTTTGTGTCCAATAGTGTTTTATTTTCAAACTCTGTATATTCAACTTTTTTCATAAATTATATGAGAATTATTCCTCTTGCGAGTATTAATAAACAAAATTTTTAAAAAAATTTAATCGAAGTTGCCTTCAAGTTAAATATACAATTTATTTGAAAATAAATTGTTACACTACATTTATTTTTGAATATTTCTGTTATATGTTTAACATAGCCTTCCTTTGGAAAACATAAATGTAAAAACATACAAAAATATTCAAAGAGACACTATCAAAATGTAATGCATTTTCAGGCCTGCTAAAGCCGTCATCAGCATTCTTTGTGTCCAATAGTGTTTTATTTTCAAACTCTGTATATTCAACTTTTTTCATAAATTATATGAGAATTATTCCTCTTGCGAGTATTAATAAACAAAATTTTTAAAAAAATTTAATCGAAGTTGCCTTCAAGTTAAATATACAATTTATTTGAAAATAAATTGTTACACTACATTTATTTTTGAATATTTCTGTTATATGTTTAACATAGCCTTCCTTTGGAAAACATAAATGTAAAAACATACAAAAATATTCAAAGAGACACTAGCAAAATGTAATGCATTTTCTGGCCTGCTAAAGCCGTCATCAGCATTCTTTGTGTCCAATAGTGTTTTATTTTCAAACTCTGTATATTCAACTTTTTTCATAAATTATATGAGAATTATTCCTCTTGCGAGTATTAATAAACAAAATTTTTAAAAAAATTTAATCGAAGTTGCCTTCAAGTTAAATATACAATTTATTTGAAAATAAATTGTTACACTACATTTATTTTTGAATATTTCTGTTATATGTTTAACATAGCCTTCCTTTGGAAAACATAAATGTAAAAACATACAAAAATATTCAAAGAGACACTAGCAAAATGTAATGCATTTTCTGGCCTGCTAAAGCCGTCATCAGCATTCTTTGTGTCCAATAGTGTTTTATTTTCAAACTCTGTATATTCAACTTTTTTCATAAATTATATGAGAATTATTCCTCTTGCGAGTATTAATAAACAAAATTTTTAAAAAAATTTAATCGAAGTTGCCTTCAAGTTAAATATACAATTTATTTGAAAATAAATTGTTACACTACATTTATTTTTGAATATTTCTGTTATATGTTTAACATAGCCTTCCTTTGGAAAACATAAATGTAAAAACATACAAAAATATTCAAAGAGACACTAGCAAAATGTAATGCATTTTCTGGCCTGCTAAAGCCGTCATCAGCATTCTTTGTGTCCAATAGTGTTTTATTTTCAAACTCTGTATATTCAACTTTTTTCATAAATTATATGAGAATTATTCCTCTTGCGAGTATTAATAAACAAAATTTTTAAAAAAATTTAATCGAAGTTGCCTTCAAGTTAAATATACAATTTATTTGAAAATAAATTGTTACACTACATTTATTTTTGAATATTTCTGTTATATGTTTAACATAGCCTTCCTTTGGAAAACATAAATGTAAAAACATACAAAAATATTCAAAGAGACACTAGCAAAATGTAATGCATTTTCTGGCCTGCTAAAGCCGTCATCAGCATTCTTTGTGTCCAATAGTGTTTTATTTTCAAACTCTGTATATTCAACTTTTTTCATAAATTATATGAGAATTATTCCTCTTGCGAGTATTAATAAACAAAATTTTTAAAAAAATTTAATCGAAGTTGCCTTCAAGTTAAATATACAATTTATTTGAAAATAAATTGTTACACTACATTTATTTTTGAATATTTCTGTTATATGTTTAACATAGCCTTCCTTTGGAAAATATAAATGTAAAAACATACAAAAATATTCAAAGAGACACTAGCAAAATGTAATGCATTTTCTGGCCTGCTAAAGCCGTCATCAGCATTCTTTGTGTCCAATAGTGTTTTATTTTCAAACTCTGTATATTCAACTTTTTTCATAAATTATATGAGAATTATTCCTCTTGCGAGTATTAATAAACAAAATTTTAAAAAAAAATTAATCGAAGTTGCCTTCAAGTTAAATATACAATTTATTTGAAAATAAATTGTTACACTACATTTATTTTTGAATATTTCTGTTATATGTTTAACATAGCCTTCCTTTGGAAAACATAAATGTAAAAACATACAAAAATATTCAAAGAGACACTAGCAAAATGTAATGCATTTTCTGGCCTGCTAAAGCCGTCATCAGCATTCTTTGTGTCCAATAGTGTTTTATTTTCAAACTCTGTATATTCAACTTTTTTCATAAATTATATGAGAATTATTCCTCTTGCGAGTATTAATAAACAAAATTTTTAAAAAAATTTAATCGAAGTTGCCTTCAAGTTAAATATACAATTTATTTGAAAATAAATTGTTACACTACATTTATTTTTGAATATTTCTGTTATATGTTTAACATAGCCTTCCTTTGGAAAACATAAATGTAAAAACATACAAAAATATTCAAAGAGACACTAGCAAAATGTAATGCATTTTCTGGCCTGCTAAAGCCGTCATCAGCATTCTTTGTGTCCAATAGTGTTTTATTTTCAAACTCTGTATATTCAACTTTTTTCATAAATTATATGATAATTATTCCTCTTGCGAGTATTAATAAACAAAATTTTTAAAAAAAAATTTAATCGAAGTTGCCTTCAAGTTAAATATACAATTTATTTGAAAATAAATTGTTACACTACATTTATTTTTGAATATTTCTGTTATATGTTTAACATAGCCTTCCTTTGGAAAACATAAATGTAAAAACATACAAAAATATTCAAAGAGACACTAGCAAAATGTAATGCATTTTCTGGCCTGCTAAAGCCGTCATCAGCATTCTTTGTGTCCAATAGTGTTTTATTTTCAAACTCTGTATATTCAACTTTTTTCATAAATTATATGAGAATTATTCCTCTTGCGAGTATTAATAAACAAAATTTTTAAAAAAAAATTTAATCGAAGTTGCCTTCAAGTTAAATATACAATTTATTTGAAAATAAATTGTTACACTACATTTATTTTTGAATATTTCTGTTATATGTTTAACATAGCCTTCCTTTGGAAAACATAAATGTAAAAACATACAAAAATATTCAAAGAGACACTAGCAAAATGTAATGCATTTTCTGGCCTGCTAAAGCCGTCAGCAGCATTCTTTGTGTCCAATAGTGTTTTATTTTCAAACTCTGTATATTCAACTTTTTTCATAAATTATATGAGAATTATTCCTCTTGCGAGTATTAATAAACAAAATTTTTAAAAAAATTTAATCGAAGTTGCCTTCAAGTTAAATATACAATTTATTTGAAAATAAATTGTTACACTACATTTATTTTTGAATATTTCTGTTATATGTTTAACATAGCCTTCCTTTGGAAAACATAAATGTAAAAACATACAAAAATATTCAAAGAGACACTAGCAAAATGTAATGCATTTTCTGGCCTGCTAAAGCCGTCATCAGCATTCTTTGTGTCCAATAGTGTTTTATTTTCAAACTCTGTATATTCAACTTTTTTCATAAATTATATGAGAATTATTCCTCTTGCGAGTATTAATAAACAAAATTTTTAAAAAAATTTAATCGAAGTTGCCTTCAAGTTAAATATACAATTTATTTGAAAATAAATTGTTACACTACATTTATTTTTGAATATTTCTGTTATATGTTTAACATAGCCTTCCTTTGGAAAACATAAATGTAAAAACATACAAAAATATTCAAAGAGACACTAGCAAAATGTAATGCATTTTCTGGCCTGCTAAAGCCGTCATCAGCATTCTTTGTGTCCAATAGTGTTTTATTTTCAAACTCTGTATATTCAACTTTTTTCATAAATTATATGAGAATTATTCCTCTTGCGAGTATTAATAAACAAAATTTTTAAAAAAAATTTAATCGAAGTTGCCTTCAAGTTAAATATACAATTTATTTGAAAATAAATTGTTACACTACATTTATTTTTGAATATTTCTGTTATATGTTTAACATAGCCTTCCTTTGGAAAACATAAATGTAAAAACATACAAAAATATTCAAAGAGACACTAGCAAAATGTAATGCATTTTCTGGCCTGCTAAAGCCGTCATCAGCATTCTTTGTGTCCAATAGTGTTTTATTTTCAAACTCTGTATATTCAACTTTTTTCATAAATTATATGAGAATTATTCCTCTTGCGAGTATTAATAAACAAAATTTTTAAAAAAATTTAATCGAAGTTGCCTTCAAGTTAAATATACAACTTATTTGAAAATAAATTGTTACACTACATTTATTTTTGAATATTTCTGTTATATGTTTAACATAGCCTTCCTTTGGAAAACATAAATGTAAAAACATACAAAAATATTCAAAGAGACACTAGCAAAATGTAATGCATTTTCTGGCCTGCCAAAGCCGTCATCAGCATTCTTTGTGTCCAATAGTGTTTTATTTTCAAACTCTGTATATTCAACTTTTTTCATAAATTATATGAGAATTATTCCTCTTGCGAGTATTAATAAACAAAATTTTTAAAAAAATTTAATCGAAGTTGCCTTCAAGTTAAATATACAATTTATTTGAAAATAAATTGTTACACTACATTTATTTTTGAATATTTCTGTTATATGTTTAACATAGCCTTCCTTTGGAAAACATAAATGTAAAAACATACAAAAATATTCAAAGAGACACTAGCAAAATGTAATGCATTTTCTGGCCTGCTAAAGCCGTCATCAGCATTCTTTGTGTCCAATAGTGTTTTATTTTCAAACTCTGTATATTCAACTTTTTTCAAAAATTATATGAGAATTATTCCTCTTGCGAGTATTAATAAACAAAATTTTTAAAAAAATTTAATCGAAGTTGCCTTCAAGTTAAATATACAATTTATTTGAAAATAAATTGTTACACTACATTTATTTTTGAATATTTCTGTTATATGTTTAACATAGCCTTCCTTTGGAAAACATAAATGTAAAAACATACAAAAATATTCAAAGAGACACTAGCAAAATGTAATGCATTTTCTGGCCTGCTAAAGCCGTCATCAGCATTCTTTGTGTCCAATAGTGTTTTATTTTCAAACTCTGTATATTCAACTTTTTTCATAAATTATATGATAATTATTCCTCTTGCGAGTATTAATAAACAAAATTTTTAAAAAAAAATTTAATCGAAGTTGCCTTCAAGTTAAATATACAATTTATTTGAAAATAAATTGTTACACTACATTTATTTTTGAATATTTCTGTTATATGTTTAACATAGCCTTCCTTTGGAAAACATAAATGTAAAAACATACAAAAATATTCAAAGAGACACTAGCAAAATGTAATGCATTTTCTGGCCTGCTAAAGCCGTCATCAGCATTCTTTGTGTCCAATAGTGTTTTATTTTCAATCTCTGTATATTCAACTTTTTTCATAAATTATATGAGAATTATTCCTCTTGCGAGTATTAATAAACAAAATTTTTAAAAAAATTTAATCGAAGTTGCCTTCAAGTTAAATATACAATTTATTTGAAAATAAATTGTTACACTACATTTATTTTTGAATATTTCTGTTATATGTTTAACATAGCCTTCCTTTGGAAAACATAAATGTAAAAACATACAAAAATATTCAAAGAGACACTAGCAAAATGTAATGCATTTTCTGGCCTGCTAAAGCCGTCATCAGCATTCTTTGTGTCCAATAGTGTTTTATTTTCAAACTCTGTATATTCAACTTTTTTCATAAATTATATGAGAATTATTCCTCTTGCGAGTATTAATAAACAAAATTTTTAAAAAAATTTAATCGAAGTTGCCTTCAAGTTAAATATACAATTTATTTGAAAATAAATTGTTACACTACATTTATTTTTGAATATTTCTGTTATATGTTTAACATAGCCTTCTGTTGGGGGTTGAGTGGGGTAAAACAAATAAAATAAATTTTAAATTGAGGTGGTATAAAAATACAAAAATGGGGTTAGTGAAAAGTTGGGGTTTAGTTTTTAAACAAAAACACGTACCGTCGGGTTTAGAGGATTGATTGTAATAATCTCTTTTCGTTTTATTGTAATACAATATCATTCATTCACAATAATAACAGTGTTGTAATATACACTTAAACTATAATTCATTTTTACTTAAAACTAGGGTGACCAGCGTAAACATCCCGCCCCCCTTGCAAGATTGCAACAAGGAGAACGAGCGCTAGGTCGCCAGAGATCAGGGAGTAACAATTCATAAAAAATTTCAAAAGGAGTTAAAAATAAAACTAATTAATTGTTTGCCATCACATTTATAACGATTGTGGCCGGTGTTGATGGTGTAGATGGTGTTGACTTGTCAACCTTCTTACTCCCTTTCTTGCAATTACACATGCCCTTAGCTTGGTTGTGGGTTGCGCCTTTCTGGGAGTCCTTTTTTTGTTTACGTTTGTTATTGTTGTTGGTGAGTTTATTTGTGCATTTTCTGGGTTTCTTATTGTTGCTGCTGGGTTTATTGTTGTTTCTGGGTTTATTGTTGTTTCTGGGTTTATTATTGTTGTTTACTTCTTTGTGGAAGTGTAGCATAGTGTGATGCTCCTCCAGGCATTCCATGCATCTATCCCTACTGCGACAGTTCTTCACAAAATGAGAATGAGCTAGGCAGTTTATGCAATATTTAAGACGCTTCACAACACTCAATCGCCGATAGGGATTCATTTTACGAAATGCTGGACACTTTCTTAGGGGGTGGTCTTTTTTACATAGCCGACATAGGGCTCCGGCTGTAGCGATGACCTCATCTAGGCTTTGATTCCCAGCACGTTCAACGGTAAGTCTTCGGGGGGCTTCTGACATCTGTTGGGGAAGAATGAGAGAAGATAGCAAAAAAAGAGTGGAATTAGTTTTGATCGGGATTTGGAAGCAGTACGAGTTTAACAATTGACCTTTTTAACACGCCATCTGCTGTTCGAATATCAGCCACTCGTACTTTCGCATCAGAGCCGAGATAAACTCGTTCGATCCGACCTAGCTTCCATTCGTTTGGGGGCAGATTATCATGTCGAATAACAACAAAGTCATTAATCGCGAAATCTCTTTGAGCATATTTCCATTTATTACGTTTATGTAGCTCGACTAAATATTCGTCCTTCCACCGACGTGCAAAATGATGATGCAAAATTCTTAACTTTCGCCATCTATTTGCATATGTCAATGACTCTCTAGACAAATCAGGTTCAGGGGGAGAAAGTAGGGTACTACCAACTAGAAAATGACCAGGGGTCAAAGGGTTAATGTCTAATAAATTATCCGTCATTGGACTAAGTGGGCGCGAATTCAAACATGACTCTATCCTTGCCAGCATTGTACAAAATTCCTCAAAAGTGAAACGCTGAGCATTAGAAATCTTCTTTAAATGACTTTTAAAACTTTTAACACCCGCCTCCCATAGTCCACCCATATGTGGAGCCCCAGGGGGAATAAAGTGCCAATCGACTAATTGAAAGGCGTTTTCGAAGTTGGTGTTTCAAGTCAGTCAAAAATTGGTTTCGATCCTTTTTTAAAAGGTTGGCTGCACCAACGAAAGCAGTTCCATTATCCGAGTAAATGTGAGCTGGACAACCGCGTCGTGAGAAGAAACGAGCAAATGCTGCTAAGAAGCAGTCAGTTGATATGTCGTTTGTGGCTTCCAAATGTATGGCTTTCGTTGCAAAACAAACAAACACCAAAACATATCCCTTTGTTATACGACATCCGCGACCAATATAAGACTTAATTTCAAAAGGACCTGCAAAATCAAGTCCTGTGTGTGTAAAAGGGCGAGTTAGGGTCGTTCTTTCAGGGGGTAGAGCAGCCATTATTTGCTGACCCAATTTTCTCTTATTTAGGGTGCAGACTTTACAGTTATGGATAACCGTACAAACCAAATTTTTAAGTTTAGGAATCCAAAACTCTAGCCTCGCTAATCGTAGCATTAACGAATTCCCTCCGTGAAGTGAATTCTTATGAACGTATTCTAAATAGAGACGGGTAAATCGACCATTAAAGGGTAACAATTTGGGAAAACGTTCTTCATACGTCAAAGTAGGAGACTGTGAAAGTCTACCATTAATTCGTAAAAACCCATTTGAGTCAATAAAGGGATTAAAAACTAGTAAGGAGCTCTTACGCGATAGATTAGCTCCTGATTTTAAAATAGAATATTCGGGGAAATGAGCATCTTGACATAAAACAATTAGACGATTTTTCACATATATAATTTCACGTCGACTTATAGGGTTCGATAAGTTCTGACGTTCTTCTTTATGTTTTGGGTGTACAGAGTGATAAAAGCGAAAAACATAAGTTAACACTCGCAATGCTTGGGCTAAGTCTGAGAACCGACTTAGAACATCCTCCGAGATCATTGTTTGGGTGGTGTTTACGTGAATAGCACGAGTTTCCAAATGTGTTGATATTTGGAATGTTGTTTTTGGCCAATCAGACTGATTTTGTCTTAACCAGTCAGGCCCTTTCCACCAAATATCAGATATAGCAAGTTCCTTTGCCGTTATGCCGCGACTTGCTACATCGGCGGGGTTATCGTGAGAGTCTACATGATTCCAATTATCAGTACCTATTTTGTCCAAAATAAACGATACTCGGTTTGCAACAAAGGTTGGCCAATGGCACGGGGGTTTTTGAAGCCAGGACAATACGATAGTCGAATCAGTCCAATAGAAGGCTTCCGACATGGTGAAATTCAACTCCGTACGAAGTGAATGCACCATTTTTGCCAAAAGAGTAGCACCACAAAGCTCTAGACGGGGTAAAGTTTGCACTTTAATCGGGGCAACCTTTGTTTTAGTAGCGAGCAAATTTGTGATAATTTCACCTGACGGGGTTTGGACTCTAATGTATAGAGAGGCAGCATATGCTTTCTCTGAAGCATCACAAAAGGCATGAAGTTGAACTTCACACTGTGGATTATAATTAACCCACCGGGGTATGTTAATATTTTGAATATTGGGGTAATCATCGATAAATGCTCGCCATCTATTTAACGTCATGGGTTTCAAACATTCGTCCCAATCCGTATTGTCTTTCCAAATTTGTTGCATAATAATTTTAGCAACAATTACCTTTGGTGCTAACCAACCAACGGGGTCAAATAGCTTGGCTATTTGAGACAAGACAGCACGTTTTGTAACGATAGAACAATCGGGCGTTGGAATTGGTTTGAAGAAAAAAACATCACTACTCGCATTCCAACGTAAACCCAGAGTTTTTGCATTACTAGCATCTGATAATTTCAAAAAATCGGAATCTAAAAGATGTTCGGGGGGGATATTTTCAATAAGACTCTCATTATTAGCGGTCCATTTTCTAAGCGAAAAACCAGCAGAATTCAACACGTGCGTCAATTCATCACGATTACGAATGGCTTCTTCTATATTATGTGCACCAGCAAGAACATCATCCACATACATTTGAGTACGCAATATATTAGAAGCTTTGGGGTATTGAGACTCACAATCTTGTGCTAGTTGATGCAAAGTTCTGATTGCTAAATAAGGGGCACAGTTCACACCAAAAGTAACTGTGGTTAATTCAAAATCTTGAACTTCTTCATTCGGGTATCGCCGGAATAAGATTCTTTGAAAGGATGTTTGATCAGGTCTGACCAGTATTTGTCTATACATCTTTTCAATGTCAGCATTAAAAACAAATTTAAATAGACGCCAACGGAGAATTAAAATGATCAAATCAGACTGCAAAGTTGGCCCTGGATGCAATATGTCATTTAGACTTAATCCATTAGAAGAGGGACTTGATGCGTTATAAACTACACGAAGTTTAGTGGTCGTACTATCAGGCTTTAAAACGGCGTGATGTGGCAAATAGTACCTTACATTCGGGTTGTCTAATAAATCGGGATCAACTCTGACCATATGACCTAGAGTAGAATATTCATTTAAAACTTGATCGTATTGAGCCTTAATGTCGGGAGTTTTTATCAAACGAGCTTCGTTTCTAAAAAATTGAGAAAGGGCTGCTTTTCGTGATGCACCAAGCTGTACTTGATTAGGGAATTCGGGTCTAAAGGGTAAAGAAACTACGTATCTACCTTCGGCATTTCTATACGTGGTCTGACGATACAAATTTTCGCAAAAAGCATCGTCGTTAGACAGTTTTTTCGTCTTTGGGACTTCCTCTATTTCCCAAAATCTAGCAATGCTCTCATTTAGATCCAACTGATTGAAAAATGAGACAACAGAGCTTATAGGGTGTGGGTGAGGGATTCTTCCGGTAAGTATCCAGCCGAAAACTGTCTTCTGAGCTATTAAATGACCTTTAGGGTGTTTTTGGACATCATCAAGCATTATCTGAGGGTACACATCACCACCTAGGAGCAAGTCCATGTGCGAACATTTTAAGTCTGTCATTGGTAGTTCAGACAGATCAAAATCTACAAAATTGGACATTGAACAAGTAGGTAATCGACCAGTCAGTTTTTCAACAACATATGCTTCGGTTTCTAACTTGAATTCAGGATCTTCCGAAGATCCTATTGAAATAATGCAAACCTTCGTCGAATTTCCTGCGACAGCGCCGTTAAGACCAAAAATAGTAGCGGATGGGGCTGTAAAGGTTGGGAGTGATAACTTTCTCTGTAACTTTTTAGAAATAAAAGTGGCTTGTGAGGCAGGGTCAATCAAAGCCTAGCACCACATCTTACATCATTAAATAAGATATCTACTACGGTTGTTCCCAACAAAACTGTCGAATAAGAAGTGGACTGTAATTGAGTAGCAAAAGTTTGAAGGGAGCGTCCCGCAGCAGATGTCGATGGTCCTTCATTCCTATCTACGTGTGTAGATGTATTTGGGGGTAAATGTGCAGGAACAGAATTCCTAGAACTCGTGGGATTGCTTTCCGATACTACTTTACTCTGGTTAGAAGATTCGGAACGATGAAGTAATGAGTGGTGCTTTTGTTTACAAGTGTAACACACATTGGAGCTGGGACATCTCCTAAATTCATGTGACGTTGCTAAGCAATTAGTACAACACTTATGCCTTTTGACTGTTGCCATACGATCACTAACTGACATTCTAAGAAATACAGAACATAAGCGAAGGGGATGATTGTCCGTACATAGCAGACATTTTCGAGGGGGTATATTCGGGGTTACAGTAGTGCCAAAACTTTTTAATTTCTTAGAATCATGCCATTTTTTTGAGTTATGGGCTTGAATATGGGATTGCACTGGGTTATGTGGGCCTATAATATCCGAAACCGATTCTAAAGTTCTATATCTAGCAGTCAGAAACTCATTCATACTACTCCATTTAGGTAAATTTGAGTTAGGTCCTTGGGATTGCTCCCAAAGACCGAGAGTGACTTCAGGTAGTCGGGTTGAACAAATAAATACAAATATGATATCCCAGTTTTGAGTTTCTATGCCTAATAAAGACAAATTCGTGATACAATCATTAATTGTTCTCTGTAATTGTTTTATTGAAGGACCGGATTCCTTTCCAATTGAAGGAAGATTAAACAGAGTTTTTAATTGAGCATTAACTAGAACTCGTTTATTCTCATATCGATCTACTAAATTCTGCCAAGCCATATCAAAACCTTCATTTGTTATAGGACAGGTGCGAATTATATCACGGGCTTCACCTTCTGTTTTTTGCAACAAATAATACATCTTCTGAATATTCCCTACATGTGGGTTATTCTTATACAAAGCCGAAAACATATCTCTAAATGTGGGCCAAGACGAATAGTCCCCAGAAAATGTTTCAGTATCACACGGGGGAAGATGTATTGGGATAGATGTCGATAAAGCCGAGCCTTTGCCTTTTATTTTTTCAATTAGACCTTCTATAAATGATACAGACTGGAAATATGTTGTATAACCAGACATATATTTGGCCTTCACATCCTTTGCAGACGTTTTTGTCTCTTCTGAATTGTCTAATAAATCCTCATAACAATCACGAAATATTTCCCACAAACGAGACAATTCTTGACGATGAGTATTCAGGGAGTGAACCGTATGTTCACTTTGAGGTATAGCTTGAATAAAGCTTTCAAATTCTACTAAACGATTTTGATTTTTCATCAAATTTTTCAAAGACGCCATTTTTTTCGGTGTATTGTTTTTGAAAATCGGGGTTTAAAACAAGAAATTAAATCAAATAATTGAAATAAATTGATTAATCGATCAAATAAAATGAATAGAATATAGGGTATATCGAAAGCCAACAACAACAGATTACAAAAAAACTGTTTTTAATATCCAAATTAATAAAAGAATAATCACAAAATTTTCAAAACAAATTTTGTGTTTATTTGTATGGATATTCGTAATAATTTACTTATTATAGTAAATTCCAAAATTACTATGTGTTTAATAAGACAACGAAAATCTATTATCTTAATTAACTTCCAATATAAAGTATTTGATTGTTAACTTCACATACACCGATTGTTAACTTCACACACACTGTTGTGTATTATAACAAATTGTTAACTTCACGCACTCAGTGATCAAAAGAAAACAAGCAATAATCAACAATTAATAACAACAACAATGCATACACATATATGTATATAAATATATGTTTGTTGTTTATATTATTTTATGTGGTATTTTTGTTTGATTTTCTGATTTTCTTTATATGTATGTCACAAGCACTTCATAAATTATTTTTCTACGTACCTTTGTAAAACAAATAATATAATTTTTGGGGATTTATGGGTATTTATTTATTTAGCAAACCAATATGGAGCCTTCGGGTTACTCAATATGGAGCCTTCGGGTTACTCTGCAAGTAAAACTCAATTTAAAAAATATTTTATTTTTTGGAATAATCCGGTTCGCTGGACCAAATGTTGGGGGTTGAGTGGGGTAAAACAAATAAAATAAATTTTAAATTGAGGTGGTATAAAAATACAAAAATGGGGTTAGTGAAAAGTTGGGGTTTAGTTTTTAAACAAAAACACGTACCGTCGGGTTTAGAGGATTGATTGTAATAATCTCTTTTCGTTTTATTGTAATACAATATCATTCATTCACAATAATAACAGTGTTGTAATATACACTTAAACTATAATTCATTTTTACTTAAAACTAGGGTGACCAGCGTAAACACCTTCCTTTGGAAAACATAAATGTAAAAACATACAAAAATATTCAAAGAGACACTAGCAAAATGTAATGCATTTTCTGGCCTGCTAAAGCCGTCATCAGCATTCTTTGTGTCCAATAGTGTTTTATTTTCAAACTCTGTATATTCAACTTTTTTCATAAATTATATGAGAATTATTCCTCTTGCGAGTATTAATAAACAAAATTTTTAAAAAAATTTAATCGAAGTTGCCTTCAAGTTAAATATACAATTTATTTGAAAATAAATTGTTACACTACATTTATTTTTGAATATTTCTGTTATATGTTTAACATAGCCTTCCTTTGGAAAACATAAATGTAAAAACATACAAAAATATTCAAAGAGACACTAGCAAAATGTAATGCATTTTCTGGCCTGCTAAAGCCGTCATCAGCATTCTTTGTGTCCAATAGTGTTTTATTTTCAAACTCTGTATATTCAACTTTTTTCATAAATTATATGAGAATTATTCCTCTTGCGAGTATTAATAAACAAAATTTTTAAAAAAATTTAATCGAAGTTGCCTTCAAGTTAAATATACAATTTATTTGAAAATAAATTGTTACACTACATTTATTTTTGAATATTTCTGTTATATGTTTAACATAGCCTTCCTTTGGAAAACATAAATGTAAAAACATACAAAAATATTCAAAGAGACACTAGCAAAATGTAATGCATTTTCTGGCCTGCTAAAGCCGTCATCAGCATTCTTTGTGTCCAATAGTGTTTTATTTTTAAACTCTGTATATTCAACTTTTTTCATAAATTATATGAGAATTATTCCTCTTGCGAGTATTAATAAACAAAATTTTTAAAAAAATTTAATCGTAGTTGCCTTCAAGTTAAATATACAATTTATTATTTTATTCTTATTTGACCTTTATTTTTATAATGACTTTTTTAATTATTTAAGCTTGAGGTCTTTATATCAATAAAATATTATATTTATTGTTTTCGATATTTCGCTAACCTTTGGTTAGCATCGTCAGGAAATTATTAACAAATTTTATTAAAAATAACAAAAAACGATAACAAATTTATGAAAAAATATTTTTCTTTTTTGTCATAAATTAAATTCAAAAAAATATTTGTCACAAAAATTTCTTAACCTAGTAATAATACCTATATATCTTACATACTTATAAATAAATACATTTCTAATTAAACTTATTTTATTCTAACATACATATCGTGACCTAAGAACAAGAAAATCTTAATTTTTATGTAATCTAATTTGCAAATTTAACCTTCCTGTTCCAAGGTCACGATATGTATATTTATATTATTATATCTAAACTTCTATCTCTTAATAACTAAATTTCTATAATTATTAGCTATATGTTCTGTGTCTGCTTTAAAATTTATTCTCTGTGTAATTGGTGTATTAATTATTTGTAACATTTCTAATATATATCTGCGTTTGTAGTTAGTTTCAGTGTTTAAAACCGACGCTTCTTCAAAATTTGGATAGTGATTAAATTGATGACAATGATGACTTAATGCTGTCTTTTTTGAATTAATGTCCCTATATTTTTGATCAGATCTATGTCCTGCAATTCTAGTCTTTAATTTGTTCTTCGTAGTACCTACGTAAACCTGGTTGCATCTTTCATTATCATTTCCTTTACAAGGAATTTTGTATACAATGTTGGACATATCCCATTTACTAGTTTTATCCTTTGTCTTGCTAAATAAACTATTCAATGTATTATAAGCTTTGTATGTTATCTTATATTTATCATTGTTAAAGATTTTTGATTCTTTTATCCTTTCTGAAAAATTTGATATATACGATAATGATTTGTATATCATAGGTTCTGTTGGTCTAATAATTCTATCATTCTGATTACTCCTATCTTTGTATTGATTAATTAATCCATAACTCAAACTATTTGGAAAATTGTTATCCCTTAATATATTTCTAATTTTAATTATGTTTTTTATGTGATAAACCTTGTCACTAATTGTTAGTACCCTATTAATTAAATTTTTAGCAGTATTTATAATAATCCGTATACTGTGTTCAGAATAATAATTTAAAATTCTGCCTGATGCTGTTGGTTTTTGATACCAATCTATTAATAAATTATTTCCATTTCTTATTATTAAAGTATCTAAGAAAGGTAATTTTGAGTTACTTTCCATTTCTAAAGTAAATTTAATATTACTATTAAACTCATTAAATGTGTCTAACAAGTTATTTACCCCACCTTCATTAATAATGCAGAAAAGGTCATCAACATATTTAATCATTATCTTAGGTTTAATATTCAGTTTTCCAATAGATATGTCAAGTAACCTTTCCATTACAATATCCGCTACAATTGGAGAAGCAGGAGATCCCATTGGAAGTCCTTTCAGTTGTGTATATACTTTCCCATTACAACAAAAATATCTGTTGTCTTCTATACAAAATTTTAAAATTCTAAAAAACAATCCCTTGTCAATTTTCGTATATTGCTCTACTATGCTCCATTTTTCTTCTATTATTTCAAGTGCCAAATCTACTGGTACACTTGGAAATAGAGATACCACATCTAATGAAATTAATTTTTCATTTGTTTGTATACAATGATTACTTAACTTCTCTTTGAATTGCACTGAATCTTTAACATTATATATAGAATGTTCAGTTATTCTTTTTAAAATATTCGTCAAATATCTACACAATTCATAAGATGGTGAGTTGATAAAAGAACATATTGGTCTCAAAGGAAAATCGACCTTGTGAATTTTTGGTAAACCATAAAGTTTAGGAGAAATAGCAATATTTGTTTTTAGTTTATATCTTTCGGATATGGATATAATTTTCTGCCTAAAAAGATCTTCTACAATTTCATTATTAGCTTTTTCCAATTTACTCGTAGGATCCTTATTGATTACCTTATATCTTGTATCATCTTCTATAATATTATTAATTCTTATATCATAATCTCCCTTATACATAGCTACGGTTGTGTTACCCTTATCTGCCTTTAATATTAATATATTTCTATTTTTCTTTAAAAAACTTTTTGTCTCATTAAATTTATCCAATATAAACTTATCCCTGTTATCTAATCTCATTTTGTTTAAGTGATTGTCCAAAATAGTTGACAAATTTCTAGCTATTTCCTGATCTTCTTTCCCCTCTATTGTTTGAACTAAATCTTCTCCTTCTGTTATAATTTTTAGCTTAGGGATATTTTCCTTTTTAACTGGTAAAATATATTTTGGTCCTAATGATAACATCCACTTAACATCCCTTGGAAAATCCTCTTTAGTTTTATTTACAAAAAATTTATTATTTATTTTAATTCCTAATTCTTCATTCTTTAATTCCTTCAATTTATCATATTTTTTCTTATGAATTCTTCTTACCTTCTCATTTAAAGAAGTCTCAACTCTCTCTTCAAATTTTAGAAATTGTCTCATTTCCTCTTCTGTTAAACATCCTTGTAAATTTTTAATCACTATCTCCAAATCTCTTTGAAAAAGCTTCAGTAATTTGTGTTTTTGTTTAAGTGTTAATCTTAAAATCTTATTTTGTAATTCATGTACATACTTATAACTAGTTTTTTGAATTCCCGGAAGTCTCCTCTCCATCTCATATATATTTGTTATGTTCTTTGTGGAATTTGATATAAATTTTGGCATAATCCCTGTATTTCTGCATCTTATTAAGAAAACTATTGATGATTTAGTTTTTATAATTCGGTCCCTTATAGCTTTGTATTTATTAATTAAACTTCTTGCTTGTTGATTCTTCTTAAATTTATTATACGTCATAATGAATTCTGAATCTCTTCGTGCTCTTGATTTTCAAATGTTATTTTATTCTTATTTGACCTTTATTTTTATAATGACTTTTTTAATTATTTAAGCTTGAGGTCTTTATATCAATAAAATATTATATTTATTATTTTCGATATTTCGCTAACCTTTGGTTAGCATCGTCAGGAAATTATTAACAAATTTTATTAAAAATAACAAAAAACGATAACAAATTTATGAAAAAATATTTTTCTTTTTTGTCATAAATTAAATTCAAAAAAATATTTGTCACAAAAATTTCTTAACCTAGTAATAATACCTATATATCTTACATACTTATAAATAAATACATTTCTAATTAAACTTATTTTATTCTAACATACATAGCGTGACCTAAGAACAAGAAAATCTTAATTTTTATGTAATCTAATTTGCAAATTTAACCTTCCTGTTCCAAGGTCACGATATGTATATTTATATTATTATATCTAAACTTCTATCTCTTAATAACTAAATTTCTATAATTATTAGCTATATGTTCTGTGTCTGCTTTAAAATTTATTCTCTGTGTAATTGCTGTATTAATTATTTGTAACATTTCTAATATATATCTGCGTTTGTAGTTAGTTTCAGTGTTTAAAAAAAAAATTTTGAAGAAGCGTCGGTTTTAAACACTGAAACTAACTACAAACGCAGATATATATTAGAAATGTTACAAATAATTAATACACCAATTACACAGAGAATAAATTTTAAAGCAGACACAGAACATATAGCTAATAATTATAGAAATTTAGTTATTAAGAGATATAAGTTTAGATATAATAATATAAATATACATATCGTGACCTTGGAACAGGAAGGTTAAATTTGCAAATTAGATTACATAAAAATTAAGATTTTCTTGTTCTTAGGTCACGATATGTATGTTAGAATAAAATAAGTTTAATTAGAAATGTATTTATTATAAGTATGTAAGATATATAGGTATTATTACTAGGTTAAGAAATTTTTGTGACAAATATTTTTTTGAATTTAATTTATGACAAAAAAGAAAAATATTTTTTCATAAATTTGTTATCGTTTTTTGTTATTTTTAATAAAATTTGTTAATAATTTCCTGACGATGCTAACCAAAGGTTAGCGAAATATCGAAAATAATAAATATAATATTTTATTGATATAAAGACCTCAAGCTTAAATAATTAAAAAAGTCATTATACAATTTATTTGAAAATAAATTTTTACACTACATTTATTTTTGAATATTTCTGTTATATGTTTAACATAGCCTTCCTTTGGAAAACATAAATGTAAAAACATACAAAAATATTCAAAGAGACACTAGCAAAATGTAATGCATTTTCTGGCCTGCTAAAGCCGTCATCAGCATTCTTTGTGTCCAATAGTGTTTTATTTTCAAACTCTGTATATTCAACTTTTTTCATAAATTATATGAGAATTATTCCTCTTGCGAGTATTAATAAACAAAATTTTTAAAAAAATTTAATCGAAGTTGCCTTCAAGTTAAATATACAATTTATTTGAAAATAAATTGTTACACTACATTTATTTTTGAATATTTCTGTTATATGTTTAACATAGCCTTCCTTTGGAAAACATAAATGTAAAAACATACAAAAATATTCAAAGAGACACTAGCAAAATGTAATGCATTTTCTGGCCTGCTAAAGCCGTCATCAGCATTCTTTGTGTCCAATAGTGTTTTATTTTCAAACTCTGTATATTCAACTTTTTTCATAAATTATATGAGAATTATTCCTCTTGCGAGTATTAATAAACAAAATTTTTAAAAAAATTTAATCGAAGTTGCCTTCAAGTTAAATATACAATTTATTTGAAAATAAATTGTTACACTACATTTATTTTTGAATATTTCTGTTATATGTTTAATAAATTTAATAAATTGTATATTTAACTTGAAGGCAACTTCGATTAAATTTTTTTAAAAATTTTGTTTATTAATACTCGCAAGAGGAATAATTCTCATATAATTTATGAAAAAAGTTGAATATACAGAGTTTGAAAATAAAACACTATTGGACACAAAGAATGCTGATGACGGCTTTAGCAGGCCAGAAAATGCATTACATTTTGCTAGTGTCTCTTTGAATATTTTTGTATGTTTTTACATTTATGTTTTCCAAAGGAAGGCTATGTTAAACATATAACAGAAATATTCAAAAATAAATGTAGTGTAACAATTTATTTTCAAATAAATTGTATATTTAACTTGAAGGCAACTTCGATTAAATTTTTTTAAAAATTTTGTTTATTAATACTCGCAAGAGGAATAATTCTCATATAATTTATGAAAAAAGTTGAATATACAGAGTTTGAAAATAAAACACTATTGGACACAAAGAATGCTGATGACGGCTTTAGCAGGCCAGAAAATGCATTACATTTTGCTAGTGTCTCTTTGAATATTTTTGTATGTTTTTACATTTATGTTTTCCAAAGGAAGGCTATGTTAAACATATAACAGAAATATTCAAAAATAAATGTAGTGTAACAATTTATTTTCAAATAAATTGTATATTTAACTTGAAGGCAACTTCGATTAAATTTTTTTAAAAATTTTGTTTATTAATACTCGCAAGAGGAATAATTCTCATATAATTTATGAAAAAAGTTGAATATAGAGTTTGAAAATAAAACACTATTGGACACAAAGAATGCTGATGACGGCTTTAGCAGGCCAGAAAATGCATTACATTTTGCTAGTGTCTCTTTGAATATTTTTGTATGTTTTTACATTTATGTTTTCCAAAGGAAGGCTATGTTAAACATATAACAGAAATATTCAAAAATAAATGTAGTGTAACAATTTATTTTCAAATAAATTGTATATTTAACTTGAAGGCAACTTCGATTAAATTTTTTTTAAAAATTTTGTTTATTAATACTCGCAAGAGGAATAATTCTCATATAATTTATGAAAAAAGTTGAATATACAGAGTTTGAAAATAAAACACTATTGGACACAAAGAATGCTGATGACGGCTTTAGCAGGCCAGAAAATGCATTACATTTTGCTAGTGTCTCTTTGAATATTTTTGTATGTTTTTACATTTATGTTTTCCAAAGGAAGGCTATGTTAAACATATAACAGAAATATTCAAAAATAAATGTAGTGTAACAATTTATTTTCAAATAAATTGTATATTTAACTTGAAGGCAACTTCGATTAAATTTTTTTAAAAATTTTGTTTATTAATACTCGCAAGAGGAATAATTCTCATATAATTTATGAAAAAAGTTGAATATACAGAGTTTGAAAATAAAACACTATTGGACACAAAGAATGCTGATGACGGCTTTAGCAGGCCAGAAAATGCATTACATTTTGCTAGTGTCTCTTTGAATATTTTTGTATGTTTTTACATTTATGTTTTCCAAAGGAAGGCTATGTTAAACATATAACAGAAATATTCAAAAATAAATGTAGTGTAACAATTTATTTTCAAATAAATTGTATATTTAACTTGAAGGCAACTTCGATTAAATTTTTTTAAAAATTTTGTTTATTAATACTCGCAAGAGGAATAATTCTCATATAATTTATGAAAAAAGTTGAATATACAGAGTTTGAAAATAAAACACTATTGGACACAAAGAATGCTGATGACGGCTTTAGCAGGCCAGAAAATGCATTACATTTTGCTAGTGTCTCTTTGAATATTTTTGTATGTTTTTACATTTATGTTTTCCAAAGGAAGGCTATGTTAAACATATAACAGAAATATTCAAAAATAAATGTAGTGTAACAATTTATTTTCAAATAAATTGTATATTTAACTTGAAGGCAACTTCGATTAAATTTTTTTAAAAATTTTGTTTATTAATACTCGCAAGAGGAATAATTCTCATATAATTTATGAAAAAAGTTGAATATACAGAGTTTGAAAATAAAACACTATTGGACACAAAGAATGCTGATGACGGCTTTAGCAGGCCAGAAAATGCATTACATTTTGCTAGTGTCTCTTTGAATATTTTTGTATGTTTTTACATTTATGTTTTCCAAAGGAAGGCTATGTTAAACATATAACAGAAATATTCAAAAATAAATGTAGTGTAACAATTTATTTTCAAATAAATTGTATATTTAACTTGAAGGCAACTTCGATTAAATTTTTTTAAATATATTTTAAATATTTTTTTTTAATTTTTCAAAAATTGTAAATATATTTTCTTAATTTTTCGAAAATTGTAGATTTTTTTTAATTTTTTTTTTTTTTGAAAATTATATTATATTATAATTTCCTTAAATTATAGAAATGAACCCCCTGGCCATCGATGTCGAACGATTATTTATAAACTTTAAAAATTTATAACTTCAGTTCTTAACACTTTTTTTAAGTTTTCTTTCTTATTATGAATAGTACGAATTATTACTATATTTTAAATACATTTATTTAATTTTTCAAAAATTGTAGATTTTTTAAAATTTTTTTTTTGTAGGAAAATTATATTATATTATAATTTCCTTAAATTATAGAAATTAACCCCCTGGCCATCGATGTCGAACGATTATTTATAAACTTTAAAAATTTATAACTTCAGTTCTTAACACTTTTTTTAATTTTTCTTTCTGATTATGAATAGTACGAATTATTACTATATTTTAAATGTTTTTTTTTTTAATTTTTCAAAAATTGTAGATTTTTTTAATTTTTTTTTTGTAGGAAAATTATATTATATTATAATTTCCTTAAATTATAGAAATTAACCCCCTGGCCATCGATGTCGAACGATTATTTATAAACTTGAAAAATTTATAACTTCAGTTCTTAACACTTTTTTTAATTTTTCTTTCTGATTATGAATAGTACGAATTATTACTATATTTTAAATATATTTTCTTAATTTTTCGAAAATTGTAGATTTTTTTTAATTTTTTTTTTTTTTTTTTGAAAATTATATTATATTATAATTTTCTTAAATTATAGTAATTAACCCCCTGGCCTTTATAAACTTTAAAAATTTATAACTTCAGTTCTAAACACTTTTTTAAGTTTTCTTTCTTATTATGAATAGTGCGAATTATTACTATATTTTAAATACATTTATTTAATTTTTCGAAAATTGTAGATTTTTTTTAATTTTTTTTTTTTTTTTTTGAAAATTATATTATATTATAATTTCCTTAAATTATAGAAATTAACCCCCTGGCCATCGATGTCGAAGGATTATTTATAAACTTTAAAAATTTATAACTTCAGTTCTTAACATTTTTTTTAATTTTACTTTCTGATTATGAATAGTACGAATTATTACTATATTTTAAATATTTTTTTTTTAATTTTTCAAAAATTGTAGATTTTTTTAATTTTTTTTGGAAATTTATATTACATTATATATTATTTCCTTAAATTATCGAAATTAAGAATTTCTTAAAAATTTATAAACTTTAAAAATTTATAACTTCAGTTCTTAACACTTTTTTTAATTTTTCTTTCTGATTATGAATAGTACGAATTATTACTATTTTGTAAATATTTTTTTTTAATTTTTCAAAAATTGAATAGTACGAATTATTACTATATTTTAAATATTTTTTTTCTTAATTTTTCAAAAATTGTAGATTTTTTTAATTTTTTTGGAAATTTATAGTACATTATATATTATTTCCTTAAATTATCGAAATTAAGAATTTCTTAAAAATTTATAAACTTTAAAAATTTATAACTTCAGTTCTAAACACTTTTTTTAAGTTTACTTTTTTATTATGAATAGTTCGAATTATTACTATAGTTTTTAAATACATTTATTTAATTTTTCAAAAATTATAGATTTTTTTAAATTTTTTTTTTGTAGGAAAATTATATTATATTATAATTTCCTTAAATTATAGAAATGAACCCCCTGGCCATCGATGTCGAACGATTATTTATAAACTTTAAAAATTTATAACTTCAGTTCTTAACATTTTTTTTTAATTTTATTTTCTGATTATGAATAGTACGAATTATTACTATATTTTAAATGTTTCTTTTTAATTTTTCAAAAATTGTAGATTTTATTATTTTTTTTGGAAATTTATATTACATTATATATTATTTCCTTAAATTATCGAAAATTATATTATATTTTAATTTCCTTAAATTATAGAAATTAACTCCCTGGCCATCGATGTCGAACGATTATTTATAAACTTTAAAAATTTATAACTTCAGTTCTTAACACTTTTTTTAATTTTTCTTTCTGATTATGAATAGTACGAATTATTACTATATTTTAAATATTTTTTTTTTAATTTTTCAAAAATTGTAGATTTTTTTAATTTTTTTTGGAAATTTATATTACATTATATATTATTTCCTTAAATTATCGAAATTAAGAATTTCTTAAAAATTTATAAACTTTAAAAATTTATAACTTCAGTTCTAAACACTTTTTTTAAGTTTTCTTTCTTATTATGAATAGTACGAATTATTACTATATTTTAAATACATTTATTTAATTTTTCAAAAATTGTAGATTTTTTTTAAATTTTTTTTTTGTAGGAAAATTATATTATATTATAATTTCCTTAAATTATAGAAATTAACCCCCTGGCCCACGATGTCGAACGATTATTTATAAACCTTAAAAATTTATAACTTCAGTTCTAACCACTTTTTTTAAATTTTCTTTCTGATTATTCAAAATTTTTCAAAAATTGTAAATATATTTTCTTAATTTTTCGAAAATTGTAGATTTTTTTTAATTTTTTTTTTTTTTGAAAATTATATTATATTATAATTTCGATTATTTATAAACTTTAAAAATTTATAACTTCAGTTCTTAACACTTTTTTTAAGTTTTCTTTCTTATTATGGTACGAATTATTACTAGAGTTTAAATACATTTATTTAATTTTTCAAAAATTATAGATTTTTTTTAATTTTTTTTTGTAGGAAAATTATATTATATTATAATTTCCTTAAATTATAGAAATGAACCCCCTGGCCATCGATGTCGAACGATTATTTATAAACTTTAAAAATTTATAACTTCAGTTCTTAACACTTTTTTTAATTTTTCTTTCTGATTATGAATAGTACGAATTATTACTATATTTTAAATATATTTGCTTAATTTTTCGAAAATTGTAGATTTTTTTTAATTTTTTTTTTTTTTTGAAAATTATATTATATTATAATTTCCTTAAATTATAGAAATTAACCCCCTGGCCATCGATGTCGAACGATTATTTATAAACTTTAAAAATTTATAACTTCAGTTCTTAACACTTTTTTTAATTTTTCTTTCTGATTATGAATAGTACGAATTATTCCTATATTTTAAATATATTTGCTTAATTTTTCGAAAATTGTAGATTTTTTTTAATTTTTTTTTTTTTGAAAATTATATTATATTATAATTTTCTTAAATTATAGTAATTAACCCCCTGGCCATCGCTGTCGAACGATTATTTATAAACCTTAAAAATTTATAACTTCAGTTCTAAACACTTTTTTTAAATTTTCTTTCTGATTATGAATAGTACGAATTATTACTATTTTTTAAATATTTTTTTTTTAATTTTTCAAAAATTGAATAGTACGAATTATTACTATATTTTAAATATTTTTTTTTAATTTTTTTCAAAAATTGTAAATATTTTTTCTTAATTTTTCGAAAATTGTAGATTTTTTTTAATTTTTTTTTTTTTTTGAAAATTATATTATATTATAATTTCCTTAAATTATAGAAATTAACCCCCTGGCCCACGATGTCGAACGATTATTTATAAACCTTAAAAATTTATAACTTCAGTTCTAAACACTTTTTTTAAATTTTCTTTCTGATTATGAATAGTACGAATTATTACTATTTTGTAAATATTTTTTTTTTAATTTTTCAAAAATTGAATAGTACGAATTATTACTATATTTTAAATATTTTTTTTCTTAATTTTTCAAAAATTGTAGATTTTTTTAATTTTTTTGGAAATTTATAGTACATTATATATTATTTCCTTCAATTATCGAAATTAAGAATTTCTTAAAAATTTATAAACTTTAACAATTTATAACTTCAGTTCTAAACACTTTTTTTAAGTTTACTTTCTTATTATGAATAGTTCGAATTATTACTATAGTTTAAATGCATTTATTTAATTTTTCAAAAATTATAGATTTTTTTAAATTTTTTTTTGTAGGAAAATTATATTATATTATAATTTCCTTAAATTATAGAAATGAACCCCCTGGCCATCGATGTCGAACGATAAACTTTAAAAATTTATAACTTCAGTTCTTAACACTTTTTTTAATTTTTCTTTCTGATTATGAATAGTACGAATTATTACTATATTTTAAATATATTTTCTTAATTTTTCGAAAATTGTAGATTTTTTTTAATTTTTTTTTTTTTTTTTTTGAAAATTATATTATATTATAATTTTCTTAAATTATAGTAATTAACCCCCTGGCCCACGATGTCGAACGACTATTTATAAACTTTAAAAATTTATAACTTCAGTTCTAAACACTTTTTTTAAGTTTTCTTTCTTATTATGAATAGTGCGAATTATTACTATATTTTAAATACATTTATTTAATTTTTCAAAAATTGTAGATTTTTTTAAAAATTTTTTTTTTTTGTAGGAAAATTATATTATATTATAATTTCCTTAAATGTCGAACGATTATTAATAAACTTTAAATATTTATAACTTCAGTTCTTAACACTTTTTTTAAGTTTTCTTTCTTATTATGAATAGTACGAATTATTACTATATTTTAAATACATTTATTTAATTTTTCAAAAATTGTAGATTTTTTTAAAAATTTTTTTTTTGTAGGAAAATTATATTATATTATAATTTCCTTAAATTATAGAAATTAACCCCCTGGCCATCGATGTCGAACGATTATTTATAAACTTTAAAAATTTATAACTTCAGTTCTTAACACTTTTTTTAATTTTTCTTTCTGATTATGAATAGTACGAATTATTACTATTTTGTAAATATTTTTTTTTAATTTTTCAAAAATTGAATAGTACGAATTATTACTATATTTTAAATATTTTTTTTCTTAATTTTTCAAAAATTGTAGATTTTTTTAATTTTTTTGGAAATTAATAGTACATTATATATTATTTCCTTAAATTATCGAAATTAAGAATTTCTTAAAAATTTATAAACTTTAAAAATTTATAACTTCAGTTCTTAACATTTTTTTTTAATTTTATTTTCTGATTATGAATAGTACGAATTATTACTATATTTTAAATGTTTCTTTTTAATTTTTCAAAAATTGTAGATTTTATTATTTTTTTTGGAAATTTATATTACATTATATATTATTTCCTTAAATTATCGAAAATTATATTATATTTTAATTTCCTTAAATTATAGAAATTAACTCCCTGGCCATCGATGTCGAACGATTATTTATAAACTTTAAAAATTTATAACTTCAGTTCTTAACACTTTTTTCAATTTTTCTTTCTGATTATGAATAGTACGAATTATTACTATATTTTAAATATTTTTTTTTTAATTTTTCAAAAATTGTAGATTTTTTTAATTTTTTTTCGAAATTTATATTACATTATATATTATTTCCTTAAATTATCGAAATTAAGAATTTCTTAAAAATTTATAAACTTTAAAAATTTATAACTTCAGTTCTAAACACTTTTTTAAGTTTTCTTTCTTATTATGAATAGTACGAATTATTACTATATTTTAAATACATTTATTTAATTTTTCAAAAATTGTAGATTTTTTTTAAATTTTTTTTTTGTAGGAAAATTATATTATATTATAATTTCCTTAAATTATAGAAATTAACCCCCTGGCCCACGATGTCGAACGATTATTTATAAACCTTAAAAATTTATAACTTCAGTTCTAACCACTTTTTTTAAATTTTCTTTCTGATTATTCAAAATTTTTCAAAAATTGTAAATATATTTTCTTAATTTTTCGAAAATTGTAGATTTTTTTTAATTTTTTTTTTTTTTTGAAAATTATATTATATTATAATTTCGATTATTTATAAACTTTAAAAATTTATAACTTCAGTTCTTAACACTTTTTTTAAGTTTTCTTTCTTATTATGGTACGAATTATTACTATAGTTTAAATACATTTATTTAATTTTTCAAAAATTATAGATTTTTTTTAATTTTTTTTTGTAGGAAAATTATATTATATTATAATTTCCTTAAATTATAGAAATGAACCCCCTGGCCATCGATGTCGAACGATTATTTATAAACTTTAAAAATTTATAACTTCAGTTCTTAACACTTTTTTTAATTTTTCTTTCTGATTATGAATAGTACGAATTATTACTATATTTTAAATATATTTGCTTAATTTTTCGAAAATTGTAGATTTTTTTTAATTTTTTTTTTTTTTTGAAAATTATATTATATTATAATTTCCTTAAATTATAGAAATTAACCCCCTGGCCATCGATGTCGAACGATTATTTATAAACTTTAAAAATTTATAACTTCAGTTCTTAACACTTTTTTTAATTTTTCTTTCTGATTATGAATAGTACGAATTATTACTATTTTTTAAATATTTTTTTTTTAATTTTTCAAAAATTGAATAGTACGAATTATTACTATATTTTAAATATTTTTTTTTAATTTTTCAAAAATTGTAAATTTATTTTCTTAATTTTTCTAAAATTGTAGATTTTTTTTAATTTTTTTTTTTTTTTTGAAAATTATATTATATTATAATTTCCTTAAATTATAGAAATTAACCCCCTGGCCCACGATGTCGAACGATTATTTATAAACCTTAAAAATTTATAACTTCAGTTCTAAACACTTTTTTTAAATTTTCTTTCTGATTATGAATAGTACGAATTATTACTATTTTGTAAATATTTTTTTTTTAATTTTTCAAAAATTGAATAGTACGAATTATTACTATATTTTAAATATTTTTTTTCTTAATTTTTCAAAAATTGTAGATTTTTTTAATTTTTTTGGAAATTTATAGTACATTATATATTATTTCCTTCAATTATCGAAATTAAGAATTTCTTAAAAATTTATAAACTTTAACAATTTATAACTTCAGTTCTAAACACTTTTTTTAAGTTTACTTTCTTATTATGAATAGTTCGAATTATTACTATAGTTTAAATGCATTTATTTAATTTTTCAAAAATTATAGATTTTTTTAAATTTTTTTTTGTAGGAAAATTATATTATATTATAATTTCCTTAAATTATAGAAATGAACCCCCTGGCCATCGATGTCGAACGATAAACTTTAAAAATTTATAACTTCAGTTCTTAACACTTTTTTTAATTTTTCTTTCTGATTATGAATAGTACGAATTATTACTATATTTTAAATATATTTTCTTAATTTTTCGAAAATTGTAGATTTTTTTTAATTTTTTTTTTTTTTTTTTTTGAAAATTATATTATATTATAATTTTCTTAAATTATAGTAATTAACCCCCTGGCCCACGATGTCGAACGACTATTTATAAACTTTAAAAATTTATAACTTCAGTTCTAAACACTTTTTTTAAGTTTTCTTTCTTATTATGAATAGTGCGAATTATTACTATATTTTAAATACATTTATTTAATTTTTCAAAAATTGTAGATTTTTTTAAAAATTTTTTTTTTTTGTAGGAAAATTATATTATATTATAATTTCCTTAAATGTCGAACGATTATTAATAAACTTTAAATATTTATAACTTCAGTTCTTAACACTTTTTTTAAGTTTTCTTTCTTATTATGAATAGTACGAATTATTACTATATTTTAAATACATTTATTTAATTTTTCAAAAATTGTAGATTTTTTTAAAAATTTTTTTTTTGTAGGAAAATTATATTATATTATAATTTCCTTAAATTATAGAAATTAACCCCCTGGCCATCGATGTCGAACGATTATTTATAAACTTTAAAAATTTATAACTTCAGTTCTTAACACTTTTTTTAATTTTTCTTTCTGATTATGAATAGTACGAATTATTACTATTTTGTAAATATTTTTTTTTAATTTTTCAAAAATTGAATAGTACGAATTATTACTATATTTTAAATATTTTTTTTCTTAATTTTTCAAAAATTGTAGATTTTTTTAATTTTTTTGGAAATTAATAGTACATTATATATTATTTCCTTAAATTATCGAAATTAAGAATTTCTTAAAAATTTATAAACTTTAAAAATTTATAACTTCAGTTCTTAACATTTTTTTTTAATTTTATTTTCTGATTATGAATAGTACGAATTATTACTATATTTTAAATGTTTCTTTTTAATTTTTCAAAAATTGTAGATTTTATTATTTTTTTTGGAAATTTATATTACATTATATATTATTTCCTTAAATTATCGAAAATTATATTATATTTTAATTTCCTTAAATTATAGAAATTAACTCCCTGGCCATCGATGTCGAACGATTATTTATAAACTTTAAAAATTTATAACTTCAGTTCTTAACACTTTTTTCAATTTTTCTTTCTGATTATGAATAGTACGAATTATTACTATATTTTAAATATTTTTTTTTTAATTTTTCAAAAATTGTAGATTTTTTTAATTTTTTTTCGAAATTTATATTACATTATATATTATTTCCTTAAATTATCGAAATTAAGAATTTCTTAAAAATTTATAAACTTTAAAAATTTATAACTTCAGTTCTAAACACTTTTTTAAGTTTTCTTTCTTATTATGAATAGTACGAATTATTACTATATTTTAAATACATTTATTTAATTTTTCAAAAATTGTAGATTTTTTTTAAATTTTTTTTTTGTAGGAAAATTATATTATATTATAATTTCCTTAAATTATAGAAATTAACCCCCTGGCCCACGATGTCGAACGATTATTTATAAACCTTAAAAATTTATAACTTCAGTTCTAACCACTTTTTTTAAATTTTCTTTCTGATTATTCAAAATCTTTCAAAAATTGTAAATATATTTTCTTAATTTTGCGAAAATTGTAGATTTTTTTTAATTTTTTTTTTTTTTTGAAAATTATATTATATTATAATTTCGATTATTTATAAACTTTAAAAATTTATAACTTCAGTTCTTAACACTTTTTTTAAGTTTTCTTTCTTATTATGGTACGAATTATTACTATAGTTTAAATACATTTATTTAATTTTTCAAAAATTATAGATTTTTTTTAATTTTTTTTTGTAGGAAAATTATATTATATTATAATTTCCTTAAATTATAGAAATGAACCCCCTGGCCATCGATGTCGAACGATTATTTATAAACTTTAAAAATTTATAACTTCAGTTCTTAACACTTTTTTTAATTTTTCTTTCTGATTATGAATAGTACGAATTATTACTATATTTTAAATATATTTGCTTAATTTTTCGAAAATTGTAGATTTTTTTTAATTTTTTTTTTTTTTTGAAAATTATATTATATTATAATTTCCTTAAATTATAGAAATTAACCCCCTGGCCATCGATGTCGAACGATTATTTATAAACTTTAAAAATTTATAACTTCAGTTCTTAACACTTTTTTTAATTTTTCTTTCTGATTATGAATAGTACGAATTATTACTATTTTTTAAATATTTTTTTTTTAATTTTTCAAAAATTGAATAGTACGAATTATTACTATATTTTAAATATTTTTTTTTAATTTTTCAAAAATTGTAAATATATTTTCTTAATTTTTCGAAAATTGTAGATTTTTTTTAATTTTTTTTTTTTTTTGAAAATTATATTATATTATAATTTCCTTAAATTATAGAAATTAACCCCCTGGCCCACGATGTCGAACGATTATTTATAAACCTTAAAAATTTATAACTTCAGTTCTAAACACTTTTTTTAAATTTTCTTTCTGATTATGAATAGTACGAATTATTACTATTTTGTAAATATTTTTTTTTTAATTTTTCAAAAATTGAATAGTACGAATTATTACTATATTTTAAATATTTTTTTTCTTAATTTTTCAAAAATTGTAGATTTTTTTAATTTTTTTGGAAATTTATAGTACATTATATATTATTTCCTTCAATTATCGAAATTAAGAATTTCTTAAAAATTTATAAACTTTAACAATTTATAACTTCAGTTCTAAACACTTTTTTTAAGTTTACTTTCTTATTATGAATAGTTCGAATTATTACTATAGTTTAAATACATTTATTTAATTTTTCAAAAATTATAGATTTTTTTAAATTTTTTTTTGTAGGAAAATTATATTATATTATAATTTCCTTAAATTATAGAAATGAACCCCCTGGCCATCGATGTCGAACGATTATTTATAAACTTTAAAAATTTATAACTTCAGTTCTTAACATTTTTTTTTAATTTTATTTTCTGATTATGAATAGTACGAATTATTACTATATTTTAAATGTTTTTTTTTTAATTTTTCAAAAATTGTAGATTTTATTATTTTTTTTGGAAATTTATATTACATTATATATTATTTCCCTTAATTATCGAAAATTATATTATATTTTAATTTCCTTAAATTATAGAAATTAACCCCCTGGCCCACGATGTCGAACGATTATTTATAAACCTTAAAAATTTATAACTTCAGTTCTAAACACTTTTTTTAAATTTTCTTTCTGATTATGAATAGTACGAATTATTACTATTTTTTAAATATTTTTTTTTTAATTTTTCAAAAATTGAATAGTACGAATTATTACTATATTTTAAATATTTTTTTTTTTAATTTTTCAAAAATTGTAAATATATTTTCTTAATTTTTCGAAAATTGTAGATTTTTTTTAATTTTTTTTTTTTTTTTGAAAATTATATTATATTATAATTTTCTTAAATTATAGTAATTAACCCCCTGGCCCACGATGTCGAACGATTATTTATAAACTTTAAAAATTTATAACTTCAGTTCTAAACACTTTTTTTAAGTTTTCTTTCTTATTATGAATAGTACGAATTTTTACTATATTTTAAATACTTTTATTTAATTTTTCAAAAATTGTAGATTTTTTTAAATTTTTTTTTTTTGTAGGAAAATTATATTATATTATAATTTCCTTAAATTATAGAAATGAACCCCCTGGCCATCGATGTCGAACGATTATTTATAAACTTTAAAAATTTATAACTTCAGTTCTTAACATTTTTTTTAATTTTACTTTCTGATTATGAATAGTACGAATTATTACTATTTTTTAAATATTTTTTTTTTAATTTTTCAAAAATTGAATAGTACGAATATTACTATATTTTAAATATTTTTTTTTAATTTTTCAAAAATTGTAAATATATTTTCTTAATTTTTCGAAAATTGTAGATTTTTTTTAATTTTTTTTTTTTTGAAAATTATATTATATTATAATTTTCTTAAATTATAGTAATTAACCCCCTGGCCATCGATGTCGAACGATTATTTATAAACTTTAAAAATTTATAACTTCAGTTCTTAACACTTTTTTTAATTTTTCTTTCTGATTATGAATAGTACGAATTATTACTATATTTTAAATATATTTGCTTAATTTTTCGAAAATTGTAGATTTTTTTTAATTTTTTTTTTTTTTGAAAATTATATTATATTATAATTTTCTTAAATTATAGTAATTAACCCCCTGGCCATCGATGTCGAACGATTATTTATAAACCTTAAAAATTTATAACTTCAGTTCTAAACACTTTTTTTAAATTTTCTTTCTGATTATGAATAGTACGAATTATTACTATTTTTTAAATATTTTTTTTTTTAATTTTTCAAAAATTGAATAGTACGAATTATTACTATATTTTAAATATTTTTTTTTTAATTTTTCAAAAATTGTAAATATATTTTCTTAATTTTTCGAAAATTGTAGATTTTTTTTAATTTTTTTTTTTTTTGAAAATTATATTATATTATAATTTTCTTAAATTATAGTAATTAACCCCCTGGCCATCGATGTCGAACGATTATTTATAAACTTTAAAAATTTATAACTTCAGTTCTTAACACTTTTTTTAATTTTTCTTTCTGATTATGAATAGTACGAATTATTACTATATTTTAAATATATTTGCTTAATTTTTCGAAAATTGTAGATTTTTTTTAATTTTTTTTTTTTTTTGAAAATTATATTATATTATAATTTCCTTAAATTATAGAAATTATCCCCCTGGTCATCGATGTCGAACGACTATTTATAAACTTTAAAAATTTATAACTTCAGTTCTAAACACTTTTTTTAAGTTTTCTTTTTTATTATGAATAGTACGAATTATTACTATATTTTAAATACATTTATTTAATTTTTCAAAAATTGTCGATTTTTTTAAAATTTTTTTTTTGTAGGAAAATTATATTATATTATAATTTCCTTAAATTATAGAAATGAACCCCCTGGCCATCGATGTCGAACGATTATTTATAAACTTTAAAAATTTATAACTTCAGTTCTAAACACTTTTTTTAAGTTTTCTTTCTTATTATGAATAGTACGAATTATTACTATATTTTAAATACAATTATTTAATTTTTCAAAAATTGTAGATTTTTTTTAAATTTTTTTTTGTAGGAAAATTATATTATATTATAATTTCCTTAAATTATAGAAATTAACCCCCTGGCCCACGATGTCGAACGATTATTTATAAACCTTAAAAATTTATAACTTCAGTTCTAAACACTTTTTTTAAGTTTTCTTTCTTATTATGAATAGTACGAATTATTACTATATTTTAAATACATTTATTTAATTTTTCAAAAATTGTAGTTTTTTTTAAAATTTTTTTTTTTTTGTAGGAAAATTATATTATATTATAATTTCCCTAAATGTCGAACGATTATTTATAAACTTTAAAAATTTATAACTTCAGTTCTTAACACTTTTTTTAAGTTTTCTTTCTTATTATGAATAGTACGAATTTTTACTATATTTTAAATACTTTTATTTAATTTTTCAAAAATTGTAGATTTTTTTAAAATTTTTTTTGTAGGAAAATTATATTATATTATAATTTCCTTAAATTATAGAAATGAACCCCCTGGCCATCGATGTCGAACGATTATTTATAAACTTTAAAAATTTATAACTTCAGTTCTAAACACTTTTTTTAAGTTTTCTTTCTTATTATGAATAGTACGAATTATTACTATATTTTAAATATATTTTCTTAATTTTTCGAAAATTGTAGATTTTTTTTAATTTTCTTTTTTTTTTGAAAATTATATTATATTATAATTTTCTTAAATTATAGTAATTAACCCCCTGGCCCACGATGTCGAACGACTATTTATAAACTTTAAAAATTTATAACTTCAGTTCTAAACACTTTTTTTAAGTTTTCTTTCTTATTATGAATAGTACGAATTATTACTATATTAAATACATTTATTTAATTTTTCAAAAATTGTAGATTTTTTAAAAATTTTTTTTTTTTTGTAGGAAAATTATATTATATTATAATTTCCTTAAATTATAGAAATTAACCCCCTGGCCATCGATGTCGAACGATTATTTATAAACTTTAAAAATTTATAACTTCAGTTCTTAACACTTTTTTTAAGTTTTCTTTCTTATTATGAATAGTACGAATTATTCCTATATTTTAAATACATTTATTTAATTTTTCAAAAATTGTAGATTTTTTTAAATTTTTTTTTTTTGTAGGAAAATTATATTATATTATAATTTCCTTAAATTATAGAAATTAACCCCCTGGCCATCGATGTCGAACGATTATTTATAAACTTTAAAAATTTATAACTTCAGTTCTTAACACTTTTTTTAATTTTTCTTTCTGATTATGAATAGTACGAATTATTACTATATTTTAAATACATTTATTTAATTTTTCAAAAATTGGAGATTTTTTAAATTTTTTTTTTTTTTTGTAGGAAAATTATATTATATTATAATTTCCTTAAATTATAGAAATTAACCCCCTGGCCATCGATGTCGAACGATTATTTATAAACTTTAAAAATTTATAACTTCAGTTCTTAACACTTTGTTGAAGTTTTCTTTCTTATTATGAATAGTACGAATTATTACTATATTTTAAATACATTTATTTAATTTTTCAAAAATTGTAGATTTTTTAATTTTTTTTTTTGTAGGAAAATTATATTATATTATAATTTCCTTAAATTATAGAAATTAACCCCCTGGCCATCGATGTCGAACGATTATTTATAAACTTTAAAAATTTATAACTTCAGTTCTTAACACTTTTTTTAAGTTTTCTTTCTTATTATGAATAGTACGAATTATTACTATATTTTAAATATTTTTTTTCTTAATTTTTCAAAAATTGTAGATTTTTTTAATTTTTTTGGAAATTTATAGTACATTATATATTATTTCCTTCAATTATCGAAATTAAGAATTTCTTAAAAATTTATAAACTTTAACAATTTATAACTTCAGTTCTAAACACTTTTTTTAAGTTTACTTTCTTATTATGAATAGTTCGAATTATTACTATAGTTTAAATACATTTATTTAATTTTTCAAAAATTATAGATTTTTTTAAATTTTTTTTTGTAGGAAAATTATATTATATTATAATTTCCTTAAATTATAGAAATGAACCCCCTGGCCATCGATGTCGAACGATTATTTATAAACTTTAAAAATTTATAACTTCAGTTCTTAACATTTTTTTTTAATTTTATTTTCTGATTATGAATAGTACGAATTATTACTATATTTTAAATGTTTTTTTTTTTAATTTTTCAAAAATTGTAGATTTTATTATTTTTTTTGGAAATTTATATTACATTATATATTATTTCCCTTAATTATCGAAAATTATATTATATTTTAATTTCCTTAAATTATAGAAATTAACCCCCTGGCCCACGATGTCGAACGATTATTTATAAACCTTAAAAATTTATAACTTCAGTTCTAAACACTTTTTTTAAATTTTCTTTCTGATTATGAATAGTACGAATTATTACTATTTTTTAAATATTTTTTTTTTAATTTTTCAAAAATTGAATAGTACGAATTATTACTATATTTTAAATATTTTTTTTTTTAATTTTTCAAAAATTGTAAATATATTTTCTTAATTTTTCGAAAATTGTAGATTTTTTTTAATTTTTTTTTTTTTTTTTTGAAAATTATATTATATTATAATTTTCTTAAATTATAGTAATTAACCCCCTGGCCCACGATGTCGAACGATTATTTATAAACTTTAAAAATTTATAACTTCAGTTCTAAACACTTTTTTTAAGTTTTCTTTCTTATTATGAATAGTACGAATTTTTACTATATTTTAAATACTTTTATTTAATTTTTCAAAAATTGTAGATTTTTTTAAATTTTTTTTTTTGTAGGAAAATTATATTATATTATAATTTCCTTAAATTATAGAAATGAACCCCCTGGCCATCGATGTCGAACGATTATTTATAAACTTTAAAAATTTATAACTTCAGTTCTTAACATTTTTTTTAATTTTACTTTCTGATTATGAATAGTACGAATTATTACTATTTTTTAAATATTTTTTTTTTAATTTTTCAAAAATTGAATAGTACGAATATTACTATATTTTAAATATTTTTTTTTAATTTTTCAAAAATTGTAAATATATTTTCTTAATTTTTCGAAAATTGTATATTTTTTTTAATTTTTTTTTTTTTTGAAAATTATATTATATTATAATTTTCTTAAATTATAGTAATTAACCCCCTGGCCATCGATGTCGAACGATTATTTATAAACTTTAAAAATTTATAACTTCAGTTCTTAACACTTTTTTTAATTTTTCTTTCTGATTATGAATAGTACGAATTATTACTATATTTTAAATATATTTGCTTAATTTTTCGAAAATTGTAGATTTTTTTTAATTTTTTTTTTTTTTGAAAATTATATTATATTATAATTTTCTTAAATTATAGTAATTAACCCCCTGGCCATCGATGTCGAACGATTATTTATAAACCTTAAAAATTTATAACTTCAGTTCTAAACACTTTTTTTAAATTTTCTTTCTGATTATGAATAGTACGAATTATTACTATTTTTTAAATATTTTTTTTTTAATTTTTCAAAAATTGAATAGTACGAATTATTACTATATTTTAAATATTTTTTTTTTAATTTTTCAAAAATTGTAAATATATTTTCTTAATTTTTCGAAAATTGTAGATTTTTTTTAATTTTTTTTTTTTTTGAAAATTATATTATATTATAATTTCCTTAAATTATAGAAATTAACCCCCTGGCCCACGATGTCGAACGATTATTTATAAACCTTAAAAATTTATATAAAAAATTAAAAAATTGAATAGTACGAATTATTACTATATTTTAAATATTTTTTTTTTAATTTTTCAAAAATTGTAGATTTTTTTAATTTTTTTTGGAAATTTATATTACATTATATATTATTTCCTTAAATTATCGAAATTAAGAATTTCTTAAAAATTTATAAACTTTAAAAATTTATAACTTCAGTTCTAAACACTTTTTTTAAGTTTTCTTTCTTATTATGAATAGTACGAATTATTACTATATTTTAAATACATTTATTTAATTTTTCAAAAATTGTAGATTTTTTTTAAATTTTTTTATGTAGGAAAATTATATTATATTATAATTTCCTTAAATTATAGAAATTAACCCCCTGGCCCACGATGTCGAACGATTATTTATAAACCTTAAAAATTTATAACTTCAGTTCTAAACACTTTTTTTAAATTTTCTTTCTGATTATGAATAGTACGAATTATTACTATATTTTAAATATTTTTTTTTAATTTTTCAAAAATTGTAAATATATTTTCTTAATTTTTCGAAAATTGTAGATTTTTTTTAATTTTTTTTTTTTTTTTTTTGAAAATTATATTATATTATAATTTTCTTAAATTATAGAAATTAACCCCCTGGCCCACGATGTCGAACGATTATTTATAAACCTTAAAAATTTATAACTTCAGTTCTAAACACTTTTTTTAAATTTTCTTTCTGATTATGAATAGTACAAATTATTACTATTTTTTAAATATTTTTTTTTTAATTTTTCAAAAATTGAATAGTACGAATTATTACTATATTTTGAATATTTTTTTTTTAATTTTTCAAAAATTGTAAATATATTTTCTTAATTTTTCGAAAATTGTAGATTTTTTTTAATTTTTTTTTTTTTTTGAAAATTATATTATATTATAATTTCCTTAAATTATAGAAATTAACCCCCTGGTCATCGATGTCGAACGACTATTTATAAACTTTAAAAATTTATAACTTCAGTTCTAAACACTTTTTTTAAGTTTTCTTTTTTATTATGAATAGTACGAATTATTACTATATTTTAAATACATTTATTTAATTTTTCAAAAATTGTCGATTTTTTTAAAATTTTTTTTTTGTAGGAAAATTATATTATATTATAATTTCCTTAAATTATAGAAATGAACCCCCTGGCCATCGATGTCGAACGATTATTTATAAACTTTAAAAATTTATAACTTCAGTTCTAAACACTTTTTTTAAGTTTTCTTTCTTATTATGAATAGTACGAATTATTACTATATTTTAAATACATTTATTTAATTTTTCAAAAATTGTAGATTTTTTTTAAATTTTTTTTTGTAGGAAAATTATATTATATTATAATTTCCTTAAATTATAGAAATTAACCCCCTGGCCCACGATGTCGAACGATTATTTATAAACCTTAAAAATTTATAACTTCAGTTCTAAACACTTTTTTTAAGTTTTCTTTCTTATTATGAATAGTACGAATTATTACTATATTTTAAATACATTTATTTAATTTTTCAAAAATTGTAGTTTTTTTTAAAATTTTTTTTTTTTTTGTAGGAAAATTATATTATATTATAATTTCCCTAAATGTCGAACGATTATTTATAAACTTTAAAAATTTATAACTTCAGTTCTTAACACTTTTTTTAAGTTTTCTTTCTTATTATGAATAGTACGAATTTTTACTATATTTTAAATACTTTTATTTAATTTTTCAAAAATTGTAGATTTTTTTAAAATTTTTTTTGTAGGAAAATTATATTATATTATAATTTCCTTAAATTATAGAAATGAACCCCCTGGCCATCGATGTCGAACGATTATTTATAAACTTTAAAAATTTATAACTTCAGTTCTAAACACTTTTTTTAAGTTTTCTTTCTTATTATGAATAGTACGAATTATTACTATATTTTAAATATATTTTCTTAATTTTTCGAAAATTGTAGATTTTTTTTAATTTTCTTTTTTTTTTGAAAATTATATTATATTATAATTTTCTTAAATTATAGTAATTAACCCCCTGGCCCACGATGTCGAACGACTATTTATAAACTTTAAAAATTTATAACTTCAGTTCTAAACACTTTTTTTAAGTTTTCTTTCTTATTATGAATAGTACGAATTATTACTATATTAAATACATTTATTTAATTTTTCAAAAATTGTAGATTTTTTAAAAATTTTTTTTTTTTTGTAGGAAAATTATATTATATTATAATTTCCTTAAATTATAGAAATTAACCCCCTGGCCATCGATGTCGAACGATTATTTATAAACTTTAAAAATTTATAACTTCAGTTCTTAACACTTTTTTTAAGTTTTCTTTCTTATTATGAATAGTACGAATTATTCCTATATTTTAAATACATTTATTTAATTTTTCAAAAATTGTAGATTTTTTTAAATTTTTTTTTTTTTGTAGGAAAATTATATTATATTATAATTTCCTTAAATTATAGAAATTAACCCCCTGGCCATCGATGTCGAACGATTATTTATAAACTTTAAAAAATTATAACTTCAGTTCTTAACACTTTTTTTAATTTTTCTTTCTGATTATGAATAGTACGAATTATTACTATATTTTAAATACATTTATTTAATTTTTCAAAAATTGGAGATTTTTTAAAATTTTTTTTTTTTTGTAGGAAAATTATATTATATTATAATTTCCTTAAATTATAGAAATTAACCCCCTGGCCATCGATGTCGAACGATTATTTATAAACTTTAAAAATTTATAACTTCAGTTCTTAACACTTTGTTGAAGTTTTCTTTCTTATTATGAATAGTACGAATTATTACTATATTTTAAATACATTTATTTAATTTTTCAAAAATTGTAGATTTTTTAAATTTTTTTTTTGTAGGAAAATTATATTATATTATAATTTCCTTAAATTATAGAAATTAACCCCCTGGCCATCGATGTCGAACGATTATTTATAAACTTTAAAAAATTATAACTTCAGTTCTTAACACTTTTTTTAATTTTTCTTTCTGATTATGAATAGTACGAATTATTACTATATTTTAAATGTTTTTTTTTAATTTTTCAAAAATTGTAGATTTTTTTAAAAGTTTTTTTTTGTAGAAAATTATATTATATTATAATTTCCTTAAATTATAGAAATTAACCCCCTGACCATCGATGTCGAACGATTATTTTTAAACTTTAAAAATTTATAACTTCAGTTCTTAACACTTTTTTTAATTTTTCTTTCTGATTATGAATAGTACGAATTATTACTATATTTTAAATATATTTTCTTAATTTTTCGAAAATTGTAGATTTTTTTTAATTTTTTTTTTTTTTTTTGAAAATTATATTATATTATAATTTTCTTAAATTATAGTAATTAACCCCCTGGCCCACGATGTCGAACGACTATTTATAAACTTTAAAAATTTATAACTTCAGTTCTAAACACTTTTTTTAAGTTTTCTTTCTTATTATGAATAGTGCGAATTATTACTATATTTTAAATACATTTATTTAATTTTTCAAAAATTGTAGATTTTTTAAAATTTTTTTTTTTGTAGGAAAATTATATTATATTATAATTTCCTTAAATGTCGAACGATTATTTATAAACTTTAAAAATTTATAACTTCAGTTCTTAATGAATAGTACGAATTATTACTATATTTTAAATATTTTTTTTTAATTTTTCAAAAATTGTAGATTTTTTTAATTTTTTTTGAAATTTATATTACATTATATATTATTTCATTAAATTATCGAAATTAAGAATTTCTTAAAAATTTATAAACTTTAAAAATTTATAACTTCAGTTCTTAACACTTTTTTTAATTTTTCTTTCTGATTATGAATAGTACGAATTATTACTATTTTGTAAATATTTTTTTTTAATTTTTCAAAAATTGAATAGTACGAATTATTACTATATTTTAAATATTTTTTTTCTTAATTTTTCAAAAATTGTAGATTTTTTTAATTTTTTTGGAAATTTATAGTACATTATATATTATTTCCTTAAATTATCGAAATTAAGAATTTCTTAAAAATTTATAAACTTTAACAATTTATAACTTCAGTTCTAAACACTTTTTTTAAGTTTACTTTCTTATTATGAATAGTTCGAATTATTACTATAGTTTAAATACATTTATTTAATTTTTCAAAAATTATAGATTTTTTTAAATTTTTTTTTGTAGGAAAATTATATTATATTATAATTTCCTTAAATTATAGAAATGAACCCCCTGGCCATCGATGTCGAACGATTATTTATAAACTTTAAAAATTTATAACTTCAGTTCTTAACATTTTTTTTAATTTTATTTTCTGATTATGAATAGTACGAATTATTACTATATTTTAAATACATTTATTTAATTTTTCAAAAATTGTAGATTTTTTTTAAATTTTTTTTTGTAGGAAAATTATATTATATTATAATTTCCTTAAATTATAGAAATTAACCCCCTGGCCCACGATGTCGAACGATTATTTATAAACCTTAAAAATTTATAACTTCAGTTCTAAACACTTTTTTTAAGTTTTCTTTCTTATTATGAATAGTACGAATTATTACTATATTTTAAATACATTTATTTAATTTTTCAAAAATTGTAGATTTTTTTAAAATTTTTTTTTTTTTGTAGGAAAATTATATTATATTATAATTTCCTTAAATGTCGAACGATTATTTATAAACTTTAAAAATTTATAACTTCAGTTCTTAACACTTTTTTTAAGTTTTTTTTCTTATTATGAATAGTACGAATTTTTACTATATTTTAAATACTTTTATTTAATTTTTCAAAAATTGTAGATTTTTTTAAAATTTTTTTTGTAGGAAAATTATATTATATTATAATTTCCTTAAATTATAGAAATGAACCCCCTGGCCATCGATGTCGAACGATTATTTATAAACTTTAAAAATTTATAACTTCAGTTCTAAACACTTTTTTTAAGTTTTCTTTCTTATTATGAATAGTACGAATTATTACTATATTTTAAATACATTTATTTAATTTTTCAAAAATTGTAGATTTTTTTTAAATTTTTTTTTGTAGGAAAATTATATTATATTATAATTTCCTTAAATTATAGAAATTAACCCCCTGGCCCACGATGTCGAACGATTATTTATAAACCTTAAAAATTTATAACTTCAGTTCTAAACACTTTTTTTAAATTTTCTTTCTGATTATGAATAGTACAAATTATTACTATTTTTTAAATATTTTTTTTTTAATTTTTCAAAAATTGAATAGTACGAATTATTACTATATTTTGAATATTTTTTTTTTAATTTTTCAAAAATTGTAAATATATTTTCTTAATTTTTCGAAAATTGTAGATTTTTTTTAATTTTTTTTTTTTTGAAAATTATATTATATTATAATTTCCTTAAATTATAGAAATTAACCCCCTGGTCATCGATGTCGAACGACTATTTATAAACTTTAAAAATTTATAACTTCAGTTCTAAACACTTTTTTTAAGTTTTCTTTTTTATTATGAATAGTACGAATTATTACTATATTTTAAATGCATTTATTTAATTTTTCAAAAATTGTCGATTTTTTTAAAATTTTTTTTTTGTAGGAAAATTATATTATATTATAATTTCCTTAAATTATAGAAATGAACCCCCTGGCCATCGATGTCGAACGATTATTTATAAACTTTAAAAATTTATAACTTCAGTTCTAAACACTTTTTTTAAGTTTTCTTTCTTATTATGAATAGTACGAATTATTACTATATTTTAAATACATTTATTTAATTTTTCAAAAATTGTAGATTTTTTTTGTAGGAAAATTATATTATATTATAATTTCCTTAAATTATAGAAATTAACCCCCTGGCCCACGATGTCGAACGATTATTTATAAACCTTAAAAATTTATAACTTCAGTTCTAAACACTTTTTTTAAATTTTCTTTCTGATTATGAATAGTACAAATTATTACTATTTTTTAAATATTTTTTTTTTAATTTTTCAAAAATTGAATAGTACGAATTATTACTATATTTTGAATATTTTTTTTTTAATTTTTCAAAAATTGTAAATATATTTTCTTAATTTTTCGAAAATTGTAGATTTTTTTTAATTTTTTTTTTTTTTTTTGAAAATTATATTATATTATAATTTCCTGGTCATCGATGTCGAACGACTATTTATAAACTTTAAAAATTTATAACTTCAGTTCTAAACACTTTTTTTAAGTTTTCTTTTTTATTATGAATAGTACGAATTATTACTATATTTTAAATACATTTATTTAATTTTTCAAAAATTGAATAGTACGAATTATTACTATATTTTAAATATTTTTTTTCTTAATTTTTCAAAAATTGTAGATTTTTTTAATTTTTTTGGAAATTTATAGTACATTATATATTATTTCCTTAAATTATCGAAATTAAGAATTTCTTAAAAATTTATAAACTTTAACAATTTATAACTTCAGTTCTAAACACTTTTTTTAAGTTTACTTTCTTATTATGAATAGTTCGAATTATTACTATTTTTTAAATATTTTTTTTAATTTTTCAAAAATTGAATAGTACGAATTATTACTATATTTTAAATATTTTTTTTTAATTTTTCAAAAATTGAATAGTACGAATTATTACTATATTTTAAATATTTTTTTTAATTTTTCAAAAATTGAATAGTACGAATTATTACTATATTTTAAATATTTTTTTTTAATTTTTCAAAAATTGTAAATATATTTTCTTAATTTTTCGAAAATTGTAGATTTTTTTTAATTTTTTTTTTTTTTGAAAATTATATTATATAATAATTTTCTTAAATTATAGAAATTAACCCCCTGACCATCGATGTCGAACGATTATTTATAAACTTTAAAAATTTATAACTTCAGTTCTAAACACTTTTTTTAAATTTTCTTTCTGATTATGAATAGTACAAATTATTACTATTTTGTAAATATTTTTTTTTTAATTTTTCAAAAATTGAATAGTACGAATTATTACTATATTTTAAATATTTTTTTTCTTAATTTTTCAAAAATTGTAGATTTTTTTAATTTTTTTGGAAATTTATAGTACATTATATATTATTTCCTTAAATTATCGAAATTAAGAATTTCTTAAAAATTTATAAACTTTAACAATTTATAACTTCAGTTCTAAACACTTTTTTTAAGTTTACTTTCTTATTATGAATAGTTCGAATTATTACTATAGTTTAAATACATTTATTTAATTTTTCAAAAATTATAGATTTTTTTAAATTTTTTTTTGTAGGAAAATTATATTATATTATAATTTCCTTAAATTATAGAAATGAACCCCCTGGCCATCGATGTCGAACGATTATTTATAAACTTTAAAAATTTATAACTTCAGTTCTTAACATTTTTTTTTAATTTTATTTTCTGATTATGAATAGTACTATATTTTAAATGTTTTTTTTTAATTTTTCAAAAATTGTAGATTTTATTATTTTTTTTGGAAATTTATATTACATTATATATTATTTCCTTAAATTATCGAAAATTATATTATATTTTAATTTCCTTAAATTATAGAAATTAACCCCCTGGCCATCGATGTCGAACGATTATTTATAAACTTTAAAAATTTATAACTTCAGTTCTTAACACTTTTTTTAATTTTTCTTTCTGATTATGAATAGTACGAATTATTACTATATTTTAAATATATTTTTTTAATTTTTCAAAAATTGTAGATTTTTTTAATTTTTTTTGGAAATTTATATTACATTATATATTATTTCCTTAAATTATCGAAAATTATATTATATTTTAATTTCCTTAAATTATAGAAATGAACCCCCTGGCCATCGATGTCGAACGATTATTTATAAACTTTAAAAATTTATAACTTCAGTTCTTAACACTTTTTTTAAGTTTTCTTTCTTATTATGAATAGTACGAATTATTACTATATTTTAAATACATTTATTTAATTTTTCAAAAATTGTAGATTTTTTAAAATTTTTTTTTTGTAGGAAAATTATATTATATTATAATTTCCTTAAATTATAGAAATTAACCCCCTGGCCATCGATGTCGAACGATTATTTATAAACTTTAAAAATTTATAACTTCAGTTCTTAACACTTTTTTTAATTTTTCTTTCTGATTATGAATAGTACGAATTATTACTATATTTTAAATGTTTTTTTTTTTAATTTTTAAAAAATTGTAGATTTTTTTAATTTTTTTTTTGTAGGAAAATTATATTATATTATAATTTCCTTAAATTATAGAAATTAACCCCCTGGCCATCGATGTCGAACGATTATTTATAAACTTGAAAAATTTATAACTTCAGTTCTTAACACTTTTTTTAATTTTTCTTTCTGATTATGAATAGTACGAATTATTACTATATTTTAAATATATTTTCTTAATTTTTCGAAAATTGTAGATTTTTTTTAATTTTTTTTTTTTTTTTTTGAAAATTATATTATATTATAATTTTCTTAAATTATAGTAATTAACCCCCTGGCCTTTATAAACTTTAAAAATTTATAACTTCAGTTCTAAACACTTTTTTAAGTTTTCTTTCTTATTATGAATAGTGCGAATTATTACTATATTTTAAATACATTTATTTAATTTTTCGAAAATTGTAGATTTTTTTTAATTTTTTTTTTTTTTTTTTGAAAATTATATTATATTATAATTTCCTTAAATTATAGAAATTAACCCCCTGGCCATCGATGTCGAAGGATTATTTATAAACTTTAAAAATTTATAACTTCAGTTCTTAACATTTTTTTTAATTTTACTTTCTGATTATGAATAGTACGAATTATTACTATATTTTAAATATTTTTTTTTTAATTTTTCAAAAATTGTAGATTTTTTTAATTTTTTTTGGAAATTTATATTACATTATATATTATTTCCTTAAATTATCGAAATTAAGAATTTCTTAAAAATTTATAAACTTTAAAAATTTATAACTTCAGTTCTTAACACTTTTTTTAATTTTTCTTTCTGATTATGAATAGTACGAATTATTACTATTTTGTAAATATTTTTTTTTAATTTTTCAAAAATTGAATAGTACGAATTATTACTATATTTTAAATATTTTTTTTCTTAATTTTTCAAAAATTGTAGATTTTTTTAATTTTTTTGGAAATTTATAGTACATTATATATTATTTCCTTAAATTATCGAAATTAAGAATTTCTTAAAAATTTATAAACTTTAAAAATTTATAACTTCAGTTCTAAACACTTTTTTTAAGTTTACTTTTTTATTATGAATAGTTCGAATTATTACTATAGTTTTTAAATACATTTATTTAATTTTTCAAAAATTATAGATTTTTTTAAATTTTTTTTTTGTAGGAAAATTATATTATATTATAATTTCCTTAAATTATAGAAATGAACCCCCTGGCCATCGATGTCGAACGATTATTTATAAACTTTAAAAATTTATAACTTCAGTTCTTAACATTTTTTTTTAATTTTATTTTCTGATTATGAATAGTACGAATTATTACTATATTTTAAATGTTTCTTTTTAATTTTTCAAAAATTGTAGATTTTATTATTTTTTTTGGAAATTTATATTACATTATATATTATTTCCTTAAATTATCGAAAATTATATTATATTTTAATTTCCTTAAATTATAGAAATTAACTCCCTGGCCATCGATGTCGAACGATTATTTATAAACTTTAAAAATTTATAACTTCAGTTCTTAACACTTTTTTTAATTTTTCTTTCTGATTATGAATAGTACGAATTATTACTATATTTTAAATATTTTTTTTTTAATTTTTCAAAAATTGTAGATTTTTTTAATTTTTTTTGGAAATTTATATTACATTATATATTATTTCCTTAAATTATCGAAATTAAGAATTTCTTAAAAATTTATAAACTTTAAAAATTTATAACTTCAGTTCTAAACACTTTTTTTAAGTTTTCTTTCTTATTATGAATAGTACGAATTATTACTATATTTTAAATACATTTATTTAATTTTTCAAAAATTGTAGATTTTTTTTAAATTTTTTTTTTGTAGGAAAATTATATTATATTATAATTTCCTTAAATTATAGAAATTAACCCCCTGGCCCACGATGTCGAACGATTATTTATAAACCTTAAAAATTTATAACTTCAGTTCTAACCACTTTTTTTAAATTTTCTTTCTGATTATTCAAAATTTTTCAAAAATTGTAAATATATTTTCTTAATTTTTCGAAAATTGTAGATTTTTTTTAATTTTTTTTTTTTTTGAAAATTATATTATATTATAATTTCGATTATTTATAAATTTTTAAAGTTTATAACTTCAGTTCTTAACACTTTTTTTAAGTTTTCTTTCTTATTATGGTACGAATTATTACTAGAGTTTAAATACATTTATTTAATTTTTCAAAAATTATAGATTTTTTTTAATTTTGTTTTGTAGGAAAATTATATTATATTATAATTTCCTTAAATTATAGAAATGAACCCCCTGGCCATCGATGTCGAACGATTATTTATAAACTTTAAAAATTTATAACTTCAGTTCTTAACACTTTTTTTAATTTTTCTTTCTGATTATGAATAGTACGAATTATTACTATATTTTAAATATATTTGCTTAATTTTTCGAAAATTGTAGATTTTTTTTAATTTTTTTTTTTTTTTGAAAATTATATTATATTATAATTTCCTTAAATTATAGAAATTAACCCCCTGGCCATCGATGTCGAACGATTATTTATAAACTTTAAAAATTTATAACTTCAGTTCTTAACACTTTTTTTAATTTTTCTTTCTGATTATGAATAGTACGAATTATTCCTATATTTTAAATATATTTGCTTAATTTTTCGAAAATTGTAGATTTTTTTTAATTTTTTTTTTTTTGAAAATTATATTATATTATAATTTTCTTAAATTATAGTAATTAACCCCCTGGCCATCGATGTCGAACGATTATTTATAAACCTTAAAAATTTATAACTTCAGTTCTAAACACTTTTTTTAAATTTTCTTTCTGATTATGAATAGTACGAATTATTACTATTTTTTAAATATTTTTTTTTTAATTTTTCAAAAATTGAATATTACGAATTATTACTATATTTTAAATATTTTTTTTTAATTTTTCAAAAATTGTAAATATTTTTTCTTAATTTTTCGAAAATTGTAGATTTTTTTTAATTTTTTTTTTTTTTTGAAAATTATATTATATTATAATTTCCTTAAATTATAGAAATTAACCCCCTGGCCCACGATGTCGAACGATTATTTATAAACCTTAAAAATTTATAACTTCAGTTCTAAACACTTTTTTTAAATTTTCTTTCTGATTATGAATAGTACGAATTATTACTATTTTGTAAATATTTTTTTTTTAATTTTTCAAAAATTGAATAGTACGAATTATTACTATATTTTAAATATTTTTTTTCTTAATTTTTCAAAAATTGTAGATTTTTTTAATTTTTTTGGAAATTTATAGTACATTATATATTATTTCCTTCAATTATCGAAATTAAGAATTTCTTAAAAATTTATAAACTTTAACAATTTATAACTTCAGTTCTAAACACTTTTTTTAAGTTTACTTTCTTATTATGAATAGTTCGAATTATTACTATAGTTTAAATGCATTTATTTAATTTTTCAAAAATTATAGATTTTTTTAAATTTTTTTTTGTAGGAAAATTATATTATATTATAATTTCCTTAAATTATAGAAATGAACCCCCTGGCCATCGATGTCGAACGATAAACTTTAAAAATTTATAACTTCAGTTCTTAACACTTTTTTTAATTTTTCTTTCTGATTATGAATAGTACGAATTATTACTATATTTTAAATATATTTTCTTAATTTTTCGAAAATTGTAGATTTTTTTTAATTTTTTTTTTTTTTTTTTTGAAAATTATATTATATTATAATTTTCTTAAATTATAGTAATTAACCCCCTGGCCCACGATGTCGAACGACTATTTATAAACTTTAAAAATTTATAACTTCAGTTCTAAACACTTTTTTTAAGTTTTCTTTCTTATTATGAATAGTGCGAATTATTACTATATTTTAAATACATTTATTTAATTTTTCAAAAATTGTAGATTTTTTTAAAAATTTTTTTTTTTTGTAGGAAAATTATATTATATTATAATTTCCTTAAATGTCGAACGATTATTAATAAACTTTAAATATTTATAACTTCAGTTCTTAACACTTTTTTTAAGTTTTCTTTCTTATTATGAATAGTACGAATTATTACTATATTTTAAATACATTTATTTAATTTTTCAAAAATTGTAGATTTTTTTAAAAATTTTTTTTTTGTAGGAAAATTATATTATATTATAATTTCCTTAAATTATAGAAATTAACCCCCTGGCCATCGATGTCGAACGATTATTTATAAACTTTAAAAATTTATAACTTCAGTTCTTAACACTTTTTTTAATTTTTCTTTCTGATTATGAATAGTACGAATTATTACTATTTTGTAAATATTTTTTTTTAATTTTTCAAAAATTGAATAGTACGAATTATTACTATATTTTAAATATTTTTTTTCTTAATTTTTCAAAAATTGTAGATTTTTTTAATTTTTTTGGAAATTAATAGTACATTATATATTATTTCCTTAAATTATCGAAATTAAGAATTTCTTAAAAATTTATAAACTTTAAAAATTTATAACTTCAGTTCTTAACATTTTTTTTTAATTTTATTTTCTGATTATGAATAGTACGAATTATTACTATATTTTAAATGTTTCTTTTTAATTTTTCAAAAATTGTAGATTTTATTATTTTTTTTGGAAATTTATATTACATTATATATTATTTCCTTAAATTATCGAAAATTATATTATATTTTAATTTCCTTAAATTATAGAAATTAACTCCCTGGCCATCGATGTCGAACGATTATTTATAAACTTTAAAAATTTATAACTTCAGTTCTTAACACTTTTTTCAATTTTTCTTTCTGATTATGAATAGTACGAATTATTACTATATTTTAAATATTTTTTTTTTAATTTTTCAAAAATTGTAGATTTTTTTAATTTTTTTTCGAAATTTATATTACATTATATATTATTTCCTTAAATTATCGAAATTAAGAATTTCTTAAAAATTTATAAACTTTAAAAATTTATAACTTCAGTTCTAAACACTTTTTTAAGTTTTCTTTCTTATTATGAATAGTACGAATTATTACTATATTTTAAATACATTTATTTAATTTTTCAAAAATTGTAGATTTTTTTTAAATTTTTTTTTTGTAGGAAAATTATATTATATTATAATTTCCTTAAATTATAGAAATTAACCCCCTGGCCCACGATGTCGAACGATTATTTATAAACCTTAAAAATTTATAACTTCAGTTCTAACCACTTTTTTTAAATTTTCTTTCTGATTATTCAAAATTTTTCAAAAATTGTAAATATATTTTCTTAATTTTTCGAAAATTGTAGATTTTTTTTAATTTTTTTTGAAAATTATATTATATTATAATTTCGATTATTTATAAACTTTAAAAATTTATAACTTCAGTTCTTAACACTTTTTTTAATTTTTCTTTCTGATTATGAATAGTACGAATTATTACTATATTTTAAATATATTTGCTTAATTTTTCGAAAATTGTAGATTTTTTTTAATTTTTTTTTTTTTTTGAAAATTATATTATATTATAATTTCCTTAAATTATAGAAATTAACCCCCTGGCCATCGATGTCGAACGATTATTTATAAACTTTAAAAATTTATAACTTCAGTTCTTAACACTTTTTTTAATTTTTCTTTCTGATTATGAATAGTACGAATTATTACTATTTTTTAAATATTTTTTTTTTAATTTTTCAAAAATTGAATAGTACGAATTATTACTATATTTTAAATATTTTTTTTTAATTTTTCAAAAATTGTAAATATATTTTCTTAATTTTTCGAAAATTGTAGATTTTTTTTAATTTTTTTTTTTTTTTGAAAATTATATTATATTATAATTTCCTTAAATTATAGAAATTAACCCCCTGGCCCACGATGTCGAACGATTATTTATAAACCTTAAAAATTTATAACTTCAGTTCTAAACACTTTTTTTAAATTTTCTTTCTGATTATGAATAGTACGAATTATTACTATTTTGTAAATATTTTTTTTTTAATTTTTCAAAAATTGAATAGTACGAATTATTACTATATTTTAAATATTTTTTTTCTTAATTTTTCAAAAATTGTAGATTTTTTTAATTTTTTTGGAAATTTATAGTACATTATATATTATTTCCTTCAATTATCGAAATTAAGAATTTCTTAAAAATTTATAAACTTTAACAATTTATAACTTCAGTTCTAAACACTTTTTTTAAGTTTACTTTCTTATTATGAATAGTTCGAATTATTACTATAGTTTAAATGCATTTATTTAATTTTTCAAAAATTATAGATTTTTTTAAATTTTTTTTTGTAGGAAAATTATATTATATTATAATTTCCTTAAATTATAGAAATGAACCCCCTGGCCATCGATGTCGAACGATAAACTTTAAAAATTTATAACTTCAGTTCTTAACACTTTTTTTAATTTTTCTTTCTGATTATGAATAGTACGAATTATTACTATATTTTAAATATATTTTCTTAATTTTTCGAAAATTGTAGATTTTTTTTAATTTTTTTTTTTTTTTTTTTGAAAATTATATTATATTATAATTTTCTTAAATTATAGTAATTAACCCCCTGGCCCACGATGTCGAACGACTATTTATAAACTTTAAAAATTTATAACTTCAGTTCTAAACACTTTTTTTAAGTTTTCTTTCTTATTATGAATAGTGCGAATTATTACTATATTTTAAATACATTTATTTAATTTTTCAAAAATTGTAGATTTTTTTAAAAATTTTTTTTTTTTGTAGGAAAATTATATTATATTATAATTTCCTTAAATGTCGAACGATTATTAATAAACTTTAAATATTTATAACTTCAGTTCTTAACACTTTTTTTAAGTTTTCTTTCTTATTATGAATAGTACGAATTATTACTATATTTTAAATACATTTATTTAATTTTTCAAAAATTGTAGATTTTTTTAAAAATTTTTTTTTTGTAGGAAAATTATATTATATTATAATTTCCTTAAATTATAGAAATTAACCCCCTGGCCATCGATGTCGAACGATTATTTATAAACTTTAAAAATTTATAACTTCAGTTCTTAACACTTTTTTTAATTTTTCTTTCTGATTATGAATAGTACGAATTATTACTATTTTGTAAATATTTTTTTTTAATTTTTCAAAAATTGAATAGTACGAATTATTACTATATTTTAAATATTTTTTTTCTTAATTTTTCAAAAATTGTAGATTTTTTTAATTTTTTTGGAAATTAATAGTACATTATATATTATTTCCTTAAATTATCGAAATTAAGAATTTCTTAAAAATTTATAAACTTTAAAAATTTATAACTTCAGTTCTTAACATTTTTTTTTAATTTTATTTTCTGATTATGAATAGTACGAATTATTACTATATTTTAAATGTTTCTTTTTAATTTTTCAAAAATTGTAGATTTTATTATTTTTTTTGGAAATTTATATTACATTATATATTATTTCCTTAAATTATCGAAAATTATATTATATTTTAATTTCCTTAAATTATAGAAATTAACTCCCTGGCCATCGATGTCGAACGATTATTTATAAACTTTAAAAATTTATAACTTCAGTTCTTAACACTTTTTTCAATTTTTCTTTCTGATTATGAATAGTACGAATTATTACTATATTTTAAATATTTTTTTTTTAATTTTTCAAAAATTGTAGATTTTTTTAATTTTTTTTCGAAATTTATATTACATTATATATTATTTCCTTAAATTATCGAAATTAAGAATTTCTTAAAAATTTATAAACTTTAAAAATTTATAACTTCAGTTCTAAACACTTTTTTAAGTTTTCTTTCTTATTATGAATAGTACGAATTATTACTATATTTTAAATACATTTATTTAATTTTTCAAAAATTGTAGATTTTTTTTAAATTTTTTTTTTGTAGGAAAATTATATTATATTATAATTTCCTTAAATTATAGAAATTAACCCCCTGGCCCACGATGTCGAACGATTATTTATAAACCTTAAAAATTTATAACTTCAGTTCTAACCACTTTTTTTAAATTTTCTTTCTGATTATTCAAAATTTTTCAAAAATTGTAAATATATTTTCTTAATTTTTCGAAAATTGTAGATTTTTTTTAATTTTTTTTTTTTTTTGAAAATTATATTATATTATAATTTCGATTATTTATAAACTTTAAAAATTTATAACTTCAGTTCTTAACACTTTTTTTAAGTTTTCTTTCTTATTATGGTACGAATTATTACTATAGTTTAAATACATTTATTTAATTTTTCAAAAATTATAGATTTTTTTTAATTTTTTTTTGTAGGAAAATTATATTATATTATAATTTCCTTAAATTATAGAAATGAACCCCCTGGCCATCGATGTCGAACGATTATTTATAAACTTTAAAAATTTATAACTTCAGTTCTTAACACTTTTTTTAATTTTTCTTTCTGATTATGAATAGTACGAATTATTACTATATTTTAAATATATTTGCTTAATTTTTCGAAAATTGTAGATTTTTTTTAATTTTTTTTTTTTTTTGAAAATTATATTATATTATAATTTCCTTAAATTATAGAAATTAACCCCCTGGCCATCGATGTCGAACGATTATTTATAAACTTTAAAAATTTATAACTTCAGTTCTTAACACTTTTTTTAATTTTTCTTTCTGATTATGAATAGTACGAATTATTACTATTTTTTAAATATTTTTTTTTTAATTTTTCAAAAATTGAATAGTACGAATTATTACTATATTTTAAATATTTTTTTTTAATTTTTCAAAAATTGTAAATATATTTTCTTAATTTTTCGAAAATTGTAGATTTTTTTTAATTTTTTTTTTTTTTTGAAAATTATATTATATTATAATTTCCTTAAATTATAGAAATTAACCCCCTGGCCCACGATGTCGAACGATTATTTATAAACCTTAAAAATTTATAACTTCAGTTCTAAACACTTTTTTTAAATTTTCTTTCTGATTATGAATAGTACGAATTATTACTATTTTGTAAATATTTTTTTTTTAATTTTTCAAAAATTGAATAGTACGAATTATTACTATATTTTAAATATTTTTTTTCTTAATTTTTCAAAAATTGTAGATTTTTTTAATTTTTTTGGAAATTTATAGTACATTATATATTATTTCCTTCAATTATCGAAATTAAGAATTTCTTAAAAATTTATAAACTTTAACAATTTATAACTTCAGTTCTAAACACTTTTTTTAAGTTTACTTTCTTATTATGAATAGTTCGAATTATTACTATAGTTTAAATACATTTATTTAATTTTTCAAAAATTATAGATTTTTTTAAATTTTTTTTTGTAGGAAAATTATATTATATTATAATTTCCTTAAATTATAGAAATGAACCCCCTGGCCATCGATGTCGAACGATTATTTATAAACTTTAAAAATTTATAACTTCAGTTCTTAACATTTTTTTTTAATTTTATTTTCTGATTATGAATAGTACGAATTATTACTATATTTTAAATGTTTTTTTTTTAATTTTTCAAAAATTGTAGATTTTATTATTTTTTTTGGAAATTTATATTACATTATATATTATTTCCCTTAATTATCGAAAATTATATTATATTTTAATTTCCTTAAATTATAGAAATTAACCCCCTGGCCCACGATGTCGAACGATTATTTATAAACCTTAAAAATTTATAACTTCAGTTCTAAACACTTTTTTTAAATTTTCTTTCTGATTATGAATAGTACGAATTATTACTATTTTTTAAATATTTTTTTTTTAATTTTTCAAAAATTGAATAGTACGAATTATTACTATATTTTAAATATTTTTTTTTTTAATTTTTCAAAAATTGTAAATATATTTTCTTAATTTTTCGAAAATTGTAGATTTTTTTTAATTTTTTTTTTTTTTTTGAAAATTATATTATATTATAATTTTCTTAAATTATAGTAATTAACCCCCTGGCCCACGATGTCGAACGATTATTTATAAACTTTAAAAATTTATAACTTCAGTTCTAAACACTTTTTTTAAGTTTTCTTTCTTATTATGAATAGTACGAATTTTTACTATATTTTAAATACTTTTATTTAATTTTTCAAAAATTGTAGATTTTTTTAAATTTTTTTTTTTTGTAGGAAAATTATATTATATTATAATTTCCTTAAATTATAGAAATGAACCCCCTGGCCATCGATGTCGAACGATTATTTATAAACTTTAAAAATTTATAACTTCAGTTCTTAACATTTTTTTTAATTTTACTTTCTGATTATGAATAGTACGAATTATTACTATTTTTTAAATATTTTTTTTTTAATTTTTCAAAAATTGAATAGTACGAATATTACTATATTTTAAATATTTTTTTTTAATTTTTCAAAAATTGTAAATATATTTTCTTAATTTTTCGAAAATTGTAGATTTTTTTTAATTTTTTTTTTTTTTGAAAATTATATTATATTATAATTTTCTTAAATTATAGTAATTAACCCCCTGGCCATCGATGTCGAACGATTATTTATAAACTTTAAAAATTTATAACTTCAGTTCTTAACACTTTTTTTAATTTTTCTTTCTGATTATGAATAGTACGAATTATTACTATATTTTAAATATATTTGCTTAATTTTTCGAAAATTGTAGATTTTTTTTAATTTTTTTTTTTTTTGAAAATTATATTATATTATAATTTTCTTAAATTATAGTAATTAACCCCCTGGCCATCGATGTCGAACGATTATTTATAAACCTTAAAAATTTATAACTTCAGTTCTAAACACTTTTTTTAAATTTTCTTTCTGATTATGAATAGTACGAATTATTACTATTTTTTAAATATTTTTTTTTTTAATTTTTCAAAAATTGAATAGTACGAATTATTACTATATTTTAAATATTTTTTTTTTAATTTTTCAAAAATTGTAAATATATTTTCTTAATTTTTCGAAAATTGTAGATTTTTTTTAATTTTTTTTTTTTTTGAAAATTATATTATATTATAATTTTCTTAAATTATAGTAATTAACCCCCTGGCCATCGATGTCGAACGATTATTTATAAACTTTAAAAATTTATAACTTCAGTTCTTAACACTTTTTTTAATTTTTCTTTCTGATTATGAATAGTACGAATTATTACTATATTTTAAATATATTTGCTTAATTTTTCGAAAATTGTAGATTTTTTTTAATTTTTTTTTTTTTTTGAAAATTATATTATATTATAATTTCCTTAAATTATAGAAATTATCCCCCTGGTCATCGATGTCGAACGACTATTTATAAACTTTAAAAATTTATAACTTCAGTTCTAAACACTTTTTTTAAGTTTTCTTTTTTATTATGAATAGTACGAATTATTACTATATTTTAAATACATTTATTTAATTTTTCAAAAATTGTCGATTTTTTTAAAATTTTTTTTTTGTAGGAAAATTATATTATATTATAATTTCCTTAAATTATAGAAATGAACCCCCTGGCCATCGATGTCGAACGATTATTTATAAACTTTAAAAATTTATAACTTCAGTTCTAAACACTTTTTTTAAGTTTTCTTTCTTATTATGAATAGTACGAATTATTACTATATTTTAAATACAATTATTTAATTTTTCAAAAATTGTAGATTTTTTTTAAATTTTTTTTTGTAGGAAAATTATATTATATTATAATTTCCTTAAATTATAGAAATTAACCCCCTGGCCCACGATGTCGAACGATTATTTATAAACCTTAAAAATTTATAACTTCAGTTCTAAACACTTTTTTTAAGTTTTCTTTCTTATTATGAATAGTACGAATTATTACTATATTTTAAATACATTTATTTAATTTTTCAAAAATTGTAGTTTTTTTTAAAATTTTTTTTTTTTTGTAGGAAAATTATATTATATTATAATTTCCCTAAATGTCGAACGATTATTTATAAACTTTAAAAATTTATAACTTCAGTTCTTAACACTTTTTTTAAGTTTTCTTTCTTATTATGAATAGTACGAATTTTTACTATATTTTAAATACTTTTATTTAATTTTTCAAAAATTGTAGATTTTTTTAAAATTTTTTTTGTAGGAAAATTATATTATATTATAATTTCCTTAAATTATAGAAATGAACCCCCTGGCCATCGATGTCGAACGATTATTTATAAACTTTAAAAATTTATAACTTCAGTTCTAAACACTTTTTTTAAGTTTTCTTTCTTATTATGAATAGTACGAATTATTACTATATTTTAAATATATTTTCTTAATTTTTCGAAAATTGTAGATTTTTTTTAATTTTCTTTTTTTTTTGAAAATTATATTATATTATAATTTTCTTAAATTATAGTAATTAACCCCCTGGCCCACGATGTCGAACGACTATTTATAAACTTTAAAAATTTATAACTTCAGTTCTAAACACTTTTTTTAAGTTTTCTTTCTTATTATGAATAGTACGAATTATTACTATATTAAATACATTTATTTAATTTTTCAAAAATTGTAGATTTTTTAAAAATTTTTTTTTTTTTTGTAGGAAAATTATATTATATTATAATTTCCTTAAATTATAGAAATTAACCCCCTGGCCATCGATGTCGAACGATTATTTATAAACTTTAAAAATTTATAACTTCAGTTCTTAACACTTTTTTTAAGTTTTCTTTCTTATTATGAATAGTACGAATTATTCCTATATTTTAAATACATTTATTTAATTTTTCAAAAATTGTAGATTTTTTTAAATTTTTTTTTTTTGTAGGAAAATTATATTATATTATAATTTCCTTAAATTATAGAAATTAACCCCCTGGCCATCGATGTCGAACGATTATTTATAAACTTTAAAAAATTATAACTTCAGTTCATAACACTTTTTTTAATTTTTCTTTCTGATTATGAATAGTACGAATTATTACTATATTTTAAATACATTTATTTAATTTTTCAAAAATTGTAGATTTTTTAAATTTTTTTTTTTTTTTTGTAGGAAAATTATATTATATTATAATTTCCTTAAATTATAGAAATTAACCCCCTGGCCATCGATGTCGAACGATTATTTATAAACTTTAAAAATTTATAACTTCAGTTCTTAACACTTTGTTGAAGTTTTTTTTCTTATTATGAATAGTACGAATTATTACTATATTTTAAATACATTTATTTAATTTTTCAAAAATTGTAGATTTTTTAAATTTTTTTTTTGTAGGAAAATTATATTATATTATAATTTCCTTAAATTATAGAAATTAACCCCCTGGCCATCGATGTCGAACGATTATTTATAAACTTTAAAAATTTATAACTTCAGTTCTTAACACTTTTTTTAAGTTTTCTTTCTTATTATGAATAGTACGAATTATTACTATATTTTAAATATTTTTTTTCTTAATTTTTCAAAAATTGTAGATTTTTTTAATTTTTTTGGAAATTTATAGTACATTATATATTATTTCCTTCAATTATCGAAATTAAGAATTTCTTAAAAATTTATAAACTTTAACAATTTATAACTTCAGTTCTAAACACTTTTTTTAAGTTTACTTTCTTATTATGAATAGTTCGAATTATTACTATAGTTTAAATACATTTATTTAATTTTTCAAAAATTATAGATTTTTTTAAATTTTTTTTTGTAGGAAAATTATATTATATTATAATTTCCTTAAATTATAGAAATGAACCCCCCTGGCCATCGATGTCGAACGATTATTTATAAACTTTAAAAATTTATAACTTCAGTTCTTAACATTTTTTTTTAATTTTATTTTCTGATTATGAATAGTACGAATTATTACTATATTTTAAATGTTTTTTTTTTTAATTTTTCAAAAATTGTAGATTTTATTATTTTTTTTGGAAATTTATATTACATTATATATTATTTCCCTTAATTATCGAAAATTATATTATATTTTAATTTCCTTAAATTATAGAAATTAACCCCCTGGCCCACGATGTCGAACGATTATTTATAAACCTTAAAAATTTATAACTTCAGTTCTAAACACTTTTTTTAAATTTTCTTTCTGATTATGAATAGTACGAATTATTACTATTTTTTAAATATTTTTTTTTTAATTTTTCAAAAATTGAATAGTACGAATTATTACTATATTTTAAATATTTTTTTTTTTAATTTTTCAAAAATTGTAAATATATTTTCTTAATTTTTCGAAAATTGTAGATTTTTTTTAATTTTTTTTTTTTTTTTTGAAAATTATATTATATTATAATTTTCTTAAATTATAGTAATTAACCCCCCTGGCCCACGATGTCGAACGATTATTTATAAACTTTAAAAATTTATAACTTCAGTTCTAAACACTTTTTTTAAGTTTTCTTTCTTATTATGAATAGTACGAATTTTTACTATATTTTAAATACTTTTATTTAATTTTTCAAAAATTGTAGATTTTTTTAAATTTTTTTTTTTTGTAGGAAAATTATATTATATTATAATTTCCTTAAATTATAGAAATGAACCCCCTGGCCATCGATGTCGAACGATTATTTATAAACTTTAAAAATTTATAACTTCAGTTCTTAACATTTTTTTTAATTTTACTTTCTGATTATGAATATTAAGAATTATTACTATTTTTTAAATATTTTTTTTTTAATTTTTGAAAAATTGAATAGTACGAATATTACTATATTTTAAATATTTTTTTTTAATTTTTCAAAAATTGTAAATATATTTTCTTAATTTTTCGAAAATTGTATATTTTTTTTAATTTTTTTTTTTTTTGAAAATTATATTATATTATAATTTTCTTAAATTATAGTAATTAACCCCCTGGCCATCGATGTCGAACGATTATTTATAAACTTTAAAAATTTATAACTTCAGTTCTTAACACTTTTTTTAATTTTTCTTTCTGATTATGAATAGTACGAATTATTACTAAATTTTAAATATATTTGCTTAATTTTTCGAAAATTGTAGATTTTTTTTAATTTTTTTTTTTTTTGAAAATTATATTATATTATAATTTTCTTAAATTATAGTAATTAACCCCCTGGCCATCGATGTCGAACGATTATTTATAAACCTTAAAAATTTATAACTTCAGTTCTAAACACTTTTTTTAAATTTTCTTTCTGATTATGAATAGTACGAATTATTACTATTTTTTAAATATTTTTTTTTTAATTTTTCAAAAATTGAATAGTACGAATTATTACTATATTTTAAATATTTTTTTTTTAATTTTTCAAAAATTGTAAATATATTTTCTTAATTTTTCGAAAATTGTAGATTTTTTTTAATTTTTTTTTTTTTTGAAAATTATATTATATTATAATTTCCTTAAATTATAGAAATTAACCCCCTGGCCCACGATGTCGAACGATTATTTATAAACCTTAAAAATTTATATAAAAAATTAAAAAATTGAATAGTACGAATTATTACTATATTTTAAATATTTTTTTTTTAATTTTTCAAAAATTGTAGATTTTTTTAATTTTTTTTGGAAATTTATATTACATTATATATTATTTCCTTAAATTATCGAAATTAAGAATTTCTTAAAAATTTATAAACTTTAAAAATTTATAACTTCAGTTCTAAACACTTTTTTTAAGTTTTCTTTCTTATTATGAATAGTACGAATTATTACTATATTTTAAATACATTTATTTAATTTTTCAAAAATTGTAGATTTTTTTTAAATTTTTTTTTGTAGGAAAATTATATTATATTATAATTTCCTTAAATTATAGAAATTAACCCCCTGGCCCACGATGTCGAACGATTATTTATAAACCTTAAAAATTTATAACTTCAGTTCTAAACACTTTTTTTAAATTTTCTTTCTGATTATGAATAGTACGAATTATTACTATATTTTAAATATTTTTTTTTAATTTTTCAAAAATTGTAAATATATTTTCTTAATTTTTCGAAAATTGTAGATTTTTTTTAATTTTTTTTTTTTTTTTTTTGAAAATTATATTATATTATAATTTTCTTAAATTATAGAAATTAACCCCCTGGCCCACGATGTCGAACGATTATTTATAAACCTTAAAAATTTATAACTTCAGTTCTAAACACTTTTTTTAAATTTTCTTTCTGATTATGAATAGTACAAATTATTACTATTTTTTAAATATTTTTTTTTTAATTTTTCAAAAATTGAATAGTACGAATTATTACTATATTTTAAATATTTTTTTTTTAATTTTTCAAAAATTGTAAATATATTTTCTTAATTTTTCGAAAATTTTATATTTTTTTTAATTTTTTTTTTTTTTTGAAAATTATATTATATTATAATTTCCTTAAATTATAGAAATTAACCCCCTGGTCATCGATGTCGAACGACTATTTATAAACTTTAAAAATTTATAACTTCAGTTCTAAACACTTTTTTTAAGTTTTCTTTTTTATTATGAATAGTACGAATTATTACTATATTTTAAATACATTTATTTAATTTTTCAAAAATTGTCGATTTTTTTAAAATTTTTTTTTTGTAGGAAAATTATATTATATTATAATTTCCTTAAATTATAGAAATGAACCCCCTGGCCATCGATGTCGAACGATTATTTATAAACTTTAAAAATTTATAACTTCAGTTCTAAACACTTTTTTTAAGTTTTCTTTCTTATTATGAATAGTACGAATTATTACTATATTTTAAATACATTTATTTAATTTTTCAAAAATTGTAGATTTTTTTTAAATTTTTTTTTGTAGGAAAATTATATTATATTATAATTTCCTTAAATTATAGAAATTAACCCCCTGGCCCACGATGTCGAACGATTATTTATAAACCTTAAAAATTTATAACTTCAGTTCTAAACACTTTTTTTAAGTTTTCTTTCTTATTATGAATAGTACGAATTATTACTATATTTTAAATACATTTATTTAATTTTTCAAAAATTGTAGTTTTTTTTAAAATTTTTTTTTTTTTTGTAGGAAAATTATATTATATTATAATTTCCCTAAATGTCGAACGATTATTTATAAACTTTAAAAATTTATAACTTCAGTTCTTAACACTTTTTTTAAGTTTTCTTTCTTATTATGAATAGTACGAATTTTTACTATATTTTAAATACTTTTATTTAATTTTTCAAAAATTGTAGATTTTTTTAAAATTTTTTTTGTAGGAAAATTATATTATATTATAATTTCCTTAAATTATAGAAATGAACCCCCTGGCCATCGATGTCGAACGATTATTTATAAACTTTAAAAATTTATAACTTCAGTTCTAAACACTTTTTTTAAGTTTTCTTTCTTATTATGAATAGTACGAATTATTACTATATTTTAAATATATTTTCTTAATTTTTCGAAAATTGTAGATTTTTTTTAATTTTCTTTTTTTTTTGAAAATTATATTATATTATAATTTTCTTAAATTATAGAAATGAACCCCCTGGCCATCGATGTCGAACGATTATTTATAAACTTTAAAAATTTATAACTTCAGTTCTAAACACTTTTTTTAAGTTTTCTTTCTTATTATGAATAGTACGAATTATTACTATATTAAATACATTTATTTAATTTTTCAAAAATTGTAGATTTTTTAAAAATTTTTTTTTTTTTGTAGGAAAATTATATTATATTATAATTTCCTTAAATTATAGAAATTAACCCCCTGGCCATCGATGTCGAACGATTATTTATAAACTTTAAAAATTTATAACTTCAGTTCTTAACACTTTTTTTAAGTTTTCTTTCTTATTATGAATAGTACGAATTATTCCTATATTTTAAATACATTTATTTAATTTTTCAAAAATTGTAGATTTTTTTAAATTTTTTTTTTTTTGTAGGAAAATTATATTATATTATAATTTCCTTAAATTATAGAAATTAACCCCCTGGCCATCGATGTCGAACGATTATTTATAAACTTTAAAAAATTATAACTTCAGTTCATAACACTTTTTTTAATTTTTCTTTCTGATTATGAATAGTACGAATTATTACTATATTTTAAATACATTTATTTAATTTTTCAAAAATTGTAGATTTTTTAAATTTTTTTTTTTTTTTGTAGGAAAATTATATTATATTATAATTTCCTTAAATTATAGAAATTAACCCCCTGGCCATCGATGTCGAACGATTATTTATAAACTTTAAAAATTTATAACTTCAGTTCTTAACACTTTGTTGAAGTTTTCTTTCTTATTATGAATAGTACGAATTATTACTATATTTTAAATACATTTATTTAATTTTTCAAAAATTGTAGATTTTTTAAATTTTTTTTTTGTAGGAAAATTATATTATATTATAATTTCCTTAAATTATAGAAATTAACCCCCTGGCCATCGATGTCGAACGATTATTTATAAACTTTAAAAATTTATAACTTCAGTTCTTAACACTTTTTTTAATTTTTCTTTCTGATTATGAATAGTACGAATTATTACTATATTTTAAATGTTTTTTTTTAATTTTTCAAAAATTGTAGATTTTTTTAAAAGTTTTTTTTTGTAGAAAATTATATTATATTATAATTTCCTTAAATTATAGAAATTAACCCCCTGGCCATCGATGTCGAACGATTATTTATAAACTTTAAAAATTTATAACTTCAGTTCTTAACACTTTTTTTAATTTTTCTTTCTGATTATGAATAGTACGAATTATTACTATATTTTAAATATATTTTCTTAATTTTTCGAAAATTGTAGATTTTTTTTAATTTTTTTTTTTTTTTTTGAAAATTATATTATATTATAATTTTCTTAAATTATAGTAATTAACCCCCTGGCCCACGATGTCGAACGACTATTTATAAACTTTAAAAATTTATAACTTCAGTTCTAAACACTTTTTTTAAGTTTTCTTTCTTATTATGAATAGTGCGAATTATTACTATATTTTAAATACATTTATTTAATTTTTCAAAAATTGTAGATTTTTTAAAATTTTTTTTTTTGTAGGAAAATTATATTATATTATAATTTCCTTAAATGTCGAACGATTATTTATAAACTTTAAAAATTTATAACTTCAGTTCTTAATGAATAGTACGAATTATTACTATATTTTAAATATTTTTTTTTAATTTTTCAAAAATTGTAGATTTTTTTAATTTTTTTTGAAATTTATATTACATTATATATTATTTCCTTAAATTATCGAAATTAAGAATTTCTTAAAAATTTATAAACTTTAAAAATTTATAACTTCAGTTCTTAACACTTTTTTTAATTTTTCTTTCTGATTATGAATAGTACGAATTATTACTATTTTGTAAATATTTTTTTTTAATTTTTCAAAAATTGAATAGTACGAATTATTACTATATTTTAAATATTTTTTTTCTTAATTTTTCAAAAATTGTAGATTTTTTTAATTTTTTTGGAAATTTATAGTACATTATATATTATTTCCTTAAATTATCGAAATTAAGAATTTCTTAAAAATTTATAAACTTTAACAATTTATAACTTCAGTTCTAAACACTTTTTTTAAGTTTACTTTCTTATTATGAATAGTTCGAATTATTACTATAGTTTAAATACATTTATTTAATTTTTCAAAAATTATAGATTTTTTTAAATTTTTTTTTGTAGGAAAATTATATTATATTATAATTTCCTTAAATTATAGAAATGAACCCCCTGGCCATCGATGTCGAACGATTATTTATAAACTTTAAAAATTTATAACTTCAGTTCTTAACATTTTTTTTAATTTTATTTTCTGATTATGAATAGTACGAATTATTACTATATTTTAAATACATTTATTTAATTTTTCAAAAATTGTAGATTTTTTTTAAATTTTTTTTTTGTAGGAAAATTATATTATATTATAATTTCCTTAAATTATAGAAATTAACCCCCTGGCCCACGATGTCGAACGATTATTTATAAACCTTAAAAATTTATAACTTCAGTTCTAAACACTTTTTTTAAGTTTTCTTTCTTATTATGAATAGTACGAATTATTACTATATTTTAAATACATTTATTTAATTTTTCAAAAATTGTAGATTTTTTTAAAATTTTTTTTTTTTTGTAGGAAAATTATATTATATTATAATTTCCTTAAATGTCGAACGATTATTTATAAACTTTAAAAATTTATAACTTCAGTTCTTAACACTTTTTTTAAGTTTTTTTTCTTATTATGAATAGTACGAATTTTTACTATATTTTAAATACTTTTATTTAATTTTTCAAAAATTGTAGATTTTTTTAAAATTTTTTTTGTAGGAAAATTATATTATATTATAATTTCCTTAAATTATAGAAATGAACCCCCTGGCCATCGATGTCGAACGATTATTTATAAACTTTAAAAATTTATAACTTCAGTTCTAAACACTTTTTTTAAGTTTTCTTTCTTATTATGAATAGTACGAATTATTACTATATTTTAAATACATTTATTTAATTTTTCAAAAATTGTAGATTTTTTTTAAATTTTTTTTTGTAGGAAAATTATATTATATTATAATTTCCTTAAATTATAGAAATTAACCCCCTGGCCCACGATGTCGAACGATTATTTATAAACCTTAAAAATTTATAACTTCAGTTCTAAACACTTTTTTTAAATTTTCTTTCTGATTATGAATAGTACAAATTATTACTATTTTTTAAATATTTTTTTTTTAATTTTTCAAAAATTGAATAGTACGAATTATTACTATATTTTGAATATTTTTTTTTTAATTTTTCAAAAATTGTAAATATATTTTCTTAATTTTTCGAAAATTGTAGATTTTTTTTAATTTTTTTTTTTTTGAAAATTATATTATATTATAATTTCCTTAAATTATAGAAATTAACCCCCTGGTCATCGATGTCGAACGACTATTTATAAACTTTAAAAATTTATAACTTCAGTTCTAAACACTTTTTTTAAGTTTTCTTTTTTATTATGAATAGTACGAATTATTACTATATTTTAAATGCATTTATTTAATTTTTCAAAAATTGTCGATTTTTTTAAAATTTTTTTTTTGTAGGAAAATTATATTATATTATAATTTCCTTAAATTATAGAAATGAACCCCCTGGCCATCGATGTCGAACGATTATTTATAAACTTTAAAAATTTATAACTTCAGTTCTAAACACTTTTTTTAAGTTTTCTTTCTTATTATGAATAGTACGAATTATTACTATATTTTAAATACATTTATTTAATTTTTCAAAAATTGTAGATTTTTTTTGTAGGAAAATTATATTATATTATAATTTCCTTAAATTATAGAAATTAACCCCCTGGCCCACGATGTCGAACGATTATTTATAAACCTTAAAAATTTATAACTTCAGTTCTAAACACTTTTTTTAAATTTTCTTTCTGATTATGAATAGTACAAATTATTACTATTTTTTAAATATTTTTTTTTTAATTTTTCAAAAATTGAATAGTACGAATTATTACTATATTTTGAATATTTTTTTTTTAATTTTTCAAAAATTGTAAATATATTTTCTTAATTTTTCGAAAATTGTAGATTTTTTTTAATTTTTTTTTTTTTTTTTGAAAATTATATTATATTATAATTTCCTGGTCATCGATGTCGAACGACTATTTATAAACTTTAAAAATTTATAACTTCAGTTCTAAACACTTTTTTTAAGTTTTCTTTTTTATTATGAATAGTACGAATTATTACTATATTTTAAATACATTTATTTAATTTTTCAAAAATTGAATAGTACGAATTATTACTATATTTTAAATATTTTTTTTCTTAATTTTTCAAAAATTGTAGATTTTTTTAATTTTTTTGGAAATTTATAGTACATTATATATTATTTCCTTAAATTATCGAAATTAAGAATTTCTTAAAAATTTATAAACTTTAACAATTTATAACTTCAGTTCTAAACACTTTTTTTAAGTTTACTTTCTTATTATGAATAGTTCGAATTATTACTATTTTTTAAATATTTTTTTTAATTTTTCAAAAATTGAATAGTACGAATTATTACTATATTTTAAATATTTTTTTTTAATTTTTCAAAAATTGAATAGTACGAATTATTACTATATTTTAAATATTTTTTTTAATTTTTCAAAAATTGAATAGTACGAATTATTACTATATTTTAAATATTTTTTTTTAATTTTTCAAAAATTGTAAATATATTTTCTTAATTTTTCGAAAATTGTAGATTTTTTTTAATTTTTTTTTTTTTTGAAAATTATATTATATAATAATTTTCTTAAATTATAGAAATTAACCCCCTGACCATCGATGTCGAACGATTATTTATAAACTTTAAAAATTTATAACTTCAGTTCTAAACACTTTTTTTAAATTTTCTTTCTGATTATGAATAGTACAAATTATTACTATTTTGTAAATATTTTTTTTTTAATTTTTCAAAAATTGAATAGTACGAATTATTACTATATTTTAAATATTTTTTTTCTTAATTTTTCAAAAATTGTAGATTTTTTTAATTTTTTTGGAAATTTATAGTACATTATATATTATTTCCTTAAATTATCGAAATTAAGAATTTCTTAAAAATTTATAAACTTTAACAATTTATAACTTCAGTTCTAAACACTTTTTTTAAGTTTACTTTCTTATTATGAATAGTTCGAATTATTACTATAGTTTAAATACATTTATTTAATTTTTCAAAAATTATAGATTTTTTTAAATTTTTTTTTGTAGGAAAATTATATTATATTATAATTTCCTTAAATTATAGAAATGAACCCCCTGGCCATCGATGTCGAACGATTATTTATAAACTTTAAAAATTTATAACTTCAGTTCTTAACATTTTTTTTTAATTTTATTTTCTGATTATGAATAGTACTATATTTTAAATGTTTTTTTTTAATTTTTCAAAAATTGTAGATTTTATTATTTTTTTTGGAAATTTATATTACATTATATATTATTTCCTTAAATTATCGAAAATTATATTATATTTTAATTTCCTTAAATTATAGAAATTAACCCCCTGGCCATCGATGTCGAACGATTATTTATAAACTTTAAAAATTTATAACTTCAGTTCTTAACACTTTTTTTAATTTTTCTTTCTGATTATGAATAGTACGAATTATTACTATATTTTAAATATATTTTTTTAATTTTTCAAAAATTGTAGATTTTTTTAATTTTTTTTGGAAATTTATATTACATTATATATTATTTCCTTAAATTATCGAAAATTATATTATATTTTAATTTCCTTAAATTATAGAAATTAACCCCCTGGCCATCGATGTCGAACGATTATTTATAAACTTTAAAAATTTATAACTTCAGTTCTTAACATTTTTTTTTAATTTTATTTTCTGATTATGAATAGTACTATATTTTAAATGTTTTTTTTTAATTTTTCAAAAATTGTAGATTTTATTATTTTTTTTGGAAATTTATATTACATTATATATTATTTCCTTAAATTATCGAAAATTATATTATATTTTAATTTCCTTAAATTATAGAAATTAACCCCCTGGCCCACGATGTCGAACGATTATTTATAAACCTTAAAAATTTATAACTTCAGTTCTAACCACTTTTTTTAAATTTTCTTTCTGATTATGAATAGTACGAATTATTACTATTTTTTAAATATTTTTTTTTAATTTTTCAAAAATTGAATAGTACGAATTATTACTATATTTTAAATATTTTTTTTTTTAATTTTTCAAAAATTGTAAATATATTTTCTTAATTTTTCGAAAATTGTAGATTTTTTTTAATTTTTTTTTTTTTTAAATTATATTATATTATAATTTTCTTAAATTATAGTAATTAACCCCCTGGCCCACGATGTCGAACGATTATTTATAAACTTTAAAAATTTCTAACTTCAGTTCTTAACACTTTTTTTAATTTTTCTTTCTGATTATGAATAGTACGAATTATTACTATATTTTAAATATATTTTCTTAATTTTTCGAAAATTGTAGATTTTTTTTAATTTTTTTTTTTTGAAAATTATATTATATTATAATTTTCTTAAATTATAGTAATTAACCCCCTGGCCCACGATGTCGAACGATTATTTATAAACTTTAAAAATTTATAACTTCAGTTCTTAACACTTTTTTTAAGTTTTCTTTCTTATTATGAATAGTACGAATTATTCCTATATTTTAAATACATTTATTTAATTTTTCAAAAATTGTAGATTTTTTTAAATTTTTTTTTTTTTGTAGGAAAATTATATTATATTATAATTTCCTTAAATTATAGAAATTAACCCCCTGGCCATCGATGTCGAACGATTATTTATAAACTTTAAAAAATTATAACTTCAGTTCATAACACTTTTTTTAATTTTTCTTTCTGATTATGAATAGTACGAATTATTACTATATTTTAAATACATTTATTTAATTTTTCAAAAATTGTAGATTTTTTAAATTTTTTTTTTTTTTTGTAGGAAAATTATATTATATTATAATTTCCTTAAATTATAGAAATTAACCCCCTGGCCATCGATGTCGAACGATTATTTATAAACTTTAAAAATTTATAACTTCAGTTCTTAACACTTTGTTGAAGTTTTCTTTCTTATTATGAATAGTACGAATTATTACTATATTTTAAATACATTTATTTAATTTTTCAAAAATTGTAGATTTTTTAAATTTTTTTTTTGTAGGAAAATTATATTATATTATAATTTCCTTAAATTATAGAAATTAACCCCCTGGCCATCGATGTCGAACGATTATTTATAAACTTTAAAAAATTATAACTTCAGTTCTTAACACTTTTTTTAATTTTTCTTTCTGATTATGAATAGTACGAATTATTACTATATTTTAAATATTTTTTTTCTTAATTTTTCAAAAATTGTAGATTTTTTTAATTTTTTTGGAAATTTATAGTACATTATATATTATTTCCTTAAATTATCGAAATTAAGAATTTCTTAAAAATTTATAAACTTTAACAATTTATAACTTCAGTTCTAAACACTTTTTTTAAGTTTACTTTCTTATTATGAATAGTTCGAATTATTACTATAGTTTAAATACATTTATTTAATTTTTCAAAAATTATAGATTTTTTTAAATTTTTTTTTGTAGGAAAATTATATTATATTATAATTTCCTTAAATTATAGAAATGAACCCCCTGGCCATCGATGTCGAACGATTATTTATAAACTTTAAAAATTTATAACTTCAGTTCTTAACATTTTTTTTAATTTTATTTTCTGATTATGAATAGTACGAATTATTACTATATTTTAAATACATTTATTTAATTTTTCAAAAATTGTAGATTTTTTTTAAATTTTTTTTTGTAGGAAAATTATATTATATTATAATTTCCTTAAATTATAGAAATTAACCCCCTGGCCCACGATGTCGAACGATTATTTATAAACCTTAAAAATTTATAACTTCAGTTCTAAACACTTTTTTTAAGTTTTCTTTCTTATTATGAATAGTACGAATTATTACTATATTTTAAATACATTTATTTAATTTTTCAAAAATTGTAGATTTTTTTAAAATTTTTTTTTTTTTGTAGGAAAATTATATTATATTATAATTTCCTTAAATGTCGAACGATTATTTATAAACTTTAAAAATTTATAACTTCAGTTCTTAACACTTTTTTTAAGTTTTTTTTCTTATTATGAATAGTACGAATTTTTACTATATTTTAAATACTTTTATTTAATTTTTCAAAAATTGTAGATTTTTTTAAAATTTTTTTTGTAGGAAAATTATATTATATTATAATTTCCTTAAATTATAGAAATGAACCCCCTGGCCATCGATGTCGAACGATTATTTATAAACTTTAAAAATTTATAACTTCAGTTCTAAACACTTTTTTTAAGTTTTCTTTCTTATTATGAATAGTACGAATTATTACTATATTTTAAATACATTTATTTAATTTTTCAAAAATTGTAGATTTTTTTTAAATTTTTTTTTGTAGGAAAATTATATTATATTATAATTTCCTTAAATTATAGAAATTAACCCCCTGGCCCACGATGTCGAACGATTATTTATAAACCTTAAAAATTTATAACTTCAGTTCTAAACACTTTTTTTAAATTTTCTTTCTGATTATGAATAGTACAAATTATTACTATTTTTTAAATATTTTTTTTTTAATTTTTCAAAAATTGAATAGTACGAATTATTACTATATTTTGAATATTTTTTTTTTAATTTTTCAAAAATTGTAAATATATTTTCTTAATTTTTCGAAAATTGTAGATTTTTTTTAATTTTTTTTTTTTTGAAAATTATATTATATTATAATTTCCTTAAATTATAGAAATTAACCCCCTGGTCATCGATGTCGAACGACTATTTATAAACTTTTAAAATTTATAACTTCAGTTCTAAACACTTTTTTTAAGTTTTCTTTTTTATTATGAATAGTACGAATTATTACTATATTTTAAATGCATTTATTTAATTTTTCAAAAATTGTCGATTTTTTTAAAATTTTTTTTTTGTAGGAAAATTATATTATATTATAATTTCCTTAAATTATAGAAATGAACCCTCTGGCCATCGATGTCGAACGATTATTTATAAACTTTAAAAATTTATAACTTCAGTTCTAAACACTTTTTTTAAGTTTTCTTTCTTATTATGAATAGTACGAATTATTACTATATTTTAAATACATTTATTTAATTTTTCAAAAATTGTAGATTTTTTTTTGTAGGAAAATTATATTATATTATAATTTCCTTAAATTATAGAAATTAACCCCCTGGCCCACGATGTCGAACGATTATTTATAAACCTTAAAAATTTATAACTTCAGTTCTAAACACTTTTTTTAAATTTTCTTTCTGATTATGAATAGTACAAATTATTACTATTTTTTAAATATTTTTTTTTTAATTTTTCAAAAATTGAATAGTACGAATTATTACTATATTTTGAATATTTTTTTTTTAATTTTTCAAAAATTGTAAATATATTTTCTTAATTTTTCGAAAATTGTAGATTTTTTTTAATTTTTTTTTTTTTTTTTGAAAATTATATTATATTATAATTTCCTGGTCATCGATGTCGAACGACTATTTATAAACTTTAAAAATTTATAACTTCAGTTCTAAACACTTTTTTTAAGTTTTCTTTTTTATTATGAATAGTACGAATTATTACTATATTTTAATACATTTATTTAATTTTTCAAAAATTGAATAGTACGAATTATTACTATATTTTAAATATTTTTTTTCTTAATTTTTCAAAAATTGTAGATTTTTTTAATTTTTTTGGAAATTTATAGTACATTATATATTATTTCCTTAAATTATCGAAATTAAGAATTTCTTAAAAATTTATAAACTTTAACAATTTATAACTTCAGTTCTAAACACTTTTTTTAAGTTTACTTTCTTATTATGAATAGTTCGAATTATTACTATTTTTTAAATATTTTTTTTAATTTTTCAAAAATTGAATAGTACGAATTATTACTATATTTTAAATATTTTTTTTTAATTTTTCAAAAATTGAATAGTACGAATTATTACTATATTTTAAATATTTTTTTTAATTTTTCAAAAATTGAATAGTACGAATTATTACTATATTTTAAATATTTTTTTTTAATTTTTCAAAAATTGTAAATATATTTTCTTAATTTTTCGAAAATTGTAGATTTTTTTTAATTTTTTTTTTTTTTGAAAATTATATATATAATAATTTTCTTAAATTATAGAAATTAACCCCCTGACCATCGATGTCGAACGATTATTTATAAACTTTAAAAATTTATAACTTCAGTTCTTAACACTTTTTTTAATTTTTCTTTCTGATTATGAATAGTACGAATTATTACTATATTTTAAATATATTTGCTTAATTTTTCGAAAATTGTAGATTTTTTTTAATTTTTTTTTTTTTTGAAAATTATATTATATAATAATTTTCTTAAATTATAGAAATTAACCCCCTGGCCATCGATGTCGAACGATTATTTATAAACCTTAAAAATTTATAACTTCAGTTCTAAACACTTTTTTTAAATTTTCTTTCTGATTATGAATAGTACAAATTATTACTATTTTGTAAATATTTTTTTTTTAATTTTTCAAAAATTGAATAGTACGAATTATTACTATATTTTAAATATTTTTTTTCTTAATTTTTCAAAAATTGTAGATTTTTTTAATTTTTTTGGAAATTTATAGTACATTATATATTATTTCCTTAAATTATCGAAATTAAGAATTTCTTAAAAATTTATAAACTTTAACAATTTATAACTTCAGTTCTAAACACTTTTTTTAAGTTTACTTTCTTATTATGAATAGTTCGAATTATTACTATAGTTTAAATACATTTATTTAATTTTTCAAAAATTATAGATTTTTTTAAATTTTTTTTTGTAGGAAAATTATATTATATTATAATTTCCTTAAATTATAGAAATGAACCCCCTGGCCATCGATGTCGAACGATTATTTATAAACTTTAAAAATTTATAACTTCAGTTCTTAACATTTTTTTTTAATTTTATTTTCTGATTATGAATAGTACTATATTTTAAATGTTTTTTTTTAATTTTTCAAAAATTGTAGATTTTATTATTTTTTTTGGAAATTTATATTACATTATATATTATTTCCTTAAATTATCGAAAATTATATTATATTTTAATTTCCTTAAATTATAGAAATTAACCCCCTGGCCATCGATGTCGAACGATTATTTATAAACTTTAAAAATTTATAACTTCAGTTCTTAACACTTTTTTTAATTTTTCTTTCTGATTATGAATAGTACGAATTATTACTATATTTTAAATATATTTTTTTAATTTTTCAAAAATTGTAGATTTTTTTTAATTTTTTTTGGAAATTTATATTACATTATATATTATTTCCTTAAATTATCGAAAATTATATTATATTTTAATTTCCTTAAATTATAGAAATTAACCCCCTGGCCATCGATGTCGAACGATTATTTATAAACTTTAAAAATTTATAACTTCAGTTCTTAACATTTTTTTTTAATTTTATTTTCTGATTATGAATAGTACTATATTTTAAATGTTTTTTTTTAATTTTTCAAAAATTGTAGATTTTATTATTTTTTTTGGAAATTTATATTACATTATATATTAGTTCCTTAAATTATCGAAAATTATATTATATTTTAATTTCCTTAAATTATAGAAATTAACCCCCTGGCCCACGATGTCGAACGATTATTTATAAACCTTAAAAATTTATAACTTCAGTTCTAACCACTTTTTTTAAATTTTCTTTCTGATTATGAATAGTACGAATTATTACTATTTTTTAAATATTTTTTTTTAATTTTTCAAAAATTGAATAGTACGAATTATTACTATATTTTAAATATTTTTTTTTTTAATTTTTCAAAAATTGTAAATATATTTTCTTAATTTTTCGAAAATTGTAGATTTTTTTTAATTTTTTTTTTTTTTAAATTATATTATATTATAATTTTCTTAAATTATAGTAATTAACCCCCTGGCCCACGATGTCGAACGATTATTTATAAACTTTAAAAATTTCTAACTTCAGTTCTTAACACTTTTTTTAATTTTTCTTTCTGATTATGAATAGTACGAATTATTACTATATTTTAAATATATTTTCTTAATTTTTCGAAAATTGTAGATTTTTTTTAATTTTTTTTTTTTGAAAATTATATTATATTATAATTTTCTTAAATTATAGTAATTAACCCCCTGGCCCACGATGTCGAACGATTATTTATAAACTTTAAAAATTTATAACTTCAGTTCTAAACACTTTTTTTAAGTTTTCTTTCTTATTATGAATAGTACGAAGTTTTACTATATTTTAAATACTTTTATTTAATTTTTCAAAAATTGTAGATTTTTTTAAAATTTTTTTTGTAGGAAAATTATATTATATTATAACTTCAGTTCTTAACACTTTTTTTAAGTTTTCTTTCTTATTATGGTACGAATTATTACTATAGTTTAAATACATTTATTTAATTTTTCAAAAATTATAGATTTTTTTAAATTTTTTTTTGTAGGAAAATTATATTATATTATAATTTCCTTAAATTATAGAAAGGAACCCCCTGGCCATCGATGTCTAACGATTATTTATAAACTTTAAAAATTTATAACTTCAGTTCTTAACACTTTTTTTAATTTTTCTTTCTGATTATGAATAGTACGAATTATTACTATATTTTAAATGTTTTTTTTTTAATTTTTCAAAAATTGTAGATTTTTTCATTTTTTTTTTGTAGGAAAATTATATTATATTATAATTTCCTTAAATTATAGAAATTAACCCCCTGGCCATCGATGTCGAACGATTATTTATAAACTTTAAAAATTTATAACTTCAGTTCTTAACACTTTTTTTAATTTTTCTTTCTGATTATGAATAGTACGAATTATTACTATATTTTAAATATATTTTCTTAATTTTTCGAAAATTGTAGATTTTTTTTAATTTTCTTTTTTTTTTGAAAATTATATTATATTATAATTTTCTTAAATTATAGTAATTAACCCCATGGCCCACGATGTCGAACGACTATTTATAAACTTTAAAAATTTATAACTTCAGTTCTAAACACTTTTTTTAAGTTTTCTTTCTTATTATGAATAGTACGAATTATTACTATATTAAATACATTTATTTAATTTTTCAAAAATTGTAGATTTTTTAAAAATTTTTTTTTTTTGTAGGAAAATTATATTATATTATAATTTCCTTAAATTATAGAAATTAACCCCCTGGCCATCGATGTCGAACGATTATTTATAAACTTTAAAAATTTATAACTTCAGTTCTTAACACTTTTTTTAAGTTTTCTTTCTTATTATGAATAGTACGAATTATTCCTATATTTTAAATACATTTATTTAATTTTTCAAAAATTGTAGATTTTTTTAAATTTTTTTTTTTTGTAGGAAAATTATATTATATTATAATTTCCTTAATTTATAGAAATTAACCCCCTGGCCATCGATGTCGAACGATTATTTATAAACTTTAAAAATTTATAACTTCAGTTCTTAACACTTTGTTGAAGTTTTCTTTCTTATTATGAATAGTACGAATTATTACTATATTTTAAATACATTTATTTAATTTTTCAAAAATTGTAGATTTTTTAAATTTTTTTTTTTTTTGTAGGAAAATTATATTATATTATAATTTCCTTAAATTATAGAAATTACCTCCCTGGCCATCGATGTCGAACGATTATTTATAAACTTTAAAAAATTATAACTTCAGTTCTTAACACTTTTTTTAATTTTTCTTTCTGATTATGAATAGTACGAATTATTACTATATTTTAAATGTTTTTTTTAAATTTTTCAAAAATTGTAGATTTTTTTAAAAGTTTTTTTTTGTAGAAAATTATATTATATTATAATTTCCTTAAATTATAGAAATTAACCCCCTGGCCATCGATGTCGAACGATTATTTATAAACTTTAAAAATTTATAACTTCAGTTCTTAACACTTTTTTTAATTTTTCTTTCTGATTATGAATAGTACGAATTATTACTATATTTTAAATATATTTTCTTAATTTTTCGAAAATTGTAGATTTTTTTTAATTTTTTTTTTTTTTTTTTGAAAATTATATTATATTATAATTTTCTTAAATTATAGTAATTAACCCCCTGGCCCACGATGTCGAACGACTATTTATAAACTTTAAAAATTTATAACTTCAGTTCTAAACACTTTTTTTAAGTTTTCTTTCTTATTATGAATAGTGCGAATTATTACTATATTTTAAATACATTTATTTAATTTTTCAAAAATTGTAGATTTTTTTAATTTTTTTTTTGTAGGAAAATTATATTATATTATAATTTCCTTAAATGTCGAACGATTATTTATAAACTCTAAAAATTTATAACTTCAGTTCTTAATGAATAGTACGAATTATTACTATATTTTAAATATTTTTTTTTAATTTTTCAAAAATTGTAGATTTTTTTAATTTTTTTTGAAATTTATATTACATTATATATTATTTCCTTAAATTATCGAAATTAAGAATTTCTTAAAAATTTATAAACTTTAAAAATTTATAACTTCAGTTCTTAACACTTTTTTTAATTTTTCTTTCTGATTATGAATAGTACGAATTATTACTATTTTGTAAATATTTTTTTTTAATTTTTCAAAAATTGAATAGTACGAATTATTACTATATTTTAAATATTTTTTTTCTTAATTTTTCAAAAATTGTAGATTTTTTTAATTTTTTTGGAAATTTATAGTACATTATATATTATTTCCTTAAATTATCGAAATTAAGAATTTCTTAAAAATTTATAAACTTTAACAATTTATAACTTCAGTTCTAAACACTTTTTTTAAGTTTACTTTCTTATTATGAATAGTTCGAATTATTACTATAGTTTAAATACATTTATTTAATTTTTCAAAAATTATAGATTTTTTTAAATTTTTTTTTGTAGGAAAATTATATTATATTATAATTTCCTTAAATTATAGAAATGAACCCCCTGGCCATCGATGTCGAACGATTATTTATAAACTTTAAAAATTTATAACTTCAGTTCTTAACATTTTTTTTAATTTTATTTTCTGATTATGAATAGTACGAATTATTACTATATTTTAAATACATTTATTTAATTTTTCAAAAATTGTAGATTTTTTTTAAATTTTTTTTTGTAGGAAAATTATATTATATTATAATTTCCTTAAATTATAGAAATTAACCCCCTGGCCCACGATGTCGAACGATTATTTATAAACCTTAAAAATTTATAACTTCAGTTCTAAACACTTTTTTTAAGTTTTCTTTCTTATTATGAATAGTACGAATTATTACTATATTTTAAATACATTTATTTAATTTTTCAAAAATTGTAGATTTTTTTAAAATTTTTTTTTTTTTGTAGGAAAATTATATTATATTATAATTTCCTTAAATGTCGAACGATTATTTATAAACTTTAAAAATTTATAACTTCAGTTCTTAACACTTTTTTTAAGTTTTCTTTCTTATTATGAATAGTACGAATTTTTACTATATTTTAAATACTTTTATTTAATTTTTCAAAAATTGTAGATTTTTTTAAAATTTTTTTTGTAGGAAAATTATATTATATTATAATTTCCTTAAATTATAGAAATAAACCCCCTGGCCATCGATGTCGAACGATTATTTATAAACTTTAAAAATTTATAACTTCAGTTCTAAACACTTTTTTTAAGTTTTCTTTCTTATTATGAATAGTACGAATTATTACTATATTTTAAATACATTTATTTAATTTTTCAAAAATTGTAGATTTTTTTTAAATTTTTTTTGTAGGAAAATTATATTATATTATAATTTCCTTAAATTATAGAAATTAACCCCCTGGCCCACGATGTCGAACGATTATTTATAAACCTTAAAAATTTATAACTTCAGTTCTAAACACTTTTTTTAAATTTTCTTTCTGATTATGAATAGTACAAATTATTACTATTTTTTAAATATTTTTTTTTTAATTTTTCAAAAATTGAATAGTACGAATTATTACTATATTTTGAATATTTTTTTTTTAATTTTTCAAAAATTGTAAATATATTTTCTTAATTTTTCGAAAATTGTAGATTTTTTTTAATTTTTTTTTTTTTGAAAATTATATTATATTATAATTTCCTTAAATTATAGAAATTAACCCCCTGGTCATCGATGTCGAACGACTATTTATAAACTTTAAAAATTTATAACTTCAGTTCTAAACACTTTTTTTAAGTTTTCTTTTTTATTATGAATAGTACGAATTATTACTATATTTTAAATACATTTATTTAATTTTTCAAAAATTGTCGATTTTTTTAAAATTTTTTTTTTGTAGGAAAATTATATTATATTATAATTTCCTTAAATTATAGAAATTAACCCCCTGGCCATCGATGTCGAACGATTATTTATAAACTTTAAAAAGTTTATGAATAGTACGAATTATTACTATTTTTTAAATATTTTTTTTTAATTTTTCAAAAATTGAATAGTACGAATTATTACTATATTTTAAATATTTTTTTTTAATTTTTCAAAAATTGTAAATATATTTTCTTAATTTTTCGAAAATTGTAGATTTTTTTTAATTTTTTTTTTTTTTTGAAAATTATATTATATAATAATTTTCTTAAATTATAGAAATTAACCCCCTGGCCATCGATGTCGAACGATTATTTATAAACTTTAAAAATTTATAACTTCAGTTCTTAACACTTTTTTTAATTTTTCTTTCTGATTATGAATAGTACGAATTATTACTATTTTGTAAATATTTTTTTTTAATTTTTCAAAAATTGAATAGTACGAATTATTACTATATTTTAAATATTTTTTTTCTTAATTTTTCAAAAATTGTAGATTTTTTTAATTTTTTTGGAAATTTATAGTACATTATATATTATTTCCTTAAATTATCGAAATTAAGAATTTCTTAAAAATTTATAAACTTTAACAATTTATAACTTCAGTTCTAAACACTTTTTTTAAGTTTACTTTCTTATTATGAATAGTTCGAATTATTACTATAGTTTAAATACATTTATTTAATTTTTCAAAAATTATAGATTTTTTTAAATTTTTTTTTGTAGGAAAATTATATTATATTATAATTTCCTTAAATTATAGAAATGAACCCCCTGGCCATCGATGTCGAACGATTATTTATAAACTTTAAAAATTTATAACTTCAGTTCTTAACATTTTTTTTAATTTTATTTTCTGATTATGAATAGTACGAATTATTACTATATTTTAAATACATTTATTTAATTTTTCAAAAATTGTAGATTTTTTTTAAATTTTTTTTTGTAGGAAAATTATATTATATTATAATTTCCTTAAATTATAGAAATTAACCCCCTGGCCCACGATGTCGAACGATTATTTATAAACCTTAAAAATTTATAACTTCAGTTCTAAACACTTTTTTTAAGTTTTCTTTCTTATTATGAATAGTACGAATTATTACTATATTTTAAATACATTATATTACATTATATATTATTTCCTTAAATTATCGAAAATTATATTATATTTTAATTTCCTTAAATTATAGAAATTAACCCCCTGGCCATCGATGTCGAACGATTATTTATAAACTTTAAAAATTTATAACTTCAGTTCTTAACACTTTTTTTAATTTTTCTTTCTGATTATGAATAGTACGAATTATTACTATATTTTAAATATATTTTTTTAATTTTTCAAAAATTGTAGATTTTTTTAATTTTTTTTGGAAATTTATATTACATTATATATTATTTCCTTAAATTATCGAAAATTATATTATATTTTAATTTCCTTAAATTATAGAAATTAACCCCCTGGCCATCGATGTCGAACGATTATTTATAAACTTTAAAAATTTATAACTTCAGTTCTTAACATTTTTTTTTAATTTTATTTTCTGATTATGAATAGTACTATATTTTAAATGTTTTTTTTTAATTTTTCAAAAATTGTAGATTTTATTATTTTTTTTGGAAATTTATATTACATTATATATTATTTCCTTAAATTATCGAAAATTATATTATATTTTAATTTCCTTAAATTATAGAAATTAACCCCCTGGCCCACGATGTCGAACGATTATTTATAAACCTTAAAAATTTATAACTTCAGTTCTAACCACTTTTTTTAAATTTTCTTTCTGATTATGAATAGTACGAATTATTACTATTTTTTAAATATTTTTTTTTAATTTTTCAAAAATTGAATAGTACGAATTATTACTATATTTTAAATATTTTTTTTTTTAATTTTTCAAAAATTGTAAATATATTTTCTTAATTTTTCGAAAATTGTAGATTTTTTTTAATTTTTTTTTTTTTTAAATTATATTATATTATAATTTTCTTAAATTATAGTAATTAACCCCCTGGCCCACGATGTCGAACGATTATTTATAAACTTTAAAAATTTCTAACTTCAGTTCTTAACACTTTTTTTAATTTTTCTTTCTGATTATGAATAGTACGAATTATTACTATATTTTAAATATATTTTCTTAATTTTTCGAAAATTGTAGATTTTTTTTAATTTTTTTTTTTTGAAAATTATATTATATTATAATTTTCTTAAATTATAGTAATTAACCCCCTGGCCCACGATGTCGAACGATTATTTATAAACTTTAAAAATTTATAACTTCAGTTCTAAACACTTTTTTTAAGTTTTCTTTCTTATTATGAATAGTACGAAGTTTTACTATATTTTAAATACTTTTATTTAATTTTTCAAAAATTGTAGATTTTTTTAAAATTTTTTTTGTAGGAAAATTATATTATATTATAACTTCAGTTCTTAACACTTTTTTTAAGTTTTCTTTCTTATTATGGTACGAATTATTACTATAGTTTAAATACATTTATTTAATTTTTCAAAAATTATAGATTTTTTTAAATTTTTTTTTGTAGGAAAATTATATTATATTATAATTTCCTTAAATTATAGAAAGGAACCCCCTGGCCATCGATGTCTAACGATTATTTATAAACTTTAAAAATTTATAACTTCAGTTCTTAACACTTTTTTTAATTTTTCTTTCTGATTATGAATAGTACGAATTATTACTATATTTTAAATGTTTTTTTTTTAATTTTTCAAAAATTGTAGATTTTTTCATTTTTTTTTTGTAGGAAAATTATATTATATTATAATTTCCTTAAATTATAGAAATTAACCCCCTGGCCATCGATGTCGAACGATTATTTATAAACTTTAAAAATTTATAACTTCAGTTCTTAACACTTTTTTTAATTTTTCTTTCTGATTATGAATAGTACGAATTATTACTATATTTTAAATATATTTTCTTAATTTTTCGAAAATTGTAGATTTTTTTTAATTTTCTTTTTTTTTTGAAAATTATATTATATTATAATTTTCTTAAATTATAGTAATTAACCCCATGGCCCACGATGTCGAACGACTATTTATAAACTTTAAAAATTTATAACTTCAGTTCTAAACACTTTTTTTAAGTTTTCTTTCTTATTATGAATAGTACGAATTATTACTATATTAAATACATTTATTTAATTTTTCAAAAATTGTAGATTTTTTAAAAATTTTTTTTTTTGTAGGAAAATTATATTATATTATAATTTCCTTAAATTATAGCAATTAACCCCCTGGCCATCGATGTCGAACGATTATTTATAAACTTTAAAAATTTATAACTTCAGTTCTTAACACTTTTTTTAAGTTTTCTTTCTTATTATGAATAGTACGAATTATTCCTATATTTTAAATACATTTATTTAATTTTTCAAAAATTGTAGATTTTTTTAAATTTTTTTTTTTTGTAGGAAAATTATATTATATTATAATTTCCTTAATTTATAGAAATTAACCCCCTGGCCATCGATGTCGAACGATTATTTATAAACTTTAAAAATTTATAACTTCAGTTCTTAACACTTTGTTGAAGTTTTCTTTCTTATTATGAATAGTACGAATTATTACTATATTTTAAATACATTTATTTAATTTTTCAAAAATTGTAGATTTTTTAAATTTTTTTTTTTTTGTAGGAAAATTATATTATATTATAATTTCCTTAAATTATAGAAATTACCTCCCTGGCCATCGATGTCGAACGATTATTTATAAACTTTAAAAAATTATAACTTCAGTTCTTAACACTTTTTTTAATTTTTCTTTCTGATTATGAATAGTACGAATTATTACTATATTTTAAATGTTTTTTTTAAATTTTTCAAAAATTGTAGATTTTTTTAAAAGTTTTTTTTTGTAGAAAATTATATTATATTATAATTTCCTTAAATTATAGAAATTAACCCCCTGGCCATCGATGTCGAACGATTATTTATAAACTTTAAAAATTTATAACTTCAGTTCTTAACACTTTTTTTAATTTTTCTTTCTGATTATGAATAGTACGAATTATTACTATATTTTAAATATATTTTCTTAATTTTTCGAAAATTGTAGATTTTTTTTAATTTTTTTTTTTTTTTTTTTGAAAATTATATTATATTATAATTTTCTTAAATTATAGTAATTAACCCCCTGGCCCACGATGTCGAACGACTATTTATAAACTTTAAAAATTTATAACTTCAGTTCTAAACACTTTTTTTAAGTTTTCTTTCTTATTATGAATAGTGCGAATTATTACTATATTTTAAATACATTTATTTAATTTTTCAAAAATTGTAGATTTTTTTAATTTTTTTTTTGTAGGAAAATTATATTATATTATAATTTCCTTAAATGTCGAACGATTATTTATAAACTCTAAAAATTTATAACTTCAGTTCTTAATGAATAGTACGAATTATTACTATATTTTAAATATTTTTTTTTAATTTTTCAAAAATTGTAGATTTTTTTAATTTTTTTTGAAATTTATATTACATTATATATTATTTCCTTAAATTATCGAAATTAAGAATTTCTTAAAAATTTATAAACTTTAAAAATTTATAACTTCAGTTCTTAACACTTTTTTTAATTTTTCTTTCTGATTATGAATAGTACGAATTATTACTATTTTGTAAATATTTTTTTTTAATTTTTCAAAAATTGAATAGTACGAATTATTACTATATTTTAAATATTTTTTTTCTTAATTTTTCAAAAATTGTAGATTTTTTTAATTTTTTTGGAAATTTATAGTACATTATATATTATTTCCTTAAATTATCGAAATTAAGAATTTCTTAAAAATTTATAAACTTTAACAATTTATAACTTCAGTTCTAAACACTTTTTTTAAGTTTACTTTCTTATTATGAATAGTTCGAATTATTACTATAGTTTAAATACATTTATTTAATTTTTCAAAAATTATAGATTTTTTTAAATTTTTTTTTGTAGGAAAATTATATTATATTATAATTTCCTTAAATTATAGAAATGAACCCCCTGGCCATCGATGTCGAACGATTATTTATAAACTTTAAAAATTTATAACTTCAGTTCTTAACATTTTTTTTAATTTTATTTTCTGATTATGAATAGTACGAATTATTACTATATTTTAAATACATTTATTTAATTTTTCAAAAATTGTAGATTTTTTTTAAATTTTTTTTTGTAGGAAAATTATATTATATTATAATTTCCTTAAATTATAGAAATTAACCCCCTGGCCCACGATGTCGAACGATTATTTATAAACCTTAAAAATTTATAACTTCAGTTCTAAACACTTTTTTTAAGTTTTCTTTCTTATTATGAATAGTACGAATTATTACTATATTTTAAATACATTTATTTAATTTTTCAAAAATTGTAGATTTTTTTAAAATTTTTTTTTTTTTGTAGGAAAATTATATTATATTATAATTTCCTTAAATGTCGAACGATTATTTATAAACTTTAAAAATTTATAACTTCAGTTCTTAACACTTTTTTTAAGTTTTCTTTCTTATTATGAATAGTACGAATTTTTACTATATTTTAAATACTTTTATTTAATTTTTCAAAAATTGTAGATTTTTTTAAAATTTTTTTTGTAGGAAAATTATATTATATTATAATTTCCTTAAATTATAGAAATAAACCCCCTGGCCATCGATGTCGAACGATTATTTATAAACTTTAAAAATTTATAACTTCAGTTCTAAACACTTTTTTTAAGTTTTCTTTCTTATTATGAATAGTACGAATTATTACTATATTTTAAATACATTTATTTAATTTTTCAAAAATTGTAGATTTTTTTTAAATTTTTTTTTGTAGGAAAATTATATTATATTATAATTTCCTTAAATTATAGAAATTAACCCCCTGGCCCACGATGTCGAACGATTATTTATAAACCTTAAAAATTTATAACTTCAGTTCTAAACACTTTTTTTAAATTTTCTTTCTGATTATGAATAGTACAAATTATTACTATTTTTTAAATATTTTTTTTTTAATTTTTCAAAAATTGAATAGTACGAATTATTACTATATTTTGAATATTTTTTTTTTAATTTTTCAAAAATTGTAAATATATTTTCTTAATTTTTCGAAAATTGTAGATTTTTTTTAATTTTTTTTTTTTTGAAAATTATATTATATTATAATTTCCTTAAATTATAGAAATTAACCCCCTGGTCATCGATGTCGAACGACTATTTATAAACTTTAAAAATTTATAACTTCAGTTCTAAACACTTTTTTTAAGTTTTCTTTTTTATTATGAATAGTACGAATTATTACTATATTTTAAATACATTTATTTAATTTTTCAAAAATTGTCGATTTTTTTAAAATTTTTTTTTTGTAGGAAAATTATATTATATTATAATTTCCTTAAATTATAGAAATTAACCCCCTGGCCATCGATGTCGAACGATTATTTATAAACTTTAAAAAGTTTATGAATAGTACGAATTATTACTATTTTTTAAATATTTTTTTTTAATTTTTCAAAAATTGAATAGTACGAATTATTACTATATTTTAAATATTTTTTTTTAATTTTTCAAAAATTGTAAATATATTTTCTTAATTTTTCGAAAATTGTAGATTTTTTTTAATTTTTTTTTTTTTTTGAAAATTATATTATATAATAATTTTCTTAAATTATAGAAATTAACCCCCTGGCCATCGATGTCGAACGATTATTTATAAACTTTAAAAATTTATAACTTCAGTTCTTAACACTTTTTTTAATTTTTCTTTCTGATTATGAATAGTACGAATTATTACTATTTTGTAAATATTTTTTTTTAATTTTTCAAAAATTGAATAGTACGAATTATTACTATATTTTAAATATTTTTTTTCTTAATTTTTCAAAAATTGTAGATTTTTTTAATTTTTTTGGAAATTTATAGTACATTATATATTATTTCCTTAAATTATCGAAATTAAGAATTTCTTAAAAATTTATAAACTTTAACAATTTATAACTTCAGTTCTAAACACTTTTTTTAAGTTTACTTTCTTATTATGAATAGTTCGAATTATTACTATAGTTTAAATACATTTATTTAATTTTTCAAAAATTATAGATTTTTTTAAATTTTTTTTTGTAGGAAAATTATATTATATTATAATTTCCTTAAATTATAGAAATGAACCCCCTGGCCATCGATGTCGAACGATTATTTATAAACTTTAAAAATTTATAACTTCAGTTCTTAACATTTTTTTTAATTTTATTTTCTGATTATGAATAGTACGAATTATTACTATATTTTAAATACATTTATTTAATTTTTCAAAAATTGTAGATTTTTTTTAAATTTTTTTTTGTAGGAAAATTATATTATATTATAATTTCCTTAAATTATAGAAATTAACCCCCTGGCCCACGATGTCGAACGATTATTTATAAACCTTAAAAATTTATAACTTCAGTTCTAAACACTTTTTTTAAGTTTTCTTTCTTATTATGAATAGTACGAATTATTACTATATTTTAAATACATTTATTTAATTTTTCAAAAATTGTAGATTTTTTTAAAATTTTTTTTTTTTTGTAGGAAAATTATATTATATTATAATTTCCTTAAATGTCGAACGATTATTTATAAACTTTAAAAATTTATAACTTCAGTTCTTAACACTTTTTTTAAGTTTTTTTTCTTATTATGAATAGTACGAATTTTTACTATATTTTAAATACTTTTATTTAATTTTTCAAAAATTGTAGATTTTTTTAAAATTTTTTTTGTAGGAAAATTATATTATATTATAATTTCCTTAAATTATAGAAATGAACCCCCTGGCCATCGATGTCGAACGATTATTTATAAACTTTAAAAATTTATAACTTCAGTTCTAAACACTTTTTTTAAGTTTTCTTTCTTATTATGAATAGTACGAATTATTACATTTATTTAATTTTTCAAAAATTGTAGATTTTTTTTAAATTTTTTTTTGTAGGAAAATTATATTATATTATAATTTCCTTAAATTATAGAAATTAACCCCCTGGCCCACGATGTCGAACGATTATTTATAAACCTTAAAAATTTATAACTTCAGTTCTAAACACTTTTTTTAAATTTTCTTTCTGATTATGAATAGTACAAATTATTACTATTTTTTAAATATTTTTTTTTTAATTTTTCAAAAATTGAATAGTACGAATTATTACTATATTTTGAATATTTTTTTTTTAATTTTTCAAAAATTGTAAATATATTTTCTTAATTTTTCGAAAATTGTAGATTTTTTTTAATTTTTTTTTTTTTTTGAAAATTATATTATATTATAATTTCCTTAAATTATAGAAATTAACCCCCTGGTCATCGATGTCGAACGACTATTTATAAACTTTAAAAATTTATAACTTCAGTTCTAAACACTTTTTTTAAGTTTTCTTTTTTATTATGAATAGTACGAATTATTACTATATTTTAAATGCATTTATTTAATTTTTCAAAAATTGTCGATTTTTTTAAAATTTTTTTTTTGTAGGAAAATTATATTATATTATAATTTCCTTAAATTATAGAAATGAACCCCCTGGCCATCGATGTCGAACGATTATTTATAAACTTTAAAAATTTATAACTTCAGTTCTAAACACTTTTTTTAAGTTTTCTTTCTTATTATGAATAGTACGAATTATTACTATATTTTAAATACATTTATTTAATTTTTCAAAAATTGTAGATTTTTTTTTGTAGGAAAATTATATTATATTATAATTTCCTTAAATTATAGAAATTAACCCCCTGGCCCACGATGTCGAACGATTATTTATAAACCTTAAAAATTTATAACTTCAGTTCTAAACACTTTTTTTAAATTTTCTTTCTGATTATGAATAGTACAAATTATTACTATTTTTTAAATATTTTTTTTTTAATTTTTCAAAAATTGAATAGTACGAATTATTACTATATTTTGAATATTTTTTTTTAATTTTTAAAAAATTGTAAATATATTTTCTTAATTTTTCGAAAATTGTAGATTTTTTTTAATTTTTTTTTTTTTTTTTGAAAATTATATTATATTATAATTTCCTGGTCATCGATGTCGAACGACTATTTATAAACTTTAAAAATTTATAACTTCAGTTCTAAACACTTTTTTTAAGTTTTCTTTTTTATTATGAATAGTACGAATTATTACTATATTTTAAATACATTTATTTAATTTTTCAAAAATTGAATAGTACGAATTATTACTATATTTTAAATATTTTTTTTCTTAATTTTTCAAAAATTGTAGATTTTTTTAATTTTTTTGGAAATTTATAGTACATTATATATTATTTCCTTAAATTATCGAAATTAAGAATTTCTTAAAAATTTATAAACTTTAACAATTTATAACTTCAGTTCTAAACACTTTTTTTAAGTTTACTTTCTTATTATGAATAGTTCGAATTATTACTATTTTTTAAATATTTTTTTTAATTTTTCAAAAATTGAATAGTACGAATTATTACTATATTTTAAATATTTTTTTTTAATTTTTCAAAAATTGAATAGTACGAATTATTACTATATTTTAAATATTTTTTTTAATTTTTCAAAAATTGAATAGTACGAATTATTACTATATTTTAAATATTTTTTTTTAATTTTTCAAAAATTGTAAATATATTTTCTTAATTTTTCGAAAATTGTAGATTTTTTTTAATTTTTTTTTTTTTTTGAAAATTATATTATATAATAATTTTCTTAAATTATAGAAATTAACCCCCTGACCATCGATGTCGAACGATTATTTATAAACTTTAAAAATTTATAACTTCAGTTCTTAACACTTTTTTTAATTTTTCTTTCTGATTATGAATAGTACGAATTATTACTATATTTTAAATATATTTGCGTAATTTTTCGAAAATTGTAGATTTTTTTTAATTTTTTTTTTTTTTTTGAAAATTATATTATATAATAATTTTCTTAAATTATAGAAATTAACCCCCTGGCCATCGATGTCGAACGATTATTTATAAACCTTAAAAATTTATAACTTCAGTTCTAAACACTTTTTTTAAATTTTCTTTCTGATTATGAATAGTACAAATTATTACTATTTTGTAAATATTTTTTTTTTAATTTTTCAAAAATTGAATAGTACGAATTATTACTATATTTTAAATATTTTTTTTCTTAATTTTTCAAAAATTGTAGATTTTTTTATTTTTTTTGGAAATTTATAGTACATTATATAATATTATTTCCTTAAATTATCGAAATTAAGAATTTCTTAAAAATTTATAAACTTTAACAATTTATAACTTCAGTTCTAAACACTTTTTTTAAGTTTACTTTCTTATTATGAATAGTTCGAATTATTACTATAGTTTAAATACATTTATTTAATTTTTCAAAAATTATAGATTTTTTTAAATTTTTTTTTGTAGGAAAATTATATTATATTATAATTTCCTTAAATTATAGAAATGAACCCCCTGGCCATCGATGTCGAACGATTATTTATAAACTTTAAAAATTTATAACTTCAGTTCTTAACATTTTTTTTTAATTTTATTTTCTGATTATGAATAGTACTATATTTTAAATGTTTTTTTTTAATTTTTCAAAAATTGTAGATTTTATTATTTTTTTTGGAAATTTATATTACATTATATATTATTTCCTTAAATTATCGAAAATTATATTATATTTTAATTTCCTTAAATTATAGAAATAAACCCCCTGGCCATCGATGTCGAACGATTATTTATAAACTTTAAAAATTTATAACTTCAGTTCTTAACACTTTTTTTAATTTTTCTTTCTGATTATGAATAGTACGAATTATTACTATATTTTAAATATATTTTTTTAATTTTTCAAAAATTGTAGATTTTTTTAATTTTTTTTGGAAATTTATATTACATTATATATTATTTCCTTAAATTATCGAAATTAAGAATTTCTTAAAAATTTATAAACTTTAAAAATTTATAACTTCAGTTCTAAACACTTTTTTAAGTTTTCTTTCTTATTATGAATAGTACGAATTATTACTATATTTTAAATACATTTATTTAATTTTTCAAAAATTGTAGATTTTTTTTAAATTTTTTTTTTGTAGGAAAATTATATTATATTATAATTTCCTTAAATTATAGAAATTAACCCCCTGGCCCACGATGTCGAACGATTATTTATAAACCTTAAAAATTTATAACTTCAGTTCTAACCACTTTTTTTAAATTTTCTTTCTGATTATGAATAGTACGAATTATTACTATTTTTTAAATATTTTTTTTTAATTTTTCAAAAATTGAATAGTACGAATTATTACTATATTTTAAATATTTTTTTTTTTAATTTTTCAAAAATTGTAAATATATTTTCTTAATTTTTCGAAAATTGTAGATTTTTTTTAATTTTTTTTTTTTTTAAATTATATTATATTATAATTTTCTTAAATTATAGTAATTAACCCCCTGGCCCACGATGTCGAACGATTATTTATAAACTTTAAAAATTTCTAACTTCAGTTCTTAACACTTTTTTTAATTTTTCTTTCTGATTATGAATAGTACGAATTATTACTATATTTTAAATATATTTTCTTAATTTTTCGAAAATTGTAGATTTTTTTTAATTTTTTTTTTTGAAAATTATATTATATTATAATTTTCTTAAATTATAGTAATTAACCCCCTGGCCCACGATGTCGAACGATTATTTATAAACTTTAAAAATTTATAACTTCAGTTCTAAACACTTTTTTTAAGTTTTCTTTCTTATTATGAATAGTACGAAGTTTTACTATATTTTAAATACTTTTATTTAATTTTTCAAAAATTGTAGATTTTTTTAAAATTTTTTTTGTAGGAAAATTATATTATATTATAACTTCAGTTCTTAACACTTTTTTTAAGTTTTCTTTCTTATTATGGTACGAATTATTACTATAGTTTAAATACATTTATTTAATTTTTCAAAAATTATAGATTTTTTTAAATTTTTTTTGTAGGAAAATTATATTATATTATAATTTCCTTAAATTATAGAAAGGAACCCCCTGGCCATCGATGTCTAACGATTATTTATAAACTTTAAAAATTTATAACTTCAGTTCTTAACACTTTTTTTAATTTTTCTTTCTGATTATGAATAGTACGAATTATTACTATATTTTAAATGTTTTTTTTTTAATTTTTCAAAAATTGTAGATTTTTTCATTTTTTTTTTGTAGGAAAATTATATTATATTATAATTTCCTTAAATTATAGAAATTAACCCCCTGGCCATCGATGTCGAACGATTATTTATAAACTTTAAAAATTTATAACTTCAGTTCTTAACACTTTTTTTAATTTTTCTTTCTGATTATGAATAGTACGAATTATTACTATATTTTAAATATATTTTCTTAATTTTTCGAAAATTGTAGATTTTTTTTAATTTTCTTTTTTTTTTTGAAAATTATATTATATTATAATTTTCTTAAATTATAGTAATTAACCCCATGGCCCACGATGTCGAACGACTATTTATAAACTTTAAAAATTTATAACTTCAGTTCTAAACACTTTTTTTAAGTTTTCTTTCTTATTATGAATAGTACGAATTATTACTATATTAAATACATTTATTTAATTTTTCAAAAATTGTAGATTTTTTAAAAATTTTTTTTTTTGTAGGAAAATTATATTATATTATAATTTCCTTAAATTAGATCAATTAACCCCCTGGCCATCGATGTCGAACGATTATTTATAAACTTTAAAAATTTATAACTTCAGTTCTTAACACTTTTTTTAAGTTTTCTTTCTTATTATGAATAGTACGAATTATTCCTATATTTTAAATACATTTATTTAATTTTTCAAAAATTGTAGATTTTTTTAAATTTTTTTTTTTGTAGGAAAATTATATTATATTATAATTTCCTTAATTTATAGAAATTAACCCCCTGGCCATCGATGTCGAACGATTATTTATAAACTTTAAAAATTTATAACTTCAGTTCTTAACACTTTGTTGAAGTTTTCTTTCTTATTATGAATAGTACGAATTATTACTATATTTTAAATACATTTATTTAATTTTTCAAAAATTGTAGATTTTTTAAATTTTTTTTTTTGTAGGAAAATTATATTATATTATAATTTCCTTAAATTATAGAAATTAACCCCCTGGCCATCGATGTCGAACGATTATTTATAAACTTTAAAAAATTATAACTTCAGTTCTTAACACTTTTTTTAATTTTTCTTTCTGATTATGAATAGTACGAATTATTACTATATTTTAAATGTTTTTTTTAAATTTTTCAAAAATTGTAGATTTTTTTAAAAGTTTTTTTTTGTAGAAAATTATATTATATTATAATTTCCTTAAATTATAGAAATTAACCCCCTGGCCATCGATGTCGAACGATTATTTATAAACTTTAAAAATTTATAACTTCAGTTCTTAACACTTTTTTTAATTTTTCTTTCTGATTATGAATAGTACGAATTATTACTATATTTTAAATATATTTTCTTAATTTTTCGAAAATTGTAGATTTTTTTTTAATTTTTTTTTTTTTTTTTTTTTTAAAATTATATTATATTATAATTTTCTTAAATTATAGTAATTAACCCCCTGGCCCACGATGTCGAACGACTATTTATAAACTTTAAAAATTTATAACTTCAGTTCTAAACACTTTTTTTAAGTTTTCTTTCTTATTATGAATAGTGCGAATTATTACTATATTTTAAATACATTTATTTAATTTTTCAAAAATTGTAGATTTTTTTAATTTTTTTTTTGTAGGAAAATTATATTATAGTATAATTTCCTTAAATGTCGAACGATTATTTATAAACTTTAAAAATTTATAACTTCAGTTCTTAATGAATAGTACGAATTATTAATATATTTTAAATATTTTTTTTTAATTTTTCAAAAATTGTAGATTTTTTTAATTTTTTTTGAAATTTATATTACATTATATATTATTTCCTTAAATTATCGAAATTAAGAATTTCTTAAAAATTTATAAACTTTAAAAATTTATAACTTCAGTTCTTAACACTTTTTTTAATTTTTCTTTCTGATTATGAATAGTACGAATTATTACTATTTTGTAAATATTTTTTTTTAATTTTTCAAAAATTGAATAGTACGAATTATTACTATATTTTAAATATTTTTTTTCTTAATTTTTCAAAAATTGTAGATTTTTTTAATTTTTTTGGAAATTTATAGTACATTATATATTATTTCCTTAAATTATCGAAATTAAGAATTTCTTAAAAATTTATAAACTTTAACAATTTATAACTTCAGTTCTAAACACTTTTTTTAAGTTTACTTTCTTATTATGAATAGTTCGAATTATTACTATAGTTTAAATACATTTATTTAATTTTTCAAAAATTATAGATTTTTTTAAATTTTTTTTTGTAGGAAAATTATATTATATTATAATTTCCTTAAATTATAGAAATGAACCCCCTGGCCATCGATGTCGAACGATTATTTATAAACTTTAAAAATTTATAACTTCAGTTCTTAACATTTTTTTTAATTTTATTTTCTGATTATGAATAGTACGAATTATTACTATATTTTAAATACATTTATTTAATTTTTCAAAAATTGTAGATTTTTTTTAAATTTTTTTTTGTAGGAAAATTATATTATATTATAATTTCCTTAAATTATAGAAATTAACCCCCTGGCCCACGATGTCGAACGATTATTTATAAACCTTAAAAATTTATAACTTCAGTTCTAAACACTTTTTTTAAGTTTTCTTTCTTATTATGAATAGTACGAATTATTACTATATTTTAAATACATTTATTTAATTTTTCAAAAATTGTAGATTTTTTTAAATTTTTTTTTTTTTTGTAGGAAAATTATATTATATTATAATTTCCTTAAATGTCGAACGATTATTTATAAACTTTAAAAATTTATAACTTCAGTTCTTAACACTTTTTTTAAGTTTTCTTTCTTATTATGAATAGTACGAATTTTTACTATATTTTAAATACTTTTATTTAATTTTTCAAAAATTGTAGATTTTTTTAAAATTTTTTTTGTAGGAAAATTATATTATATTATAATTTCCTTAAATTATAGAAATGAACCCCCTGGCCATCGATGTCGAACGATTATTTATAAACTTTAAAAATTTATAACTTCAGTTCTAAACACTTTTTTTAAGTTTTCTTTCTTATTATGAATAGTACGAATTATTACTATATTTTAAATACATTTATTTAATTTTTCAAAAATTGTAGATTTTTTTTGTAGGAAAATTATATTATATTATAATTTCCTTAAATTATAGAAATTAACCCCCTGGCCCACGATGTCGAACGATTATTTATAAACCTTAAAAATTTATAACTTCAGTTCTAAACACTTTTTTTAAATTTTCTTTCTGATTATGAATAGTACGAATTATTACTATATTTTAAATATTTTTTTTTTTAATTTTTCAAAAATTGTAAATATATTTTCTTAATTTTTCGAAAATTGTAGATTTTTTTTAATTTTTTTTTTTTTTAAATTATATTATATTATAATTTTCTTAAATTATAGTAATTAACCCCCTGGCCCACGATGTCGAACGATTATTTATAAACTTTAAAAATTTCTAACTTCAGTTCTTAACACTTTTTTTAATTTTTCTTTCTGATTATGAATAGTACGAATTATTACTATATTTTAAATATATTTTCTTAATTTTTCGAAAATTGTAGATTTTTTTTAATTTTTTTTTTTTGAAAATTATATTATATTATAATTTTCTTAAATTATAGTAATTAACCCCCTGGCCCACGATGTCGAACGATTATTTATAAACTTTAAAAATTTATAACTTCAGTTCTAAACACTTTTTTTAAGTTTTCTTTCTTATTATGAATAGTACGAAGTTTTACTATATTTTAAATACTTTTATTTAATTTTTCAAAAATTGTAGATTTTTTTAAAATTTTTTTTGTAGGAAAATTATATTATATTATAACTTCAGTTCTTAACACTTTTTTTAAGTTTTCTTTCTTATTATGGTACGAATTATTACTATAGTTTAAATACATTTATTTAATTTTTCAAAAATTATAGATTTTTTTAAATTTTTTTTTGTAGGAAAATTATATTATATTATAATTTCCTTAAATTATAGAAAGGAACCCCCTGGCCATCGATGTCTAACGATTATTTATAAACTTTAAAAATTTATAACTTCAGTTCTTAACACTTTTTTTAATTTTTCTTTCTGATTATGAATAGTACGAATTATTACTATATTTTAAATGTTTTTTTTTTAATTTTTCAAAAATTGTAGATTTTTTCATTTTTTTTTTGTAGGAAAATTATATTATATTATAATTTCCTTAAATTATAGAAATTAACCCCCTGGCCATCGATGTCGAACGATTATTTATAAACTTTAAAAATTTATAACTTCAGTTCTTAACACTTTTTTTAATTTTTCTTTCTGATTATGAATAGTACGAATTATTACTATATTTTAAATATATTTTCTTAATTTTTCGAAAATTGTAGATTTTTTTTAATTTTCTTTTTTTTTTGAAAATTATATTATATTATAATTTTCTTAAATTATAGTAATTAACCCCATGGCCCACGATGTCGAACGACTATTTATAAACTTTAAAAATTTATAACTTCAGTTCTAAACACTTTTTTTAAGTTTTCTTTCTTATTATGAATAGTACGAATTATTACTATATTAAATACATTTATTTAATTTTTCAAAAATTGTAGATTTTTTAAAATTTTTTTTTTTTGTAGGAAAATTATATTATATTATAATTTCCTTAAATTAGAGCAATTAACCCCCTGGCCATCGATGTCGAACGATTATTTATAAACTTTAAAAATTTATAACTTCAGTTCTTAACACTTTTTTTAAGTTTTCTTTCTTATTATGAATAGTACGAATTATTCCTATATTTTAAATACATTTATTTAATTTTTCAAAAATTGTAGATTTTTTTAAATTTTTTTTTTTGTAGGAAAATTATATTATATTATAATTTCCTTAATTTATAGAAATTAACCCCCTGGCCATCGATGTCGAACGATTATTTATAAACTTTAAAAATTTATAACTTCAGTTCTTAACACTTTGTTGAAGTTTTCTTTCTTATTATGAATAGTACGAATTATTACTATATTTTAAATACATTTATTTAATTTTTCAAAAATTGTAGATTTTTTAAATTTTTTTTTTTTGTAGGAAAATTATATTATATTATAATTTCCTTAAATTATAGAAATTAACCCCCTGGCCATCGATGTCGAACGATTATTTATAAACTTTAAAAAATTATAACTTCAGTTCTTAACACTTTTTTTAATTTTTCTTTCTGATTATGAATAGTACGAATTATTACTATATTTTAAATGTTTTTTTTAAATTTTTCAAAAATTGTAGATTTTTTTAAAAGTTTTTTTTTGTAGAAAATTATATTATATTATAATTTCCTTAAATTATAGAAATTAACCCCCTGGCCATCGATGTCGAACGATTATTTATAAACTTTAAAAATTTATAACTTCAGTTCTTAACACTTTTTTTAATTTTTCTTTCTGATTATGAATAGTACGAATTATTACTATATTTTAAATATATTTTCTTAATTTTTCGAAAATTGTAGATTTTTTTTAATTTTTTTTTTTTTTTTTTTTGAAAATTATATTATATTATAATTTTCTTAAATTATAGTAATTAACCCCCTGGCCCACGATGTCGAACGACTATTTATAAACTTTAAAAATTTATAACTTCAGTTCTAAACACTTTTTTTAAGTTTTCTTTCTTATTATGAATAGTGCGAATTATTACTATATTTTAAATACATTTATTTAATTTTTCAAAAATTGTAGATTTTTTTAATTTTTTTTGTAGGAAAATTATATTATATTATAATTTCCTTAAATGTCGAACGATTATTTATAAACTTTAAAAATTTATAACTTCAGTTCTTAATGAATAGTACGAATTATTACTATATTTTAAATATTTTTTTTTAATTTTTCAAAAATTGTAGATTTTTTTAATTTTTTTTGAAATTTATATTACATTATATATTATTTCCTTAAATTATCGAAATTAAGAATTTCTTAAAAATTTATAAACTTTAACAATTTATAACTTCAGTTCTAAACACTTTTTTTAAGTTTACTTTCTTATTATGAATAGTTCGAATTATTACTATAGTTTAAATACATTTATTTAATTTTTCAAAAATTATAGATTTTTTTAAATTTTTTTTTGTAGGAAAATTATATTATATTATAATTTCCTTAAATTATAGAAATGAACCCCCTGGCCATCGATGTCGAACGATTATTTATAAACTTTAAAAATTTATAACTTCAGTTCTTAACATTTTTTTTAATTTTATTTTCTGATTATGAATAGTACGAATTATTACTATATTTTAAATACATTTATTTAATTTTTCAAAAATTGTAGATTTTTTTAAATTTTTTTTTTTGTAGGAAAATTATATTATATTATAATTTCCTTAAATGTCGAACGATTATTTATAAACTTTAAAAATTTATAACTTCAGTTCTTAACACTTTTTTTAAGTTTTCTTTCTTATTATGAATAGTACGAATTGTTACTATATTTTAAATACTTTTATTTAATTTTTCAAAAATTGTAGATTTTTTTAAAATTTTTTTTGTAGGAAAATTATATTATATTATAATTTCCTTAAATTATAGAAATAAACCCCCTGGCCATCGATGTCGAACGATTATTTATAAACTTTAAAAATTTATAACTTCAGTTCTAAACACTTTTTTTAAGTTTTCTTTCTTATTATGAATAGTACGAATTATTACTATATTTTAAATACATTTATTTAATTTTTCAAAAATTGTAGATTTTTTTTAAATTTTTTTTTGTAGGAAAATTATATTATATTATAATTTCCTTAAATTATAGAAATTAACCCCCTGGCCCACGATGTCGAACGATTATTTATAAACCTTAAAAATTTATAACTTCAGTTCTAAACACTTTTTTTAAATTTTCTTTCTGATTATGAATAGTACAAATTATTACTATTTTTTAAATATTTTTTTTTTAATTTTTCAAAAATTGAATAGTACGAATTATTACTATATTTTGAATATTTTTTTTTTAATTTTTCAAAAATTGTAAATATATTTTCTTAATTTTTCGAAAATTGTAGATTTTTTTTAATTTTTTTTTTTTTGAAAATTATATTATATTATAATTTCCTTAAATTATAGAAATTAACCCCCTGGTCATCGATGTCGAACGACTATTTATAAACTTTAAAAATTTATAACTTCAGTTCTAAACACTTTTTTTAAGTTTTCTTTTTTATTATGAATAGTACGAATTATTACTATATTTTAAATACATTTATTTAATTTTTCAAAAATTGTCGATTTTTTTAAAATTTTTTTTTTGTAGGAAAATTATATTATATTATAATTTCCTTAAATTATAGAAATTAACCCCCTGGCCATCGATGTCGAACGATTATTTATAAACTTTAAAAAGTTTATGAATAGTACGAATTATTACTATTTTTTAAATATTTTTTTTTAATTTTTCAAAAATTGAATAGTACGAATTATTACTATATTTTAAATATTTTTTTTTAATTTTTCAAAAATTGTAAATATATTTTCTTAATTTTTCGAAAATTGTAGATTTTTTTTAATTTTTTTTTTTTTTTTTGAAAATTATATTATATAATAATTTTCTTAAATTATAGAAATTAACCCCCTGGCCATCGATGTCGAACGATTATTTATAAACTTTAAAAATTTATAACTTCAGTTCTTAACACTTTTTTTAATTTTTCTTTCTGATTATGAATAGTACGAATTATTACTATTTTGTAAATATTTTTTTTTAATTTTTCAAAAATTGAATAGTACGAATTATTACTATATTTTAAATATTTTTTTTCTTAATTTTTCAAAAATTGTAGATTTTTTTAATTTTTTTGGAAATTTATAGTACATTATATATTATTTCCTTAAATTATCGAAATTAAGAATTTCTTAAAAATTTATAAACTTTAACAATTTATAACTTCAGTTCTAAACACTTTTTTTAAGTTTACTTTCTTATTATGAATAGTTCGAATTATTACTATAGTTTAAATACATTTATTTAATTTTTCAAAAATTATAGATTTTTTTAAATTTTTTTTTGTAGGAAAATTATATTATATTATAATTTCCTTAAATTATAGAAATGAACCCCCTGGCCATCGATGTCGAACGATTATTTATAAACTTTAAAAATTTATAACTTCAGTTCTTAACATTTTTTTTAATTTTATTTTCTGATTATGAATAGTACGAATTATTACTATATTTTAAATACATTTATTTAATTTTTCAAAAATTGTAGATTTTTTTTAAATTTTTTTTTGTAGGAAAATTATATTATATTATAATTTCCTTAAATTATAGAAATTAACCCCCTGGCCCACGATGTCGAACGATTATTTATAAACCTTAAAAATTTATAACTTCAGTTCTAAACACTTTTTTTAAGTTTTCTTTCTTATTATGAATAGTACGAATTATTACTATATTTTAAATACATTTATTTAATTTTTCAAAAATTGTAGATTTTTTTAAATTTTTTTTTTTTTTGTAGGAAAATTATATTATATTATAATTTCCTTAAATGTCGAACGATTATTTATAAACTTTAAAAATTTATAACTTCAGTTCTTAACACTTTTTTTAAGTTTTCTTTCTTATTATGAATAGTACGAATTTTTACTATATTTTAAATACTTTTATTTAATTTTTCAAAAATTGTAGATTTTTTTAAAATTTTTTTTGTAGGAAAATTATATTATATTATAATTTCCTTAAATTATAGAAATGAACCCCCTGGCCATCGATGTCGAACGATTATTTATAAACTTTAAAAATTTATAACTTCAGTTCTAAACACTTTTTTTAAGTTTTCTTTCTTATTATGAATAGTACGAATTATTACTATATTTTAAATACATTTATTTAATTTTTCAAAAATTGTAGATTTTTTTTGTAGGAAAATTATATTATATTATAATTTCCTTAAATTATAGAAATTAACCCCCTGGCCCACGATGTCGAACGATTATTTATAAACCTTAAAAATTTATAACTTCAGTTCTAAACACTTTTTTTAAATTTTCTTTCTGATTATGAATAGTACAAATTATTACTATTTTTTAAATATTTTTTTTTTTAATTTTTCAAAAATTGAATAGTACGAATTATTACTATATTTTGAATATTTTTTTTTTAATTTTTCAAAAATTGTAAATATATTTTCTTAATTTTTCGAAAATTGTAGATTTTTTTTAATTTTTTTTTTTTTTGAAAATTATATTATATTATAATTTCCTGGTCATCGATGTCGAACGACTATTTATAAACTTTAAAAATTTATAACTTCAGTTCTAAACACTTTTTTTAAGTTTTCTTTTTTATTATGAATAGTACGAATTATTACTATATTTTAAATACATTTATTTAATTTTTCAAAAATTGTCGATTTTTTTAAAATTTTTTTTTGTAGGAAAATTATATTATATTATAATTTCCTTAAATTATAGAAATTAACCCCCTGGCCATCGATGTCGAACGATTATTTATAAACTTTAAAAAGTTTATGAATAGTACGAATTATTACTATTTTTTAAATATTTTTTTTTAATTTTTCAAAAATTGAATAGTACGAATTATTACTATATTTTAAATATTTTTTTTTAATTTTTCAAAAATTGTAAATATATTTTCTTAATTTTTCGAAAATTGTAGATTTTTTTTAATTTTTTTTTTTTTTTGAAAATTATATTATATAATAATTTTCTTAAATTATAGAAATTAACCCCCTGGCCATCGATGTCGAACGATTATTTATAAACTTTAAAAATTTATAACTTCAGTTCTTAACACTTTTTTTAATTTTTCTTTCTGATTATGAATAGTACGAATTATTACTATATTTTAAATATATTTGCTTAATTTTTCGAAAATTGTAGATTTTTTTTAATTTTTTTTTTTTTGAAAATTATATTATATTATAATTTCCTTAAATTATAGAAATTAACCCCCTGGCCATCGATGTCGAACGATTATTTATAAACCTTAAAAATTTATAACTTCAGTTCTAAACACTTTTTTTAAATTTTCTTTCTGATTATGAATAGTACGAATTATTACTATTTTGTAAATATTTTTTTTTTAATTTTTCAAAAATTGAATAGTACGAATTATTACTATATTTTAAATATTTTTTTTCTTAATTTTTCAAAAATTGTAGATTTTTTTAATTTTTTTGGAAATTTATAGTACATTATATATTATTTCCTTAAATTATCGAAATTAAGAATTTCTTAAAAATTTATAAACTTTAACAATTTATAACTTCAGTTCTAAACACTTTTTTTAAGTTTACTTTCTTATTATGAATAGTTCGAATTATTACTATAGTTTAAATACATTTATTTAATTTTTCAAAAATTATAGATTTTTTTAAATTTTTTTTTGTAGGAAAATTATATTATATTATAATTTCCTTAAATTATAGTAATTAACCCCCTGGCCCACGATGTCGAACGACTATTTATAAACTTTAAAAATTTATAACTTCAGTTCTTAACACTTTTTTTAATTTTTCTTTCTGATTATGAATAGTACGAATTATTACTATATTTTAAATATATTTTCTTAATTTTTCGAAAATTGTAGATTTTTTTTAATTTTTTTTTTTTTTTTTTTTGAAAATTATATTATATTATAATTTTCTTAAATTATAGTAATTAACCCCCTGGCCCACGATGTCGAACGACTATTTATAAACTTTAAAAATTTATAACTTCAGTTCTAAACACTTTTTTTAAGTTTTCTTTCTTATTATGAATAGTGCGAATTATTACTATATTTTAAATACATTTATTTAATTTTTCAAAAATTGTAGATTTCTTTAATTTTTTTTTTGTAGGAAAATTATATTATATTATAATTTCCTTAAATGTCGAACGATTATTTATAAACTTTAAAAATTTATAACTTCAGTTCTTAATGAATAGTACGAATTATTACTATATTTTAAATATTTTTTTTTAATTTTTCAAAAATTGTAGATTTTTTTAATTTTTTTTGAAATTTATATTACATTATATATTATTTCCTTAAATTATCGAAATTAAGAATTTCTTAAAAATTTATAAACTTTAACAATTTATAACTTCAGTTCTAAACACTTTTTTTAAGTTTACTTTCTTATTATGAATAGTTCGAATTATTACTATAGTTTAAATACATTTATTTAATTTTTCAAAAATTATAGATTTTTTTAAATTTTTTTTTGTAGGAAAATTATATTATATTATAATTTCCTTAAATTATAGAAATGAACCCCCTGGCCATCGATGTCGAACGATTATTTATAAACTTTAAAAATTTATAACTTCAGTTCTTAACATTTTTTTTAATTTTATTTTCTGATTATGAATAGTACGAATTATTACTATATTTTAAATACATTTATTTAATTTTTCAAAAATTGTAGATTTTTTTAAAATTTTTTTTTTTTGTAGGAAAATTATATTATATTATAATTTCCTTAAATGTCGAACGATTATTTATAAACTTTAAAAATTTATAACTTCAGTTCTTAACACTTTTTTTAAGTTTTCTTTCTTATTATGAATAGTACGAATTGTTACTATATTTTAAATACTTTTATTTAATTTTTCAAAAATTGTAGATTTTTTTAAAATTTTTTTTGTAGGAAAATTATATTATATTATAATTTCCTTAAATTATAGAAATAAACCCCCTGGCCATCGATGTCGAACGATTATTTATAAACTTTAAAAATTTATAACTTCAGTTCTAAACACTTTTTTTAAGTTTTCTTTCTTATTATGAATAGTACGAATTATTACTATATTTTAAATACATTTATTTAATTTTTCAAAAATTGTAGATTTTTTTTAAATTTTTTTTTGTAGGAAAATTATATTATATTATAATTTCCTTAAATTATAGAAATTAACCCCCTGGCCCACGATGTCGAACGATTATTTATAAACCTTAAAAATTTATAACTTCAGTTCTAAACACTTTTTTTAAATTTTCTTTCTGATTATGAATAGTACAAATTATTACTATTTTTTAAATATTTTTTTTTTAATTTTTCAAAAATTGAATAGTACGAATTATTACTATATTTTGAATATTTTTTTTTTAATTTTTCAAAAATTGTAAATATATTTTCTTAATTTTTCGAAAATTGTAGATTTTTTTTAATTTTTTTTTTTTGAAAATTATATTATATTATAATTTCCTTAAATTATAGAAATTAACCCCCTGGTCATCGATGTCGAACGACTATTTATAAACTTTAAAAATTTATAACTTCAGTTCTAAACACTTTTTTTAAGTTTTCTTTTTTATTATGAATAGTACGAATTATTACTATATTTTAAATACATTTATTTAATTTTTCAAAAATTGTCGATTTTTTTAAAATTTTTTTTTTGTAGGAAAATTATATTATATTATAATTTCCTTAAATTATAGAAATTAACCCCCTGGCCATCGATGTCGAACGATTATTTATAAACTTTAAAAAGTTTATGAATAGTACGAATTATTACTATTTTTTAAATATTTTTTTTTAATTTTTCAAAAATTGAATAGTACGAATTATTACTATATTTTAAATATTTTTTTTTAATTTTTCAAAAATTGTAAATATATTTTCTTAATTTTTCGAAAATTGTAGATTTTTTTTAATTTTTTTTTTTTTTTTTGAAAATTATTATATAATAATTTTCTTAAATTATAGAAATTAACCCCCTGGCCATCGATGTCGAACGATTATTTATAAACTTTAAAAATTTATAACTTCAGTTCTTAACACTTTTTTTAATTTTTCTTTCTGATTATGAATAGTACGAATTATTACTATTTTGTAAATATTTTTTTTTAATTTTTCAAAAATTGAATAGTACGAATTATTACTATATTTTAAATATTTTTTTTCTTAATTTTTCAAAAATTGTAGATTTTTTTAATTTTTTTGGAAATTTATAGTACATTATATATTATTTCCTTAAATTATCGAAATTAAGAATTTCTTAAAAATTTATAAACTTTAACAATTTATAACTTCAGTTCTAAACACTTTTTTTAAGTTTACTTTCTTATTATGAATAGTTCGAATTATTACTATAGTTTAAATACATTTATTTAATTTTTCAAAAATTATAGATTTTTTTAAATTTTTTTTTGTAGGAAAATTATATTATATTATAATTTCCTTAAATTATAGAAATGAACCCCCTGGCCATCGATGTCGAACGATTATTTATAAACTTTAAAAATTTATAACTTCAGTTCTTAACATTTTTTTTAATTTTATTTTCTGATTATGAATAGTACGAATTATTACTATATTTTAAATACATTTATTTAATTTTTCAAAAATTGTAGATTTTTTTTAAATTTTTTTTTGTAGGAAAATTATATTATATTATAATTTCCTTAAATTATAGAAATTAACCCCCTGGCCCACGATGTCGAACGATTATTTATAAACCTTAAAAATTTATAACTTCAGTTCTAAACACCTTTTTTAAGTTTTCTTTCTTATTATGAATAGTACGAATTATTACTATATTTTAAATACATTTATTTAATTTTTCAAAAATTGTAGATTTTTTTAAATTTTTTTTTTTTTTGTAGGAAAATTATATTATATTATAATTTCCTTAAATGTCGAACGATTATTTATAAACTTTAAAAATTTATAACTTCAGTTCTTAACACTTTTTTTAAGTTTTCTTTCTTATTATGAATAGTACGAATTTTTACTATATTTTAAATACTTTTATTTAATTTTTCAAAAATTGTAGATTTTTTTAAAATTTTTTTTGTAGGAAAATTATATTATATTATAATTTCCTTAAATTATAGAAATGAACCCCCTGGCCATCGATGTCGAACGATTATTTATAAACTTTAAAAATTTATAACTTCAGTTCTAAACACTTTTTTTAAGTTTTCTTTCTTATTATGAATAGTACGAATTATTACTATATTTTAAATACATTTATTTAATTTTTCAAAAATTGTAGATTTTTTTTGTAGGAAAATTATATTATATTATAATTTCCTTAAATTATAGAAATTAACCCCCTGGCCCACGATGTCGAACGATTATTTATAAACCTTAAAAATTTATAACTTCAGTTCTAAACACTTTTTTTAAATTTTCTTTCTGATTATGAATAGTACAAATTATTACTATTTTTTAAATATTTTTTTTTTTAATTTTTCAAAAATTGAATAGTACGAATTATTACTATATTTTGAATATTTTTTTTTTAATTTTTCAAAAATTGTAAATATATTTTCTTAATTTTTCGAAAATTGTAGATTTTTTTTAATTTTTTTTTTTTTTGAAAATTATATTATATTATAATTTCCTGGTCATCGATGTCGAACGACTATTTATAAACTTTAAAAATTTATAACTTCAGTTCTAAACACTTTTTTTAAGTTTTCTTTTTTATTATGAATAGTACGAATTATTACTATATTTTAAATACATTTATTTAATTTTTCAAAAATTGTCGATTTTTTTAAAATTTTTTTTTGTAGGAAAATTATATTATATTATAATTTCCTTAAATTATAGAAATTAACCCCCTGGCCATCGATGTCGAACGATTATTTATAAACTTTAAAAAGTTTATGAATAGTACGAATTATTACTATTTTTTAAATATTTTTTTTTAATTTTTCAAAAATTGAATAGTACGAATTATTACTATATTTTAAATATTTTTTTTTAATTTTTCAAAAATTGTAAATATATTTTCTTAATTTTTCGAAAATTGTAGATTTTTTTTAATTTTTTTTTTTTTTTGAAAATTATATTATATAATAATTTTCTTAAATTATAGAAATTAACCCCCTGGCCATCGATGTCGAACGATTATTTATAAACTTTAAAAATTTATAACTTCAGTTCTTAACACTTTTTTTAATTTTTCTTTCTGATTATGAATAGTACGAATTATTACTATATTTTAAATATATTTGCTTAATTTTTCGAAAATTGTAGATTTTTTTTAATTTTTTTTTTTTTGAAAATTATATTATATTATAATTTCCTTAAATTATAGAAATTAACCCCCTGGCCATCGATGTCGAACGATTATTTATAAACCTTAAAAATTTATAACTTCAGTTCTAAACACTTTTTTTAAATTTTCTTTCTGATTATGAATAGTACGAATTATTACTATTTTGTAAATATTTTTTTTTTAATTTTTCAAAAATTGAATAGTACGAATTATTACTATATTTTAAATATTTTTTTTCTTAATTTTTCAAAAATTGTAGATTTTTTTAATTTTTTTGGAAATTTATAGTACATTATATATTATTTCCTTAAATTATCGAAATTAAGAATTTCTTAAAAATTTATAAACTTTAACAATTTATAACTTCAGTTCTAAACACTTTTTTTAAGTTTACTTTCTTATTATGAATAGTTCGAATTATTACTATAGTTTAAATACATTTATTTAATTTTTCAAAAATTATAGATTTTTTTAAATTTTTTTTTGTAGGAAAATTATATTATATTATAATTTCCTTAAATTATAGAAATTAACCCCCTGGCCATCGATGTCGAACGATTATTTATAAACTTTAAAAATTTATAACTTCAGTTCTAAACACTTTTTTAAGTTTTCTTTCTTATTATGAATAGTACGAATTATTACTATATTTTAAATACATTTATTTAATTTTTCAAAAATTGTAGATTTTTTTTAAATTTTTTTTTTGTAGGAAAATTATATTATATTATAATTTCCTTAAATTATAGAAATTAACCCCCTGGCCCACGATGTCGAACGATTATTTATAAACCTTAAAAATTTATAACTTCAGTTCTAACCACTTTTTTTAAATTTTCTTTCTGATTATGAATAGTACGAATTATTACTATTTTTTAAATATTTTTTTTTTCATTTTTCAAAAATTGAATAGTACGAATTATTACTATATTTTAAATATTTTTTTTTTAATTTTTCAAAAATTGTAAATATATTTTCTTAATTTTTCGAAAATTGTAGATTTTTTTTAATTTTTTTTTTTTGAAAATTATATTTATTATAATTTCCTTAAATTATAGAAATTAACCCCCTGGCCATCGATGTCGAACGATTATTTATAAACCTTAAAAATTTATAACTTCAGTTCTAACCACTTTTTTTAAATTTTCTTTCTGATTATGAATAGTACGAATTATTACTATTTTTTAAATATATTTTTTTTCATTTTTCAAAAATTGAATAGTACGAATTATTACTATTTTTTAAATATTTTTTTTTTAAATTTTCAAAAATTGAATAGTACGAATATTACTATATTTTAAATATTTTTTTTTAATTTTTCAAAAATTGTAAATATATTTTCTTAATTTTTCGAAAATTGTAGATTTTTTTTAATTTTTTTTTTTTTTTGAAAATTATATTATATTATAATTTCCTTAAATTATAGAAATTAACCCCCTGGCCATCGATGTCGAACGATTATTTATAAACTTTAAAAATTTATAACTTCAGTTCTTAACACTTTTTTTAATTTTTCTTTCTGATTATGAATAGTACGAATTATTACTATATTTTAAATACATTTGCTTAATTTTTCGAAAATTGTAGATTTTTTTTAATTTTTTTTTTTTTTTTGAAAATTATATTATATTATAATTTTCTTAAATTATAGTAATTAATGTTGAAATATTCTGATTTTGTACTTTGCAATACAAATACTTTGTTTATAGATTTAGAATTTTAGTTTTATAATCAATGTAGTTTTGGTTTCATACTTTATGTTAAAATATGAAACCAAAACTACATTGATTATAAAACTAAAATTCTAAATCTATAAACAAAGTATTTGTATTGCAAAGTACAAAATCAGAATATTTCAACACTTCTCCTCAATACAAAATACCTTCAAAAATATCAATATAATCCCATTAAATCGGTGAATTTATAATGTTTAATTTTTCCTAAATTCTTTGTTAAAATATCAGCGATCATTTCATTAGTTGGTACATACTTTAAAACAATATCATTATTTTTAAAAATATCGCGGATAAAATGATATTTTATATCAATATGTTTACTACGTGCGTGATATACAGGGTTCTTTATTAATTGTTGCGCGCTTAAATTATCACCATTTACAACTATAGGTTCTCGCATATTACTTAATCCAAGTTCCAGACACAGTTTTTTCAAATAAACGGCTTCTTTAGCTGCGGCACAATAAGCTATATACTCAGCTTCAGTACTACTGAGAGCTACTGTTGTTTGTTTTTTAGATTCCCACGAGAATATACATCCTGCATAAAAAAATACGTATCCTGTGTATGATTTGCGTTCTATCGGATCACCTCCCCAATCTGCGTCAACGAAAGCTTCGATTGGGTTACCAGTTTTATGGTAGTGCAGTTTGAAATCTTGAGTCTTCGACAAATAACGAAGAATATGTTTTGCTGCTGTTTCATGTTCGGTATGAGGATTCAGTAGCTTACTAACTGAATGCAATATATCTGGTCTTGTTGTAAGGGCAAGGTACATTAAAGTACCTATTAGTGACTGATACTCGGTTTCATTTACCTTATCGCAGTTATCACTGGAACATTTTAACTGAAATCCTTCATTTAAAGGTGTAGACATTGGTTTGCATTGTTCCATCTGATATTCGTTCAAAAGTTCCTTAATATAATTTTTCTGACACAGTGTAATCGAACCAGTTTCTCCATCCCTTTCGATTTCCATTCCTAGAAAATAACTTAAGGGACCTTTGTCAACAATTTTCAACTTACTTGATATTTGTTTTTTAATTGCATTTAATTCGGTTTTATCAGAACTTGCTACGATAATGTCATCAACATATACTGCAATATAGTTGAGTCTTTGATTGTGATGTCTTGTATATAAACAGGGTTCACTTTGGCATGCTACAAATCCAAGGCTTTTTAAAACACTATCTAACTTGAAATTCCATTCCCGACCAGACTGTTTTAGTCCATATAAAGATTTCTTGAGTTTAAGAACTGTATTCTTAGAATTTTCATTTTCAAAATATTCTGGCATTTTCATAAAAACTTCATCATGAAGATCTCCGTTAAGGTAAGCTGTTGTAACGTCCATTTGATGCATATGAAGTTCATGTTCTACAGCAATTGCGAACAACAATCTTAGATTTTCGTATCGAATTACTGGAGAAAACGTTTCTGCGTAATTAATTCCGTACTTTTGACTGCATCCTTTTGCCACGAGCCTTGCCTTGAATCTTTCAACTTTATCATTTTTATCTTTCTTTAATGAAAAAACCCATTTACAACCAATAGCCTTGTCAGTTCCTGGTAGCTGAACTACGGTCCAAGTTTCATTTTCAATTAGAGAATTATACTCTTTTTTCATGGCTTCTATCCATTTTTCCGAATAAGGTCCACTCAGTGCTTCATTTACAGATTGAGGAATGATGATTTCTTCTTCAGTCATCATATTTAGGGCATTGTTCTCTTTTCTTGGCCTCCCAGGCTTACCTGTTTTTATTAATTTCGGCCTTCCTTTCCGTTTTCTGATATCAGTTATTCTGTCAAATTCTTCAATTTCAGAATCACACTCGGAATTTGCATTAGAACTTGCATCTTTTGCTTCTGTATTAGATGAGTTTTCTGTAAAATTTTCTATACCATCATCCTGTTTTGAATTTATTTCTATCAAAATGTTTTCACGTTCATTATTTTCTTCTCTTCTTTGGAATTCAGTTTCAATAAAAATTACGTCTCTTTTTACTACTACTTCCTTATTTTCAACGTCGTATAATCTATAGGCTTTTGATTCTTCAGAATATCCTACCATTATGTATTCCTTGCCTTTCGGACGAAACTTTTTCTTTACGGTTTTGTCTAAAGCTATTGCTGTTGATCCAAAAACTTTAAAATGCGCTACTGTTGGTTTTTTACCAGACCATATTTCTTGAGGCGTTTTATCTCTATGTATTTTTGTTAATGATCTATTACGAATGTAAACCGCGGTTGATATAGCTTCCGCCCAAAAATACTCTTCTAAATTGGAATTTACTATCATACTCCTAGCCATTTCTATCAAAGTTCTGTTGGCTCTCTCAGCAACGCCATTTTGTTGTGGTGTATGAGCTACGGTTAACTGCCTTTTAATGCCATTATCTTTCAAGAAATTATCAAATTGATTACTAATCGATGTCGAACGATTATTTATAAACCTTAAAAATTTATAACTTCAGTTCTAAACACTTTTTTTAAATTTTCTTTCTGATTATGAATAGTACGAATTATTACTATTTTGTAAATATTTTTTTTTTAATTTTTCAAAAATTGAATAGTACGAATTATTACTATATTTTAAATATTTTTTTTCTTAATTTTTCAAAAATTGTAGATTTTTTTAATTTTTTTGGAAATTTATAGTACATTATATATTATTTCCTTAAATTATCGAAATTAAGAATTTCTTAAAAATTTATAAACTTTAACAATTTATAACTTCAGTTCTAAACACTTTTTTTAAGTTTACTTTCTTATTATGAATAGTTCGAATTATTACTATAGTTTAAATACATTTATTTAATTTTTCAAAAATTATAGATTTTTTTAAATTTTTTTTTGTAGGAAAATTATATTATATTATAATTTCCTTAAATTATAGAAATGAACCCCCTGGCCATCGATGTCGAACGATTATTTATAAACTTTAAAAATTTATAACTTCAGTTCTTAACATTTTTTTTTTAATTTTATTTTCTGATTATGAATAGTACGAATTATTACTATATTTTAAATGTTTTTTTTTAATTTTTCAAAAATTGTAGATTTTATTATTTTTTTTGGAAATTTATATTACATTATATATTATTTCCTTAAATTATCGAAAATTATATTATATTTTAATTTCCTTAAATTATAGAAATTAACCCCCTGGCCATCGATGTCGAACGATTATTTATAAACTTTAAAAATTTATAACTTCAGTTCTTAACACTTTTTTTAATTTTTCTTTCTGATTATGAATAGTACGAATTATTACTATATTTTAAATATATTTTTTTTAATTTTTCAAAAATTGTAGATTTTTTTAATTTTTTTTGGAAATTTATATTACATTATATATTATTTCCTTAAATTATCGAAATTAAGAATTTCTTAAAAATTTATAAACTTTAAAAATTTATAACTTCAGTTCTAAACACTTTTTTAAGTTTTCTTTCTTATTATGAATAGTACGAATTATTACTATATTTTAAATACATTTATTTAATTTTTCAAAAATTGTAGATTTTTTTTAAATTTTTTTTTTTGTAGGAAAATTATATTATATTATAATTTCCTTAAATTATAGAAATTAACCCCCTGGCCCACGATGTCGAACGATTATTTATAAACCTTAAAAATTTATAACTTCAGTTCTAACCACTTTTTTTAAATTTTCTTTCTGATTATGAATAGTACGAATTATTACTATTTTTTAAATATATTTTTTTTCATTTTTCAAAAATTGAATAGTACGAATTATTACTATTTTTTAAATATTTTTTTTTTAAATTTTCAAAAATTGAATAGTACGAATATTACTATATTTTAAATATTTTTTTTTAATTTTTCAAAAATTGTAAATATATTTTCTTAATTTTTCGAAAATTGTAGATTTTTTTTATTTTTTTTTTTTTTTTGAAAATTATATTATATTCTAATTTCCTTAAATTATAGAAATTAACCCCCTGGCCATCGATGTCGAACGATTATTTATAAACTTTAAAAATTTATAACTTCAGTTCTTAACACTTTTTTTAATTTTTCTTTCTGATTATGAATAGTACGAATTATTACTATATTTTAAATATATTTGCTTAATTTTTCGAAAATTGTAGATTTTTTTTAATTTTTTTTTTTTTTGAAAATTATATTATATTATAATTTTCTTAAATTATAGTAATTAATGTTGAAATATTCTGATTTTGTACTTTGCAATACAAATACTTTGTTTATAGATTTAGAATTTTAGTTTTATAATCAATGTAGTTTTGGTTTCATATTTTATGTTAAAGTATGAAACCAAAACTACATTGATTATAAAACTAAAATTCTAAATCTATAAACAAAGTATTTGTATTGCAAAGTACAAAATCAGAATATTTCAACACTTCTCCTCAATACAAAATACCTTCAAAAATATCAATATAATCCCATTAAATCGGTGAATTTATAATGTTTAATTTTTCCTAAATTCTTTGTTAAAATATCAGCGATCATTTCATTAGTTGGTACATACTTTAAAACAATATCATTATTTTTAAAAATATCGCGGATAAAATGATATTTTATATCAATATGTTTACTACGTGCGTGATATACAGGGTTCTTTATTAATTGTTGCGCGCTTAAATTATCACCATTTACAACTATAGGTTCTCGCATATTACTTAATCCAAGTTCCAGACACAGTTTTTTCAAATAAACGGCTTCTTTAGCTGCGGCACAATAAGCTATATACTCAGCTTCAGTACTACTGAGAGCTACTGTTGTTTGTTTTTTAGATTCCCACGAGAATATACATCCTGCATAAAAAAATACGTATCCTGTGTATGATTTGCGTTCTATCGGATCACCTCCCCAATCTGCGTCAACGAAAGCTTCGATTGGGTTACCAGTTTTATGGTAGTGCTGTTTGAAATCTTGAGTCTTCGACAAATAACGAAGAATATGTTTTGCTGCTGTTTCATGTTCGGTATGAGGATTTTTATTTCTTTGCGAAAGCTTACTAACTGAATGCAATATATCTGGTCTTGTTGTAAGGGCAAGGTACATTAAAGTACCTATTAGTGACTGATACTCGGTTTCATTTACCTTATCGCAGTTATCACTGGAACATTTTAACTGAAATCCTTCATTTAAAGGTATAGACATTGGTTTGCATTGTTCCATCTGATATTCGTTCAAAAGTTCCTTAATATAATTTTTCTGACACAGTGTAATCGAACCAGTTTCTCCATCCCTTTCGATTTCCATTCCTAGAAAATAACTTAAGGGACCTTTGTCAACAATTTTCAACTTACTTGATATTTGTTTTTTAATTGCATTTAATTCGGTTTTATCAGAACTTGCTACGATAATGTCATCAACATATACTGCAATATAGTTGAGTCTTTGATTGTGATGTCTTGTATATAAACAGGGTTCACTTTGGCATGCTACAAATCCAAGGCTTTTTAAAACACTATCTAACTTGAAATTCCATTCCCGACCAGACTGTTTTAGTCCATATAAAGATTTCTTGAGTTTAAGAACTGTATTCTTAGAATTTTCATTTTCAAAATATTCTGGCATTTTCATAAAAACTTCATCATGAAGATCTCCGTTAAGGTAAGCTGTTGTAACGTCCATTTGATGCTTATGAAGTTCATGTTCTACAGCAATTGCGAACAACAATCTTAGATTTTCGTATCGAATTACTGGAGAAAACGTTTCTGCGTAATTAATTCCGTACTTTTGACTGCATCCTTTTGCCACGAGCCTTGCCTTGAATCTTTCAACTTTATCATTTTTATCTTTCTTTAATGAAAAAACCCATTTACAACCAATAGCCTTGTCAGTTCCTGGTAGCTGAACTACGGTCCAAGTTTCATTTTCAATTAGAGAATTATACTCTTTTTTCATGGCTTCTATCCATTTTTCCGAATAAGGTCCACTCAGTGCTTCATTTACAGATTGAGGAATGATGATTTCTTCTTCAGTCATCATATTTAGGGCATTGTTCTCTTTTCTTGGCCTCCCAGGCTTACCTGTTTTTATTAATTTCGGCCTTCCTTTCCGTTTTCTGATATCAGTTATTCTGTCAAATTCTTCAATTTCAGAATCACACTCGGAATTTGCATGAGAACTTGCATCTTTTGCTTCTGTATTAGATGAGTTTTCTGTAAAATTTTCTATACCATCATCCTGTTTTGAATTTATTTCTATCAAAATGTTTTCACGTTCATTATTTTCTTCTCTTCTTTGGAATTCAGTTTCAATAAAAATTACGTCTCTTTTTACTACTACTTCCTTATTTTCAACGTCGTATAATCTATAGGCTTTTGATTCTTCAGAATATCCTACCATTATGTATTCCTTGCCTTTCGGACGAAACTTTTTCTTTACGGTTTTGTCTAAAGCTATTGCTGTTGATCCAAAAACTTTAAAATGCGCTACTGTTGGTTTTTTACCAGACCATATTTCTTGAGGCGTTTTATCTCTATGTATTTTTGTTAATGATCTATTACGAATGTAAACCGCGGTTGATATAGCTTCCGCCCAAAAATACTCTTCTAAATTGGAATTTACTATCATACTCCTAGCCATTTCTATCAAAGTTCTGTTGGCTCTCTCAGCAACGCCATTTTGTTGTGGTGTATGAGCTACGGTTAACTGCCTTTTAATGTCATTATCTTTCAAGAAATTATCAAATTGATTACTAATATATTCACCGCCATTGTCGGTGCGAAGAACTTTAATCTTTTTATTCAACTGATTTTCTACCAAAGCCTTGAAGTTTTTGAAAATTTGAAATGCTTCACTCTTTTCTTTCAAAAAATATACAAACATTTGTCTTGACATATCATCGATGAACGTAATAAAATATCTTGAACCTCCAATCGATTTTACATTCATCGGCCCACATACATCGCTATGTATTATTTCTAACAAATTATCTGATCGAGTTTCAGATTGCGGAAAAGGTTTGGAACAAATTTTGCTTTTAGCACACGTTTTACAAATTATATCTGATGGAATTGTTTCTACGTTAAGACCATAAACTATATTTTTTGCAGATAAATCTTTCAATGCTTGAAAATTTACATGACCATATCTTTGGTGCCATCTTTCTGCGGTTTCATTCGTTGAACTTGAATAAAAACTCGAATTTTCGAACTCTTTTACAATAAATAAATTATCTTCTCTTCTACCTTTCAAAATGACTGCCTCATCTTCTATAAAAACAACGTTTTTGGCATCAAATACTACCTTTACTCCATTTTGTACAGCAGACACGACAGATATGAAATTGCCTTGCATATTAGGAAGATACATACAATTTTGTAGGTTTATGGTAAAATGTTCACTTTTAAAAGAAACTTGACTTCTGCCTTTTGATTTTATAGTGTGCTCACCAACTAATTTTATGGTTTCATCGACTTCTTCGAACGATGTAAACAAATTACGATTACAACACATGTGTGATGTAGCACCACTATCAACGCAACAAGTATTCTTGTTTAATGGATTTGTTCCAAATGCATAACTGGCTAATGCTTTTTGATCAGACTTACTATTTTGATCTCTTTTTCGTTCACGACACTGTGCAGCATAGTGTCCTTGACGACCACAATTAAAACATTTACCTTTTTTCTTGTTTGTGTTTGATTCTGGTTTGTTTTTCTTCTTAAATGCAGAAAATACATTTTGATCGGTACGCTTACTATCTGATGCTCTTCTTTGACCTTCTTCTAGCAACTTGACTTTAGCATGTTCAATGTTGGTAAGACATCACGAGTTTCAACAGCAATGACAAACGATTCATACGATTTAGGAAGACTCGACAATAAAATGATTACAACCAATTCTTCGAAAATAATGACACTTATCTCGGCTAGCCTTTCTACTATTCCAAAAAATGTATCTAGAAATTTAGAAACATCATCATCCTCTTCCATTTTGAGTTGCATTAATTGTTTGAAAAGTGTTACTTTCCTTACAGGACCGCTGGGAAGAAAAATTTCCTTTAACTTACACAATGCTTGAAACGAACTTTTGCAATTCTTGATGTGATTTATTTGTGATGGCTTGACACACAGCATAATTGTTGCCAAAGCTTTTTCGTCTCTTCCTAACCATTGATCCAATTCACTAGCATCTTGAGGTTTTGCCAATTCACCATTTGCAATCTTCCATAATTCGGCATGAATTAATATACTCTTCATTTGAAGACACCATGATTCATAGTTGTTTGAATCCAATTTCTCTATTTGGAATCCGGAACTCATCTTGAATAATTCTTTGACCTTTTTTTAAAGATTTATAGGCCCATAACCTGTTGGAAGTTTATCTTTTGATAAAGGCCAAATAATAACACAACAAATCTATTTTCTAGATTTTATACAAAATGTGTTCTTTATTCGATAAATAATTTTCAGTAAGTGACAAAACAATATTTTATGTTAAAGTATGAAACCAAAACTACATTGATTATAAAACTAAAATTCTAAATCTATAAACAAAGTATTTGAATGTAGTTTTGGTTTCATACTTTAACATAAAATATTGTTTTGTCACTTACTGAAAATTATTTATCGAATAAAGAACACATTTTGTATAAAATCTAGAAAATAGATTTGTTGTGTTATTATTTGGCCTTTATCAAAAGATAAACTTCCAACAATTAACCCCCTGGCCATCGATGTCGAACGATTATTTATAAACCTTAAAAATTTATAACTTCAGTTCTAAACACTTTTTTTAAATTTTCTTTCTGATTATGAATAGTACGAATTATTACTATTTTTTAAATATTTTTTTTTTAATTTTTCAAAAATTGAATAGTACGAATTATTACTATATTTTAAATATTTTTTTTTAATTTTTCAAAAATTGTAAATATATTTTCTTAATTTTTCGAAAATTGTAGATTTTTTTTAATTTTTTTTTTTTTTTGTAGGAAAATTATATTATATTATAATTTCCTTAAATTATAGAAATTAACCCCCTGGCCATCGATGTCGAACGATTATTTATAAACTTTAAAAATTTCTAACTTCAGTTCTTAACACTTTTTTTAATTTTTCTTTCTGATTATGAATAGTACGAATTATTACTATTTTTTAAATATTTTTTTTTAATTTTTCAAAAATTGAATAGTACGAATATTACTATATTTTAAATATTTTTTTTTAATTTTTCAAAAATTGTAAATATATTTTCTTAATTTTTCGAAAATTGTAGATTTTTTTTAATTTTTTTTTTTTTTTGAAAATTATATTATATTATAATTTCCTTAAATTATAGAAATTAACCCCCTGGCCATCGATGTCGAACGATTATTTATAAACTTTAAAAATTTCTAACTTCAGTTCTTAACACTTTTTTTAATTTTTCTTTCTGATTATGAATAGTACGAATTATTACTATTTTTTAAATATTTTTTTTTTAATTTTTCAAAAATTGAATAGTACGAATATTACTATATTTTAAATATTTTTTTTTAATTTTTCAAATATTGTAAATATATTTTCTTAATTTTTCGAAAATTGTAGATTTTTTTTAATTTTTTTTTTTTTTTGAAAATTATATTATATTATAATTTCCTTAAATTATAGAAATGAACCCCCTGGCCATCGATGTCGAACGATTATTTATAAACTTTAAAAATTTATAACTTCAGTTCTTAACATTTTTTTTAATTTTATTTTCTGATTATGAATAGTACGAATTATTACTATATTTTAAATGTTTTTTTTTAATTTTTCAAAAATTGTAGATTTTATTATTTTTTTTGGAAATTTATATTACATTATATATTATTTCCTTAAATTATCGAAAATTATATTATATTTTAATTTCCTTAAATTATAGAACGATTATTTATAAACTTTAAAAATTTATAACTTCAGTTCTTAACACTTTTTTTAATTTTTCTTTCTGATTATGAATAGTACGAATTATTACTATATTTTAAATATTTTTTTTTTAATTTTTCAAAAATTGTAGATTTTTTTAATTTTTTTTGGAAATTTATATTACATTATATTTTTTAAAATTTTTTTTGTAGGAAAATTATATTATATTATAATTTCCTTAAATTATAGAAATGAACCCCCTGGCCATCGATGTCGAACGATTATTTATAAACTTTAAAAATTTATAACTTCAGTTCTTAACATTTTTTTTAATTTTACTTTCTGATTATGAATAGTACGAATTATTACTATTTTTTAAATATTTTTTTTTTAATTTTTCAAAAATTGAATAGTACGAATATTACTATTTTTTAAATATTTTTTTTTTAATTTTTCAAAAATTGAATAGTACGAATATTACTATATTTTAAATATTTTTTTTTAATTTTTCAAAAATTGTAAATATATTTTCTGAATGAGAATTTTTCCTCTTGCGAGTACTAATTGTAAAAATTTTTTTAAAAAATTTTTTATTCGAAGGTTTACTTCTAGTTGAACATAATAATTTGAAATTTATTTTTGTATACTTCTGTTATATGTTCTACATAGTTTTCCGTTGGAAAACGTAAATGTAAAATCATATAGAAATATACAAAGAGACACTAGCAAAATGTAATGCATTTTCTGGCCTGCTAAAGCCTTCGTCAGCATTCTTTGTGTCTACTATTTTTTATTTTCAAACTTCTTATATTCAACTTTTTAAATTTACTGAATGAGAATTTTTCCTCTTGCGAGTACTAATTGTAAAAATTTTTTTAAAAAATTTTTTATTCGAAGGTTTACTTCTAGTTGAACATAATAATTTGAACTTTATTTTTGTATACTTCTGTTATATGTTCTACATAGTTTTCCGTTGGAAAACGTAAATGTAAAATCATATAGAAATATACAAAGAGACACTAGCAAAATGTAATGCATTTTCTGGCCTGCTAAAGCCTTCGTCAGCATTCTTTGTGTCTACTATTTTTTATTTTCAAACTTCTTATATTCAACTTTTTAAATTTACTGAATGAGAATTTTTCCTCTTGCGAGTACTAATTGTAAAAATTTTTTAAAAAAATTTTTTATTCGAAGGTTTACTTCTAGTTGAACATAATAATTTGAAATTTATTTTTGTATACTTCTGTTATATGTTCTACATAGTTTTCCGTTGGAAAACGTAAATGTAAAATCATATAGAAATATACAAAGAGACACTAGCAAAATGTAATGCATTTTCTGGCCTGCTAAAGCCTTCGTCAGCATTCTTTGTGTCTACTATTTTTTATTTTCAAACTTCTTATATTCAACTTTTTAAATTTACTGAATGAGAATTTTTCCTCTTGCGAGTACTAATTGTAAAAATTTTTTTAAAAAATTTTTTATTCGAAGGTTTACTTCTAGTTGAACATAATAATTTGAAATTTATTTTTGTATACTTCTGTTATATGTTCTACATAGTTTTCCGTTGGAAAACGTAAATGTAAAATCATATAGAAATATACAAAGAGACACTAGCAAAATGTAATGCATTTTCTGGCCTGCTAAAGCCTTCGTCAGCATTCTTTGTGTCTACTATTTTTTATTTTCAAACTTCTTATATTCAACTTTTTAAATTTACTGAATGAGAATTTTTTCTCTTGCGAGTACTAATTGTAAAAATTTTTTATTCGAAGGTTTACTTCTAGTTGAACATAATAATTTGAAATTTATTTTTGTATACTTCTGTTATATGTTCTACATAGTTTTCCGTTGGAAAACGTAAATGTAAAATCATATAGAAATATACAAAGAGACACTAGCAAAATGTAATGCATTTTCTGGCCTGCTAAAGCCTTCGTCAGCATTCTTTGTGTCTACTATTTTTTATTTTCAAACTTCTTATATTCAACTTTTTAAATTTACTGAATGAGAATTTTTCCTCTTGCGAGTACTAATTGTAAAAATTTTTTTAAAAAATTTTTTATTCGAAGGTTTACTTCTAGTTGAACATAATAATTTGAAATTTATTTTTGTATACTTCTGTTATATGTTCTACATAGTTTTCCGTTGGAAAACGTAAATGTAAAATCATATAGAAATATACAAAGAGACACTAGCAAAATGTAATGCATTTTCTGGCCTGCTAAAGCCTTCGTCAGCATTCTTTGTGTCTACTATTTTTTATTTTCAAACTTCTTATATTCAACTTTTTAAATTTACTGAATGAGAATTTTTCCTCTTGCGAGTACTAATTGTAAAAATTTTTTTAAAAAATTTTTTATTCGAAGGTTTACTTCTAGTTGAACATAATAATTTGAAATTTGTTTTTGTATACTTCTGTTATATGTTCTACATAGTTTTCCGTTGGAAAACGTAAATGTAAAATCATATAGAAATATACAAAGAGACACTAGCAAAATGTAATGCATTTTCTGGCCTGCTAAAGCCTTCGTCAGCATTCTTTGTGTCTACTATTTTTTATTTTCAAACTTCTTATATTCAACTTTTTAAATTTAGTGAATGAGAATTTTTTCCTCTTGCGAGTACTAATTGTAAAAATTTTTTTAAAAAATTTTTTATTCGAGGGTTTACTTCTAGTTGAACATAATAATTTGAAATTTATTTTTGTATACTTCTGTTATATGTTCTACATAGTTTTCCGTTGGAAAACGTAAATGTAAAATCATATAGAAATATACAAAGAGACACTAGCAAAATGTAATGCATTTACGTTTTCCAACGGAAAACTATGTAGAACATATAACAGAAGTATACAAAAATAAATTTCAAATTATTATGTTCAACTAGAAGTAAACCTTCGAATAAAAAATTTTTTAAAAAAATTTTTACAATTAGTACTCGCAAGAGGAAAAATTCTCATTCAGTAAATTTAAAAAGTTGAATATAAGAAGTTTGAAAATAAAAAATAGTAGACACAAAGAATGCTGACGAAGGCTTTAGCAGGCCAGAAAATGCATTACATTTTGCTAGTGTCTCTTTGTATATTTCTATATGATTTTACATTTACGTTTTCCAACGGAAAACTATGTAGAACATATAACAGAAGTATACAAAAATAAATTTCAAATTATTATGTTCAACTAGAAGTAAACCTTCGAATAAAAAATTTTTTAAAAAAATTTTTACAATTAGTACTCGCAAGAGGAAAAATTCTCATTCAGTAAATTTAAAAAGTTGAATATAAGAAGTTTGAAAATAAAAAATAGTAGACACAAAGAATGCTGACGAAGGCTTTAGCAGGCCTGAAAATGCATTACATTTTGCTAGTGTCTCTTTGTATATTTCTATATGATTTTACATTTACGTTTTCCAACGGAAAACTATGTAGAACATATAACAGAAGTATACAAAAATAAATTTCAAATTATTATGTTCAACTAGAAGTAAACCTTCGAATAAAAAATTTTTTAAAAAAATTTTTACAATTAGTACTCGCAAGAGGAAAAATTCTCATTCAGTAAATTTAAAAAGTTGAATATAAGAAGTTTGAAAATAAAAAATAGTAGACACAAAGAATGCTGACGAAGGCTTTAGCAGGCCAGAAAATGCATTACATTTTGCTAGTGTCTCTTTGTATATTTCTATATGATTTTACATTTACGTTTTCCAACGGAAAACTATGTAGAACATATAACAGAAGTATACAAAAATAAATTTCAAATTATTATGTTCAACTAGAAGTAAACCTTCGAATAAAAAATTTTTTAAAAAAATTTTTACAATTAGTACTCGCAAGAGGAAAAATTCTCATTCAGTAAATTTAAAAAGTTGAATATAAGAAGTTTGAAAATAAAAAATAGTAGACACAAAGAATGCTGACGAAGGCTTTAGCAGGCCAGAAAATGCATTACATTTTGCTAGTGTCTCTTTGTATATTTCTATATGATTTTACATTTACGTTTTCCAACGGAAAACTATGTAGAACATATAACAGAAGTATACAAAAATAAATTTCAAATTATTATGTTCAACTAGAAGTAAACCTTCGAATAAAAAATTTTTTAAAAAAATTTTTACAATTAGTACTCGCAAGAGGAAAAATTCTCATTCAGTAAATTTAAAAAGTTGAATATAAGAAGTTTGAAAATAAAAAATAGTAGACACAAAGAATGCTGACGAAGGCTTTAGCAGGCCAGAAAATGCATTACATTTTGCTAGTGTCTCTTTGTATATTTCTATATGATTTTACATTTACGTTTTCCAACGGAAAACTATGTAGAACATATAACAGAAGTATACAAAAATAAATTTCAAATTATTATGTTCAACTAGAAGTAAACCTTCGAATAAAAAATTTTTTAAATAAATATATTTTCTTAATTTTTCGAAAATTGTAGATTTTTTTTAATTTTTTTTTTTTTTGAAAATTATATTATATTATAATTTTCTTAAATTATAGTAATTAACTCCCTGGCCATCGATGTCGAACGATTATTTATAAACCTTAAAAATTTATAACTTCAGTTCTAAACACTTTTTTTAAATTTTCTTTCTGATTATGAATAGTACGAATTATTACTATTTTTTAAATATTTTTTTTTTAATTTTTCAAAAATTGAATAGTACGAATTATTACTATATTTTAAATATTTTTTTTTAATTTTTAAAAAATTGTAAATATATTTTCTTAATTTTTCTAAAATTGTAGATTTTTTTTAATTTTTTTTTTTTTTTGAAAATTATATTATATTATAATTTCCTTAAATTATAGAAATTAACCCCCTGGCCCACGATGTCGAACGATTATTTATAAACCTTAAAAATTTATATAAAAAATTAAAAAATTGAATAGTACGAATTATTACTATATTTTAAATACATTTATTTAATTTTTCAAAAATTGTAGATTTTTTTAAATTTTTTTTTGTAGGAAAATTATATTATATTATAATTTCCTTAAATTATAGAAATTAACCCCCTGGCCCACAATGTCGAACGATTATTTATAAACCTTAAAAATTTATAACTTCAGTTCTAAACACTTTTTTTAAATTTTCAAAAATTGTAGATTTTTTTAATTTTTTTTGGAAATTTATATTACATTATATTTTTTAAAATTTTTTTTTTGTAGGAAAATTATATTATATTATAATTTCCTTAAATTATAGAAATGAACCCCCTGGCCATCGATGTCGAACGATTATTTATAAACTTTAAAAATTTATAACTTCAGTTCTTAACATTTTTTTTAATTTTACTTTCTGATTATGAATAGTACGAATTATTACTATTTTTTAAATATTTTTTTTTTAATTTTTCAAAAATTGAATAGTGCGAATATTACTATATTTTAAATATTTTTTTTTAATTTTTCAAAAATTGTAAATATATTTTCTTAATTTTTCGAAAATTGTAGATTTTTTTTATTTTTTTTTTTTTTTTGAAAATTATATTATATTATAATTTCCTTAAATTATAGAAATTAACCCCCTGGCCATCGATGTCGAACGATTATTTATAAACTTTAAAAATTTATATAAAAAATTAAAAAATTGAATAGTACGAATTATTACTATATTTTAAATATTTTTTTTTTAATTTTTCAAAAATTGTAGATTTTTTTAATTTTTTTTGGAAATTTATATTACATTATATATTATTTCCTTAAATTATCGAAATTAAGAATTTCTTAAAAATTTATAAACTTTAAAAATTTATAACTTCAGTTCTTAACACTTTTTTTAATTTTTCTTTCTGATTATGAATAGTACGAATTATTACTATATTTTAAATATATTTTCTTAATTTTTCGAAAATTGTAGATTTTTTTTAATTTTTTTTTTTTTTTTTTTGAAAATTATATTATATTATAATTTTCTTAAATTATAGTAATTAACCCCCTGGCCCACGATGTCGAACGACTATTTATAAACTTTAAAAATTTATAACTTCAGTTCTAAACACTTTTTTTAAGTTTACTTTTTTATTATGAATAGTTCGAATTATTACTATAGTTTTTAAATACATTTATTTAATTTTTCAAAAATTATAGATTTTTTTAAATTTTTTTTTGTAGGAAAATTATATTATATTATAATTTCCTTAAATTATAGAAATGAACCCCCTGGCCATCGATGTCGAACGATTATTTATAAACTTTAAAAATTTATAACTTCAGTTCTTAACATTTTTTTAATTTTACTTTCTGATTATGAATAGTACGAATTATTACTATTTTTTAAATATTTTTTTTTTAATTTTTCAAAAATTGAATAGTGCGAATATTACTATATTTTAAATATTTTTTTTTAATTTTTCAAAAATTGTAAATATATTTTCTTAATTTTTCGAAAATTGTAGATTTTTTTTATTTTTTTTTTTTTTGAAAATTATATTATATTATAATTTCCTTAAATTATAGAAATTAACCCCCTGGCCATCGATGTCGAACGATTATTTATAAACTTTAAAAATTTATATAAAAAATTAAAAAATTGAATAGTACGAATTATTACTATATTTTAAATATTTTTTTTTTAATTTTTCAAAAATTGTAGATTTTTTTAATTTTTTTTGGAAATTTATATTACATTATATATTATTTCCTTAAATTATCGAAATTAAGAATTTCTTAAAAATTTATAAACTTTAAAAATTTATAACTTCAGTTCTTAACACTTTTTTTAATTTTTCTTTCTGATTATGAATAGTACGAATTATTACTATATTTTAAATATATTTTCTTAATTTTTCGAAAATTGTAGATTTTTTTTAATTTTTTTTTTTTTTTTTTGAAAATTATATTATATTATAATTTTCTTAAATTATAGTAATTAACCCCCTGGCCCACGATGTCGAACGACTATTTATAAACTTTAAAAATTTATAACTTCAGTTCTAAACAATTTTTTTAAGTTTACTTTTTTATTATGAATAGTTCGAATTATTACTATAGTTTTTAAATACATTTATTTAATTTTTCAAAAATTATAGATTTTTTTAAATTTTTTTTTGTAGGAAAATTATATTATATTATAATTTCCTTAAATTATAGAAATTAACCCCCTGGCCCACGATGTCGAACGATTATTTATAAACTCAAAATTTATAACTTCAGTTCTAACCACTTTTTTTAAATTTTCTTTCTGATTATTCAAAATTTTTCAAAAATTGTAAATATATTTTCTTAATTTTTCGAAAATTGTAGATTTTTTTTAATTTTTTTTTTTTTTTTGAAAATTATATTATATTATAATTTCGATTATTTATAAACTTTAAAAATTTATAACTTCAGTTCTTAACACTTTTTTTAAGTTTTCTTTCTTATTATGGTACGAATTATTACTATAGTTTAAATACATTTATTTAATTTTTCAAAAATTATAGATTTTTTTAAATTTTTTTTTGTAGGAAAATTATATTATATTATAATTTCCTTAAATTATAGAAATGAACCCCCTGGCCATCGATGTCTAACGATTATTTATAAACTTTAAAAATTTATAACTTCAGTTCTTAACACGTTTTTTAATTTTTCTTTCTGATTATGAATAGTACGAATTATTACTATATTTTAAATGTTTTTTTTTTAATTTTTCGAAAATTGTAGATTTTTTTTAATTTTCTTTTTTTTTTGAAAATTATATTATATTATAATTTTCTTAAATTATAGTAATTAACCCCCTGGCCCACGATGTCGAACGACTATTTATAAACTTTAAAAATTTATAACTTCAGTTCTAAACACTTTTTTTAAGTTTTCTTTCTTATTATGAATAGTACGAATTATTACTATATTTTAAATACATTTATTTAATTTTTCAAAAATTGTAGATTTTTTAAAAATTTTTTTTTTTTTGTAGGAAAATTATATTTATTATAATTTCCTTAAATTATAGAAATTAACCCCCTGTACTGCGATTCACTAACTTTTTTAACGATAATCGTATCGTTAAAATAAATATAACGAAAATTTATCGAATTTGCAATTCAGTAACGTTTTTAACGATATTCGCTGTCGGCTGAAGTCAGCTGTTACTCTTAACAAGTTTTTCTCTCGTTATATTAGCGACAAAAATTTTAGTTGTGTTTATTTTATCGATAAAATGTATTTATTATATAAAGTGTGTATATAAGTTTCTTTTGTGTTTATTTATTATATAAAGTGTGTATATAAGTTTATTTTGTGTTTAAAATGGCTTTTGAGTATTTGGCATACGAATTAGCAAGGGATGACCAAATTTTTGACGTTCCAGCATTTAATCGGCGTATTCTTCGGGATTTGGACAATCCTTTTGAGTTGACAGCGAAGGAATTTAAAAATTATACCGACTCACTCCGGACTTGGCTGAAAATTTAATTTTTGAGTTAGATGATCAACTAAGAGGATCTAGAATAACATCTATATCGACAGAAAAGCAGGTAAGACATGCCAGCTTCAAGTTAAAATGAAATTTTAAGTATTTTATTTTGCTAGGTGCTTTCGTCTTTACGTTTTTATGCAACTGGATGCTATCAGCGGCTCCTTTTAGAATTTGAATTGGTCGCCATTCTGTTAAATGCACTTTAAATGTATGTATATAAATGTAAATAAAATAACAAAATAAAAAGATAATAAAATCATACATTTTTTACTTACCTTACTTAAGTCAAAATTTACAAAAATAAACAAAACTCCCAAATTATGCACAATTCTATTTGTTTTTTTTCTATCCTATTTTGTGCTTTTCGCTTATTTTGACACTTTGTACACAGAGGTGCCACATTTTATTAAATTAAATGAGTACAAAAAAACAGCTGTATACTATCGTTAAAAAAAAGTTACAGAATCACACAATCGTTACTGCAAACGACTATTTATGTCGACAAATGTTACGATTGTCGGATCGTTAAAAGTTAGTGAATCGCAGTACTGGCCATCGATGTCGAACGATTATTTATAAACTTTAAAAATTTATAACTTCAGTTCTTAACACTTTTTTTAAGTTTTCTTTCTTATTATGAATAGTACGAATTATTCCTATATTTTAAATACATTTATTTAATTTTTCAAAAATTGTAGATTTTTTTAAATTTTTTTTTTTTTTGTAGGAAAATTATATTATATTATAATTTCCTTAATTTATAGAAATTAACCCCCTGGCCATCGATGTCGAACGATTATTTATAAACTTTAAAAATTTATAACTTCAGTTCTTAACACTTTGTTGAAGTTTTCTTTCTTATTATGAATAGTACGAATTATTACTATATTTTAAATACATTTATTTAATTTTTCAAAAATTGTAGATTTTTTAAATTTTTTTTTTTGTAGGAAAATTATATTATATTATAATTTCCTTAAATTATAGAAATTAACCCCCTGGCCATCGATGTCGAACGATTATTTATAAACTTTAAAAAATTATAACTTCAGTTCTTAACACTTTTTTTAATTTTTCTTTCTGATTATGAATAGTACGAATTATTACTATATTTTAAATGTTTTTTTTTAATTTTTCAAAAATTGTAGATTTTTTTAAAAGTTTTTTTTTGTAGAAAATTATATTATATTATAATTTCCTTAAATTATAGAAATTAACCCCCTGGCCATCGATGTCGAACGATTATTTATAAACTTTAAAAATTTATAACTTCAGTTCTTAACACTTTTTTTAATTTTTCTTTCTGATTATGAATAGTACGAATTATTACTATATTTTAAATATATTTTCTTGATTTTTCGAAAATTGTAGATTTTTTTTAATTTTTTTTTTTGAAAATTATATTATATTATAATTTTCTTAAATTATAGTAACTAACCCCCTGGCCCACGATGTCGAACGACTATTTATAAACTTTAAAAATTTATAACTTCAGTTCACTTTTTTTAAGTTTTCTTTCTTATTATGAATAGTACGAATTATTACTATATTTTAAATACATTTATTTAATTTTTCAAAAATTGTAGATTTTTTTAAATTTTTTTTTTTTTTTTGAAGGAAAATTATATTATATTATAATTTCCTTAAATTATAGAAATTAACCCCCTGGCCATCGATGTCGAACGATTATTTATAAACTTTAAAAATTTATAACTTCAGTTCTTAACACTTTGTTGAAGTTTTCTTTCTTATTATGAATAGTACGAATTATTACTATATTTTAAATACATTTATTTAATTTTTCAAAAATTGTAGATTTTTTAAATTTTTTTTTTTGTAGGAAAATTATATTATATTATAATTTCCTTAAATTATAGAAATTAACCCCCTGGCCATCGATGTCGAACGATTATTTATAAACTTTAAAAATTTATAACTTCAGTTCTTAACACTTTTTTTAATTTTTCTTTCTGATTATGAATAGTACGAATATTACTATATTTTAAATGTTTTTTTTTAATTTTTCAAAAATTGTAGATTTTTTTAAAAGTTTTTTTTTGTAGAAAATTATATTATATTATAATTTCCTTAAATTATAGAAATTAACCACCTGGCCATCGATTCGATCGATTATTTATAAACTTTAAAAATTTATAACTTCAGTTCTTAACACTTTTTTTAATTTTTCTTTCTGATTATGAATAGTACGAATTATTACTATATTATATATTTTCTTAATTTTTCGAAAATTGTAGATTTTTTTTAATTTTTTTTTTTTTTTTTTTGAAAATTATATTATATTATAATTTTCTTAAATTATAGTAATTAACCCCCTGGCCCACGATGTCGAACGACTATTTATAAACTTTAAAAATTTATAACTTCAGTTCTAAACACTTTTTTAAGTTTTCTTTCTTATTATGAATAGTACGAATTATTACTATATTTTAAATACATTTATTTAATTTTTCGAAAATTGTAGATTTTTTTTAAATTTTTTTTTGTAGGAAAATTATATTATATTATAATTTCCTTAAATTATAGAAATTAAGAATTTCTTAAAAATTTATAAACTTTAAAAATTTATAACTTCAGTTCTAAACATTTTTTTTAAGTTTTCTTTCTTATTATGAATAGTACGAATTATTACTATATTTTAAATACATTTATTTAATTTTTCAAAAATTGTAGATTTTTTAAAATTTGTTTTTTTTTTGTAGGAAAATTATATTATATTATAATTTCCTTAAATTATAGAAATTAACCCCCTGGCCATCGATGTCGAACGATTATTTATAAACTTTAAAAATTTATAACTTCAGTTCTTAACACTTTTTTTAATTTTTCTTTCTGATTATGAATAGTACGAATTATTACTATATTTTAAATGTTTTTTTTTTAATTTTTCAAAAATTGTAGATTTTTTTAATTTTTTTTTTTTGTAGGAAAATTATATTATATTATAATTTCCTTAAATTATAGAAATTAACCCCCTGGCCATCGATGTCGAACGATTATTTATAAACTTTAAGAATTTATAACTTCAGTTCTTAACACTTTTTTTAATTTTTCTTTCTGATTATGAATAGTACGAACTTTAAAAATTTATAACTTCAGTTCTTAACACTTTTTTTAATTTTTCTTTCTGATTATGAATAGTACGAATTATTATATATTTTAAATATATTTTCTTAATTTTTCGAAAATTGTAATTTTTTTTAATTTTTTTTTTTTTTGAAAATTATATTATATTATAATTTTCTTAAATTATAGTAATTAACCCCCTGGCCCACGATGTCGAACGACTTCAGTTCACTTTTTTTAAGTTTTCTTTCTTATTATGAATAGTACGAATTATTACTATATTTTAAATACATTTATTTAATTTTTCAAAAATTGTAGATTTTTTTAAATTTTTTTTTTTTTTTGTGTAGGAAAATTATATTCTATTATAATTTCCTTAAATTATAGAAATTAACCCCCTGGCCATCGATGTCGAACGATTATTTATAAACTTTAAAAATTTATAACTTCAGTTCTTAACACTTTTTTTAATTTTTCTTTCTGATTATGAATAGTACGAATTATTACTATATTTTAAATGTTTTTTTTTAATTTTTCAAAAATTGTAGATTTTTTTAAAAGTTTTTTTTTGTAGAAAATTATATTGTATTATAATTTCCTTAAATTATAGAAATTAACCCCCTGGCCTTCGATGTCGAACGATTATTTATAAACTTTAAAAATTTATAACTTCAGTTCTTAACACTTTTTTTAATTTTTCTTTCTGATTATGAATAGTACGAATTATTACTATATTTTAAATATATTTTCTTAATTTTTCGAAAATTGTAGATTTTTTTTAATTTTTTTTTTTTTTTTTTGAAAATTATATTATATTATAATTTTCTTAAATTATAGTAATTAACCCCCTGGCCCACGATGTCGAACGACTATTTATAAACTTTAAAAATTTATAACTTCAGTTCTAAACACTTTTTTTAAGTTTTCTTTCTTATTATGAATAGTACGAATTATTACTATATTTTAAATACATTTATTTAATTTTTCAAAAATTGTAGATTTTTTTTAAATTTTTTTTTTGTAGGAAAATTATATTATATTATAATTTCCTTAAATTATAGAAATTAAGAATTTCTTAAAAATTTATAAACTTTAAAAATTTATAACTTCAGTTCTAAACATTTTTTTTATTTTTGTAGATTTTTTTAAAAGTTTTTTTTGTAGAAAATTATATTATATTATAATTTCCTTAAATTATAGAAATTAACCCCCTGGCCATCGATGTCGAACGATTATTTATAAACTTTAAAAATTTATAACTTCAGTTCTTAACACTTTTTTTAATTTTTCTTTCTGATTATGAATAGTACGAATTATTACTATATTTTAAATATATTTTCTTAATTTTTCGAAAATTGTAGATTTTTTTAATTTTTTTTTTTGTAGGAAAATTATATTATATTATAATTTCCTTAAATTATAGAAATTAACCCCCTGGCCATCGACGTCGAACGATTATTTATAAACTTTAAAAATTTATAACTTCAGTTCTTAACACTTTTTTTAATTTTTCTTTCTGATTATGAATAGTACGAATTATTACTATATTTTAAATATATTTTCTTAATTTTTCGAAAATTGTAGATTTTTTTTAATTTTTTTTTTTTTGTAGGAAAATTATATTATATTATAATTTCCTTAAATTATAGAAATTAACCCCCTGGCCATCGACGTCGAACGATTATTTATAAACTTTAAAAATTTATAACTTCAGTTCTTAACACTTTTTTTAATTTTTCTTTCTGATTATGAATAGTACGAACTTTAAAAATTTATAACTTCAGTTCTTAACACTTTTTTTAATTTTTCTTTCTTATTATGAATAGTACAAATTATTACTATATTTTAAATACATTTATTTAATTTTTCAAAAATTGTAGATTTTTTTAAATTTTTTTTTTTTTTTTGTAGGAAAATTATATTATATTATAATTTCCTTAAATTATAGAAATTAACCCCCTGGCCATCGATGTCGAACGATTATTTATAAACTTTAAAAATTTATAACTTCAGTTCTTAACACTTTTTTTAATTTTTCTTTCTGATTATGAATAGTACGAATTATTACTATATTATATATTTTCTTAATTTTTCGAAAATTGTAGATTTTTTTTAATTTTTTTTTTTTTTTTTTGAAAATTATATTATATTATAATTTTCTTAAATTATAGTAATTAACCCCCTGGCCCACGATGTCGAACGACTATTTATAAACTTTAAAAATTTATAACTTCAGTTCTAAACACTTTTCTAAGTTTTCTTTCTTATTATGAATAGTACGAATTATTACTATATTTTAAATACATTTATTTAATTTTTAAAAAATTGTAGATTTTTTTTAAATTTTTTTTTGTAGGAAAATTATATTATATTATAATTTCCTTAAATTATAGAAATTAAGAATTTCTTAAAAATTTATATACTTTAAAAATTTATAACTTCAGTTCTAAACATTTTTTTTAAGTTTTCTTTCTTATTATGAATAGTACGAATTATTACTATATTTTAAATACATTTATTTAATTTTTCAAAAATTGTAGATTTTTTAAAATTTGTTTTTTTTTGTAGGAAAATTATATTATATTATAATTTCCTTAAATTATAGAAATTAACCCCCTGGCCATCGATGTCGAACGATTATTTATAAACTTTAAAAATTTATAACTTCAGTTCTTAACACTTTTTTTAATTTTTCTTTCTGATTATGAATAGTACGAATTATTACTATATTTTAAATGTTTTTTTTTTTAATTTTTCAAAAATTGTAGATTTTTTTATTTTTTTTTTTTGTAGGAAAATTATATTATATTATAATTTCCTTAAATTATAGAAATTAACCCCCTGGCCATCGATGTCGAACGATTATTTATAAACTTTAAGAATTTATAACTTCAGTTCTTAACACTTTTTTTAATTTTTCTTTCTGATTATGAATAGTACGAACTTTAAAAATTTATAACTTCAGTTCTTAACACTTTTTTTAATTTTTCTTTCTGATTATGAATAGTACGAATTATTATATATTTTAAATATATTTTCTTAATTTTTCGAAAATTGTAAATTTTTTTTAATTTTTTTTTTTTTGAAAATTATATTATATTATAATTTTCTTAAATTATAGTAATTAACCCCCTGGCCCACGATGTCGAACGACTATTTATAAACTTTACAAATTTATAACTTCAGTTCACTCTTTTTAAGTTTTCTTTCTTATTATGAATAGTACGAATTATTACTATATTTGAAATACATTTATTTAATTTTTCAAAAATTGTAGATTTTTTTAAATTTTTTTTTTTTTTTTGTGTAGGAAAATTATATTCTATTATAATTTCCTTAAATTATAGAAATTAACCCCCTGGCCATCGATGTCGAACGATTATTTATAAACTTTAACAATTTATAACTTCAGTTCTTAACACTTTTTTTAAGTTTTCTTTCTTATTATGAATAGTACGAATTATTACTATATTTTAAATACATTTATTTAATTTTTCAAAAATTGTAGATTTTTTTAAAATTTTTTTTTTTTGTAGGAAAATTATATTATATTATAATTTCCTTAAATTATAGAAATTAACCCCCTGGCCATCGATGTCGAACGATTATTTATAAACTTTAAAAATTTATAACTTCAGTTCTTAACACTTTTTTTAAGTTTTCTTTCTTATTATGAATAGTACGAATTATTACTATATTTTAAATGTTTTTTTTTTAATTTTTCAAAAATTGTAGATTTTTTTAATTTTTTTTTTGTAGGAAAATTATATTATATTATAATTTCCTTAAATTATAGAAATTAACCGCCTGGCCATCGATGTCGAACGATTATTTATAAACTTTAAAAATTTATAACTTCAGTTCTTAACACTTTTTTTAATTTTTCTTTCTGATTATTACTATATTTTAAATATATTTTCTTAATTTTTCGAAAATTGTAGATTTTTTTTAATTTTTTTTTTTTGAAAATTATAGTATATTATAATTTTCTTAAATTATAGTAATTAACCCCCTGGCCCACGATGTCGAACGACTATTTAAAAACTTTAAAAATTTATAACTTCAGTTCTAAACACTTTTTTTAAGTTTTCTTTCTGATTATGAATAGTACGAACTTTAAAAATTTATAACTTCAGTTCTTAACACTTTTTTTAATTTTATTTTCTGATTATGAATAGTACGAATTATTACTATATTTTAAATGTTTTTTGTTAATTTTTCAAAAATTGTAGATTTTATTATTTTTTTTGGAAATTTATATTACATTATATATTATTTCCTTAAATTATCGAAAATTATATTATATTATAATTTCCTTAAATTATAGAAATTAACCCCCTGGCCATCGATGTCGAACGATTATTTATAAACTTTAAGAATTTATAACTTCAGTTCTTAACACTTTTTTTAATTTTTCTTTCTGATTATGAATAGTACGAACTTTAAAAATTTATAACTTCAGTTCTTAACACTTTTTTTAATTTTTCTTTCTGATTATGAATAGTACGAATTATTATATATTTTAAATATATTTTCTTAATTTTTCGAAAATTGTAAATTTTTTTTAATTTTTTTTTTTTGAAAATTATATTATATTATAATTTTCTTAAATTATAGTAATTAACCCCCTGGCCCACGATGTCGAACGATTATTTAAAAACTTTAAAAATTTATAACTTCAGTTCTTAACACTTTGTTGAAGTTTTTTTTCTTATTATGAATAGTACGAATTATTATATATTTTAAATACATTTATTTAATTTTTCAAAAATTGTAGATTTTTTAAATTTTTTTTTTTTTTTTGTAGGAAAATTATATTATATTATAATTTCCTTAAATTATAGAAATTAACCCCCTGGCCATCGATGTCGAACGATTATTTATAAACTTTAAAAATTTATAACTTCAGTTCTTAACACTTTTTTTAATTTTTCTTTCTGATTATGAATAGTACGAATTATTACTATATTTTAAATGTTTTTTTTTTTAATTTTTCAAAAATTGTAGATTTTTTTAAAAGTTTTTTTTTTGTAGAAAATTATATTATATTATAATTTCCTTAAATTATAGAAATTAACCCCCTGACCATCGATGTCGAACGATTATTTATAAACTTTAAAAATTTATAACTTCAGTTCTTAACACTTTTTTTAATTTTTCTTTCTGATTATGAATAGTACTATATTACTATTACTATATTTTAAATATATTTTCTTAATTTTTCGAAAATTGTAGATTTTTTTTAATTTTTTTTTTTTTTTTTTTGAAAATTATATTATATTATAATTTTCTTAAATTATAGTAATTAACCCCCTGGCCCACGATGTCGAACGACTATTTATAAACTTTAAAAATTTATAACTTCAGTTCTAAACACTTTTTTTAAGTTTTCTTTCTTATTATGAATAGTACGAATTATTACTATATATTAAATACATTTATTTAATTTTTCAAAAATTGTAGATTTTTTTTTTTTTTTTTTTTTTTTTTTTTTTTTTTGTATTTCTTTATTTACAATCTATCCATTTAAGGATAATAAGCAAATGAGATATAATATAAAAAATAGTCTTTATGTTGTACTCCATTGAGAACAACAACAAACTTTAATAAACATTAGGGATATTAAATAAAAATTATAAATTTATCTATGTAACAATTAATATATACATATGTACATAAATTTTATATTCTTACACATTATATTTATAAGGAAAATAAAAAGTATTAATAAATATTTAAAAAAGTCTATTTTAATACAACCATAAAACGTTAATTCCGGAATGGCAAATCCAGAATGTGATGTCTTTTGAGTCTTCTTATTTCATCAGTGTCATCAAGTAGAACTATAGCTAATGGGTTTACATGCTGACTTAATCTCTCCAAATATCTTTCACTAAACCTTTTGATTTCGTCCATAACTCGCGGAATAGAAAGATCTTTATGAATTGAATTATTTGATACAAACCATGGTACATTGACAATTGATCTAAGAGTTTTTGACTGGTATCTTTGCAATATTTCAATATTCGAGTTGCTAGCTGTTCCCCACAACTGAATACCGTAAGTCCAAACTGGTTTTAGGATTGTTTTATAAATTAATATTTTGTTGTTCAAATCTAATTTTGATTTTGGTCCTAACAACCAATTTAAGCGTTTTGTTTTTATATTCAATTGATGCTTCTTTGCCTTTATATGTGACTTCCAAGTTAATCTCTTGTCAATATGCATTCCTAAATATTTAACGCATTCAGCCTGAGGAATTGGATTGTTATTCAGAAATACTTCAGAACAGTTTCCACGTCGTAGAGAAAACGTAACATTTATAGATTTTTCAGTATTAACTTTTATGTTCCATTTATTTAACCAATTTTCAATTGCGTTGAGTTGTCGTTGCATTAAAATTGATGCGTTGTTAGAGCATTTATCTGAAGTCAGGATTGCAGTGTCATCCGCATAAGTTGCAACTAAAACATCCTCAATAATTGGCATGTCAGATGTAAATACCGTATAGAGAATAGGACCGAGTACACTACCTTGAGGAACTCCGGCCTTGATTTTATATATTTTGGAGGATTCATCATTAACTTTGACAAAAAAGCTTCTGTCTGTAAGATATGATTTCAACAGAAGGTAGAAAGGAGTTGGAAGGAGCCTTTTTAACTTATAATATAACCCAGTATGCCATACTTTATCAAATGCTTGTTGAACATCCAGGAATACTCCTGAGCAATATTTTTTAGATTCCAAAGTATCTCTTATATGAGCAACGATACGATGGCATTGTTCAGGAGTGCCATGATGGCTTCTAAAACCAAATTGGTATTCAGGAATTATGTTAAATTTATCTAAAACTGGTAATAATCTTTTCAGAAATATTCTTTCAAATATTTTGGAGAATAAAGCCAGTAAACTAATTGGACGGTAGGATGAAACAATGTTTTCAGGCTTGTTAGGCTTGTTAATCATAACAATCTCTGCGCACTTCCATTGCACTGGAAAGTAATTTAATCTTAGTATTGCATTATATATATAAGTTAGGTATAAAATACTCTTTTTAGGCAGGGTTTGAACTACTTTTCCATTTATACTATCATAACCCGGAGATTTTTTACAGTTTATTTTTTTTATTTGATCTTTAACTTCTTGTGGTGTAATATGTTTTATTGGCCAATCCATAGGACAAGGACTATCTAAAAATGTAACTATTTCATCGATGCATGAATTTGTGTTTGAATGATGTTGAAATGTATTCTGTAGGTGACACGCGAATGCTTCAGCTTTAGATTTGTCATTTTTACACCATGCATTGTTAACATCTTTTAATGGTACATTTCTTTTTTTAGGACGTTTTATGTATTTTGTTGCCTTCCACAAAGAAAACTCATTATTTTTAGTATTATTTGTATTAAGATTACTAAGAAAATTACCAATTTGTTCATTCTTTATTTGAAACAGCGCTTTTTTAAGGTCCTTAGTTGCTCTGTTATAAACTTGTTTGTCATGAGGATTTCTGTTGTTTTGCCATATTTTTCTGAGCCGTCTCTTATTTCTTAAAAGCTCTCTGATTTCCGTTGTTATAAAAACTTGATTAGAATAATTTGGAGTCGGGAAGTTTGGAGTTGATAAGTACCCTGCTTCATGAATTATATTATTAAGAATTTCTACTGCATTATCTATTTCTTCTGGGGATTTTAAGGAAACATTAAGGTTTATATTTCTTTCTATATAAGTGGTAAACGATTTTAAGTCAGTTCTGTTATTAATAATGTTATGTTTTGTTTGCTCTGATTGTAGAGTGGTATTGAAACAAGCAAGTAAAGGTGTGTGATCAGAGCTTAGTTCGTCAATGTCAAAAATATGTAATAGATTACTCGGAATTCCATTATAAACTGCAAAGTCCAAAAGATCAGGTATTTTTCTGGGATCTGTGGGCCAGTATGTTGGACTGCCCGTTGACAGCACAGAGTAATTGTTGTTCAAAATACATTTGTAAAGTTCGCTTCCTTTTGGATTGACTAATCTAAAACCCCACCATTGATGTTTAGCATTGAAATCCCCAGCAACGAAAAACTTTGGTCCCAATCTATTAAAGAAATTTTCAAATTGTTGACATTTGACCGAAAATCGTGGTGGAAAATAAACGGCAGAAAATGTAATTGCGTTTAAATCACATTTAATTTTAATGCAGGCTGCTTGGAGATAAGATTCTCTGACTACATCTATTATTTCATATTTTATTGTTGATTTTATTAATATTGCTGCACCAGCGTGTGCTCTATCATCTGGCTGATTTGCTGTTATTAGATCATATCCTCTTATTCTAAAGAAAGATCTACTAGTAAAATGTGTCTCTGACACTAACATTATATCGACAAAATGTAATTTAAGAAACAATTCAACTTCTTGTGTATGGTTGGAAAGCCCATTAGCATTCCATATTGCAATATTTAAATTTAGTTGCATAATTTAGCAATTAATACAGTCATCATATTCAAAAGTTTGTTTGTTAACTCCAGCTGATTTTGTATTAAGGTTTCTAATCTGTCAAGAGAACTTTTTTCATTGCTTCTTAAAGCTTCTGAATATGTAATTGTATCGTGATTCATATTTGGATTGAACGAGTTATGGCTTAAAGTAGGATACTCATTGTCATTTTGAATAAAGCAAACGTTATTTCGTCTATTAGACATATTGGATTGAAGTTTTTTCTTCAATAATTGCTTGTAAACAATACAGCCTTTGTAGCTTGCTGGGTGACTTTGCAAACAGTTTACACATCTGGGGGGAGTGTTATTATCTTTTTCACAGTCAGCAGTTAGATGTCCTAGACCACATTTAACACAATTTACCGACTTCCTACAGTAAGTCTTTGTATGGCCAAATTCCTGACAACGATGACATTGTACGATATCCATCGTTCTCTTCGGCGGTTCAATATTTACAATAGCGTTGCATATTGTCTTAATGTCATATACATTTTTGTTATTAGAACTTGGTTCCAAATCAACAAAAAACATGGGAAGTGACAATTTTGTTACTCTACTTTTTATGTTCGTAACATTTCTAACCTTATGCCCCAAGGTTTCAAATTCATATTTTATGTCTGCATGTGGAATTGAAGGGTGCAAATTTTTTACAACAACTCTATAGGCTCTTTCCTGTTTCAATTGGTATGTATTATAGTTAATTTTTTTGTCATTCAGGAATGAGACTATCATTCTATATGCTTTAATATTTTGAACAGTAACTCGTATCTGTCCATTTCTTAATGTTTTATAGCTAAACATATTAGTTTCGATTAATTTTGAAAAACTTTTAATCATAGCATTGATATCTGAAACATTAGGTATTAAAATAGGTGGAGGTTTTGGTACACTCTCGTTTGTTGTTTGTACATCGTCGAATTCTTCATCATCATCTGCAATACTATTTCTTAAAGCCGAAAATCTATTTTGATTAACATTCATATTTGCATTATTTGATGTGCTAGCATTATTTTCAGTAATAATACTTTTATTAGTTATGATATTGTTGTTAACATTCTTTTGGAGATTACTTGTATTGTTGTTATTGTTGTTTTTTATTACACTGTTTGTGATATTAATGTTTTGCCTTTTGTTCAGTATTGCTTTTGGGGATTCAGTTCGTTTTATGTATTTTGTTGCCTTCCACAAAGAAAACTCATTATTTTTAGTATTATTTGTATTAAGATTACTAAGAAAATTACCAATTTGTTCATTCTTTATTTGAAACAGCGCTTTTTTAAGGTCCTTAGTTGCTCTGTTATAAACTTGTTTGTCATGAGGATTTCTGTTGTTTTGCCATATTTTTCTGAGCCGTCTCTTATTTCTTAAAAGCTCTCTGATTTCCGTTGTTATAAAAACTTGATTAGAATAATTTGGAGTCGGGAAGTTTGGAGTTGATAAGTACCCTGCTTCATGAATTATATTATTAAGAATTTCTACTGCATTATCTATTTCTTCTGGGGATTTTAAGGAAACATTAAGGTTTATATTTCTTTCTATATAAGTGGTAAACGATTTTAAGTCAGTTCTGTTATTAATAATGTTATGTTTTGTTTGCTCTGATTGTAGAGTGGTATTGAAACAAGCAAGTAAAGGTGTGTGATCAGAGCTTAGTTCGTCAATGTCAAAAATATGTAATAGATTACTCGGAATTCCATTATAAACTGCAAAGTCCAAAAGATCAGGTATTTTTCTGGGATCTGTGGGCCAGTATGTTGGACTGCCCGTTGACAGCACAGAGTAATTGTTGTTCAAAATACATTTGTAAAGCTCGCTTCCTTTTGGATTGACTAATCTAAAACCCCACCATTGATGTTTAGCATTGAAATCCCCAGCAACGAAAAACTTTGGTCCCAATCTATTAAAGAAATTTTCAAATTGTTGACATTTGACCGAAAATCGTGGTGGAAAATAAACGGCAGAAAATGTAATTGCGTTTAAATCACATTTAATTTTAATGCAGGCTGCTTGGAGATAAGATTCTCTGACTACATCTATTATTTCATATTTTATTGTTGATTTTATTAATATTGCTGCACCAGCGTGTGCTCTATCATCTGGCTGATTTGCTGTTATTAGATCATATCCTCTTATTCTAAAGAAAGATCTACTAGTAAAATGTGTCTCTGACACTAACATTATATCGACAAAATGTAATTTAAGAAACAATTCAACTTCTTGTGTATGGTTGGAAAGCCCATTAGCATTCCATATTGCAATATTTAAATTTAGTTGCATAATTTAGCAATTAATACAGTCATCATATTCAAAAGTTTGTTTGTTAACTCCAGCTGATTTTGTATTAAGGTTTCTAATCTGTCAAGAGAACTTTTTTCATTGCTTCTTAAAGCTTCTGAATATGTAATTGTATCGTGATTCATATTTGGATTGAACGAGTTATGGCTTAAAGTAGGATACTCATTGTCATTTTGAATAAAGCAAACGTTATTTCGTCTATTAGACATATTGGATTGAAGTTTTTTCTTCAATAATTGCTTGTAAACAATACAGCCTTTGTAGCTTGCTGGGTGACTTTGCAAACAGTTTACACATCTGGGGGGAGTGTTATTATCTTTTTCACAGTCAGCAGTTAGATGTCCTAGACCACATTTAACACAATTTACCGACTTCCTACAGTAAGTCTTTGTATGGCCAAATTCCTGACAACGATGACATTGTACGATATCCATCGTTCTCTTCGGCGGTTCAATATTTACAATAGCGTTGCATATTGTCTTAATGTCATATACATTTTTGTTATTAGAACTTGGTTCCAAATCAACAAAAAACATGGGAAGTGACAATTTTGTTACTCTACTTTTTATGTTCGTAACATTTCTAACCTTATGCCCCAAGGTTTCAAATTCATATTTTATGTCTGCATGTGGAATTGAAGGGTGCAAATTTTTTACAACAACTCTATAGGCTCTTTCCTGTTTCAATTGGTATGTATTATAGTTAATTTTTTTGTCATTCAGGAATGAGACTATCATTCTATATGCTTTAATATTTTGAACAGTAACTCGTATCTGTCCATTTCTTAATGTTTTATAGCTAAACATATTAGTTTCGATTAATTTTGAAAAACTTTTAATCATAGCATTGATATCTGAAACATTAGGTATTAAAATAGGTGGAGGTTTTGGTACACTCTCGTTTGTTGTTTGTACATCGTCGAATTCTTCATCATCATCTGCAATACTATTTCTTAAAGCCGAAAATCTATTTTGATTAACATTCATATTTGCATTATTTGATGTGCTAGCATTATTTTCAGTAATAATACTTTTATTAGTTATGATATTGTTGTTAACATTCTTTTGGAGATTACTTGTATTGTTGTTATTGTTGTTTTTTATTACACTGTTTGTGATATTAATGTTTTGCCTTTTGTTCAGTATTGCTTTTGGGGATTCAGTTTGTTTATTGCTTTAGGCGAGCTGACTACCTGCCAGCAAATACTATCATCATCGTCATTATCAGCACCGCTATCACTTATCATGATAGCAGTGTAAAATTGTTTTTATTCAAAAGAATTTTTACTATGTAAATTGTTCTTGTTATTTATAAATTGTAACTAGACAATGTCTTTGTTTTTTTTTTATTGTTGTTTAATTTTTTATGTACTTTTAAATAACTCAGTATTTTGTACGTTTGAACACGATCACTGTCAAAAAGAGACTGAGATTTTTTTTAAATTTTTTTTTGTAGGAAAATTATATTATATTATAATTTCCTTAAATTATAGAAATTAAGAATTTCTTAAAAATTTATAAACTTTAAAAATTTATAACTTCAGTTCTAAACATTTTTTTATTTTTGTAGATTTTTTTAAAAGTTTTTTTTTGTAGAAAATTATATTATATTATAATTTCCTTAAATTATAGAAATTAACCCCCTGGCCATCGACGTCGAACGATTATTTATAAACTTTAAAAATTTATAACTTCAGTTCTTAACACTTTTTTTAATTTTTCTTTCTGATTATGAATAGTACGAATTATTACTATATTTTAAATATTTTTTTTTTTTTTTTTTTTTATTAAATAATTTTTAAGCTTGAGGTCACTTTTTTGTTTTTTATAAAAGATTTTTATTTCTTATATATAATTTACTCAATATTTCGATTTCCTTTGGAAATCTTCTTCAGGAGTTAATTTAATATTATAAAAATTTTCTATGTGTAAAAATTTTTTGATATAAGTTTGAAAGGGGTTGACAAAATTGAAAACATGTTTTACAGAAAAATAATTTTAAATTTTCGATAATAACATTGAACAGTAAAAAATTATAACAGAAATATACATAGTAACATTTTAAATAATAACATTTTGGAATTATAACATTTTTTAAATACATAAATTGTGTTAATTTCTCCTATTGTTAATATTTATATTTTTGTTCAATAGGTATCTGTAATTTTGAGCTAAGTTTTCTGTGTCTTTCTTAAAATTTATCCTTCTTTCTGATGGTACATTATTTATATGTAACATTTCTAACATGTATCTTCGTTTTGTATGATTTTCTGTGTTCAATATAGATGTGTTATCAAAATCTGGGTAGTGGTTAAAATCTCTACAATGGGTTGATAAAGCTGTTTTTTGTGTTGAATTATAATTTCTATATTTCTGGTCATGTCTATGTCCTGCTAATCTAGTTTTAAGTTTTGTCCCTGTTGTTCCTATATATATTTTGTTACATTGTCCGTTACTATTACCACCACAAGGAATTTTATATACTAAATTTGACATATCTGTCTTTTCTAATCTATCTTTAGTTTTTGTGAATAATCTTCCTACATTATTATTTACCTTATGTGCCATTTTGTATGTTGTTTTGTTGTATATGTTTAAATGTTCTATTCTTTCTGAAAATCCAGGTATATATGATATTGACTTATAAATTTTTGGTTCTGAAATTCCATTATTAATATAGGATTTCTTTGTATTAAATTGTTTTATTAATCTGCAAATGAGTTCATTATGAAAACTATTATCTATTAATATATTTCTAATTATTTCTTTATTTTTCTTATGAAATCTAATGTCACTAATTGTTAATATTCTATCTATAAGATTTTTAGCAGTGTTTATAATAATTCTTTTTGGGTGTTTTGAGAAATAATTTAAAATTCTTCCTGATGAAGTTGGTTTTTTATACCAATCAAATACTAAATTATTTCCCCTTCTTTTAACTAATATGTCTAAATATGAAATTGAAGAATTTAATTCTTTTTCAATAGTAAATTTTATATTCTGATCAAATGAGTTAAATGTTGATAATAAATTATCAATTTTATTATCTTCAATTATACAAAATAAGTCGTCTACATATTTTGTTAGTATTTTTGGTTTTATTGATAATTATTCAATACATGTATCTAATAATTTTTCCATTACAATATCTGCTATTATTGGAGATGCTGGTGAACCCATTGGAAGTCCCTTTTCTTGTTTATATATTTTGCCATTATATTGGAAATACCTATTGTCAACTATACAGAATTTTATGATTCGTAAGAATAAATTTTTATTAATATCAGTAAATTCGGAAATTTTGTTCCAATTTTCTTCTATAATTTTTATTGCTAGGTCAACTGGAATACTTGGGAATAATGAAACAACATCAAGTGATATTAATTTTTCATTATTTTTGATAGAAATATTTTTTAATTTATCTTTAAATTGTATTGAATTATTAACATTATATTTTGAATTTTCTGTTAAATTTTTAAGGATTTTAACAATATATTTACATAGATTATGTGACGGTGAATTTATTGATGAACAAATTGGTCTTAATGGAAAATTTTCTTTGTGTATTTTAGGTAATCCATATAACCTGGGAGCTATAGCTATGGAAGTTTTAAGTTTATTTTTCTCTATTGGTGTTATTATATTTAATTTAAAAAGTTCGTCTATTAAATTATTGTTAATTTTTTGAAATCTGTTTGTTGGGTCTTTCTTTAAAACTTGAAAAGTTTCATTGTCGTTTAAAATGTTTTCAATTCTAGATGTGTAATCTATTTTATTGATTGCTACTGTTGTGTTACCTTTATCTGCTCTTAAAATCATTATATCTCTATTCTTTTTTAGAAATGTTTGGCATTTTTTTACTTTATTTATTGTAAATCTATCTCTATTATTTAATGAAACTTTGTTTAAATGACTATCAATTACCGTTGTAAAATTTGACCTTGCAATTTCTCTTTCCTCTTTATTCTCTATAGTTTCGATCAAATCTTCTCCTTCAGATATAATTTTTAACATTGGAAAATGTTCTTTACTTTCGGGAAGTGCGTGTTTTTCACCTAATGATAAAATCCACCTAACATCTTCTGGTATATCTTTGTTTGTTTTGTTCACAAACCATTTTTTGTTAAATGTTATTCCTAATTCTTTCATTTGCAAATCAACACAACAATTAAACTTTTTCATATGTACCTGTTTTTCTTTTTTCATTAATTTTTCGGCTAATATGTCCTCATATTTTAAAAAATTGTCCAATGTTTTTTTATCAAAAATCTGGTTTAAATTGTATCTTAAATATTGTAATTCATCTTCACTATCTTTTAATATGTAGTGTTTTTGTTTTATAGATGAATTCAAAATTTTGTTCTGTATATTTAGAACATATTTTTCTACTTCTTTCTTGATTGCATGATTTGAATGTTCTTGAAATAGGTTTGAAATATTTTTTGTTGAATTCTTTATAAATTTTGGTATTATTCCTTCATTTCTGCATTTGATCAAAAATGTAATTGTAGCCTTGCATTTGATTATCTTTCTTCTTACTGTCTTGAATCTGTTTATTAGCTGCTTATTACCCTCAAATTTTTTGAAATCTTGATAATTCATCGTGCTTATCTTCTCTTTGTAAATAATTTTATTCTATATTCTTCGACCTTTTTAATGATTTTTATTAAATAATTTTTAAGCTTGAGGTCACTTTTTTGTTTTTTATAAAAGATTTTTATTCCTTATATATAATTTACTCAATATTTCGATTTCCTTTGGAAATCTTCTTCAGGAGTTAATTTAATATTATAAAAATTTTCTATGTGTAAAAATTTTTTGATATAAGTTTGAAAGGGGTTGACAAAATTGAAAACATGTTTTACAGAAAAATAATTTTAAATTTTCGATAATAACATTGAACAGTAAAAAATTATAACAGAAATATACATAGTAACATTTTAAATAATAACATTTTGGAATTATAACATTTTTTAAATACATAAATTGTGTTAATTTCTCCTATTGTTAATATTTATATTTTTGTTCAATAGGTATCTGTAATTTTGAGCTAAGTTTTCTGTGTCTTTCTTAAAATTTATCCTTCTTTCTGATGGTACATTATTTATATGTAACATTTCTAACATGTATCTTCGTTTTGTATGATTTTCTGTGTTCAATATAGATGTGTTATCAAAATCTGGGTAGTGGTTAAAATCTCTACAATGGGTTGATAAAGCTGTTTTTTGTGTTGAATTATAATTTCTATATTTCTGGTCATGTCTATGTCCTGCTAATCTAGTTTTAAGTTTTGTCCCTGTTGTTCCTATATATATTTTGTTACATTGTCCGTTACTATTACCACCACAAGGAATTTTATATACTAAATTTGACATATCTGTCTTTTCTAATCTATCTTTAGTTTTTGTGAATAATCTTCCTACATTATTATTTACCTTATGTGCCATTTTGTATGTTGTTTTGTTGTATATGTTTAAATGTTCTATTCTTTCTGAAAATCCAGGTATATATGATATTGACTTATAAATTTTTGGTTCTGAAATTCCATTATTAATATAGGATTTCTTTGTATTAAATTGTTTTATTAATCTGCAAAAGAGTTCATTAGGAAAACTATTATCTATTAATATATTTCTAATTATTTCTTTATTTTTCTTATGAAATCTAATGTCACTAATTGTTAATATTCTATCTATAAGATTTTTAGCAGTGTTTATAATAATTCTTTTTGGGTGTTTTGAGAAATAATTTAAAATTCTTCCTGATGAAGTTGGTTTTTTATACCAATCAAATACTAAATTATTTCCCCTTCTTTTAACTAATATGTCTAAATATGAAATTGAAGAATTTAATTCTTTTTCAATAGTAAATTTTATATTCTGATCAAATGAGTTAAATGTTGATAATAAATTATCAATTTTATTATCTTCAATTATACAAAATAAGTCGTCTACATATTTTGTTAGTATTTTTGGTTTTATTGATAATTTTTCAATACATGTATCTAATAATTTTTCCATTACAATATCTGCTATTATTGGAGATGCTGGTGAACCCATTGGAAGTCCCTTTTCTTGTTTATATATTTTGCCATTATATTGGAAATACCTATTGTCAACTATACAGAATTTTATGATTCGTAAGAATAAATTTTTATTAATATCAGTAAATTCGGAAATTTTGTTCCAATTTTCTTCTATAATTTTTATTGCTAGGTCAACTGGAATACTTGGGAATAATGAAACAACATCAAGTGATATTAATTTTTCATTATTTTTGATAGAAATATTTTTTAATTTATCTTTAAATTGTATTGAATTATTAACATTATATTTTGAATTTTCTGTTAAATTTTTAAGGATTTTAACAATATATTTAAATAGATTATGTGACGGTGAATTTATTGATGAACAAATTGGTCTTAATGGAAAATTTTCTTTGTGTATTTTAGGTAATCCATATAACCTGGGAGCTATAGCTATGGAAGTTTTAAGTTTATTTTTCTCTATTGGTGTTATTATATTTAATTTAAAAAGTTCGTCTATTAAATTATTGTTAATTTTTTGAAATCTGTTTGTTGGGTCTTTCTTTAAAACTTGAAAAGTTTCATTGTCGTTTAAAATGTTTTCAATTCTAGATGTGTAATCTATTTTATTGATTGCTACTGTTGTGTTACCTTTATCTGCTCTTAAAATCATTATATCTCTATTCTTTTTTAGAAATGTTTGGCAATTTTTTACTTTATTTATTGTAAATCTATCTCTATTATTTAATGAAACTTTGTTTAAATGACTATCAATTACCGTTGTAAAATTTGACCTTGCAATTTCTCTTTCCTCTTTATTCTCTATAGTTTCGATCAAATCTTCTCCTTCAGATATAATTTTTAACATTGGAAAATGTTCTTTACTTTCGGGAAGTGCGTGTTTTTCACCTAATGATAAAATCCACCTAACATCTTCTGGTATATCTTTGTTTGTTTTGTTCACAAACCATTTTTTGTTAAATGTTATTCCTAATTCTTTCATTTGCAAATCAACACAACAATTAAACTTTTTCATATGTACCTGTTTTTCTTTTTTCATTAATTTTTCGGCTAATATGTCCTCATATTTTAAAAAATTGTCCAATGTTTTTTTATCAAAAATCTGGTTTAAATTGTATCTTAAATATTGTAATTCATCTTCACTATCTTTTAATATGTAGTGTTTTTGTTTTATAGATGAATTCAAAATTTTGTTCTGTATATTTAGAACATATTTTTCTACTTCTTTCTTGATTGCATGATTTGAATGTTCTTGAAATAGGTTTGAAATATATTTTGTTGAATTCTTTATAAATTTTGGTATTATTCCTTCATTTCTGCATTTGATCAAAAATGTAATTGTAGCCTTGCATTTGATTATCTTTCTTCTTACTGTCTTGAATCTGTTTATTAGCTGCTTATTACCCTCAAATTTTTTGAAATCTTGATAATTCATCGTGCTTATCTTCTCTTTGTAAATAATTTTATTCTATATTCTTCGACCTTTTTAATGATTTTTATTAAATAATTTTTAAGCTTGAGGTCACTTTTTTGTTTTTTATAAAAGATTTTTATTTCTTATATATAATTTACTCAATATTTCGATTTCCTTTGGAAATCTTCTTCAGGAGTTAATTTAATATTATAAAAATTTTCTATGTGTAAAAATTTTTTGATATAAGTTTGAAAGGGGTTGACAAAATTGAAAACATGTTTTACAGAAAAATAATTTTAAATTTTCGATAATAACATTGAACAGTAAAAAATTATAACAGAAATATACATAGTAACATTTTAAATAATAACATTTTGGAATTATAACATTTTTTAAATACATAAATTGTGTTAATTTCTCCTATTGTTAATATTTATATTTTTGTTCAATAGGTATCTGTAATTTTGAGCTAAGTTTTCTGTGTCTTTCTTAAAATTTATCCTTCTTTCTGATGGTACATTATTTATATGTAACATTTCTAACATGTATCTTCGTTTTGTATGATTTTCTGTGTTCAATATAGATGTGTTATCAAAATCTGGGTAGTGGTTAAAATCTCTACAATGGGTTGATAAAGCTGTTTTTTGTGTTGAATTATAATTTCTATATTTCTGGTCATGTCTATGTCCTGCTAATCTAGTTTTAAGTTTTGTCCCTGTTGTTCCTATATATATTTTGTTACATTGTCCGTTACTATTACCACCACAAGGAATTTTATATACTAAATTTGACATATCTGTCTTTTCTAATCTATCTTTAGTTTTTGTGAATAATCTTCCTACATTATTATTTACCTTATGTGCCATTTTGTATGTTGTTTTGTTGTATATGTTTAAATGTTCTATTCTTTCTGAAAATCCAGGTATATATGATATTGACTTATAAATTTTTGGTTCTGAAATTCCATTATTAATATAGGATTTCTTTGTATTAAATTGTTTTATTAATCTGCAAATGAGTTCATTAGGAAAACTATTATCTATTAATATATTTCTAATTATTTCTTTATTTTTCTTATGAAATCTAATGTCACTAATTGTTAATATTCTATCTATAAGATTTTTAGCAGTGTTTATAATAATTCTTTTTGGGTGTTTTGAGAAATAATTTAAAATTCTTCCTGATGAAGTTGGTTTTTTATACCAATCAAATACTAAATTATTTCCCCTTCTTTTAACTAATATGTCTAAATATGAAATTGAAGAATTTAATTATTTTTCAATAATAAATTTTATATTCTGATCAAATGAGTTAAATGTTGATAATAAATTATCAATTTTATTATCTTCAATTATACAAATTAAGTCGTCTACATATTTTGTTAGTATTTTTGGTTTTATTGATAATTTTTCAATACATGTATCTAATAATTTTTCCATTACAATATCTGCTATTATTGGAGATGCTGGTGAACCCATTGGAAGTCCCTTTTCTTGTTTATATATTTTGCCATTATATTGGAAATACCTATTGTCAACTATACAGAATTTTATGATTCGTAAGAATAAATTTTTATTAATATCAGTAAATTCGGAAATTTTGTTCCAATTTTCTTCTATAATTTTTATTGCTAGGTCAACTGGAATACTTGGGAATAATGAAACAACATCAAGTGATATTAATTTTTCATTATTTTTGATAGAAATATTTTTTAATTTATCTTTAAATTGTATTGAGTTATTAACATTATATTTTGAATTTTCTGTTAAATTTTTAAGGATTTTAACAATATATTTACATAGATTATGTGACGGTGAATTTATTGATGAACAAATTGGTCTTAATGGAAAATTTTCTTTGTGTATTTTAGGTAATCCATATAACCTGGGAGCTATAGCTATGGAAGTTTTAAGTTTATTTTTCTCTATTGGTGTTATTATATTTAATTTAAAAAGTTCGTCTATTAAATTATTGTTAATTTTTTGAAATCTGTTTGTTGGGTCTTTCTTTAAAACTTGAAAAGTTTCATTGTCGTTTAAAATGTTTTCAATTCTAGATGTGTAATCTATTTTATTGATTGCTACTGTTGTGTTACCTTTATCTGCTCTTAAAATCATTATATCTCTATTCTTTTTTAGAAATGTTTGGCAATTTTTTACTTTATTTATTGTAAATCTATCTCTATTATTTAATGAAACTTTGTTTAAATGACTATCAATTACCGTTGTAAAATTTGACCTTGCAATTTCTCTTTCCTCTTTATTCTCTATAGTTTCGATCAAATCTTCTCCTTCAGATATAATTTTATCATTGGAAAATGTTCTTTACTTTCGGGAAGTGCGTGTTTTTCACCTAATGATAAAATCCACCTAACATCTTCTGGTATATCTTTGTTTGTTTTGTTCACAAACCATTTTTTGTTAAATGTTATTCCTAATTCTTTCATTTGCAAATCAACACAACAATTAAACTTTTTCATATGTACCTGTTTTTCTTTTTTCATTAATTTTTCGGCTAATATGTCCTCATATTTTAAAAAATTGTCCAATGTTTTTTTATCAAAAATCTGGTTTAAATTGTATCTTAAATATTGTAATTCATCTTCACTATCTTTTAATATGTAGTGTTTTTGTTTTATAGATGAATTCAAAATTTTGTTCTGTATATTTAGAACATATTTTTCTACTTCTTTCTTGATTGCATGATTTGAATGTTCTTGAAATAGGTTTGAAATATTTTTTGTTGAATTCTTTATAAATTTTGGTATTATTCCTTCATTTCTGCATTTGATCAAAAATGTAATTGTAGCCTTGCATTTGATTATCTTTCTTCTTACTGTCTTGAATCTGTTTATTAGCTGCTTATTACCCTCAAATTTTTTGAAATCTTGATAATTCATCGTGCTTATCTTCTCTTTGTAAATAATTTTATTCTATATTCTTCGACCTTTTTAATGATTTTTATTAAATAATTTTTAAGCTTGCGGTCACTTTTTTGTTTTTTATAAAAGATTTTTATTTCTTATATATAATTTACTCAATATTTCGATTTCCTTTGGAAATCTTCTTCAGGAGTTAATTTAATATTATAAAAATTTTCTATGTGTAAAAATTTTTTGATATAAGTTTGAAAGGGGTTGACAAAATTGAAAACATGTTTTACAGAAAAATAATTTTAAATTTTCGATAATAACATTGAACAGTAAAAAATTATAACAGAAATATACATAGTAACATTTTAAATAATAACATTTTGGAATTATAACATTTTTTAAATACATAAATAAATTGTGTTAATTTCTCCTATTGTTAATATTTATATTTTTGTTCAATAGGTATCTGTAATTTTGAGCTAAGTTTTCTGTGTCTTTCTTAAAATTTATCCTTCTTTCTGATGGTACATTATTTATATGTAACATTTCTAACATGTATCTTCGTTTTGTATGATTTTCTGTGTTCAATATAGATGTGTTATCAAAATCTGGGTAGTGGTTAAAATCTCTACAATGGGTTGATAAAGCTGTTTTTTGTGTTGAATTATAATTTCTATATTTCTGGTCATGTCTATGTCCTGCTAATCTAGTTTTAAGTTTTGTCCCTGTTGTTCCTATATATATTTTGTTACATTGTCCGTTACTATTACCACCACAAGGAATTTTATATACTAAATTTGACATATCTGTCTTTTCTAATCTATCTTTAGTTTTTGTGAATAATCTTCCTACATTATTATTTACCTTATGTGCCATTTTGTATGTTGTTTTGTTGTATATGTTTAAATGTTCTATTCTTTCTGAAAATCCAGGTATATATGATATTGACTTATAAATTTTTGGTTCTGAAATTCCATTATTAATATAGGATTTCTTTGTATTAAATTGTTTTATTAATCTGCAAATGAGTTCATTAGGAAAACTATTATCTATTAATATATTTCTAATTATTTCTTTATTTTTCTTATGAAATCTAATGTCACTAATTGTTAATATTCTATCTATAAGATTTTTAGCAGTGTTTATAATAATTCTTTTTGGGTGTTTTGAGAAATAATTTAAAATTCTTCCTGATGAAGTTGGTTTTTTATACCAATCAAATACTAAATTATTTCCCCTTCTTTTAACTAATATGTCTAAATATGAAATTGAAGAATTTAATTCTTTTTCAATAGTAAATTTTATATTCTGATCAAATGAGTTAAATGTTGATAATAAATTATCAATTTTATTATCTTCAATTATACAAAATAAGTCGTCTACATATTTTGTTAGTATTTTTGGTTTTATTGATAATTTTTTCAATACATGTATCTAATAATTTTTCCATTACAATATCTGCTATTATTGGAGATGCTGGTGAACCCATTGGAAGTCCCTTTTCTTGTTTATATATTTTGCCATTATATTGGAAATACCTATTGTCAACTATACAGAATTTTATGATTCGTAAGAATAAATTTTTATTAATATCAGTAAATTCGGAAATTTTGTTCCAATTTTTCTTCTATAATTTTTATTGCTAGGTCAACTGGAATACTTGGGAATAATGAAACAACATCAAGTGATATTAATTTTTCATTATTTTTGATAGAAATATTTTTTAATTTATCTTTAAATTGTATTGAATTATTAACATTATATTTTGAATTTTCTGTTAAATTTTTAAGGATTTTAACAATATATTTACATAGATTATGTGACGGTGAATTTATTGATGAACAAATGGTA